>JAKSZU010000004.1:22759686-23359686 GCA_026018925.1 Tupaia tana
GATACTGGACTTCCGACGCAGATGAACAATTACAGCAGGAGAAGCTTCCCTTTTTCCCTCTGTGGCAGTTACAATTTTGACTTCAGTCCTGAGAAAACCTTCAGGTTTTGAAAACAAGATGTCTGCTCCTTTCCCAAACCCCATGCTTTGAAAAACATTTATAATCCGTCTCAAATTCTGCACTCTAGTACTGCAGTTCAGATATACAGCCTGTTTCCTAGTTCATATAATCTTGACTTCTATAAATATATATTTGTGTGTATGTATATATATGTATATATGTGTATATATATACATGCACACATACACAATATACCCAATGCCAGATTTTTTCATATATACTTCATCTACTGTAAATATTGGTTCCTCAGAGTTGTTTTAGAAAATTAGCACAGTGTATTAAAATCAAGTGTTAGGAAATTTCATGGTTTCACAATAACTTTTATTTTGGAATCAAACTATTATTAAATTGTATCTAACTCTGAAATACAGTTTAATTATACTTAGTGCTTCTTAAGGCATCATAAAGTAATTTTTCCAACTTTTTTAAAAAAATGTTTCATTTATTGTCTTTTTGGTTAAACTTGGAAGTCAGTTATCATTTGGCAACCTTTACTACAGGAAGTAGTTTTTCACAAGGACTCTTAATAAGGATCCACCATTTTCCTCACCCATCCTTTACCACCTTCTTGTTCCATTTTTAGTCCCCACTGTGCTATTTCCAAAAACCTTCACCGAACATTGTATCCAAAAATGTTTTATTGCCTTAGAGGGTTTGGGAAGAGTGTATATTTTTAGATGCCACCACCCCACACGGAAATAATAAAAAAAATGCCACAGCAGCAAATGGCTCATTCTGAAGGGAAATACAGAACTATCTTTATTTAAAAATACATTTAAAAAAAGCAAAAACAGGTACTGGTACCTAGCATTTAGGTAATAATAGCACACCAGTAACATAGTAGGTCCTCTCAAGAACTGGGTTATCCAGCTGAGAGGTCACAGGCCAGGGCTTCCCAAACTGCAGCTACGACCTGCCACCAGCTGCTACAGCAACCTGGGTTGTTAATTCTTAGTAGAAGAGAGCTAAAAGTAAATCAAATTCCATGATGCCAGTGCAAAAATTCAGTGGAAATCTGGGTAAGGCTCAGTAAGGAGGAATAGAAAGAAAAATTGTGTTGCCAGCGCAGAAAGTCAATGGAAGCCCTAAGGCAGTAGTAGTATGACTCCAAAATACAAACACATTTTAAAATACACATTGCTTCAGGCCAATGAGACTGCAATTTATTTGACTATTTTATGGTAGGGGAGAAGGCTGAGTGTTGATGTGAAAGCCCTGATATCAGTAATGGGGATGGTTGAATCTGTCAGTAGAGGAGAGGTTGGCAGGTGGGTTAGCTGCATCACTTCACAAGATAAGTTTGAGTCCTCACCAGAAGGGGTACCATCATCTTCCAGCTCATACTTTCCATATCCCACCACCTGAAAGAAGCCAAAGACTCGAGGTTAAAAAAAAAATTCAGTCCAGATTTGGGCAAAACCTGTACTCCAATAACAACCCAAACTCAGTAAATGACAACCTTGGGAGGGATGAGATCCATACTCACATGAACGCTGAGCATTTTACTTCCTAGTCCTCTATGAGCCTTAAACCAGTTGACCAGGTCTGATTTTGAAAATGACTTCAGTGCTTCGATCTTACAGGGAAGGGAAGATAGGAAAGAAAGATGCTTAGAGCTCTTCTTAAACATAACCCCCAGGCATAGTCCTACTTAGCACCTGAGCAGTTCATTTTATTCTTCCCAATCTTGGCTTGCCCTTATCCTTGCAAAGAACAAAGAACTCTTTGGCACACCTTCATGTTTCATAGGAATAATCTACATTGGCAGATTGCAAGATGCAATGCTGTCTTCTGGTGATTCACCACATGGGTTCTATATTATCAGCAGCACCACTGAATTGCAAGACCCAGAGCTCTTTTCCATAGGCTTTAGTATTTTGGACTAGAAACTGTCAAAAGACTTTCACCTGGAATCTGGAAGAAGCACTCCATGTTCACAAAGACCAGGAGTTTATAATTTTCTTCAAATAGGACCCTTTTTTCCCGCTCTACAAAAACCTGTGGTAAATCTCAATATATGGCAAACGTGGAGCTGCTCTGATTGAACTTGGGAAGACGAAAGAGGTTTAACACCCTGTTCAGGTGGCCAAGTTGCTAATGAGGCAGCAAGCTGAAAAACTTCAAATGTGATCAGTGGAGTCAAAAAATCAGCAAGTAAACAAGCCAGGATGAGTGCCCCCGTTTTATATTCCACGCAATACCAGTTGTTTGGATGTGTGACTTCCAGAATCTGGAACCGTCATCAATCCATTAAGGCAGTCTTCCTCTGAAAACCATTATTACCTCATGGGCAAGGCGGTCAAAGAGATACTGTTGTGTCACTACTTCGTTCCAGTTCCTGTCCACCTCCTCCCCGAGGTGGGTATCCTCGCACTCCTTCAGCTTAATCAGAGCAGTGACCTGTCCCACCAAACAGAGACGCTCAGGCACAGCATCACACCAGTCTCCCCAGAACACACGTGGCCCTGTCCAGCCTGGCTTATGATGGACCTACCAGCATGACGGGGAGGGATGAAGTGGGGCAAGGGGTATATTATGGTCAGATTACAATGGGCTACTACATGGTTAAAAAAAAGCCCAGCTCATAACACGGCTAAGACTGATGCCTGGTGTCTTGAGGGCTTGTGAAGACTGCCAGCCAAAAGTCCAGGCTAGGGTAGTCACCTGGGTGTTGAAAGCTTCTTCAGTGAGGTTCTCAATCTTCTCCTCAAAGCTGGAAAGAAACTCTTCTATCTTCTTATCTACAACTTCAGAGCTGAAACAAAACATCTTCAAGTAAGACATCAAAGACCTAGACTCAGGAAAAAGGCTAAAGTGTCTTCTAAGACATTGATACTCCATATATAACCTGAGGGCAGGAAAAAAAAAATGGGGAAGAACTTGCCCTGCCCCCACCTTAGGCCAGTTTCCTGGTATCCTCACACAGTCATAGCCGTGCTTGACTGTTCCAAAGTTGAGCGCCATCAAGGCACTGTATCTCAGATCCAGCATAAGTGCCAGGTCGGGCACCTTTGCCCTTCTTGTCCTCAGTTCTGTCTGAAGACAAGAAATAATGGCAAGCCTGGTACACTGTCTACAAAACAAGCTTGAGTCTAGTCCTATGGGACCATTAAAACTACTGATCATACCTGGATCGGGCCATCAGCCCCCCTTCCTCTCCTCCAGTGACTAAACAGTAAACCCTGCTTGCTTCACAGTTGCCTGAGGCTTTAAGAAGCACTTGAAGCTCCCACTCTCCATGCCTAAAACAAAGGGTAAGCCCATCTATGCATTCGCTTACTCACTTGTATTTGGTTGCCTGAGTCCCCACGGTGACAGAGAATCCTAGAATCCCAGATGTGTTCCTACAGGTAGGGTAGACATGGTACCTACAGCCAGAATGAAAAGTTACATGAGTTCAGATGGGTGCCTGGGCCCCACCCCCAGAGCACTTGATAGGAATAGAAGGGGTTTCTGTCTGTCTGTACTGGGCCTGGAGCTCTTGGTATTAAGCATCTACTTAATGCTGAAATTAAGGTGTGCACCCTTCTGAACTGAACCACAAGCTAGTTTTTTTTTTGTTTGTTTTTCCTTGCTTATTGTGTTTTTTTTTTTTTTTTTTTGCTTATTTTGAATCTTGACTAAACTGAAAATGTGGTCATGGTCCGTGATGCAAATTCCAAAAGTTCTGACAGCATTACTCTGAAAGCATGGAATGACCGACGTGCTCTGAGAAACCACTCAGTCAGAATACCTGATAAACCTCAGCCTACAGTCAGTCTCAGGCCTTATTTGAGTTCAGTGCCTTTGCCAGCAGACTTACCCAAGGGTCTGCTTGGTTCGAAGGAAGTCAAAACAAGGCTCTTCCATGTGCATCTGTAATTCAACATACTACCCATCAGCCCAACTCCTCCAACAGAGAAATCTCCATTCCCCCCCCCCCCCCCCGCCCCACCGAGTTTACACATACCACCAAAGTTCAGCCTCCCTTACTGCCTTCTTCCTAAATGGCCCGGGGCCCCTGCTCATGCTTATATTAGGTGAGGATGCTGTGGCCGTCTCACCTCCCAATGACAGGTCTTTGACCACCTCACCCCTGTATTTCCCAGGCAGAAAGGCTGGGTCTCACGGTGGGTCAGGGGCTCCTGAACACCTTGACTCTCCTTTGTACACTTACCACAAGCAGTTCCATGAGAGTGTATTCTCTTAGACTCCTGGCACCTGACTGAAAGGAGAAAGTGGTCAGACCAAGTAAATGTCTAATGGCTTACATGGCTTTTTAATATCCAGCTTTTCTTGACAATCATTTATTCAGTTTATCATTCCCACTCCCCTCTCCCCCCAAGTTAATCATACTTCTACTGCCACACATCCCGCCAGACTGAAGGTCTGTAAGGGAAAAAATCATGATCAGTTGTGTTCCCAGCACTGAAACAACTGCGGGTCGCATGGGGTGAGCCCAATGATCCCTGACCTACTAGCTCCTGCCTACAGGACACAAAGGTCACATTCTAAAATCCAGTACTCTCAGGCCAGCCAAGTGGCGTGTGGTTAAGGCAGGTGGATCCCATATGGCTGACTGCACGTTCAAGTCCTGGACCTGGTGGCTTGAAAAATACATGGGGGGGAGGGGTGGAGGGGGCAGCAGATGGCACAATGGTTACATCATTGGCTCTCACATGGCCAACCATGGTTCAGGTCCCAGACCCAAGGCTTGAAACTCACGTCAGGTATTGGTGCATATGTGCCCAAAATAACCGAAGAATGGAGGAGAAAAGGCCGTCCCCCCTGAGGATGATTTCTTGTTTTCCATCTCTATCTTTCTGGTGAGCGCACATGCCCTCTATAAAAAAATCTCTCTACCAAATAAAATACTGGGTATGTATGCATGCATGCCCAAAATCCTGAGAGAAAAATCAAGAAGGGACTGCAACATGGCCTCCTCCTGGGGGTGGAGTGCTTTCTCATTTTCTCTGTCTCCAGAAAATGCACACACCCTTATAGCAAATTAAAAAAAATAATCCGGACTCTAAAGAGGACAGCAGATGTTTGGAGATCATTCCTCAGGTAGAGAGAAAATGATTAATCACTTTTGTAGCCACACAGAGGAACTTAGTAAGAAAAGATACCTAAGCAACAGAAACCACACTTTGAGCCCATATCCTGGCTGCCTGGAAAAAATAACAGAGTGAGAGGGCAGGAGGCAATAAGCAAGGATGTGGCTAGAGCATCCCAGAGTCAGCTTCTTCCACACTCCTCTGACACACTCATTTAGTTCCCACTTCATAAGGAGCAGCAGCTAAAGCCTGTGTACCCTGCAAGCCTTGTTTAGTCAGCACTAAGATTCCTGTTCCCTCTAAAAAGGCTACAACAGAACCATTGTATCAAATCTGTTGAAATACTCTTGTGAGAAATGTTTCCGAAAGAAAGTAGTTGATGCTAGAAAGCCAGTGCAAGAAGGTGACTGCTGGAGAGCACCTCCACAGACAATCTAAAATCCCACCTGGAACCTGGAGCAGCACTCCTATCTCTAGGTGTTGAGCAGTCAGAGGCACTAGAAACGTGGACTGGGCTAAGTAGGCCAGGCTACATCATTTGCAGAGCTTGGGACTTGGCAATCAGAACCTAGAAAGACTGCAGGTCTGAGGCTCCAGCCAGGGAGACAGGCTCCACAGAAAAGCTGGGCCTTAGGGAAATACAAAAGTCTATCAGCCTGCCTCCAGAATTGCCATGAATCAAAGGACTCATTAAAGGCTAGGACAAGGCTCAACTTCTAAATAAACAAAGATGACCGTGACCTCAGGCAAGTGAATTTGTTCCTGATAACTGGACTGGGGCAAGATTTAAGCCCAAGGCCAGAAATGCAATAAAGGATAAGATGACAGAAGGCCATGCTGTCCAAAGCCCTAGCCAGAGATCTTCACAAGACCTGAAAGAAAAGTGACCCTCATGCAGAACTCAGGATCACAGGAACAGCTACAGGAGCCCCAGAATTTGGGAAGTCAGAATAAGGCTAGACAGGAACAGTTTAGAAAAGATCTCTCTATAACCCTTCTTTTTTTTAATAAAGAATAATTTATTTATAGACCAGCAGAGAGCATAAGAGAGTCCATTGCTGGATTCCCGGTAGCCAGCCGTAGTCCAAGTCTCAGACCCAGTGGCTTGAAACTCATGCCAGGCATTTGTGCATGTGCCCAAAATCCCAAGAGGAGAATGGAGGACAAGGGACTGTGGTGTGATCATCCTCCCTGGGGTGTGTGTGTGTGTGTGTGTGTGTGTGATTTCTCACTTCCTGTCTGTTTCTTTCTTTGTCTCTCCAGTGAGCGCATGAGCCCTATAAGAAAAATCTCTCTTTAAAAACAAACAAACAAAAAAAAATTATTTAATTTTTATTTACTTTTATTATTTAATTTACTATAGGGCACATACGCCCACCAGAGAGAGACACAGAGAGAGAGAGAAAGTGAGAAAGCAAGCCACCAGGTCCAGGACTCGAACTACGGTCAGCCATGTAGGAGTCTAGTGCCTTAGCCACCACGCTACCTGCCAGCCCCAGATCCCCATAGTCTTAAAAGTGAGTAGGACTAGGTTAAAATAGAATATGAGCCAGTGGAGATTGTTGCAAAACACTTCCTTCCTAGAATGGTGCGGGAAGAACAAAAAATCAGACCAGTCCTGTAGCCTAATGGTTAAGGGAATCAGATCTCACATAATCAGCCATGGTTTGAGTCTTAACCACAGTTCGAATCCTAGCCCCTGCACCTTGAAAAACATGCCAGGCACGTGTGCATGTGTGCCCCAAATCCCAACAGGATGGATAATGAAGGAGTAAGGATTGTGACGTGACCATACTCCACTGGGAGTGCATGCTCCCTTAATCTGCCTTTTTCTGGTGAGCAGACATGCCCTCTGGGGGTGAGGAAAGGGCATAGAACATACAGTATGAAGACAGAGGGAATACATTTGAGACCTAGAGGATATAGAAGCTCAGAGGGGGCTCTGAGTCTTGTATTTATCATCCATAAAATAAAGGGGATAAATTCCCCCAGGTCCTCTGAAACCTTTACATGATTCTAGTAGTCATCCTGTTAGCTGTTTATTGATAGCTTGGCTATGTTTATTTTTGTCTTTTTCAGAACCATCCTTTTAACAAATATTCTGCTACTTGGGGTTTTGTGTCAGGGACCTCCTAGGAATTTCCATCCAGGTATCAATCTCTGTCTCGCTAGACTAAGTGGTTACGTGACTGACATTTTACTGACGGGAGAAACTCTTAAATATAGTTGCTTCAAGAGAATAAATGTCCTCAGGGACCAGCAGTTAGTGTGATGGCTGTGTCGCTGGACTCCCATGTAGTCGACCACGGTTCGAGTCCCGGACCCGGTGGCTTAAACTCACGCTGGGCGCGTGTGCGTGCGTGCCCAAGATCCCGAGAGGAGAATGGAGAAGAAGGGATTGTGGTGTGGCCATCCCCCCTGGGGGGTGATTTCTCGCTTTCTATCTCTCTGTCTCTCTCTGTCTGTCTGGTGAGCGCATGCGCCCTATAGCAAAAACCTCTCCAAAAAAAAAAAGAGAGAATAAATGTCCTCAATCATAAAACTACAGAGGTTAGTACAAAAGATCCTTGAAAATCACTGGGTTGGGGCCAGCAAGTGGCATGGTGGTTAGGGTACTGGACTCCCACATGGCCGCCCGCAGTTCAAGTCCCGGACCTGGTGGCCTTCTCACTTTTCCCTTCTCTCTCTCTCTCTGTCTCTTTGGTCAAATTACATAAATAAATAGATAATAACAAATAAAATTAAATAATTTTTTTTAATTTAAAAAAAAAAGAATAAAGAAAGTCATTAGGTCACTCGTTCCCAGATACTTTAGACTTCCTACCAGGCTTTAGTGACCTAATGGTATTCTGCCATGAGGATGACTGTACAAAGGTGCCAACTGACCTGGTAGTACACAGTGACTTCTGAGTTTGCATCACCCTTGTTCAGAGCTCTCACTTTGCAGAGGTGGTGCCCACTGGGTAACTCTACCACTTGGAACTGCACAGGCATCTCCTGCTCCAGAGGTTTGAAGTTCAGCTTGCTGCAAAAACAATCAGCATGGTTCATTGACCTAGTGCCTTCATCCTTTACCCCTACCCAAAAACTGAAGAGGAAGCCAGACTTTGTACATCCTTCTGAATTACTTTGTGTACACCAGCCTCAAGAAAAATCTATTACAAGTAATATTTCAATAGTGGGCTTAATAATTGGTTGTATACTTTTTTGCTGGGAAGAACACATAACCCCCAATACTTACTCAACAACGTATTTTAAGAAATCCATAGATTCCTAGGAGGCAACAGAGAAGACAATAACATTAGGACCTCTTGACATTAATTTTACCCAGAACCAGTTAGTATCAATGTTCTAATTGTCTGGAGAGCCCTAGATAGCATTAGGGAAGTAACAATAGTAAGTCACTAAAGTACTGGATAAGCCATTCAGAAACTGGACTAATCATTTCCTGATTCAATACTGATTGTTTGTTGAACACCCAGTGGCTCTTCACAGCTCCTCTTGGCTCCCGTGACTCTGTTTACATGCACACTGTAACATTTTCCCCATTGGGCTAAACTAAATTATTCAAGGTCATCTACCTTAATGGGCAGTACCACTGTGACAACTGTGACTATGTTTTAGTAACTTGGACCCATTGCCACAGAGCCTGGATAGAGTGAGCAACAGAACAATATTTAATACTAAGCAAATACATCTTCCCCTCTCTCAAGACTTCTTATCTATAAGATGAAAGATAAGTGGAGGATAAGCTTATCTCGGAAGTGATTTCTACTGGGACAATTCATGCTGCTAGTCACGTGAAACAAAAGCCCCTGCATAGTACTCCAGTTGCGCTCACAGAAAACAAACAACAATTTCTAGACTTTTTCTTGCTGGTTGAGACTTTCAAAGTTCTGTGGGCAAGACAAAAACTAAGGCTGGTCTGGGGGTTGGAGGGTAGACAGGAAGCAGAGAGAGCAGCCACAGTGACCATTTATACAAGTGGCCATCAAATGGCCAGTCCTAAAAATGTGAGAGACCATGGAGGAAGATGGTCAACAGCCAACCAACTTAGGAAGAGTCCCAGACAAGAACTCTTGCTTAGAAGAAGCCTCAGAAGGTTAAAAGGCTCCACAGATAAATCTAACTCAGCATACACCAGAGCAAACTCGAATATGCTCCCAACCCTACTATTTTTCCAGCTCCTCTGTCAACTCACTGGTTCAAGTATGAAATTTGAGCATCATCCTAGATTCTTCCCTTCCCCCTTTCACCCACCTACCTAGCCACTGAGTTTTAGCAATATTCAACCTTGTTTCTTTCTCTTTTTTTTTGGAGAGGTTTTTGCTATAGGGCACATGTGCTTCCAGAGAGACAGAGAGACAGAAAGCGAGAAATCACCCCCCCAGAGGGGATGGCCATGCCGCAGTCTCTTCTCCTCCACTCTCCTCTCGAGATCTTGGGCATGCACGCACACATGCCCAGCATGAGTTTAAGCCACAGGGTCCGGGACTCGAACTGCAGTCGACTACATGGGAGTCCAGCGACATAGCTATTACGCCATCTGCTGGTCCTTTAAGCACTTCTTTTTCATTTATCTGGCCTAACCTCAGGCCTTACCATCTTCCACTTGAACATTTTTGTGTGGTAATAAACAAAAAAATTTGTTATCTTCACTATTTTATAAAATGTACAATTCAGTAATGCTAACAAATTAACAAATTGTGAACTAGAGTCTTAGAACTTTTTCATCTTACAAAACCAAAATTTTTTCTTTTTTTTTTTTTTCTTTTTTTTTTTTTTTGAGAGAGATTTTCGCTAGAGGGCGCGTGCGCTCGCCAGACAGACAGAGAGAGACATTAGAGACAGAAAGCGAGAAATCACCCCCCAGGAGGGATGGTCACGCCGCAATCCCTTCTCCTCCACTCTCCTCTCAGGATCCTGGGCACGCACGCACACGCGCCCGGCGTGAGTTGTAAGCCACCGGGTCCGAGACGCGAACCGCGGTCGACTACGTGGGAGTCCAGCGACACAGCCATTACGCTAACTGCTGGTTCCCCAAAACCAAAATTTTATAGCCCATTCAGTAACAAGTCGACCTGGCTCTCTCCCCACACTACCTCCCTTCCTAGCACCTGGAAACTACCCTTCTACTTTCTAAGACTGTGACTACGTCACATGCCTCAAATGAGTGAACTCATACTTCAACTCTTATAACAAATAACTGGTTTCTCTTCACCTTGAATCCTACTCTTCAGTGGTTCTCCATTTGCTAAAAGATAAGGCATCAACTCCTTAGCTTCACACAAAAGCTTGACATGTATGTTCTGGCTATGTATGTATGTGTGTCCATATATGCAAATGTATATACATATCTGTATACACACACATATTTATACACATACGGATACACATACATATATGTGTGTACACCCCTTACCTCATCACTCCTCCCACTTTAATTTACATTTAACTGTTTATGTTTTCCACATATCATCTTCAACAAATGTAACCAACAGAATACCTAAGGAGTCTTCACAAAGTTTACGAAATATGTGTGTCATGAAAAAAACTGTGGATTTCAAAAAATTTTTGCACCAAAATAAATTCTGTTTTCTGTGAACTTTCTGAAGCCCTTTCATATGTGCCAAACCCATTTCACTTGAAGGTGTGGCCCATTACCAGCAATCTCCAGAAGAATGTTGCCTGGCATCAGAGGGGCAGATTCCCTGCTAACAAAATATGGTGACACTGGCCTGCCAAAGCTATGGAGCCCCCCCTCAGGGCTAGAGACTATCACTGCTTAAAGAGCTGCATTACAGTAACAGAGCACTTCATACTCACTGTGCTTGTGACATTCCCTTGTACCAGGCCCTCAACAAAGAGCTGGGATTTGAACTCCTTGACGAAGCTCAGGAGAGACTCAAGGGAGAGGCCATCCATCAAAGCCCGATATTTGTCAATCATAGACCAGCGGGCATATTCCAGGATTAAAAGCCGAACATCTCTGTATAAAAGGCAGGGAAAAAATTTTATTGTAAGAATTTAATTTTTTTTTTTTTTTTGAGTTTTTACTATAGGGCTCATGTGCTTGCCAGAAAGACAGACAGAGAGACAGAAAGCAAAAAATCAACCCGGGGGGATAGCCACGTCGCAATCCCTTCTCCTCCATTCTCTTCTCAGGATCTTGGGCATGTATGCACACGCACCTGGCGTGAGTTTAAGCCACCGAGTCCGGGACTCGAACCACGGTTGACTACATGGGAGTCCAGCGACATAGCCATTACACTAACTGTTGGTCCCAAAGAACTGAATCTTGAGAGTAAAAATATATTCGATCAAGTTGGTACACAGATGATGTGTTTCTAAGAAGAGATCATTTTTATAACAACTTACAATGGGAAAATAATGTCATGACCACTGAAATCACTTGAAACTGCATATGCAAACTTATAATAGATTTACTTGCCAGCTCAACAATGTAGTTATCTATCTCAGCCATACAATAAAATATTTCACATAAGTAAGGCTGCCAAATGAGTCAATTTACATTACTATTATTAAGTTTGAAATCTCACAGACTATTCATTACCGAAGGCCACCATTATCCATTATTACAGGTAATGGCTGTAGACCAGAATCAGACTAACACCAAACCCCATCTCCCTCACCCTTAAGCTTACTTCTGAGGCTTAATTTCTTCATTTGTAACACAAGGGAAGTGTAAATGCCTACCAGTTATAGGATTTGGATGAGAACTAAATGAATGTGTGTGTGTGTGTACACACAAATATATGTACACACACACACACACACACACACACAGAGAGAGAGAGAAAGACAGACAGAGAGAGTTGTCAGAAAGGTCATGAGGTATTTTTTTCTGTTTTTCTATGCATATATGTGTCATGACTTTTCCAACAATCCAATACATAAAATAAGGTCTTAGAACAGGTTTAGCACATAAATCTTCCAAAAAAGGAGGTACATTATTATTTTACTGCATTCTGGTAAAGTAAATTTCAGGATTAGATTTTAATATAGCAGCATTTTAATACTATTATAAATATTCAGGAATTATTGGATACTTAGTGCTATTCATCATCGATCGATGGTGGCTGACAATTCCTTTTCATGTTATATTTGGTTAAATTTTTGGCAACCTTTTATGATTAGATCATCTACTGCATGCAAGAATAAGTCTTAGCCCCTTCTCCTCCTGTTTTCCACTTCTGATAATTTACGGTGTTATTATAACTGTGTCAAAAGCAGGGCCTCCATATAAAGTTGGACTGTTTGTTCACTATAGATTCCAAGAAAAGAGGACAAGTAGGGCCTTGCACGGGAAGTGCACAAAGGGTTGTGTCTGCTCATAGAAGACTTTTATCTCTCTCCCATGAAGGTTCCACCTGCTGATGGAGGGTATCTCAAAGGGGTGCTTTTTCTGATTTACATGGAGGTATCCTACGATCTACCATTAGCCCTGAACTAAAGCAAGCACAGGTTCTGATGGAAAGTCAAGAGGGCTGCCTATTAGAGTGTGAGCATCAGTATATAGACTGAGTTTTTGCTCTATTCAAGAACCTTGGATGACTTCTGGATAGCTAAGGTTGTCAGATAAATGACATATTTAAGCAATTTAACTCAGCTACTCATCATACCACCCAAAACACTTATATTACCAGGAAATGATTTTGGGCTTCAAAAAGCCAGCACTACTTGAACTGTTGTTTACTTTTAAAGATTGGAAAACAGCCTTCTTTACTTTAATAAAATACAGTTGGCTGCATTCAATCCTATTCACAGATAGCTAGCTGCCTGAGCTGGGTTTAGAAACCCTAGTACCCTATATATTGGTTTCCTGAACCATAGCACAATTCTAACGTGTATGAAAATTAGCACTGAAATCATAGCCTCAATCCCATGCCTATGCCCTAGGAAGACATTTTCAGACCCTCAAAATAAGAGATTATCCCTTGTATACCCACTTGGCCAGAGTTTCAGGCTTGATGAGGATATTAAAGTAGGTCTTCTTCAACTGCTCCGTTATCATTGTAAAAACAGCTGGTGTAGAACTAAACTCAGCTAAGTAGTCAATAATAAGCTGGAACAGTAGCTAAAAGAAAAGAAAGAAATACTTTGAATGGATAAACATAAAAATCTACTCAGTTTTAAGGAAGATAATCTATCTATCTCTCTCTCTCTCTCTCTCTCTCTCTCTCTCTCTCTCTCTCTCTCTCTTTTTAACAAAAGACCCAATATGTGGTACTCTTCATTACAGCAGATATAAGAGAAATACTAATGATTCAGAATATTTGGGGGCCGCAATCCAACCGTCACATTTGAAGCAATAGTCCTCCATTTTACCACTTCCATGGGTATTGTAATTTTTTTCTTCCAAATAAATTTATTTCTCTCATTTTTTAAAAAAATGTTGTCTTAGGGACTATGCACTTGCTGTAGAGACACACAGAGACAGTGAGAGGGAAAGTAAGCAATCACATCCCAGGGGTTATGGCCATTATGGCCATGCTACAATCCATTCTCCTCTCCGAATTTTTGGCATGCATGCGCACATGTCCAGTGTGATTTTCAAGCTGTTGGGTCTGGAACGCAAACTATAGTCAACCATGTGGGAGTCCAGCATCTAACCATCATGCCACCTGCTGGCCCCCAGAAATAAACCCTTTTAAAAATAGATCTCTATTGAATTTCTGGCTCATTCCATTAATCTGCTGATCCTATTTATTTATTTGCCAGAGAACTGTACCTTCATCAGAGAGAAACACAAAAAGAAGAAAACATACCCCCAATGGGGTGTGGTCATGTCAAAATTCCTTCTCCTTCATTTCTCTATTCTGTTGGGATTTGGGGCATGCATACACACATGCCCAGCATGTTTCTCAAGCCATGAGCACAGGGATCCAAACCATGCTCAGCCACATGAAATTCAGCCTCCCTTAACCACCACACTATAGGGCTGGACCTACTTTTCTTTTTTTTTTTCTTTTAAATTTCTTTCAAGGGCAAGTGAGACAGACAGCACCTCCAACACGGTCTTGATGCCAAGATACACAGCCAGCTTCAGCCAGCCCTGTATCACAGGCACATCTGTGCCCCGTGTACACGGGGAAGGTCTCTGGATATGAATCTGGAAAGCTTCCCATGGAGGTCTATCTCATAGAGCACTGTTTCTTGCCTGTGTGCCGCCATCTAGTCCTCCCAAAGTACTTAAAAAAATATATATTTTTTTAATTTGTCAGAGGTGTACATGCTCACCAGAGAGAAAGATAGCAACCCCCAAGGGAATAGTCATGCTGCAACTGCTCCTCCTCCATCTCTCTCGACCTTTTGCGACAGAGAAGGAGGGTATAACAGTGAGAGCTACACTTTCTCTTATCTTGGAGAGTTTCCCAGGATGCAGGCTCTTACCTCCTAGCACAGGTCTAACTTTTTGTGGGTCCCTTCCTCTAGAATTGTATTGTATGGTTCAGTTTCCCAAACCTTGATATAACATATAGTCTCCCCAAGAAGCCTTGACATAAAATTTGTTATTGTTATTAAGTATATGTCATTTTACCTGGTACTTAACTATTAAACTCTCTTAGCTAGCATCCTATGTTATTTTTCTCTTCTGTTCATGAAATTTTTACAAAGCAGCACCAGGGTACATCATTTCTTTCTTTCTTCTTCTTCTTTTTTTTTTTTTTTTTTTTTGAGAAGTTTTTCACTATAGGGCGCGTGCGCTCGCCAGACAGACAGAGAGAGACAGAGAGACAGAAAGCGAGAAATCACCCCCCAGGGGGGATGGTCACGCCGCAATCCCTTCTCCTCCATTCTCCTCTCGGGATCTTGGGCGCGCACGCACACGCGCCCGGCGTGAGTTGTAAGCCACCGGGTCCGAGACGTGAACCGCGGTCGACTACGTGGGAGTCCAGCGACATAGCCATTACGCTAACTGCTGGTTCCCTCTTCTTCTTTTTTTAAAAGACAGTGATACCATTTTCTTTTATTTAATTTTATTTATTAATTTATTGTTATTCTTCAATTTGACCAGAGAGACAGAAAGGGAGAATGAGAAAGTAAGCCGCCAGGTCCAGGACTTGAACATCAGTCTGCTATGTGGGAATCCAGCACCTTAACCATCATGCCACCTGCTGGCCTTGGGGCACATTTTGTATCAAGAGATAAATTACTGACATGATATATACCCTGTTTCTAAAAGCACATCAACTTAAAAGGGAAAGAAGACATACCTACTTGAAACAATGGGAGAGAACGCAAGAAGAGGAAATGAGTTCAAATGTGCTTAGCCACAGAGGAATGTGCAGCTACAACACTGCTACTCCACAGGCTGCGGCCATGTGGAAGGCCAGGCTTAGTAAGTCCAACATGACTGAGTGCATGACTACGGTTCTAGCTGGCTAGGAGGTTGAGGTAGGAGGATCCTGACGTGGCAAGACTCTGTCAAAAATCAACCTCAATCTCTCTTATGTGAACAAACAAACGTTAAAATAAACAAAAGAAGAAAGGACACAAACATTTTGAATTTTATTCTGTCAGGCAAAGTGCAGATCCTTTCAATCTATTATTGCTACACCAGCCCCATGGCCTAGTAGTTAAAGGAGCTGGATCCCACATGTCTGACCAGGCAGTTTGAATCTCAGAATGGCTTGGAAAATATGCCATATGTATTACAAGTATGCCCCAAATAGTAAAAGGATGGAGAAATAGAGAAGCAATTGAGGCGTGACTATGGTCCAGTGGGTGGTGAGTCCACATGATCTCTGGCAAAAACAAGTAAGTAAATTTGTTTTTGCTATAGATAAAACTTTACCTCAAGCTAGTCTTGAATGCCAAAGAAACTGGCAGCAAAAGGAAGTGTAAGCAAGCCTAAAGCACAGGCTTTGCTGTATGCACTGCCAGTAATTAACAAAATACATGTTGCTCTTAGATATGATCAGTCAAAGCAATAGCTGTCATCAGCAAAGAAAACTCATGGTAATACACATCAACAAACATTTCTTTCAATGTACTATACCCCAAGCATAAGCTTCTATGTTTGGTAGTATAGGGGCAACAAACATAAATCTGACATTATAAAGCTCTCTAGGAGGAAAACAGAGTATCTGTACTTACAGGTAGTTTATGGTTGAATCCTTTCACTCGAATAATTAGGCCATGTTCTCCAGCTACCAGTTTATACTCCAGTTGTGCCACATCTGCTTCATAAGCTGGTTCCGCCAGGTTATGGGTAAGAATATTGACAAAGATATCAAAGAGGACCACGCTGAGAAGAAAAAATGCAAATAAGCATCATTTGTTGGCAAGAAAGACATAAACATATTTGTTTTGATTCAGAATAACAAACTTCACTTTTAGAAAGGGGTTAATTCACTATTCTAGAATGTAAAGCAATATACTTACAAAGTTCAAAGGTAAATATATTATTCACAACTTAGTTTCATAGGCACATTATAGAACTACTATCTTCAGTATACTTCCAAATGTTTTTCATACCATATATACACAGAAAATGATAATATTTATATTGCACAATGGAGGGAAGGATATGTTTCAGAGGAAACTTGTCTCTAGGTCTAGACTTACTTGACAAAAATGAGGGAAAGGAGAAAGATAATACATATTTTAAACTGGATATTAGTAAAGGTTAATGTCGCTTTATCATTTTATGACAGGGCTTTTATAATTAAGAGGCAAATAAAAGGAAAAAGTGAGTGAATATTCCATTAACACTGTGATTTAGGTATATTATAGGCTCTCTGACTTCTCACAATGCAGCTATCTACATAAATACATAAGTAATTTGCTAACAAAGTATAATCATATTCCTTGGCAGTCTCTAAATACAGGATCAATAGATCAGTCCTTACTGTATACAAGGAGGTAAACCAAACTGAGTTGTTGTTTCTTTTTTTTTTTTAAGTATGCTACAGGATGCAAACACTTGCCAGAGAAAGAAAGTGGGAGAGGGAAAGAGAAATCACCCCCACCCCTGGCGGGGACAGCCATGCCACAATCACTTCCCCTCCGTTCTCCTCTTGGGTTTTTGGGCATGCAAGCACAAGCACCCAGTGTATTTTTCAAGCCAATGGGTCCAGGACTCGAACTGCACAGTCAGCCATGTGGGATCCAGCTACCTTAACTGACACTCTTCTGGCTGGTCCCATACTGATCTTTAAGGAACTTTCCCAATTCAGTAACTCTATGACTAACCTAATCTATCAGCATACTTTACATATGGGTCCTGGCAATGGAACAGCTACAGTGTTATTTTAGGGCTTAGTACTGATATGAGTAACTTGTTTGGAACACAGAAAAAAAAAATACGTAAGTCAGAAATATCATTTACTGACAGAGAAAATGACAGAATGATTCAAAATGAAACAAACAAAATAATTTTTCAAAAATAAAAAAAATCTTCCACAAAGGAGGATATTGCTTACTTTGCTGCAGACTTCTGTATTAAAGGTGAGATCAGATGGAAGCGTATATATGCTGTTAAGGAAAAAAAAGTCACAGATAAAATAAATATAGGAGGCCAGAAGCCACAGATATTTTATACAGTTGCTATTTTTCCCTATTTTTTAAAAAAAATCCTAATATAAACCACTAACCCTTAAATCCTCGTTATATTTTTATTCTTTAAGGGTCTTTAACTACTCCAAAAAGTCCAAAAGATACACTTCAATCTATGGGAAGATCAGATATATAGATATATACACAGAGAAACCTATGAGTAGTCATATTCTTCATAGCTTCTCAGTCAGGGAAAATGTTTACAGAGATGTACATCAAGAACATTAAAGGAACCATAGAAAGTTATAGCAGAGCCTTTCCAAGGAAGCTGAATAAACATTAAGAACATTTCCAGAAACTCTTATAAGCTATTCAAGAAAAATTATAGAAATACCTTCTCAATAAACTCAAGAATCTCACAGAGCTACAGTATAGCTGTATCTGACACTGGGCTTATGGACTAAATGGCATCCAAGAATACTCAGCCTATGATTCCAAGTTGCTTCAGTAAGTTGTGATGCCATGCACAAGAATAGAACATAAGAAAGTAACACAGTTTAAGTCACAATTGCTAAGAGAAGGACTTCTGAGTCAGTTTAACTCTACATTATGCTTCTTTTACACTGAAAAGCAAAATGTTAGAGTGAAGCAGGAGAGAATTTCACATTTGTAATGTTGGAGTGGGCTCTCTATTACGTCTAAGAATACAGGTGGGCCTCAAAAGTTTAAGAAAAAACTGAATTAAGATACAAGTTGATTTTGGTGCCAAAAAATTGGATGTCCATGCAGTTTTTCATAATATGTATTTTCAATGAACCTTCTGAAGACCCCCTCAAAACTTCCTTTGCATATTCTTATTCTCTCTCTCTTTTTTCATTAAAGAATTATTTTATTGGGGCCGGCAGGTGGCATGGTGGTTAAGGGAATCCCACATGGCCAACTGCAGTTCAAGTCCTGGGCCTGATTGCTGGTGGCTTGTTTTCTCGCTTTCTCTCTCTCTCACACTCTCACTCTCACTCTGTCCCTCTCTCGGCAATTAAATAAATAAATAAATGAAATCATTATTTGTTTTAGGGATTAGTTTCTTTAACTTTATTTATTATTATTATTATTATTATTATTATTTTCCAGCTTGATCAAAGAGAGACACAGTGACAGAGGGAAAGTGAGAAAGCAAGCCACCAGGTTCAGGACTTGAACTGCGGTTTGCCATATGGGAGTTTAGCATCTTTAACCACCATGCCAACTGTCGGCCCATATTCTCTCTCTTCCTAAAAGTAATGTTCAAATAATACCACCAGTCCCTTAAGATGGTCAACTATCTAGTTCTACTTTTATTTAACTCAAAGTAAAATATCTGAACGGCATTTTATTCTAGGCTCAAATTTTTATTTCCAGGAAACTGGAATGTCTATAAGGATTTCTGTGACAGCACAGGAACACAGTATGAATCTCTGCTTATATTGGGTCATCGTTAAAGTCGTAGCTTACTTTTCTATGTTCTCCTATGCAAAAATGTGTCATGACTTTTCCAATGACCTACCAGTTAAGCCTAGAAAAGGTCTTCAAGTGAAAGAGGAAGAGGAGAAAAAGGTAAGTGACAGACAAAGGGAAAAAAGGCTGGGACAAAGTGGAGAAAAAATTGTTTTACTCCTTTTAGGGAGGGCAAAACTTTACCTTTGGGGATTTTGAATTTGTTGTCTTTCTTATACCACAGGGAACCTTGCGGAGTGTTCACAATTTTAACAGGGTATTCTGTTTCAGGGCAATCAAAAGCCTTCAACGTAAAGTCCGTGGCTAACAAAAAGAGAAGAAGAAAAATTCATTCAGATATTTTAACAAGCTTCCCAGAAATTCGTTCTTGTTTAAAAAATCTAAGTTACTTTTCCTTATGGCAAAAATAAGCTGGACTCCCTCATAGTTCGAGATCCAGACCCAGTGGCTTGAAAATCACTGATGTACATGTATGCCCAAAATCCCGTAAGGAGAATGGAGAAGAAGGGACTACAGTATGGCCATCTCCCCCAGGAGGTGACTTTTCTGTCAGTCTCTGTCTCTCTCCAGCCAATGCACACACCCTATGGCAAAAACCTAGAAATAAATAAATAAAATTCAAATACTAGGCTGTAATAAATCAGTAGAACAATACTAAAAAGAAAACCATCTTGGCTTTAAATTAAATGAACTCTGAAGATCTGTAATTTCCCAAGAGTTGATTCTGATCTCTACATCCTGCTTCATTCCTTTGCTAAAAGACAGTTTTAACTGTGAGAAGGACCACTGGACAGGATAATTGTATGAACCGATTTATGAGTAAGTCAGCTTTTTTTTTTTTTTCTTTATAATTTGCCAGAGAGTGCATGTGCTTGCCAGAGAGAGAAAAAGTGAGAACACACCCCTCCTGCAATCCCTTCTCCATCTCTCTCTTTTTGAGATTTTGGGTATGTACACACTCCTGGCATGTTTCTCAAGCAGCCAGGTATGGATTCAAACCATGCAGTTAGCCATGTGGGATCCAGTCACTGTAACAGCCATGCCACCAGCTGGCCCAAATGAATCCATTCTTGAATGAGAATGTCTGTTACCAATCTATGGACATCTGAAAGGTTATAAAACAGTCCTGCTCAAAGTTAAATTTGGCCTTTCAGTTACAGTAAACTGTTTCATCAACATGCAGGTGAGAAATAGCTAACTTAACAACAATTGAGAATTTTTGAAACGTACTTGCTATCTGTAATTTAAAAAACTGTGTTTTTAGATATTTAAAGTTCAAGATTTGGAACTGAATTGTCCAAAATACATAAGACTCAGAAAAAAGAAGAGCTTTTTTATTTTGAACTAATTGAGGTGAGAATCACGTAACAGGAAGTTAACCATTTCAAAGTGAATCATTTAGAGGCATTAGTATATTCGCATTGTCTTGTAACTGCCACGTCTATCTACTTAGTATCAAATCATTTTCACCATCCCAAAAAGAAACCCCATATCCATTAAAGAGTTACTCCCCCATAACCTACTTACCCCAGCCCCTAGCAACCATCAGTCTATCTGTCTCTATGGATTTACCTATTCTGGCTATTTCACATAAATGAACTCATATAATGTATGACCGTGTCTATCTGGCTTCTTTCACGTGACATGCTATTTTCAAGGTTAATCCACAGTATGGCATGTATTAGCACCTCAATTCCTTTTATGACTGAGGAAGATTCCAAAGTAGGTATATACCACAATTTGTTAATCCATTCATTCACTTATACACATCTGGTCGGTTTTCATCTATTAGCTATTGTAAACCATGCCGCTGTATGTACATGTATTTATCTGAGTATCTGTTTCAGTTCTACTGGGTATCAAACTAGGAGTGGAACACTGGCAAATAAGTATTCAAGGTACACTTACAGACAGCTGTAATACCTTTGGTCTAGGATCAGTGGCTTTCAATTTAATTTTTTTTTTTTTTTTACTGAAACTCACAGTAAAGAATGTATTTCCATTGCAAGCTAGCAAACAGATATATACACATATCCTTATCTGGAACAAAGGTTCCTGAAATAATACCCTTTCTATATTCAATGAGACATTTTGCTATTTCCTATTCTTATTGAGTTTTTAATGCTTTCATAGCTCATTACACTGACCTCATAACCCATTATTTTAATTTCACAACCCTCTAATGGGCTGCAACCTGCAGTTTGAAAAACATTGACAAGATGATGACAATTCCTAAGGAGACTGATGTGAAAGGATTAGCTAGGATACATAAGAAAAAGCATAAACTTCAGAGAGTCCCAAGACCTGTGTCCAAGGCTAGGTTCCTCCATTCACCAACAGAGTGGTCTTTGAATGAGTTACTTTGCTTTTCTGAGAATTTATTTTCCCATTTGGGAAAAAAAAAAAAAAAACAGTAATGCACACCCCATATTACTAAGAATCTCGAATATGAATTTATATGATTCTTTGTAAAACAAAATGTACTATATACACGTGCATTCTATCCATTAGTACATGGATAGATTATGTGTAATGGTTACTATTTTACTGACCTATGTACTTGTTTTCAGCTGGAAGATGAAGATCTGGATTTAATTCAAAATTACTCTTCCACAGTTCTGCCCAAGAGTTTTCAACATCTGTAGAGGAAAAACAAACTGATTAAGGTGGCTTGACTCTCATGGCCAACTGCTTGGTTTGAGTCCCAGACCTGGTAGTTTGAAAAACATGTTGGGCGCAAGTACATGCTGACCTCAAATCCCAAAAGGCAGAAGAAATGGAGAAAAAGGGATTATGGCATGACCATCCCCTGTGGGGAGTGCTTTCTTTCTCTCTCTGGGAAGCACACATGCCCTCTGACAATTTTTTTTTTTAAATAGGGACCAGCAGATGACATAATGGTTATATCACCAGACTCACAGAGTCGACCATGGTTTGAGTCCCGGATCCAGCAGCTTAAAACTCACACTGGGTGTGTATGCATGCATGCCTAAAATCCCAAGAGGAGAATGGAGAAGAAGGGACTGCAACATGGCCATCCCTCACAGGGGATGATTTCTTGCTTTCTGCCTGTCTGTCTCTCCAGAGAGCACATGTGCCCTATAGCAAAAAATTTTCCAAAAAAAAAAAAGAAAGTAATACCCCCCTCACTAATAAGAACTATCAGACAGAATACTAAAGAATAAAAATTCCCTTGGGACTAGCAGTTGGCATATGGCAATGTCCTGGACTCACACATAGTCAACTGTGGTTCAAGTCCCAGACCCAGTAGCTTAAACTCACACCAGGCACATGTGCATACATGCCCAAAATCCCAAGAGGAGAATGGAGGAGAAGGGATTGTGGCACGGAGAAGGGGTTGTGGCACGGCCATCCCCCCTGGGGGATGATTTCTCACTTTCTGTCTCTCTGTCTCTCTCTGTCTTTCTGGGGAGTGTATGCGCCCCATAGCAAAAACCTCTCAAAAAATAAAAAAATTAAAAATTAAAGTTCCCAGTTGAATCAGATATACCAAAGTGTATAACAATTGTCAAAATATTTTACCTTCTATACTATACTGGGTCCCAAACCATTTCTCCTTGAGATCACATTTTCCCTCATTAGCACCAGAGAGTAGAACAAGATTTGCTTTTTGAGGAATTAGCTGATTAAGGGCTTCAGCAATGACCTAATAGAGGTAGGAAATGAAGGGGAAAAATACAACACACATAATAAGAATTTCACTTTATACATCTCTGTTAAAAAGGCAGTCACATTGTTAGACACCTACATCTTCATGTTCATCTTTTTAAATTT
Source organism: Tupaia tana (assembly GCA_026018925.1). NCBI lineage: Eukaryota > Metazoa > Chordata > Mammalia > Scandentia > Tupaiidae > Tupaia > Tupaia tana. The sequence goes on from JAKSZU010000004.1 coordinate 22,782,655, forward strand.
TATTTTATATTTATTTTACATTCATTCACTGTATAGCATTACTACATACAAAATCAGTTTTCATATCCAGAATACACCATATATTGGCTCAATCATAGATATTACCATACATGTTATCTTCAACAAGTAATTTCCCATTTCTTATTTCTTTGATGTTCACCTTGATGTCCCATAGTCCATTAACACCCTTATTTATAAAAGCTTCATTAGTTTTTCAGTGTCTTGAAAACTTTATGGAGGTAAATTGTCAAATACTAGCTTTACAATGGTATAACTGATAAATACCAAATTGGTTCTCAAGTATGCTTTTAACAGTGCTCATCTCAAATCTCACTTATTAACAGCACTAACAACAAAAATAGCTATGGAGTTGTTGGGAAAGTCATGCTGTATTTTTCTCTTTTTCTATGTAAAAATGAGCCATGACTTTTCTGGCAACTCAATATTAGTTACTGAGTTGTTGCTGTGTGCCAGGCAGTGTTTAACATACATTATTTAATTTAATCCTAAAAACAACCCTAAAGAATATTCATTTTACAGAAAATAACACACAGCTTCAGAGACTCAAGGTTATGCAATTTGCTCAGAAGAAAGATTATGTAATTTACATGGAATACAACTAGAACTGGCAAAAGTGAAATTCTAGCCAAGTTTGTACACGATTCCAAAGACTATGCAAGAACAGCTATGTTTTGATGCCGGTATAGGTAGGACCATCTTCAAGGATCCTCCAGCCCTAAGAACTAAACATGGGATTTTGTAAATTTGTTTGGAACCCTTAAATACTACTTTAACAATATTTCTTTGAGGAAAAAGAAAAAAACAACAACAACCACAAATGGTGGTTAAGGGGAAAAAAAAAAAAAGTGGGCCCCTAGATCCAACTGTCCTAGAGAGATGGCAAGAATGTGTGGTTGTTATTTCCTCCTTTACCTTTCCCTATTCCTTTATAATTAGTAGCTTTGGAATATCCTTTGCCAAAGTTTCTTAAACTTAGCACTATTAACATCTCGGGCCAAATAATTCTTTGTTGTGGGGTACTGTCATCTACACTACAGGATGTTTAGTGCATCTCTTGCTGCTAATCACTAGATCCCAAGGGTACATCACCACTCCCACTTCAAATTGTAACAACCAACATGTCTTTGAACAATGGAGCATAAAATCACGGATGGGTGACTACTGACACCCCATATGAAGCAAAATTACTTACTCCCAAGTAATGGAAGAATGACTTTAAACCAACTAGCTTGTCTGTATTGTAATATTATCTATAAGTCTTATGTTTCTAATTCAGGGACTCTTCTATTTGTCTTGTAAATTTTCAAAAAGATTACAATTTTAATTGCCCTCAATCTCTGACTGAATTAATAGGTTAGCTAAACAATTCTTTACATATGTTTAGTAACTAAGCCACATAACTCTTAGAACCCCCTTTAACTATTTTAGTAAATGTTTTAACAAAAAGTTATAAAAGTAGTATCTAAGACTTGATTTTCTTCTTTGTTAAAACATAACTATACGAAAAAATAACAAATTATCCACAGAACTATTGATATTTCTTTTATTTAAATTAAGAAAAACCCTGACTACCTATAAGTAGCTTCTCTCTATTCCCACAGTCCTTAAATATATCCTAGCATTTTCTCACCCTCCTCTTTCCCTAAAAGTAAGTTTTAGAAGAGAAAACCTCCTTACTTCTGGCTTGTATTCAAAAAGAAGCTGATCTCCGGTGAGAAAGTCCTGTAATGGATACAGTTGCATGTTTTCACACATGTTTTCCACATACTCAACTGGATCTGTCTGTAAAGAGGTAAAATTATTCCACACCAGAACCTCCAAAAATCAAAGTATGTCACTAGATAAGAGTCTTGAGCTAAGATGTTATGTTAATCTGTATATTAGCACAACTTAAAACTGGAATAATAATAGTAAGTTCTCTGACCTATGAAACAGAAATACTTTTCCAGAAAAAAAAAAATTAATTCAAGTACTTACTAAGTATCCAGAAACACAGAATCATAAAAATGACAAGTCCCTCAGATATCAAGTGATTCCATTCCCATGTTTTACAATGAAGAAAAAATATCCTTGGATTGATTAGGTGACTTGCCCAAGATCACACAATGACCTGGGCAGAACTAGAACTCTGCCCTCCTAATACATTCACATACTTTTCCCAAAACCCCACACTGCCCAGTCCTTTACTAAACAACATGGGCTGTTTCTTATCTACTAAAAGATACAATAAAAGTAAAGGTTACAGCAATTGTAGAGGGGAAATGAAACATGTATACCTCAAACTAGAAACTACAGGTAAAACTACTATATTTTCACATTAAAGTAGAAAAAGAAAAAAGTAAGGAAAGATCCACTGTTACCTTTAATTCCCCCACATCAGGAAGCATCCCTGAATCATCAAGTTAACAAATCACTGAAATGCTATTATTGTTTAAAAGGACTCCACCTACCCCATTCTAGTTTAATCAGTTGTTTTTATCAACTACTTACTTATATGCTAACTGTTCTAATCAGTATGGTATAAAACTGAGTGATTCAATGTATTTCCTATGAGAAAACACAGAGGACCATAACTAAAATCAAATCATTCAGACCAAAGCAGTAGAAAAATCATTACAGAAAAATACTGAAATGTTATCTTTTAATGTTTTTTGAAGATATAATTCACATACCATAAAATTCATTCTTTTCAACTGTATGATTTATGCTGGCTCTGTGGCCTGTTGGTTAAGAAAGCTAGATTCCGGGCCAGCATAAGGCACTAATGGTTACGTTGCTGGACTCCCATGTAGTCTACCACGGTTCAAGTCCAGGCCCGGCGGCTTAAAACCCACGCCATGTACATGCATGTGTGTGCCCAAAATCCTGAGAGGAGATCGGAGCAAAAAATGCCGTCCACCCAAGAGGGTGATTTCTCACTTTCTGAGCGAGCACACATGTCCTATACAAAAAAAAAAAAAAAAAAAAGCCAGATTCCACATGGCCAACCATAGTTTGAGACCTGGACCTGGTGACTTGAGAAACATACTGGGTATATGTATGCATGCTGCCCAAAAATCCCAAGAGGAGGAAGAAATGGAGAAGGAACGGCAGCACGACCACTCCCCACGGGGAATGTTTTCTTCTCTCCCTCTCTTTCTGTCTCTCTCTCTGGAGAGACTATGGCCCTCCAGCAAAGTAAATAAATAAATGAAAATGTACAATTTCGAGGATTTCCATATAGTCACGAAGTTGTACAATCATCATCACTATTTAGTTTCAAAACAATGTTACAGACTCTGGTTAGGCAGTTGCCAAAACTAACATTATATGCCATTAGGTGAAACAAAGTCAAGAACTCAAGACCAGACAACTCCTAACTTTGAAATCTAAAGTACCTGGGCCCAGTGAAAACTATGTGATAAGCCGATAGGCCCAAAATACATGAAAAATGCTATAGAAAGAATAGCTGTTAGCAAGAGGCCACAATTAGAACCAAAGGGCATCCACAGCATGAACCTAAGTGATATAAAAGTTCTTGTGACCACTAACCACTACTTCTTTGTGAAAGCCTTATAAAAACCCATGTACAGTAGGAGTTAGGGACTCTAAAAATATAGTTAGGGCATAGGCCTAAAATGGAATCACAAAAAGGCTTGATTTTTTTTGGTTTTTTTTTGAGAGATTTTTGCTACAGGGCACGTGCGCTCACCAGAGAGACAGACAGAAAGCGAGAAATCACCCCTCCAGGAGGGATGGCCACGCCTGCACTCGAGCCTGGCGTGAGTTTAAGCCTCCAGGTCCGGGATTCGAACTGCAGTCGACTACATGGGAGTCCAGCGACAAAGCCATTATGCTAACTGCTGGTCCCAATAAAATGGCTAAATCTTAAAATGAAGACAAACTAAAACAAAGGCCCCATTACATTCCAGGAAGAAGATAATTGTTTTTATGGCCCAAAGCTTTCAGACAAAGAATCTTCTGACCTTTGTACACACTCCAAAATTAGGAGAAAATTAAAAAAAAATTTTTTTTAATAGAATAAAATTTTAAAAATAGAAAAATAACCAGACTCATCCAACATGTGATTTTTACCATGAAGGAAACACATGTATAACCCCCACCTGAAAACAAGGACAGACAGGGTCAGCAGGTGGTGTGGTGGTTAAGGGCACTGGACTCCCACACGGTCAACTGCAGTTCGAGTCTCAGACCTGGCAGCTTGCCTTCTCATTTTCTCTCTCTTGCTCTGTCACTCTCTGGTCAAATTAAAATAAAGTTAAATAAAATTATTCCTTAAAAAACAAGGACAGACAAAGCTGTTCAGACCCGGATAAAACCCCTCACCTCAATTCCTCTTTGGCAACTCATTTGGGACATGCTCTCTGCTTGGAAGCTCTGTTCTTCCTACCCTCTCTTTATAAACTCCACTTGCCTACCTATGTCAGTGTCTCTAATTCTTTGTGGCTGCAGACAAGAACCCATGTACCCTGGGGGTACTGGGCCTGATCACTCCTGCAACTCCATGCCCCTGCATCAACACTATTATCAACCCATTTGTGTGATTTACTTTGCTGTGATATTTGCTTCATTGTGGTAATCTGGGACAGAAATCATAATATCTCTATGGTATGATTCTATAGGCAACAAACCACATCCGTTTTAGCAATATCTATGACCATCATCAATAGAAATCATAATATAGTCATTGCAGATGTCTCAAAACATCTTGTACATTTACTGCCATAAAATGTGATAATTATTGAACCTACCATGTTAAATGTTACATTTCCCAACTGTAACAAATGTACTGAAGTTATGAAAGATAATGTCTTTGTAGCTGCTAATATCAATACTAAAAAATAAACCTTTAGGGTGAAGTATCATGATATCTGTAATTCTCAAATGATTCATGGAAAAATACATGCACACTCTCCATATATATATATACATATATATATATATATATATATATATATATATATATGTATATATATATATATATATTCTCCATACACACACACACACACACACACACACACACAAGGAGAGACAGAATATGACAAAATATTAATGATTGATGAATCTTGGTGAGGGGGTCTACAAGTGATCATTACACTACTATAGCAGTTTTTCTTAAACTTTAAAAAGTTGAGAGGGCAAAGTATTATTCTGAAAAGGGGTTCACAGGGTGTGCATGTATATAGGGTGTGCGTGTATATATATATATACACACACACACACACACACACACACACACACACATATATATATATATAGAGAGAGAGGCTCCTTTTTAATTGCTAAATGGTGCATGTGCTTGCCAGAGAGACAGACAGAGAGAGAAAGAGAAAAGGAAGAGAGAAAGCGTTCTCTAATGGAGTATAGTCACAACACAATCCCTTCTCCACTTCTCCATCCACGAGGACTTGGTGCACATGCACATATTCACCTGGTATGTTTTTCAAGCCACTGGGGCCAGGACCCAGGTCATAGTCAGATATATGGGATCTGGCTCCTTCAACCACTAAGCAACAGGACCAGCCCCATAATAATTTCCTTTAATTTATTCTTATGCTACAGACACAACGGATCATTGACTTTTTCACCAGATCCCAGAGTTCCCCAATTATGTGTTTCACATTGGTTAGAATGTAACCAAATCTTATCCACAACTTATTTACTGAGGCTAAAAACTCATTTTGAATTTATATCTATGAAGCATTCCCTGATCCTATTTCAATCAAGAAAAAGGCTCTCATTCCCCTGAAATCCTAAAGCAGTGTTTCCAACATTGTACATCCTTACTATAGATTACGTTGTAGAATGTTCTCACAATATTTAAATTCCCAAAATATCAGATACTATAGCAGCTTTCCATAAGTGTTTATCAAAAGGAGAGACAGATGGCTGACGATGTATTAACTGATAAATGATTGTCACACAACACGGCATCTGCCTACTCCTCTCACTGGTCCTCAGTAAGAATACTCTCAAAAATACAAGAGTTAATTTTCAGAGAGCCTCAAGCCATACTGATACCCATGTGACAGACAGTGGCAGAATTACAGCCTCAGTGACACTTCCCAAAAGAACAATGTTCACACTAATTTCAACTTTGTCATATATAACATTCAAAAAAAAATTGAGGGCCAGCTCAGTGGTACCAGTGTAGTGTGCTGCTCATGAAGAAGACGAATCCCACAAGGAGAACACAGTTCAAACTCCAGGCTGGTAAACCAGAAATATACTAGGCATGCATGCGAGTGTCCAAGACCTGAGAGGCTAGAGGACCAGAGGAAGAGGACAGGGATCTGACTAGACCCTGGGAAGGATGCTAATCTCTTCTCTAACTCTATCAGGTCTATCATAAAGGAAAAAAAAAAAACAAAAGAACACCAAAAAAAAAAAAAAAAAAAAGAGGCTGGTTCCATAGCACATGGGTTAAGGGCTATGTAGAGGAAGCCAGATCCCACATGGGTGACCAAGGCTCACATCCCAACCCTACTGGCTTACACAGAGGGCATGTATGCCCTTGCACAGGATCCTAAAGGGATAGAAGATTGGAGGATAAAGGATCGTGGCATGACCAGGTCCCACTGGGGAGTGTTTCTCTCACTCTCATGCATGCACAAATACCACTTGGCATAAATTTTTAAAAAGAATTTGACAGAGCTGGCAGGGCATGGTGGTTAAACACACAGGAATCCCACATGGCTGACCACAATTTGAGTCCTGGTGGGTTGCTTTCTCACTTTCCATCTCTCTTTGTCTTTCTCTGGTCAAATAATAATAATAATAATAATAATAATAATAATAATAATAATAAATGAAGTTAAATAAAATTTTAAAAAAGATTTTGACTTCTTGTACCTGTTCTTGGTAATGAAATTCATTATCCTCAATCTTCTGAATCTCTTCAAAAATTCTGGGACGAAAATAATTACAATTAGAAGTCATATTAAAATTTGTTATCAGAATCATCAATGAGAAAAGAGTAGCATAAAAATAAAGCAACCGGCTATGTAAGTGTAAAATCTTAGTGTATATGCACATGTAGAAGGATGAAGATATATAAGCAGTAAAGGAAATAGAGCAAGAAATGCCTAAAAACCATCAAGGTAGGACTAAAGCCTCCTTATTGGCAACCTGGAGGCTAAAATGTACTAGCATTGGTCAAGCCACTGTGGCACAGTGGTAATGCAAGTTCCTGCAAGCCTGGAAGCTATATGAATGACCATCACTTCAGATCCCTGGGACGGCCTGAAAACATAGGTCGGCCTGGAAACAAGCTAGACACACTGTGTGTGGGTAGGCATGCAGAATTCTGAGGAGCTGGAGGGCTGGACAAAGTGAATGAGATATGACAAGACCCTGTCAACAGTGCTTCTCCATATATACCTCTTTCCCTCCCCCTTCATTAAAAAAAAAAAAAAAAAAAACAGTGCCAGCCTTGCCATGGTAGTTAAGGCTAACTATACATGTGAGTTACACTTGCATGTGTGGGCAAAATCTCAAAAGGAGGGAGAAATGGAGGGAAAGAGATTGTGGCATGATCATGATCCAATTGTGGGGGGGAGAGTTTCTCACTTTCTCTTGCTCACACTTCCCCCTTACTGGCAAGCACATATGCCTTCTGGCAAATTTAAAAACAAAATAAAACAAACCAAACACATAAAAGGTACAAGGATTGACTGCTGGCTGCATGCAGCCTAAGAAATATTCATTACCTTTTTTCTGGACCTAGCTTTTGCAGCATTTTCAAATACTGAAACACAGTATGAGCAACCTGAAAATAAAACATCTGATTAGTCTTTTACATAAAGTGATATTTAATAAAAAGAAAAACAACTCAATTTTAATTGTTTACCTCATAGAAATGTTCATAACCCTCGTCAGTCAGTGTAATAGAAATGCTGAACACTGAATAAGTAGAATTTTGCTCAAATCCTGTCTCACCATTTCCACCAAACAGTGCAAGAGCCCAACACCTACAGAGAAAAAAATCCTATTAATTTCCCTGGATTGACAATCTGGATTGATAACACTTCAAATTAACAAAATACACAGGTTTTCTATGTAACATTTGGGAACCTCAGACTTTGCCATAGTTTCCAACAGCAAATTAAAATGTACAAATTTTAAAAGCATGAGGCCTTCCATTGAATTGTATTATATTTAAGAATCTTCAGAAGGGGGGCAAGCAAATAGGATAGTGGTTAAGGCACTGGACTTCCACATGGCCGATTGCAGTTCAAGTCCTCGAACTGGTGGCTTGAAACACATGCCAGGCGCCCAGTGTAAGTTTTAAGCTGCCAGGTCCAGGACTCAAACCAAGGTCGACTACATGGGAGTGCAGTGATGTAACCATTATGCCACCTGCTGGTCCCAAGGCTCACAGCATTTAAATAACTGACTTCCTTACTATTTTCAGTCAAATTCAAATTCTTCATTACAGCTAACCTACTCATGAAATTCCAGAATCTACTCATTTGTGATTTTTTTAAAAATTTCGTGCACAACTACATTCAACATGGGTTAAACAGTAGCTAGCAAGGAAATACACAAATATGGTCATTAAAATAACATAGGTTATTAAGATGATTGTAAGTATTACACTTGATTTCTAGGCTTCCTGGGAGCTGAAGCAAGAAAATGTGTTATGTAAATTTATTGTCTATTATTTTTCAGAGACTGATGCCCCCAAAACACCTAGTAATTAGATACTTGCTTTTTTCTAAGGTAAGAAAGAATGCTGCCTTTGCCTTCATGTCCAACTAGCCAGGAGATATAATGAAGTGGTTTCACCCTTTAAAAAAAAAGATTTAAGATGAGAAAAAAAAATAATAATGTATAAATACACAGAAAATCTTACCTCTACGACTACAGTATTTAAGAATATGACTATAAACTTATCCTCACAGAAAGCCATTAAACATAAAATTATAATTAATTTAGTAGTTCTAAGATATAAACAGAAAATATAGTAAAATTTAACTTCTGAAATTACTGAATGAGTATAGTCATTCCAAAATGGCTATTACTTTTTCTACTGGATATCAAATGTATCTCCTTTATTACATGATAAAATCATGTATATGTGTTAGTCAAATTGTCTTTTTCCACTAGCTTCTCCCATAATATAATTTTGGAAATATATTTCTACCAAAACAAAGATATACAGAAAAATCAATTTAGGAAATTAAATTAGGTCACAGAATACAATTTGGTAAACTCTTAAAAGTCCAGATACAGTATTACTATTTCCTCAAAGCCTACACAACATTGTTTAAAATATGTTGAATTACGTGTATATGAAAACTGGCACAGAGGAATAAGCAATTCATGAATGAGCCCAGCTGATCATACATTTGCAGCCAAACAAAGCTAATTATACTGTATTTGGTAACTGTGAAGGAATAAGTACTTTTGTTTCTTCATAAAAAAATGGCTCCTACGGTATTCATAATTTGGATATTCAATATGACAGATGGTGAATGTCACATTAAAGCAAACAGTTCATTTTTTAAAAAGTGGAGAGAAACATACAGAAATGTTAACAGTCCTGAATCATGAATAGTTTTAATTCCCAAAATTTTCACAATGAACTATCTTAGCAATCAATCAGAGTGATAAACAAAGCTTTACTACTAGTATATATAATTTGATTTCCACAAAAAGATATGTCCTTTATATGCAATATTGTAATGCCTCAATGATAAGTAAGAAATTAGTCATATTAGCCATCTCTTTGAGGACAGGGACAAAGAAAGGGGAAGCAGACCTTTACTTTTGACTTAATGACCTTTGTCCTATTTTAATATTTTACAAGAATATATTATTTTTATGAGAAAATTTTAAACAAATAGAATAAATTTTTAAGTATGCATAATAATTTTAACATTTGAGATACTCATAATTACACAATATATTATTTTTTTCTACATTATCCTTGCACCAAATGCAAGCAGAAAATATACATTTTCTCTTCTTTCTCACTGGAAACACAACTTTTGTTAACTTTATGAGACTTGATTATTGGAATATTCTAACATGTAAGTGACAAAAGGTATTTTTCACTGAGCTCAAGCGATCCATACTACTTCCTTCCTTCTGCTCTTGTGTGTCCTTCTGGTTTTGTTTTGTTGGCAGTGGTTTTAATATCGAGCTGAATTTCTATTGGTTCATTAGCATTTATTTCTACAGTAATTAGAAAAACACTTATAGGTGCTAATGAATTTTATCATTAAAGAACCACTTAAGCCAAGCCAGCCCCATGGCCTACTGATAAAGAATCCAGATCCCACATGGCTAAAAGTGCAGTTTGACTTCTGGGCTCTGGCAATTTGAAAAACACACTGTGTGTGTGTGTGTGTGTGTGTGTGTGTGTGTGTGTACATGCCCAAAATCCAAAAAGAATGTTGAACTGAAGAAGGAACTGCAGGGTGACCACGTCCCATTGGGGGTTTCCTTCTCCCTTTCCCTCTTTCTCTGTCTCCAGGAAACACACACACTCCCTGGAAATATTTAAAAAAAAAAAAAAGAAGAAGAAGAACCACCACTTGGCTTGCGATAAGAACCACTTGTTATGATAATGATACAGGTAAAGTGAAATCCTTTCCTAATTTGTATAAATCTGCCCTAACTCATACAAATAAATTACTGTGATTTATGCGCTAGTCGTATTCCAGGATCGAAATGATCTAACTATACTTTTGACAAGGTCAGAGTAAATGATGGTCACTCACTGCCAAATAAATCATAAACTAATACATGTTTATACAAAAACACTAAAGAAAAAAAGTACAAAAGTTAGCATTCACACTAACCATTTAAAGACTCAGGAAAAGTAACTATTTATTAGAAACTCTAGTTTTTATACTCCCAAATACAGTAAAATACACCACAAGACTTGGAAAATACAGGAATAATCAAATCCTAGGTTATCTCATTACCTGTGTTTATAAATTCAGAACCTCCTAATTTAAACCATTTAGCATGCTTTGGAAATAAAACTCTCACGAAGCAGCTACCAAAGTGACTTTTCCCTTGAATTCTTACCTGTAATGTTGCTGCTGAGGGGGAAGTGCCCACGTGATGGTCAGAGCATGAATTTTTCTGATTGGAACAACTAAACAAAAATATATTCCGGAAGAAAGATATAAGTGTTTCTCCATAATTTTTACTGTTACAGAATTTAGTTTTTAAATTGAATTTATTCATTCTCCAATATATATGAAGGTTTGATATAATACAATTAGTATTTCTAGTTGCTAATTTTCCAATTTGAATTATGTAATTTTTGTGAATTCCTTTTAGATTTAGTTTCACAGATAGAGAAAACAGAGATAAAAGGGCTATAAGAATATAAAATGCTGCTAAGGATGGATCCCTCCTTGCAAGAACAACTATAGCATTATAGGAGACTCAAAGCTCCAACCCAGCCCTATCATTATCTTGCTGTATGTGTTATATGATCTTGAAAAAAATGAAAAAAAAAAAAACACACTTGCACTTAAATCTTCCTGAATCTGTTTCTAATGGTAAAATTAGTGTTGAGCTAATTTTAAGGTTCTTCCCCAGTGCTATTATTCTATAGTTCTATGAACAGGAAATCTCAAGTCAAAAAGAATACGATAAAAAAATAAGCTGTCTCTGGGAAGAACCAGCTTAACAGAATAGAGCCAGAAGCAGAAAAGGTGTAAGTTAATAGTATTAATCACAAGACAGGAAGAGGAGACAATGGCAATAGGGTGAAAGAGTAGGAAGGAATAGCTAAGGCAATTAGGAGAAAAGGGGAAAATTTTGCCATAATAAATAGAGAAAAGAAAAAGAGAAATGGTGATTTAGAATGTTCCTGCAATACTGACTCTGGACAAATTGTTAAGTAAATTATAGTGTGATCATATGATGATTCATCTAGTTGTTACAGATATAGTATTAAATTTATTAAAAAGCAGGTGACAGAAGTATATATACTTTATTATCTCAACTATATTAAAAAAATAATAAGCCTATTAAAAAAATCACTAAAAAATCTTTCAAGACCTGGCCCCATAGCCTAGTGGTTATGCAGCAGGATCCCATATGGCCAACCGTTTTTCAGGTCCCAGGCCCAGCAGCTTGAGAGAGGCACCAGGCACACGTGCATGCCCAGAATCCCGAAAGGATCAAGAGATGGAAGAAAATGGATTGTGGCATGGCTGCACACAACTGGAGGATACTTTGCCCCTGTCTTTGTCTCTCTGTAGTGAGCGCATGTGCCCTCCTGGCAATTAAAAAGAAAGAGAGAGAAAATCTGCTAAAAATTACTTCTCTGATAAAATTTAAAGGTGATTTTTGTTGCTAATCTTTTCTCCTTTTTTTTTGAGAGATTGTTGCTACAGGGCATGTGCACTCATGGGAGAAACAGAGAGAAAGAAAATGGGAAATCATCCCCTCAAGGGGGGATGGCTATGCCACAATCCCTTCTTCTAAATTCTCTTCTTGGACTTTTGGGCACACGCACACACATGTGCCTGGCATGAGTTTCAAGCCTCTGGGTCTAGTACTCAAACTGTAGTCGACCACATGGGAGTCCAACCCCTTAACCACTATGCCACCTAATAGCCCCCTCCCTCTTTTCTTTTCTTTTCTTTATTTTTTTTTAACATATAGACCACAGATTAGTTTATTTTTAACACCCATCATGCCATGAATTCATAGGGAATAGGTTCCAGTAGCTCAGGCTCCTTTCCATTGGTTCTCACAAAGTGTGCTTCTCTGGGTGGGGCAGGCTGGCGCTTGAGTTGAACCCAGGTACCTTTCTCTTTGGCTTCTTTCTTTTTCTGGTCATTTTCCTTCACACGTTTTGGGAAGCTATCTTTGCTCTTAGAATGCTTTATATGCTCAATACCTACATTAATTCTCTTGGCAAGAATCTTGCCCTTAACTTGTTTGTTCACAACAATGCCAACAGCATGCTGGGTAACATTGTAGACTCTTCCAGTTTTGTCATGGTAACATTTGTGGGACATTCCTTTTTGAACAGTACCCATTCCCTTAATGTCTACAATAACACCTTTCTTGTAGACTCGCATATATGTTGTCAAAGGAACAACTCCATGTTTTCTTAAAGGCCTAGAGAACATATATTGGGTGCCTCTCATCTTTTCCTTTGTGTTCATCATTTTGGTTAATTAATGGAAGTTGGAGGTTCCAGCCAAAAGGCCCCTCTCCCTAATTCTTGATACTTCAATTATTTCCTCATTTACAAACACTGTTTATTTTAGAAGAATTATATATTTAATTTTATTAGCTTTTTTGTTGTTGTTAATTTATTGGAGGACATGTGTACTCACCAAAGAGAAAGACAGAGAAAGAGAGACAGAGAAAGGTGAGAAAGAGAAACAGAGGCAAGTGAGAAAGCAAGCCACCAGTTCCAGGACTCAAACTCCAGTGGGCCACATGGGAGTCCAGCACCTTAACCCACATGCCACCTGCTGGCCCAACACATGTTTTTATAATCAACAATGTTCGCTATTGAACGTTCGTAACCCAACCAACATTTGGAAACAATTTCTAAAATGGTTCCCCTCTCTTCTCGTATGTATGTATGTATGTATGTATGTATGTATGTATGAATAAATAAATAAATAAATAAATAAATAAATAAATAAATAGAAAAAAGATAAAATTAAGAAAAAGCATGAAACAGACTCAAGTACCAGCAAAGCACCAAAACCAGTGGATCTGCAGCTAGCCAGTAGACTCCTGTCACTAACTGGATTTTCACTGCCCATGTAATCCTGTCCAATTAACATATACTTTCTGTTGCATTATCATTTTCAAAGAAAACTGGCAGCCTCAATTACATTTTAGAGAATGTGCTAAAGTTATTTCAAGCAGTTTTAATCTCTGGTTTACAAACCTCTATAAAGTTTGTTAAATGCTGGCGTGTCAAATGGATCCGTCAAATGGCCAAAGTTTGGTTTGGGTAACCCACTGAAGATAAAACAAATATGTTAAAGTTTAATTAGTAAAAGGCTTCATAATCTTTAAAGATGTCTGATAGATATATATGATCTATTCCACATACTCTAGGCTGGAAAGCATTCTAGGCATGAGAGAATAGATGACAACAAAACCACAAAATCTTCAACTATACAATCTATTCTTAATCTCAGTTCCAATAATTTAATTGCCTTTACAACTCATAAAAGATAGAAAATAATGAATTGTAGGGACTCTCCCCCAGTATCTATTGCCTCTATCAGCCTCATTCCATTTCAGTTCTCCTATACAATGCCATTTCAGAAAGAAAACTTACAAGATACAATACCTTTTAAAAATTCAACAAATATGTGGACCAGCAGTTAGTATAATGGCTATATCGCTGGACTCCCATGTAGTTTACTATGGTTCGAGTCCCAGACCCGGTGGCTTAAACTCATACCGGGCACATGTATATGCATGCCCAAGATCCCAAGAGAAGAATGGAGGAGAAGGGATTGTGGCGTGGCCATTTCCCCTGGAGGGTGATTTCTCACTTTCTGTCTCTCTGTCTTTCTTTCTTTCTGGCAAGCACATGTGCCCTATAGCAAAAACCTCTCCCCTCAAAAAACAAACAAAAAAAATCAACAAATATATATGGAGTGATTTTCAGGTATAAAGCACAAACACTTGACCCCTCCCCGTCAAGGAGCTTCCAATCTGGTCAAAGATATAACTTTAATTTTTTTTCCAAAATACAATCAATACAAATAAGTATTAAATGCTACAAACAACATTTTAACTAGTTTGATTAAGGAACCAACATTATTAGTGAGTAATATTTAAGAATTTCTAATGATCACCAGGGATTGACAGAACCTAACAAATCCCTCTCTTGAATACATCTCTGATTTTATTAGGAAAGAGTCACAGTAAAGGATGTTACAATCTGCCATCTGACATTTTCATAGCTCACACTCACTCACTTATCAGGAAAAAAAACACACATTTGTCATAGCTTTCATTATTTTTATATACATAAAAATTACTGCTAATTTCAATGAAAATTTACATAAAGCCAAGATAAAAATAACCAATGACTTCTTGTTATAAATTATTCTAATATTTTAATCTAATTTTTCTTTCATAAATTTAAAATAATTATTAGAATGAAGAATTGGAAAAAAGCCACTAACACACCCACTTGGTACCAAAAAAATCTGACTTCATCTATTTTACTAAAATTCAAACTGTTATAAGTGGGAAGACAAATGAATTGCTTCAGGACTAAAATTTTTTGGAAGTCTTTGTAACAAAAATGTAACAACAAAGTATCTTTAAATACTGGAATTATCGGGACCAGCCGTTGGTGTAATGCCGTTGGTGTAATGGCTATGTCGCTGGACTCCCATGTAGTTGACTGTGATTCAAGTCTTCAACCGGTGGCTTAAACTCACACTGGGCACGTGTGCATGCATGCCCAGGATCCCAAGAGGAGAACAGAAGAGAAGGGATTGGGGCGTGGCCAGTCCCCCTGTGGGGTGATTTCTTGCTTTCTGTCTCTTTGTCTCTCTCTGTTTTTCTGGCGAGTGCACGGGCCCTATAGCAAAAACCTCACCAAAAAAAAAAAAAAAAAATACTGAAATTATCTTGATGAATGTGAGGTAGATAAAAAAAAATGCTTAGTAGTATCCTAACTGGAACTCTATATAAAGATTACTAAAGGGACCAGCAGTTGGCGTAATGGCTATGTCACTGGACTCCCACGTAGTCGATCGCGGTTCGTGTCCCAGACCCGGTGGCTTAAAACTCACGCCGGGCGCGTGTGCGTGCGTGCCCAAGATCCTGAGAGGAGAGTGGAGGAGAAGGGATTGCGGCGTGGCTATCCCCCCGGGGGGTGATTTCTCGCTTTCTGTCTCTCAGTCTCTGTCTGTCTGGCGAGCGCACGCGCCCTATAGCAAAAACCTCTCAAAAAAAAAAAAAAAAAAAAAAGATTACTAAAAAAGATCATTTGAGTGGCCCGCAGGTAGCATGGTAGTTAGGGCACTGGAACTCACACATGGCCAACAATGGTTCAAGTCCCAGAACCGACAGCTGGACAATCATACCAAGTGAGTGAACATGTGCCCAAAATCCCAAGAGGAGAATAAAAGAAAAAGGATTGTGGCATGGCCATACCCCCCTGGGAGGTGACTTCTCACTTTCCCTCCCTCTTTCTCTATCTCTATCAGGTGGGTAAATGTGCCCTATAGCAAAATAAAAGAAAAAAAAAAGACAAAACCAAGCAAACAAAAAATTGGTTCAGCTATTAAAAAAACTATTAAAAAATTGGTTTTCAGACACTATGAAAAGTCAGTCATCATCTACATGATTACTTCTTTTACAAAGAAAAGCACTACAAATTCTAAACAACTGACTTTATAAACAAACTTTCAGGCACAATTTGTTATTATAAGGGGATAGGATTATACATATTCTACCTTTCGATACAGTAGTTTCTTTCATACCACAGTTTCAAACACCCTACACAGTAACAGGAAAGCTTTGAGTAAATGTAAAAGGAGGAATCCATGTTTAGCGATTATTGTTTATTATAAGATTACAAGCCTATAAATCTTTTTCTTTTTTTGGAGAGGTTTTTGCTATAGGGTGCATGTGCTTGCCAGAGAGACAGAAAGCGAGAAATCACCCCCCAGGGGTGATGGCCACGCCGCAATCCCTTCTCCTCCATTCTCCTCTCGGGATCTTAGGCTCGCATGCACACGTGCCCGGCGTGAGTTTAAGCTACCGGGTCCAGGACTCAAACCACAGTTGACTACATGGGAGTCCAGTGACATAGCCATTACGCTAACTGCTGGTCCCAAGTCTATAAATATTGAACTAGATAGTGGGCTCTCAGAAAAATCATGACATATTTTTTCTGTTTTTCTATGCAAAAATGCATCATGACTTTTCCAACAACCCAATACTATGGAAATTTGTGTTTTCATCTTAGTTTTCCTACTCAAAAGCTGTGTGCTCTTGCCAAAGCTATTGAACTTCTTTAGGTCTTAATTTTATCACCTGTTTAAAAAGCAAAAGTAAAGGAAAAAATCTTAGGCATTCACACAAGAAGATATGGTCTCTTTAACTCTAAAGGTACATTTTCACTTGTGAAAATAAATTATCTTACTTGTTTGGTATTTGAGAGAAGATTTCAGTTACCCATTTTTCCAAAGTATCCAATGTTTCTTGCGGGAGGAAGGCACATGGGGAAGAAGACAGGGAAATACAATGTCATTATTCAAGGTAGAAGCACAGATTGCTCATAGATATTTTAGCTACAAAACAGAGATATTTTAACTTAAGCATTCCTTGATACTCCATAATCAGTAATGAGTAACAAGAAAAATAACAGTAGATAAGGAAATCTTAAGACATTACAATTCTGTAGACTAATTTATTTCTCCCTAGTAAAGTGAGATAAGGCATACAAGGTTAAAAAAAGGTTTTGTTTAGCATTAGGCTAGTGTGAAGGGCTAAGAGAAAATAATATGCCAATCATCCTCCTACGCACATTCCAAAATTTACATCCTCTAGGAACATTTCTCCAGACTAACCCATTCTACATTAACTCATCTTTTTGGCATCTATCAGTACTTTTATACTTCACTTATTTCATATGAATTCATATTTGCTAAGATTTTAACACATAACATTTTTTGTTTCAAGTATATATATTGTTTTCATCTTTTTTTTTTTTTTAAAAGAGATTTTTGCTATAGAGTGCATGCGCTTGCCAGAAAGATAAAGAGACAGAAAGTGAGAAATCACCCCTCTGGAGAGGGATGGCCACCTAGCAATCCCTTCTCCTCCATTCTCCTCTTGGGATTTTGGGCACGCATGCACACGTGCCTGGAGTGAGTTTGAAGCTACCAGGTCCGGGACTCAAATTGCGGTCGGCCATGTGGGAGTCCAGCAACGTAACCATTATACCATCTGCTGGTCCCCTATTTTCATCTTCTTTTAATTCCTTTCTTGTATTTTATAATAAATTGTTTTGAAATTTTTAGTAAAATATCATATTTAAATGACAAAGGAAACTTTTATAGCTTTATTCAGAGAGCATCACTGGACAGTATTTACAATCAATAGTTTCACTAAGTATATGAGATTTGCTAATTCTTAATGAGACCCAATACATAAAACATAAGATGTAGGCCCAATAGGTGGGTTAAGGTGCTAGACTCTCACATGGCCAACTGCAGTTCAAGTCCCGGATGGGGCAGCTTGAAACTTGTGCCGGGCACATATGTGTGTATTCCCAAAGTCCCAAGAGGAGAATGGAGAAGGGATTATAGCATGGCTAGTTCCACTTAGGAGATGATCTCTCACTTTCTCTCTCTCTGGTGAGCGCACATGCCCTACGCTAAAAAAAAAAAAAAATCTTAAAAAAGAAAAGATGTGAATTAGATAAACCAAGTTTTGAATTTATTCTGCACTACTTATACAGACACTTGACTCTTAAAATTTACAGACTCTAGATTGCACACACTTTTTACTTTTATTTTTAAAAGTTGCTATAAGCACTAATAAGCTCTTATATTTGTCATGGAGAAAAGGATACAAAAGGAATAGAATATCCAGTTGAAGAAAAATGCATATGCATGAAAACATTTGCAAACATGATAATTAAAAGTTATAAATTGGGACCAGCAGTTGGCAGAATGGTTATGTCACTGGACTTCCACGTAGTTGACCACAGTTCCAGTCCCAGACTGGAGGCTTAAAACTCATGCCGGGCATGTGTGTGTGCATGCGTACATACGCAAAATCCTGAGACGAGAATGGAGAAGCGACTGTAGTATGACCATCCCCCTAGGGGGTGATTTCTCACTTTCTGACTCTTTGTGTGTGTCTCTCTGACAAGCACACATGTCCTATAGCAAAAATCTCTATTTAAAAAAAAGAAGTTATAAATTAATTTCCATATCAAATATGGAATTACCTATTTTAACAAATGTAAAAGGAATCTAGAAGCACATATACAATTTGGACAAAAAATATCTATCATACCATATCCATAGTTTTAGTGGACTAATTTTGATCATAGTGCAAAAATGTTTTATATGAAAGTACCAAGTTGGTTTTGATCTTAATATTTACAATGTAGAGAATAAAAATGTATGAAAAAGAGAACCACAGCAGTGTGAGAAGATTAACTTTTAAAAAAGAAAGGCGCAGGGACTAGCAGATGGCATAATGGTTACATCGCTGGACTCCCACGTAGTCAACTGTGGTTTAAATTCATGCCTTCATGTGTGCATGCGTGCCCAAAATCCCAAGAGGAGAATGGAGTGTGCAGTGTGGCCGTCCTCCCTGAGGAGGCAAGTGCACACACCCTATAGCAAAAATCTCTAAAAAAATTATAATAATAAAGTGCACAACTACAAGGTGTATCAAAAGGAACAGTTTATGCGGCCAGCAGGTGGAGTAGTGGTTAAGGTCCTGCCCAAATGGTTGACCACAATTCAAGTCCTGGAACCAGAGGCTTGAAACTCACGCTGGGTGCATGTGCCTGTGTGCCCAGAATCCCAGGAGGAGAGAAGAGGAGAAGGGATTATGGAGTGGCCATTCCCCTGGGAGTGATTACTTGCTTTCTGCTTTTCTCTGTCTCTCCAATGAATGCATACGCCCTATAGCAATAATCTCTCAAAAAAAAAAAAGGAATAGTTTAGCAGGTGTTCAACTTTGAAAAACAATCTAATGGTTGAAATGTAAAGAAAACAAAAGAAAGTTACCATGGTTTCTTAATGAGAAGTCAATATGAGTTACTAAAGATTATTAAAAAAGGGGAAAAGTAGAGGTACTCATTGGTCTTTTTTAAGATAATTCTGCCATCTTCACTATGATGGATTTCAATCAAGCCATTTTATAGAATTTTATTTATATAAGAACAGGCTTTTGCCTGTAAGAGTTTATAATCAATACAGATTAAATGTAAAACAATAGATTGAGAGGCAGCTGAATGTAGTTTGAAAGATCAGGTCAAGGTATTAGTACATTAATATATTCATAGACTACCTTATCAATAAGACCTATTTCTATAAGAAAAAATATTTGCCTGAGAATCAGATGGTCTTATGTTGCCCTGAGCTTTGCTACTTGCTTTGTGATGACTCCAAATTCTTATTTCACTTAGTTTGTATTAGAGTCTACACTAAAGTAATTAATAGCCCACTGGAACACTGATCCAGGCAAATGAATCCTAACAAAGCACTACTTTAGAGAAATAATTATAAGATAATATTACCTTTGGATTGAACTACTAAAGTCATGTAATGAGCAGAATAATAACGCATCCAGAATTCCCTCAGTCTTGCATGTGTATCAATATTATTCTTTTTTGGCTCATGCTTCAGAGTGTCAGCATTTCCTATAAAAAGATTTTTCAAATTATGGAAATAAGTTCACTTTGTTAAGTCATTACACCAACACTGTATATTTTGTTACCATTAATGACTAATAAAATAACCCATGTGACCCAGCAGTGGTGGCACATGTGCACTTTGCTCAAGAATATGGAAACAGTGTGTAACAGTATTAATATCAATATAAGACAAAAATCATAAGAAACAATTCTAAAGTATATTTTAATACACAAGGAGTTAATTGGGTTGAAAATACCTTTATCACAGACAGTAATTACCTAAGGGTTTTTGCTTAATCATTGGTCTAGAATTCAATCTGAGTTGTTTTAATAATATTTTAATAAAGCAAGGAAGCTATATAAAATGTATATAATTGTATAGAACATATAAGGAAGCAAGACATTCTTTGAATAAAGTAAAATTTAAATAATCTCATCCTAGATTCTACTCAATGGCAACAGAATTAGAGCTAACTGAATACCACCAATAAAAAACACTATGAAAAACAGGTACCAGTTAAATAGCTTAACAGTTAAACAAAACTGGTCACATTTCAAAAACGATTAAAGAAAGTACGGCTGAATCTCTGTTGATAAATGGGAAATGTCGTGTTGGAGAAGAGCATAGACCTTAAAATCAAAGAAATAGTGAAATCCCACATCAACAACTTACTAACTCTGTGACTTACGCAAATTAAATAACTTCCTTAAGTTAATTTCTTTACTTTTAAATGAAAATGATAATGGTACTGATCTCTTCACATTGTGGTATCGTTAAATGAGATAATTTATGTACTGTTAGCGTGGTATCTGGCATCTAGAAAGTATTTACAAAATACTAGGTGCTATTCTTGCTATATCCAATGTTAGAGAATGAAATATAGGGATACTTAATGACTTTCTATTTAAAAAGCAATCCAGCTATCCTAAAAGGTAAAATGTATTTAGCTGTTGCTTTGTAATTCTCAATTCTTTATTAACTTTTCTTATTCTCAATTTTCCTTTACTAGAAAATAGAAGTAAAGATGAAGTCTTTAGTATCTTACCCCAAAAAAATTTCCCCATAGGATGTCCTGGTCTAGCAAGGCTTCCAAACAACATTTCTTTTCTGTTTGCATCAGAAGGTCGTGCAAGTTGATATTCTGTCAGTTTTAAAGAAACACTTTAAGTAAAATGAAATTCAGTATTTTTCATTATGTGGAAATTCAAGCTCACAGAATGGAAAACAAGAATGTCACAAACATCAACTTTCTGAATTACATGTCCTAAGAATCAAGTGGGCAACTCAATGATCTAAGCATGGCTCTATGACTTCTAATCTGTAACTCTAGGAAATCTGATTTACCTTTTTTTCAAATGAATGTTTCCTTTATTTTCAATGAAACAAGGTAATTAATAATCAGAAGTTTTCCGTTCTAGGATGCTATGTCCCATGATTTACTGAAGCGAGTACTAATAAAAGGTAAATCAAATCCCTTATATCTGGAAATCTACCTACATATTATAGTTTAAATTTCTTCCAATGTCAACTATGTTGGTAATAAAGTATGATAGTTAAGAACAATTGCTTTGGGGGCCAGCAAATGGCATGGTAATTAAGGTGCTACACACTCCCACATTGCCAGCCATGGTTTGAGTTCCAGACCTGGTGGCTTGCTTTCTCGCTTTCTCTCTCTTTCTCTCTCATCAAATTGAAATAAATGAATGAATAAATAAAAACTATATAAATAATTTTTAAGAAGAAAAAAAGAACAATTGTTTTGAAGTCAGAAACATCTTGGTTAGTGCTGTAAACTGAATGTCTGTACTACCCTGCAAATACATATACTGAAAATCTCAGTGCGACAGTGTTCAGTGGTGGGGCCTGTGAGAAATGATTAGGAATATTAGCATCCCTGGAATACAGACTGCAAGGTCAACCCAAGGCATAGTGGTTACGGCAGCTGAATCCTAAATGGTCAACACCATAGTTTGAGTCCCAGACTTGGGAGCTTGAGGAAACACACTGGCCACGTGTGTATTGGTGCCCAAAATTCAAAGTCCAGAAAGAAAAATGTAGGAGACAAGATCACAGTATAACCATTCCCCATGGGAGGTGCTGTCTCATTTCTCGTCTCCCCCATATCTCTGTTCCTCTCCAGTGAGAAAGAAACATATATATGTTCCCTACAAATAGAGCACCCTCTACAGCAAACAAACCAACCAACTGACAGAACAAAGAACAGAGACTACAGAGAGCTCTCTCATCCCTTCTAGTGGGTATGTGAGGACACAGGGTAAATAAAGATGTCTGTCTGTGGTGGAGAATACCCTCACCAGATACTGAAACTGATGGTACCTTGATATTAGGACTTCTCAATCTCTGGAACTGTGAGAAATAAATTTCTGTTGTTTATAATCCACCCAGTCTATGATAGTCTATTACGGTACCCAAATGGATAAGACAGCTAGTTCTGTCACTTTGTAAGGAGTATAGCATTGGGGTAGTTATCTAACTTCTCTGATTCTGCATCTCAAAATGTTGTTAATAGTACCTAGATCAGAGACCAGCAGATGGCATAATGGTTACATCGCTGGACTCCCACATAGTCGACCATAGTTCAAGTCCTGGACCTGGGAGCTTAAAATATACCAGGTACATGTGCATGTGTGCCCAAAATCCCTAGAGGAGAATGGAGAAGAAGAGATTATGGCGTGGCCATCACCCCTGGGGGTTGCTTTGCCTTATGTTTCTCTGTCTGTCTCTGTCTCTCTGGTGAGTACACATGCCCTATAGAAAAAAATCTCCCTTAAAAATACTTTTTAAATACCTAGCTCTTAAGATTCTTATAAGGGGAACCAGCAGTTAGCGTAATGGCTATGTCGCTGGACTCCCACGTAGTCGACCGCGGTTCGCGTCTCGGACCCGGTGGCTTACAACTCACGCCGGGCGCGTGTGCGTGCGTGCCCAAGATCCAGAGAGGAGAATGGAGGAGAAGGGATTGCGGCGTGACCATCCCCCCTGGGGGGTGATTTCTCGCTTTCTGTCTCTATGTCTCTCTCTGTCTGTCTGGCGAGCGCACGCGCCCTATAGCGAAAAACCTCTCCAAAAAAAAAAAAAAGATTCTTATAAGGATAGGGAACCAGCAGATGGTGTAATGCTTTCATCACTGGACTCTTATGTAGTTGACAGCAGTTCAAGTCCCAGACCTGGTGGCTTAAACTCACATCAGCACATATACATGTGTGCCCAAAATCTCAAGAGGAGAATGGAGGAGAAGGGATTGTGGTGTGACCATCACCCCTGGGAGGTGATTTCTCACTTTCTATGGTGATTTCTCACTTTCTATCTCTCTGTCTCTCTGGCAAGTGCATGCACCCTATAGCAAAAATCTCTCTTAACAACAACAAAAAATTCTTTTAAGGATTAAAAAAGCATATTCTTTCAACAAATATTTACTGAACACCTACTCTCTCTCAAGTACTACTGAACTACGGGGTTGACTGAAAAGTCAACTTTTCTGATGACCCAATATATCGTGACTTTTTCGATGACCCAATATATCGTGACTTTTTCGATAACCCAATAGTTGCTGGAGGTAAAAATGTGAATAAAACTGACACCTGTATGTCACCTTACATAGTAAAAGAGACTTTACAGATGTGATTTAAATTAAAAATCTTGAGAAGGAGATAGCCTAAGGTTATTTGGGTATTCCCAATATAATCATAAGGGTCCTTGAAAGTAGGAGGCAGAAGAATCAGAGTCAGAGGCAAAAATAACGTTAACTATAGAAGCAGAGCTAAGAGAGATCCTACATTGTTCGCTTTTAACATGGAGAAAGAGACCATAGCCTAGCAATGTAGATGGTATCTTGAAGGTGGAAAAGGGAAGGAATCAAATTCTTCCCTAAGTCTTTCAAAAGAAATGTAGCCCTGAGGAAGCATTTGAAACTTCTGACCAAAACTATAAGAAAACAAATTTGTTTTGCTTTAAGACACTAAGTTTCTGGCTTAAAATTTTGCTCAGCAGCAAAAGGGTAATTTCTTAAAATAATTATTTATGTATAATTATTATTAATTTTTCATTTGTTATAGGGTATATGCACTCACCAGAAAGAGATGGAGAGAGAAACAGAGCGAGAGAGAAAGTGGGAAAGCAAACCACCAGGTTTGGGACTCAAACTGCAGTGAGCCATGTGGGAGTCTAGCACTTCAACCACCATTCCACGTGCTGGCCCGCAACAGGATAATTATTATTCTATCCAAGAAAAAGTACTTGAGGACCCTTACAATTGATAAAAATACAGTATAAATATATGAGCACTTAAAAACTACAGTCTGCCACTTGTTTAGATAAAAAAGTTTTGGCTATAACCTACATCTCAATTCTAAGACATATTATGTAGGTAATATAAGAGTATAATGTAACATAAGAGTATAAATTATTATGAAAATAAAGAGTTGTGTATCAACAATAATTTTTTTCTCCACAATCTTCTTTTAGCAATAAATGAATCACATTTGTTTTTTCAATTTTGCCAGTGGCCACATGTACTCATGGGAGAGGAGGAGGGAGAGAGAGAGAACATGATAAAGCACCCCCTCACGGGGCATAGTCATGCCACAACCCCTTCTCCTCTGTTTTCAAACACACATACACACATGCCTTGCATGTTTTTAAGCCACCAGGTCCAAGATTTGAACTATACAGTCTTTTATGTGGGATCCAGTTACCTTAACCACCATGCCAGGAGCTGGCCCAAATTAACCTAATTTTAAAAACCTACCTTGTGGCTCTAAGAGCTTCTGCTCTAAAACACATTCCAGAAAATTGTAAAACACTGAACAGATCTATCTTCATTTGAAAATAAATGCTTATAAATGTATGTGTACACACAATCCTTTGAAAGGTTATACTAAAAAAAATTACCAACGCATGGATCAGTGATGAAATAATGAAGTTAGCACTAGTTAATAAATTAAAACCAGGAAAGAGAGAATTTCTTCCTTAAGTACATGGAGATGAATAAAGGAAAGGGAAAATGACACTAAGAGAATGAATCCGCCGGAGCTGCTGAACCTCCCTCCCTTCATCGCCTTACACTTGAAATTAGCCATCCAACGTGCAGACAACTAAAAAGATGTAACATCTGAACAACAGAAGACTGAAACATCTAAACAGATTAGAAAAAAAAGAACAACATCTGACAATTGAGCATTCAAAACTGCTTAATGAATATTTAGGTAATTTATTACATCAGTTATAAATGTCAGATCATAAATTGAAATCTAGGTCTCTCATCACTGAAAACAAAGAAACAAATGAACAAAAACACAACCTAGCCTTTACCTTAAGTTTTTTTTTCTTTTTTTTAAACCACAAAAGAGGGCACATCTGCTCCCCAGAGAAAGAGCGAGAGGGGGAAAAAAGCACCATCCCCATGGGGAATAATCACATCACAATCCCTTCTCCTGCATTACTCCATCCTGTTGGGATTTTGGGCATGCACACACATGCACCCAGCATGTTTCTCAAGCCAACAGGGCTAGGATTAACCAAGTGGTCAGTCATGTGAGAACCAGCCCCCTAAATTACCAGGCTACAAGTCTAGCCCACTGTAAGATCATCTTAAACTGATATAACTATGTACTGCATGTATATACATATGTATCAAACAACACAAATTAATATATGTGTGTCTGCATCATTATTTTAAAAGCATAATAAAACATATTCTAAATTATACTTATAAAATCTAATTAAAGGTCTACTTCACTAAACAATTATTTCAACCCACTCTAGAAGCTGTAGAAAGCAAAACATATGAGAAAGCATAAATATAGGTCCCTAGGACTCAAAACATGGGTAGAGCTTTAAGAATTTTTCTTAGTTGTCTTTTTTTTTTTTTTTTTTTTCATCCATACTGACACTGTAGTAGGCATTTAACAAAAATGGAGAAAATAAATCCTTGGGCTGGCACAGGAGCCTCATGGTTAAGAGAGCAGTATCTCACGTGGACAATCACAGTTCAAATCCCAGCCCCAGATGTTTGAAAAACATGAGTGTCATGTGTGCCCCAAATCCTGATAGGAGAGAGAAAAGGGAGAGAAGGAATTACATACAGCATGAGTAGGTCCCATAGGGGAAGGATGTGTGTGTTGTCTCCCTCTGGCAAACACACATGCCCTTTGGCAATTAAAAAAAACCTTCGTGGGGCCAGCATATGGCGTGGCAGTTATGTCAATGGACTCCCACACGGCTGACCATAGTTCAAGTCCCAGACTTGGTGGCCTGAAACTCAAACCAGGCATGTGTGAGTAAGTGTGCAAGATCCTGGGAGAAGAATGGAGGAGAAGGGATTGTGGCATGGCCATTCCTTCCGGGGTGTGATTTCTCACTTTCCCTCTCACTATGTCTATCTGTCCTATTGCTCCCCCCTCCTCCTCCCCATGACCGTTCACACCCTAAGGCAAAAATCTCTTTTAAAAAATCCTTTGTTAAGAAGAGGTTTTACAGTGAGGAGAAACCTAACAATCTCATTCTCTTCTATAAATAAACCACAGGTGGGACCAGCGGTTAGCGTAATGGCTATGTTGCTGGACTCCCATGTAGTCGACTGCAGTTCGAGTCCCAGACCCAGTGGCTTAAACTCATGCGGGGCACGTGTGCATGCATGCCCAAGATCCCGAGAGGAGAATGGAGGAGAAGGGATTGCAGTGTGGCCATCACCCCTGGAGAGTGATTTCTTGCTTTCTGTCTCTCTGTCTCTCTCTGTCTTTCTGGTGAACGCACGCGCCCTATAGCAAAAACCTCTCCCCAAAATAAACAAACAAACCAAAGGCCACAGCTATGACACTTTTGTAAGTTAAACAGAAGTCTGTTCACTTCTAGACATATAGCTCTGTCTAGCCATCTGCATTCTATTCACCCTACTGAATGCTGGAAGCCTTTATTAGAAATAAATAGAGTTGGGTTGGTCAGTGGCATGGCAGCTAATAACACATGGCTAACTATGGGGTTTGAGTACTGGATCCAGCAGCTTGAAAGTCACACCAAGCAAGTTTGTATGCATGCCCAAGATCCCAAGAGGAGAATGGAGGAAAAGGGGTTGAGACATGGTCATCCCCACAAGGAGAGTGCTTTTTCACTCCCTCCTTGCCCCCATCTCTCTCTGGCAAGTGAAAGTACCCTATAGCAAAGCAAAAAGAAAAAAGAAAAATGGAGCTGCTAATCTAACTATCTGATACAGGATTAGCACAATATTGAGTTTATAAAAAAATACAGTATCTATAAATTGCTATAAAGGAAAGCAAATAAAATGAGGTATGCCCACATAAATACACATTTTCTTTACTGTCTTCATTCTTTAAATCCCATAAGAAAGACAGTAAAAAGGGTAAAATGAGGGACCAGAAGGTAGCATGGTAAGGCGCCGGACACTCCCACATGGCTGACCACAGTTTGAGTCCTGGACCTGGTGGCTTGCTTTCTCACTTTCCTTCTCTCTCTCTCTCTGTGAACCTCTCTGGTCAAATTAAAATAAATGAATGAGTAAATAGAATTAAATAAATAATTCTTTTTTTTAAAAAAAAAGGTAAAAGGAAATGCATTTCCTGCTGAAGGATTTAGTTTCCTATATAATTGGCTTCAAAGTGAACAAAATTCATGCCACAAAGCACCTATGCAAATGGGTAACAAAGGACAAGCTATATGAAACCAGGATGAAATACTTAAAGTGTCAGAGAAAATGCCTCTTCACATAAAAAGATTAAGTGAACTTAATAAATTAAATTTGTTATCCTTTTTATTTTAAATCTATACTGAATTACACAGTTAATGATACTAGGAACAAACATGATGCATGTATTTCAATGAAACCTTTTAAGATATAAAAATAGTTTAGTGACAAAATAATGATAAATGTGCTAAATAACAGGGTCAGTGAAGAAAAAATTGTAGTAAGACATAAAGCACTTCTCTTACCACTATCAACAGCTTCAACTTCACGGTCAATAGCATCTCTGATCATTAGTGGGTGGATGAAGAACTGGGCCCATCTGAAAAAACAAAACTGACATTTCTGTTTTTGTTCAGCTTGATAAATCAACATCTATTTTTTAAATTGAAAAATTTTTACCAGGTTGGAGTTCACAATCATGCACATATAAATCAAAGTAACATTCTTCATTTCTATATTTTAAGCTAGTCTACAAATGATTTTAAGTTTTCATTGTGTAGTGTAACGTACATACAAAAAAGTACAAAAACATGAACCTATAGTCTAATGTGTAACTATAAGGCAAACACCTGAGTGGCCCACCAGTAAAGAAATAGATTACAGTCAGCATTCTAAAGGCACCTAGCAGCTACCATTTCCTAGTAGTGATCCTGAATGTTACGGTAATCACTTCCCTGATTTTCATCATAGTTTTACCACCTACATACCTATTTGTAGATCAGTTGTTTACTGATTTTTTTTTTCCACTCTCACACCTAAAGAATCTTTTCAGAAATTTTCTTCTGCTCATTTCCCTATGAAATTTTAATATCATAGCTATACAGTCTTTTTACATAATGTCTTGTGTATCTGTGCTTGCATATATTAAGAGTATATAAATTGTACTCATCTTATTTGATGCACGTTTACAAATGAATAACAATTTTTAGAAGCTAAATTAGTTGCCAGCTGCAGCAGCACAGCAGTAACACAAATATCTATCTAGCAAATCAAGTCCTGCTACCTCTTTTTCAGCCAAGTTATCTTGGCAGGCCAGCCAGCGGCATTGTGGTTAAGGCAGCTGAATACACATGGTAGACTGCATTGTTTGAATGCTGGAGAGGTTTGAAAAACATACCAGGAACATGTGCATACATGTCTAAAATCCTGAAAAGAGGAAGTAATGGAGAAGGGACTGCAGTGTGACCATCTTCCATGGTAAGGTGTTTCCTCACTCTTTCTCTGGTGAATGCATGCACTCTTTGGCAAATTTTTAAAAAAGTTTTCTTGGCTTCTTAGCCTGTTGGCTTTCCTTATGAACTTAGAATCACTTTGGGTATTTGAAGATAATTAAATCTACTGAGGGGCCAGTGGGTGGCATGGTGATTAAGGTGCTGGATTCCCACATGGCCAACTACGGTTTGGGTACTGGACCAGGAGGCTTGAAAATCACACTGGGTGCATGAGTGCCCAAAATCCCAGGAGGAGAATAGAGAAGAAATTGTGGTGTGGCCATCCCCCAGTGGGGGTGATTTCTAACTTTCCTTCTGTCTCTCTCCAGCAAGTATACACACCCTTTGACAGAAACCTTAAAATAAATAAATAAATAAATAAATACTTCTGAGATTGTTGTTGGGATTAGTACACATTAGTACATCAATGGGGGAAAGTAACACTATTTCACAAATAACTCTTCAAATCCACAAACAGTAATTCTCTCCATTAATTTTGGTTTTCTTTAATATTTCACAGTAAGATTTACTATATTCCCCTACACAATTTTACATAAAATTTGGAATGATTTCTCAATGCCTGATAATAACATGATTATTTAATAATAATAAAGATTTCTCTTTACTTCAATTACTATTTTAAGTACCAAAATATTAAATTCTATTGTTAAATAATTGTCTGTAAAAGATTTTGAAGTTGGGAACCAGCAGTTAGCGTAATGGCTATGTCGCTGGACTCCCACATAGTCGACCGTGGTTTGCGTCCCGGACCCGATGGCTTAAAACTCACGCAGGGCACGTGTGTGTGCGTGCCCAAGATCCCGAGAGGAGAATGGAGGAGAAGGGACTGCGGCGTGACCATCCCCTCTAGGGGATGATTTCTCGCTTTCTGTCTCCATGTCTCT
Organism: Tupaia tana; assembly: GCA_026018925.1. NCBI lineage: Eukaryota > Metazoa > Chordata > Mammalia > Scandentia > Tupaiidae > Tupaia > Tupaia tana. The sequence continues at coordinate 22,812,872 of JAKSZU010000004.1, forward strand.
GTCTGGCAAGCGCACGCGCCCTATGGCGAAAAACCTCTCCAAAATAAAATTAAAAAAAAAAAAAAGTTTTTGAAGTTTGTTTTCTGTAAAGTGATACCTAACTAAGTTTTTCATTTTCCTACTGATTAAATGATGTTGAGTGTTTTTTCATGTGCTTACTGGCCCTCTGTACTCTATTCAAATCCTTTCACCATTTTAACTTGGGTTATTTGCCACTTTATTGTTAACTATAAGAATTCTATATGTGTTTTGGATACTACTTAACAGATACAATTTAGAGTATTTTTTCATATGTAAGTTGTCTTGTTATCTTCTTGACAGGGTCCCCTAAAGCAAAATGATTTAAATTTTAATGAAATCCAGTTTATTTAGTTTTTCCTTTGTTGTCTTATTTAAGAAGTCTTTGCCTATCCCAATGTCTCTTAGAGTTTTCCCAGCATTTTTCACCAGTAGTTTTATAGTTTGAAATCTTAGGTTCAGATCTTTGATCCATTTTGAGTTGATTTTTGTTAATGGTGAAAGATGGGGATTCAGTTTCATCTTTCTGCAGTTTAGGATACCCAGTTTTCCCAGCACCGTTTGCTAAAAAGGTTTTCCTTTTCCCAATGGATTGACTGGTATCCTTTGTCAAAAATCAGTTGAATGTAAGTTTTGAGGTTTATTTCTAGGGTCTCTATTCTATTCTCTTGAGCCACTTGTCTGTTTTAGTGCCAATACCATGCTGTTTGATTATCACAACTTTATAGTATATTTTGGGGTCAGGGAGTAATATGCCACCCACTCTGCTCTTATTGTGCAGGACTGCTTTGGCAACAGGTCTTTTATGATTCCAAATTCTATGACTGTCTTTTCTAGATCTGTGAGGGATGTCTCTGATATTTTGATTGGGATTGTGTTAAATATGTAGATTAATTTGGGAAGAATTGCCACTTGATATGTTAGGGACTCGAACCACGGTAGACTACATGGGAGTCCAGCGACATAGCCATTACGCCAACTGCTGATCCCAATAAAATAATTCTTTAGAAAAAAGATAATATAGAGATGCGTTATTATATCTTCTTTTATTAATATAACATATTATATTGATTAAACTTGCATTTGTAGGCTAAACCGACTTGGCTATGATAATAATCCTTTCCATGTCATGCTGGATTCAATTCAGCAGTTTTTTGTTGAGATTTTGTGCATCTGTATTCATAAGGGATATTGGGTTCTAGTTTTCTAATGATATTAGGAAGTGTAGTAAAATTCACCAAGAAGCTATTTGGCTTACAATTTTATTTGGAAATTTTTGATTAATAACATAATCTCTTTACTTATTACAGGTCTATTCAGATTTTCAGACTTCTAGAGTCAGCTTCAATAGTTGGTGTCCTTCAAGGAATTCATCAATTTCACCTAAGTTATCTAACTTGCTGGCATTCAACTGTTCATAATATTCCCTTATTGTCCTTATTTTGTTAAGATCTTATTTACCCATTCTACACATTTAATTGACATGTTTTATCCATTTACATGGAAAGTAACTGCTGGTGAGATAGAACTTACGTCTGCCTTTTGCTATTTGTGTTTTATAAGTCTTAGGTCTTTTTTTCCTTCTCTTTCTTCATTTCTGACTCCTTTTTGCTCAACAGATATTTTCCTGCAGACCATTTTAGTTCCCTTCTCAATTATTTTACTATGTGTTTATTTTGTCTTTTAAGAGATTTTTGCCTTAAGGCACATGTACTCACCTGAGAGAGAGAGAGAGACAGACAGAAATAAAGACAGAGACAGTGAAAGGGAAAAGTGAGACATCACTCCCCCCCACCCAGGGGAGATGGCCATGCCACAATCCTTTCTCCTCCATTCTCCTCCCAGGATCTTGGGCATGCATGCACACACACATGACGGCATGAGTTTCAAGCCATCGGGTACAGGAACTGAATCACAATCGGCCATGTGGAAGTACAGCAACGTGACTGCTACACCATCTCCTGGCCCCACTATATGTTTTTGTTAAGCACTAACATTAATATCCCATTTCAAATTAAAACCAACTTAATTTCAAAAGTATAAACAAACTTTGCTCCTATATACACCTGTTCCTTCCCTTTCTCATGCTATTACTATCACACAGTTTACATCTTTATGTATTATATGCTTATCAACAAAGGTTTATAACTATTGTCTTAGGCAGCTGTTTTTCAAATCAGGAGAATCAAAGAGATGTACAAAGAAACAATTTACATGTACTAGTTTTTATATTCACCTATGTAAGTTATCTATACCAGTGCATTTTTTTCTTCATGTGGATTGAGTGTTCTTTCATTTCAACCTACATAACTGAATAGCAGGTCTGCTAATGACAAACTCAGTTTTTACTGATCTAAAAATATATTAAGTCCTTTATATGGACAGTTTTGCTGTGTATAGAATTCTTGGTTCAGAATTTTTCTGTTAAGTCTTTGAATATGTCACCCACTGCCTTCTTGCTTTCATGGTTTCTTTTTTTCCTTAGATTTTTGGTATAGGGCACATGTGCTTGCTGGAGAGACAATGAGAGATAGAGAGACAGATAGCAAGAAATCACCCCCTAGGGAGGATAGCCACGCCGTAATCCCTTCGCCTACATTTTCCTCTTGGGATTTTGGGCGCGCGCGCGCGCACACACACACACACACACACACACACATACACACACAGTGTAAGTTTTAAGCTGCCGGATCCAGGACTTGAATTGTGGTCAACTATGTGGGAGTCCAGCAATGTAACCATTACACCATCTGCTGGTCCCACCTTCAGGGCTTCTAATGAGAAATTAGATATTAACCTTACTGAAGTTACTGTATACGTGACAAGTTGCTCCTCTATTGCTACTTTCAAAATATTCTCATCTTTGACGAACTTTGACAAATTCATCTTTGACAATTTGAAATGTGTCTTCTTGTGGTTGTCTTTGTCTTATACTTCTTGGAAGCTGTTGAGCTTACTGTGTAAATTCTTGTCTTTCAGTAAACTGAGAAAGATACTGGTCATTATTTCTTCAATAATTTTGCAGTCCCTTTGTCTTTTTGCTCTCCTTTAGTACTCCCACGATACATATATTAATATGCTTAATAGTATCCTACAGGTCTCTGATACTGCTTTTTTTTCTGATTTTTTTTTCTTTTTAAATTTACTATAGGAAGCATGTGCTTGTTGAAGAAAAACAGAGAGAAAGTAAGAAAGTAACTCCCCCCTGTCCCTCCCGGGAGGGAGGTATACCACAATCCTTTATCCTCTATTCTTCTCGGGATTTTGGGCACACACCTAGTGTGTTTTTCAAGCCACCAGTTCCAGGACTCAAACCACAAAGTCGGCCACATGGGATCCAGCCTCCTTAACACCATGCCACCATCTGGCCCTTAATTTTTTTTTTTTAACTTTCATTTGCTCAGAATGGATAATCCCAATTGACCTATCTTCAGGCTTGCTGATTCATTCTTTTACTAGCTCAAATCTGTTGAAGCTTTGAACAGATTTGAACAGATTTGAAACTTTCTAGCAAATTTCTTATTTCAGTTATTATACTTTTCAACTCAAGAACTTCTATTCAGTTCTAATAATTTTTAATCCCTTAATTGATAGTCTCTATTTGGTGAGACATCATTCTCATTTTCTCTTTCAGTTCTTTAGACATGGGTAATTTAGTTCTTTGAACATATTTAAAATACCTGGTCTAAAACTATTTAAGTACAACAAGTAAGTAGGTTTTCTCAGGGACATTTTCTACTAATGCTTTTTTTCCCTTGTATATGGGCTCTACTCTGTTTCTTTCTATCTCCCATAATTTTGTATTGAAAACAAACATTTTATATAATATCATGTAGTAACTCTAGAATTCAAGATTCCCACACAGACACCCCAGAATTATCGTTATGGTTATTGTGTTGCTGTTACTATTTATTTATTAAATGATTTTCCTAAACAAAATTTATAAAGTCTATAAACTTTGACAAGTATAGCCACTGGCATCTCTGCTTGATTTGCTTAGTGGTCATCACTGGTTGCACGGCTATTTTCTTGAATTCTTGGAATGAAGAAGTCTTCCAGTCTCACCAAAAGCTTTGTGTACTTTTGGGGTACCCCTTTAGCACTCAGCCAAGCAGTGTACAACTCTTGGCTATAACATCTCACAAACATTGCAACTCGAGATTAATCCAAGGTAAGAGTTTAAGGTTGAATCAGGTCTTTTTTGAGCATGTACACAGGCCTGCACATGGTAAAGTTCTATGCATGTACATGGTTTTATGGATTCCAGAGACTATTTTTGAGCTTTTCAAAGTCCCAGTGAACATCTCATTGCTCCGTTTCTTTCAAGACAGTGATCTTGGGGACCAGCAGGTGGCATGGTGGTTAAGGTGCTGGACACTCCCACATAGCTGACCATGGTTCAAGTTCCAGACCTGGTGGTTTGCTTTCTCACTTCCTCTCTCTCTCTTTCTTTCTGTCTCTTTCTCTGGTCAAATTAAAATAAATGAATGAATAAGTAAAATTAACCATTCTTTAAAAAAAAAAAAAAGACAGTGATCTTTTTGGTTAGTCCATTATTTGCCCCAACTGTTACCTATTGCCTCAAGCAGTTAAACAACTGTCTTTGAATATTTCAAACAAATGCTGTCTCCCCCAGAGGAAAGATTTTTGCAATAAGCTCCAGTCAGGTCAAATAAAGAAAAGCACTGCAGGCCTAGAAGCAGTGGCATAGCATTAACACAATGCTAGAAGCCATAAAGTAGACAGGGGTTTGGTTTCCAAGTTGATCTGTTCATACCAGGTGCACATGTGTGTACCTATAATCTTAACTAGCAGAAAAGTAGAGGTAGGATCATGGCTTGAGACATTGTTGAGGGTACCTGTCTCTCTCTTCCTCTCCTTCTCTGTTTCTGTAGCTCTCATGAAGAGGAAAAGAAAAGTCTTGTAAAAAGGAGTTCCTGGTGATGTGCCAAACAGGTCAAATAATGAAAATTTTCCAAATGGTTTTCTAGAGATGTTCCAAATCCATCTTGCCTTCCCCAGTGGCTAGTAAGCTGACAGTTTTGTGCTTGTGGTAACTCTTGGCTACTATAGAGCTGAGGAGAGGGAAATGGGAATGGATCAAGTTTAAAATGCTACAAAGTTCACTGTTTCACTAAGATTCACTAAGACTGCTTTCTTGAATAAATTAGATTATTGCAAGCCTTTGTCTAATTTTCAGAGTTCTGAAAATAGCTGATATTGAACACTATGGACTATGTTCTTATTGTCTTTTGGGGGAGAGGCCATTCAGGGTCCTTACTTCAACATTCCTGCCACGATTCTCTTTCTCCAATCTTCCAACCCATCAGATCTTGGGTACTCATGTATATGCATGGAGTGTTTCAGGATAACCCAGCCAGGGATTCAAACTGTGGTTGTTACGTAGGATCGGCTTCTCTTAAGCAGCACATTACCACTACACTATGGAGCTGGCCCTCAGTTTTTTTATTTTATTCACTCCTGCTCTGGTTTTAATAATTTCCTTCTATTTTTTCCATGAAGACCCCTTGTACTTGATTGACCACAAGTAAACCGTCATATTACAGAATAATGAATGAAGATAAATGAACATGTTAAATCATATTATAAATAATGTCATCAAAGTAATCATGTCAATTTTAATGGGATTGTGGCATTCTGTCAGCATAAAACTGTTAATTTGGGGATTGAAGAAACATAAATACTTATTCCATTGAAAACAGTGGCATATGCTTTCAATATTTGGAAATTTACTCAAATAATTTCTCTAGATCAAATTAATCTCTTAAGGAAGATTTCCTCAAGAAAACTGAATTTTTGTCATGTTTGTCTTCTGATTTTATGTAGCTTTTGCTACAAAGGAACTGCATTAATTTATTCAACAAATATCTGAATGTCTACCAAATTCTCGGTGCTATAAACATACGTACCAAAAAACAGATTGAAATTCCTTCTCTCAAGATTATATTATAATGGAAAAACTCAAGAGTTTTTCTTTTTTTTTACATTTCAATTTGATGTTTATCTAGAGTTTGATATAAAAGAACTCCCCCTTTTCAGTGTAGATTTGGGTCTGTATCCTTATAGTATTAAACCTCTACTAATACATTTCTGAAAAACAATTTTGCAGTAAGTATCAAGAACTTTTTAAAAACAAACAAAAAATCCTTTAAAATATACATGCAAAGATATACAGCAAGAGTACTTCCTGAAACTCAACTGCATTATTACAAAACTAGTAATTCAACTATTCAATAATATGTACCTGGCTGAACAGCTTATAGCACTTCTATACAATGTAAATAATACATAACTACTTAAAATGTTTTATAAATTATTTAAGTGAAAATGATATACCAAAATGATATATCTTGCTTAAAACTATAGGTTTTTTAAAAGAGTACAACAGTATGACCCCATATACATTAAAAAATATATATAGTGGGGCCGGAAGGCTGTGTGGTGGTTGAGGGCACTGGACTCCCACATGGCCAACCAACCATGGTTTGAGTCTTGGACCTGGCGGCTTGCTTTCTCACTTTCTTTCTCTCTTTCGTTCTTGCTCTGTCCTTCTTTGGTCATATTAAAATAAATAAAGTTAAATAAAATAATTCTTAAAATATATAGATATGTGTGTACGTGTATGTGTGTGTGTGTGTGTGTGTGTATATAGAGAGACAGAAAGAGAAAGAGATAGAGATGGCTATCTACCAAAATATTAACTAGTTATCTCTAGAATGTAAAAATAGAGGCAATTTTATCCCTTTTTTTGTTTCACTGTTTTTCCATATTTTCTACTAAACTAGAAAAAAGCAATTATGAGTTAATAGAAAATACATTATTTATAAAACCCAAAAGGTGTTTTAAGAGTTTAAGTTTAATCTTTAATGCAAACACTAAGTATTACAGAACAAGAGCCAAGGTATATTTAATAGTTTGCTCTTTTCTCCAACAAAATATTGCGACCATTTTTTTTTTTTAAGAGAGAGATTTTTGGATTAGGGCAGGTGTGCTCACCAGAGACAGAAAGCAAGGAGAAATCACACCTTCCCAGCGCCTGGGTGGGGGATGGCCACACTGAAATCCCCTCTCCTCCATTCTTCTCTTGGGATCTTGGGCATGCACACACACGCACCCACAGTGAGTTTTAAGCTGCCGGGTTTGGGACTCAAACCGTAGTCAACTATGTGGGAATGTAGCAACATAACCATTATGCCATCTCCTTGTCCAAGTATTACAACAATTCTATAGAACTAGGATACTCTTTGAAAAGCAATACCACAAAACACGCCCTTTGCAAAGTGATATTAGATAATTAAAATAAAAATACACTTTGAGTTAGTTACCTATCCAGGGCTTCCTTGAAGTATTTTCTCTGGACATCAAACTGAAAGACTGTACGTTCACAATCAGTTGAGGCATTATCACTTCCCCCATGTTTCTTCAAGAAGGCATCAAACCCATTCTCATCTGGATATTTCAAACTACCCATGAATACCACTAAGTGGAAAGAACACAACAATCACAGAACACAAGAATACAGATGTTCTTTTTATTAACAAGGATGAACATTACTGTATGTATAGAAAAACTAAAACTACAACACATTGACAATATTTATGTCTGAATAATACTTTCTTCACTATACTTTTGCTTTCTCAACTTTCTATAATATACACATATTACTTTTAACTAAAAAATCCAAATTTCATTTTTAAAAAAAGGTAAGTCAAATATATAATTTATTTATTAAAAAGTAAAATTTATACACAAGCATATATGCAGATTAACCATGACTATAAAAATTCATATAGTGAAAGATTTACCAACTAGCTTAGAGAATCGTAACATAAAAAGTGAGTGATCCAGAAAACAAATATGAATTTAAATATTTCTAACTACACAACATCCACATAGGTTTTATTTAGGTATATTTACAATTAAATTGAAAGTTTCTATTTTGTTTTTATATTAATCATTCCTTTTTATTTTCTATATTTCTAATAGATATCTTAGCACCTTGCTAATCCTAGAAGAGGATGGCCCTCCTAAGCTTAGCCAGTTCCTAAAAAATGGCAATCATCTCCTGGTCTGTTGGCTTTATCGTATCTGAATAATAATGGCAACAAGTTTTAAAGTAGTTTTCTAAATGGTTTCATTCTAATCCTCTACACAGAAACATTCAAGGAGATTAAAACTAAGTCTTCCCCCATGACATTTGTAAATCAAAGATTTTTTTCTCATCTTTTTTTCTTGTTATTGGGTTGTTGGAAAAATCCTGACACATTTTTGCATAGCAAAACAGAAAAATGATTTCTACAATGACCAATAAACATAACATATTTATTATGGTATGAGGATCCTGTCAAGAATGCCTGTCTCTTTCTCATTCTTTCTCTCAAAAAATAAAATTAAACATACACACACACACACACACACACACTTATCATACTTCTAGCAAGGTAACACTTATCTTTGAAATCAGTTCAGACAAATGTAGAAAAGGGAGAAAAAAGAAACACCCAGAAATATTTTACAGAAATATTTTACTAGATCTTACTGTGTTCCAGAAAGTGTGCCAGCCCGGGCAGGTCATCTGGATCAGCAAAACTCCCAACTCCAACACAAAGAGCCGCTGCAGACTGGGATAAGTAGAACACATACAAATAGTTGAGTCAATCCTAAAGGAATAATACTAGCATCTCATTTTAAGGATTCATTTGGAGATGGATGTTTTCCAATAGAAAGTAACAAAAGTCTTTCCCTGAGAATCAGGAGGAGCAGCAAAGTGAAACTCACCAGAACTGTGTCAGTTTCACCCTGCTGCTCCTCCACTTGCCATCCTGCCAAGTGCTGAACAGGTGCAGACCTAAGGAAAAAAGCAGAAACAGAAAAAAACGGAAGAGGGACTGAGAAGCCCACCCAAAATCATTTCATGGCAGTATTTCAGAATTCTGAACCAGGGTGCTCCCTAAATTATTAGATTTCGGAAATATGCAGAAGTAACATATGTAGCTAGATTTTCTCTAAAGAGCTCTAAGCAGTTAAAGGTTCTGTGTTTAATAACTCAGTTACTAAATGTCAAATCTTTCAATATGTTACTTAGAAGGTTTTGTTTTCATCAAAATAGGGAGCAAAATAACATTTTTTGGGAGGGGAGAATGGAGTAAAATAACATTTAAGAAAAACATCTAATAAAGATAATAAGTAAATGGTTAAAGATAGACTCTTTAGCTATTAAAAAAATACAAAACTAAATTTTAAAGAGGCTTTTTAGTTCTTCACATCTTATAAAAGATATATAGCAGGTATTACATATCAGTATGCATTCTCCCATACTTTTGGAAAACCAAAATTTTTAACAAAATAGATGGCAAAGAGGTACACCAAACTCCGCACTTAAAATGACTGGGGTATACCATTATTATCACTGTAAGTTAAAAAACACAAAAAAGGAGAGAAAAACTGTCAATTTAAATTCTGGAAAACAGATGAATTCTTAATTTTCCAATATTGTATAAACGTCAATTTACAGGTCTAACATACCTGATAAAACATTTTCTCTTTTTTTTTTTTTTTGAGAGGTTTTTGCTATAGGGCGCGTGCGCTCGCCAGACAGACAGAGAGAGACAGAGAGATAGAAAGCGAGAAATCATCCCCCAGGGGGGATGGCCACGCCGCAATCCCTTCTCCTCCGTTCTCCTCTTAGGATCTTGGGCACGCACGCACACGCGCCCTGCGTGAGTTTTAAGCCACCGGGTCCAGGACTCGAACCGTGGTTGACTACGTGGGAGTCCAGCGACATAGCCATTACACTAACTGCCGGTCCCATAAAACATTTTCTTGATAAATAGATATCCTCTTAGGAAAAGAGTTTTTTTAAAAAAATTAGCATGTACCTGGCATACAGTCTATTCATGTGTCAAAAAACAAAAGTATGTTTTTAAAAGAACCAAACAGCCTCATGTGATCTCTAAATCCCATTTTAAAGACTTAGGCACATAAGCTCAACTAAAACATGAGGAACAGCCACTTCTTCAAATCATTGTCTAACCTGTTCTGTGATGTTTAATAGGTACCTAACCTGCTTTCAGCTGCAACTACCCCATAAAGATTTCTTGTCTCGACCAGCAGGGCTGAAGACATTTTTGAATAAGTTGACTTAAACCACAGTCTATCAGTCAGCTTTGACCGCAGCAAAAACAGGCTCTGCGATTGCTAGAAAAGAAATTCATACTTGAGAATTTTCTACCAAGAAATTCATACTTCAGAAATTTATATGCAAGAATTGAATTAAGAAAGCCCTGAATAGATCATAATTCAGTATATATCATATTTAAATTTCAATGTCGTTAATTACAATGTCTTTCAATCAAGACAACTCTGGGGAAAGGAAAATAGAAGGAGATAAAACAATGCCTCAGAAAAGTGGTAGTTCTCAATTAGGTAAATATTCCCCAAAGAACTATCAATTTTTTTCTTCCTACTTCCTTTACCAGCTAATTCTCATATTTACTTTAAACAAGGCTCATATTTTCTAATTAAAATTTAAATCATGGAATTATTTCGAAACATTCTATCACTCTTTTTTTAATTATTAATTTAATTTTGTTTATTCATTCATTTATTTTAATTTGACCAGAGAGAAACACAGAGAGAGAGAGAGAGGGAAAGTGAGAAAGCAAGCCACCTGGTCCAAGAGTTGAACCATGGTCGGCCGTGTGGGAGTGTACAGTACCTTAATCACCACGTCACCTGCTGGTTCCCCTCTTAAGCCACATCTTACCTAGACTATTTTATTTCTTTTTCAGATACTGAATTCAATCAATGAAGATAAACCATTCCCCACTGTTATAATCACAGGATCTTTCCTTTCACAAGTTAGCAGTGCTTCTGAATCAAAACAATTTGACCTCCTCTTCAAACTGCTGAGGTTCTTCCAGTCAATCTAATATAATCCAGAATATTAGCTATCAATATCTTATGAGTGATTGTATCACACTGAATTTTCAATTAAAAAAAAAATAGGCAGCATCTAGGTCTTTTTTTTGGGGGGGGTGGGAGAGGTTTTTGCTATAGGGCACATGTGCTCACCAGAGAGAAAGAGAGACAGAAAGTGAGAAATCACTCCTCGGGGGGACAGCCACGCCGCAATCCCTTCTCCTCCATTCTCCTCTTGGGATCTTGGGCATGCATGCACAGGTGCCCAGCGTGAGTTTTAAACCACCAGGTCCGGGACGCAATCCGCGGTCGACTACATGGGAGTCCAGCAACTTAGCCATTACGCTAACTGCTGGTCCTCTAGGTCATTTTTTAATTGTCACTAGAATCTGACCCTTCCACTTTCTAGAAAAGGTAAACATTTAGTATTTGATTCACCTAAGCAAAAAAATAGGGGGTATTATTTGTCAGAGGTGGTCATGACAGCTGTATAAATCTAAGGTATTTTTTGTTTCGACAATAAAATGGCTATCAAAACAAGTTGTTGACATTGTTTTAAACTGCTTTATCAGTTAAGAGAAGATATGAATAAGTCCAAATCAGGGGAAACGCTACTTATAGATATAAAGAAATTCTTTATAGATGGAAAGGTAAATATAGAAACTTAGAGATAAGAAATACTCAGTTTTTATAATATAGTCAGTCTTAGAGCTAAAATGAACCTGAAAAATTGTGTAATCACATTTTACAAATGTGATAATAAATAAATTAAGAAAAGTCCTAAGATCATTCAGAAAAAGAGAGACTGAATTAGACCCAGGTTTTCTGTCAGTGTTGTCCCATTCTGTTAATTTTATACTTTCCAGGGCCGGCAGGTGGCATAATGGTTAAAGGCACTGGATCCCCACATGGCCAACCGTGGTTTGAGTCCCAGACATAGAGGCTTGCTTTCTTGCTTTCCCTTTCTCTCTCTTTCTCTGTCTCTGTCTTGTCAAATTAAAAAATAATAATAACAAATGGAATTATATAAATAATTCTTTTTTAAAAAACTATATACTAAAAAAAAAACTATATACTTTCCTACTTTCTATTATGCACTATTTGATTTTATGAGATTTATTTTAAGTTAAAAATGAATTAATTCTCATTTGTTTACAAAGGTCTTACTATCAAGACTATCAAGTGACAGGGACCAGCAGTTAGCGTAATGGCTATGTCACCGGACTCCCATGTAGTCGACCGCAGTTCGAGTCCCACACCCGGTGGCTTAAACTCACACCGGGAGTGTGTGCGTGCATGCCCAAGATCCCGAGAGGAGAACGGAGGAGAAGGGATTGCGGCGTGGCCATCACCCCTGGGGGGTGATTTCTCACTTTCTGTCTCTCTGTCTCTCTCTGTCTTTCTGGCGAGCGCATGCGCCCTATAGTGAAAACCTCTCCAAAAAAAAAAAAAGACTATCAAGTGACATACAAGGAATTTTCAAAAAGTTTTTGGAAAATGAGAATTATTAAAAAACTATATGTGAATTTCAAAACTTACTTAGACCAAAATAAATACTAACTTGTTATATAACATGTCTGAAGAGGATCAAGTTTGAGGCACTAAGAAGGATAAGACAATTTAATATGAGCCCCTATCAGAGCAACATAAATTCTGCTAAAATAAAGCGAGAACAAACATCGAATTTATGGTAAAGCTTGTGTAGAAGAACAATGAATCACTGATACTTTACAAAAAGGTCACAGGGACAAGGTCCCAAAGAAAACAGCAGTCCATACATGGGTAACTGATTTTAAAATGGGATGAGATGACATTAAAGATGATATTCACACCAGTAAGTGACCCAAGTCAATCTGCAAGGAAAAATTTAATCTTGTTCATGCCCTAATTGCAGAGAACCGATAGGCTTAATAGAAGAAATAGAGCCAAGGCCACAGACACCTCAATTGGTTTAGCTCACACAATTTTGACTGAAAAATCAAAGTTAAGAGAACTTTCCACAGGACCAGCAGATGGCATAATTGTTACATCATTGGACTCCCACATAGCTGACTAGAGTTAGAGTCCCGGACCTGATGGCTTAAAACTCACACCGGGCGCATGTGTGCCTAAAATCCCAAAAGGAGAATGGAGAAGAAGGGATTGTGGCATGGTCATCTTCCCAGGGGGTGATTTCTCAATTTTTGTCTGTCTCTCTAGGGAGTATATGCACCTATCGCAAAAACCTCTCTAAAAACAGAACTTTCCGGGCCAGCAGGTGGCGTGGTGGCTGGAAGTGCTGGACTCCCACATGGCTGACCACGATTCGAGTCCCAGACCTGGAGGCTTGCTTTCTCAGTTTCTCTCTCTCTCACTCTGTCCCTCTCTGGTCAAATTTAAATAAATAAATAAATAAAGTTGAATAAAATTATTCTTTAAAATTAAAAAAAAAATTATTTAAAAAAAAAAAAAAACACAGAACTTTCCATTTGATGGGTACCAAAACTGTTAAACCAGGATCAACTGCAGACAAGAGAACTTTTTTTAAAAATTCATTGCCAGAGGACAGACATATGTGTATGAGATAGAGAGAACCCCCTCAAGGGACATGGCCATGTCAAAATCCTTTTTCCTCTATTTCTCTATCCCATTAGGATTTGGAGTACACATGCATCCAATGTGATTTTCTTAGTCTTTGCCATAGGGCGCGTGTGCTAACCAGAAAGAGAGAAAGAGAGAAAGAGAGACAAGGAGAGAGAAGGTAAGAAAGGTGAGAAATCACTCCCCCACCCCGGAGAGTTGGCCACATCACAAATCTCCATTTTCCTCCTAGGACTTTGGGCACACAGGCACACATGCCCAGCATGACTCCGAAGTCTCCAGGTCTGGGACTTGAACTGCCATCAGTAATATGGGAGTCCAGCACGTTAACTACTATGCTCTTGCTGGCCCCACACCCAACATGTTTTTTAAGCCACTGGGACCAGGATTCAAACCATGGTCAGCCATATGGAATTCAGTTTCTGATGCACAGAGCTATACTACTACAATATGGAGAAGGCCCAAGAGGAAAACTTTCTATGAAAATTTTAAATCAGTGGGATCAAGATCCTCAAGCTTTTTTTGTTCCCCAAAGAATTTTAACAGGAGATAAGACATGGTTTTATCAGGGCCAGCAGGTGGGATGGTAAGGTACTGGACTCCCACATATACGACCATGGTTTGAGTCCTGGACCCAGTGGCTTAAAAATCATTCCTGGCATTTGTATATGCATGCCCAAAATCCTGAGAGGAGAATGGAGGAGAAGGGATTGCAGAGTGGCCATCCCTCCAGGGTATGATTTTTTTACTTTCCCTCTCTCTCTGTCTCTGTCCGTCAAGCACACATGTCCTATGGCAAAAACAAACAAACAAAAAAACATGCTTTTACCACTAAGATCCAAAGCAATAACTACAAAGAGGTAAAAGTGGTCGTCAAAACAAAAACATCCTGGAAATCTTCACCAAAGTTGCTTCTTCAACACAAGCATCCCTGCTCACCCTTCTCATCAAACAAACGAGGGCAATTTTGTGAGGGCTTCATGAGAAATTGTTCAGCATCCACCACACAGTCATGATTTGACTTCTTCTAACTGCTTTTTGTTTCTTACTCTTGAAAAATCTTTGAATTTTTTTTTTCAGTTAATAATATAAAACAAAACAAAACAATTGACATAGGTATACTCCCAGGACACTCAGGCCTTTAGGGATAAACTAAATGGCTGGTATCATTATTTACTAAAGTATCTTGAATTTGATGGAGCTTATGTTGAAAAATGAAGTTTGTACTTTTTTTTTGGAGAGGTTTTTGCTATAGGGCGTGCATGCTCGCGAGAAAGACAGAGAGAAACAGAGAGAGAGAAGGCAAGAAATTACTCCCCAGAGGGGATGGCCATACCGCAATCCCTTCTCCTCTATTCTCCTCTCAGGACCTTGGGCACGCATGCACACATACCTGGCGTGAGTTTAAGCCACCAGGTACGGGACTCGAACCGAGGTCGATTACATGGGAGTCCAGTGACATAGCCATTATGCCAACTGCTGATCTCAAAGTTTGTACTTTTTTATTTTTATCTTTTACTTACATTTTTCCACATACTTCCTGAAATCCCCACACATATCATATATAATATCATATATAAACTTTTTTCAGTGCTTTGATTTTCATCTCTAAAGCTTTCTAAGTTAGACTGGGGACCAGCAGATGGCATAACGGTTATACTGCTGGGCTCCCACACAGCTGTCGATGGTTTGAGTCCCAGACTCAGTGACTTAAAACTCATGCCAGGTGCATGTGCATGAGTGCCCAAGATCCAGAGAGAAGAATGGAAGAGAAGGGATTGCAGTGTGGCCATCCCCCTGGGGAGTGATTTCTCACTTTCTATCTCTCTGTCTCTGTCTCTCCAACAAATGCACACACCCTATAGCTAAACTCTAGAGAAAAAAAATGTCACTAGCCTGGGCCAGCACATGGCATAATGGTTAAGGCAGTTCAATCCCACATAACCACTTTCTAGTTCAAGTCCAGGACCAGATGGCTCAAGAAACATGCCAGGTGCCATGTTTGCCAAATATCCCAAAAGGAGGGTGAAATGAAAGAGAAGGGATTGCAGGGTGACCATCCCTCATAGGGGATGCTCGCTCACATTCTCTTTTGTCTTTTGGCAAAAATTTTTTTAAATGGGAAAAATTGGCCTACGATGCTCTCGGCATTATCTGAGCAGCCGGAGGCCAAAAGCTTCTTAAAAACAAGACTCAATCCCCCCAACAACTTAGTAAAAAGAATGGTACAATCTTTAAAATACTTATTTCCTAGGAAGAATGATTACCAAAAAATTTATTTAAAACATAAATATAGGTGCCAGGTATTAACAAAACTAGATCCATTTTGGAGAGGTACTGGGTTTGCATCGAGGGACATTCCTGACTACCCTGGGTGAACACACTTGTCCCTATTCCAGACCAGTTGAGACTGGGGGTGGTTTACAGCATGAAGACTGTTTGGGGTGTTTCTGTATATGTGTGTATCTGTCTTTCTCTCTCAAAGGAAGAAAAAAATAAACAGGCATAAGGAAATATATACCCACTACTTGTACCTCACATCTTCATATCTTTGAGGGCTGACCACTTTTAAGTATTCATGTGACATCTAACTTTTAATCTTAATAATCTGTTAAGTCCTCTGTATGTGGACTATACCATGTTGAATGTATTATCAATATTTAAGAAGCTAGCTTTAACAAACATTTGCTGGTCATTTCTACCACAAAGCCTCCAAAATATTATCCTTTACCACAAAGCCTCCAAAATATTATCCTTTAATACACATACTCCCTACTGCATAACGGAGACAGTCTTCAAAAAGATATCAAGAAAAAAATTCTCAGGGCCACAGATGGTGTGGTGGTGAAGGTGCTGGACACCCACATGGCCAACCATGGTTTGAGTCCCAGACCTTGATGGTTTGCTTTCTCACTTTCTGTCTGTCTCTCCTTGGTCAAATTTCAAAATAACAACAATAAATAAAATTAAATTAATCTTTTAAAAAATCTTATAAAAAAGGAAAAAATTTTATCAAGCCCTATTTTTCTATTCACTGAGTTATATATTTAACTAAGCTTAATTCCTCCACTTCTACTTTAACTACTTTCAATGTACATGAAAGACCTTTGGTGCTTTCTCACAAAAAGAGCTAAATCAAATTCAATGACCTAGATTGAAACTATCTACATGATGTCTCTTACAACTCTATGACACAGATGAAAATTCTACATTAGCCTTGTTCTTTTTTTCTCTTTTCCAGTTCCTCCAAGAATAATACATTCTCTTATTCCTCTTTCCTATATCCATAATTATTCAGATCCTCACCACCTGGTATTTGTTTTAAAAACATAAAATGTGCACAAATACACATAAATCCAAATATCCCCATTGTCTCTGAGAGATATGGTTGTGATTTTCATATTCTTGTTTTCTTTATATTCCATTAGTTTCTATAATAAGTATTTATTACTTTTATAATCAGAGCAGAACATTTTCAAAATATAATCCTTACACAGAATAAATAGACTTTTACTGAAATCAAAAAGTTCCTTTTTGCCACTAAGGAATAAAGCATGAGTTTAGGGGTTATCCCAAAGAATTGCCAAATTAGAAAAAGATAATAGACAAGACTCACACCTGTTTCTCAGTGGTTTTCTTTCTAGCTTCTGCCCTCTCTTCTAATTCTTCCAGTTCATTATCCTCAGTATCAAGATCATCATCATCATGTTCATCATCATCAAACTCATCTTCATCATCAAAACCCTCTTCATCATCATCTTCTATTTCTGCTCCAGAATCTTCATCATCATCATCTTCCTCTTCTTCCTCTTCCTCCTCCTCCTCTTCATCGTCTGTTGCACTTCCCGTTTTACCTTCCATATTACTTAGGTCTGAAATCAAAAGTGCCTGTAAGCCATTCCGTAATTTGATGTATCTGGGAAAAAAAATCACAAATCATTTTGATTCAGCTGTTAATTACATTACACCAACACAAGTGATCACCTTAACAGACTTTAAGGAAAAATATCCAAGTATAACTAACACTATAAACTAATAAAATTGATTGTTCTAGGAAGGGAACCTCAAAAGCTAATCAGTTTCTGAACAGCTAGAGAGAAACAAAGAGAAAGATACTATACTATATATATGATATTGCATTTTCTGAATTTTGAACTATATATTTACCTATGTGAAAAAACACATTTTAAAGGTAGGCATATACAGACTGGCCCTGTAGAATAATGGTTAAAGGAAGTCGGATTCCAGATAGCTGACCACCATTTGAGTTCTGGACCAACTTAAAAAAACACCCCAGGCTCATGTGCTGCTTTAATGGACTGAAGAAATGGTTAAATCTCTGAGAAAACTCAATCCCATAGACTGGTAGCCCTGTTAAAACATGATTCTTATTTAGTAAACTACTAAGTTTGATGGCTCGGTGCCTACTTCAGGCTGCTCCTGTTTATACAAATTCTTTCATGTGCTTATTCAATCAGCATTTATTTAACACCCGTTACATAGACACCATGCTATGTTAACAATGAAAGAATAAAAATCACAGTCCTCAAAACCAGGCACTCACTATCCAGTAATGAGATCATCGAACCAGTACGACGTAGACTGTCAGAGGCAAATAATGTCAGAAAAAAGAAAGTAGTCAGGGAAGGCTTCTGAGGCAAGGTACACTTAAGTCAAGCCTTGAAGATGAAAAAAGTCCACCAAGCAGCAACTGTCAAGAAGAATAACATGCAAAGAAAGACAAGGAAGAGAGT
Organism: Tupaia tana; assembly: GCA_026018925.1. Classification (NCBI taxonomy): domain Eukaryota; kingdom Metazoa; phylum Chordata; class Mammalia; order Scandentia; family Tupaiidae; genus Tupaia; species Tupaia tana. The sequence goes on from JAKSZU010000004.1 coordinate 22,831,165, forward strand.
TGCTGGGCCAAGACAGAAGATTGAACACAGATTTATCTCCTTTCATACCAGAAGTCATACTAAATGATAGATTAAAAACATTTATGTTTCTTAACATAATGGTTAAAGCAGAGGGATCCCACATGGCCAATTGCTCGGTTTCAGTCTCAGATGGCAGCAGCTTGAGAAACACGGCAGGCATGTGTACGTGCATGCTCAGAACAATGCAGAAGAAGGAATTACAAGATGCTTTCTCACTCCCTCCCTGCTCCAACAAACACACACACACCCTCTGGCAAACTTTTTTTAAAAAGAAAAAATATTTGGGGACCAGCAAGTGGCATAATGGTTACGTTGCTGGACTCCCACATAATCAACCGCATATCAAACCACACCCATCCGGCGCATATGCGTGTGTCCCCAAGATCCTGAGAGGAGAATGGAGAAGGGATTGTGGTGTTGCCATGGGGGGCGGGGGGAGGATGATTTCTCGCTTTCTGTCTTTCGCTCGCTCTCTGTCTCTGGTGAGCACATACGCTATGGAAAAAATCTCTCTTAAAAAAATTGTGTTTTTTGGTTTGCTTTTGTTTGCAAATAAAATCATGAGAGATTAAAAATAGAAAAAGATGCTATTAGATCACACATTTTTAGAAATTATTATAAGATCAATGGAGAAAACTGCAAAGAAAACCACAGACCTACATATACATGCTAAGACACTAGTTCTTTCCAAGAAAGCCTGGAAATACCCCGGGCTCCAGATTGATAAGTAAAAAGAATAGGGAGAGCCTCAGGACAATAACCTCAATTATCAATTAAACTGGAAACAAAAATCTAGTGACAGAAGAATGAAAAAAACTATAGAATATTCACATAATAACTTTTTTCACACAATGGATTACTATAAAACAGGGAACAATTCAGCAACAAGCTACGAAAATTTTTTATTTGTATTTTTTTTTCCTTTGGCATAGGACATAAGTGCTCGCTAAGAGAGAATGGAGAAATAGGCACAGGCTGGACATGTGGTTGCCCAAAATCCCAATGGGAAGGAGAAGTAGAGGAGAAGGAATTGCAGCATAACTATGCCCCACAGTGGGAGCTTTCTCATCTTCTCTATTTCTGTCTCTCTCCGGCAAACACACATGCCCTCTGGCAAATCTAAAACAAAACAACAACAACAAAAACAGAGACAGAGTGAAATGCTCGTTCCAAAATGGCTATGTCACAATCTTTTTCTCTATTTCTTCTTCCCATCACTATTCTGAGGACCCACATGCCCAGTGCTTTACAAGTTGCTGGGGCTGCGATTTGAAATGCTGTCAGCGATGTCAGATCTGGTTAAGGCACCGCACTACAGGGCCAGTCCTAAAACTGGTTCATCTTAATAACGTAATAATGAGTGAAGGGGCCAGCAGATGACATAGTGGTTAAGACGCTGGACTCCCACATGACCAATCATGGTTAAAGTCCTGGACCCAGAGGCCTGAAGCTCGTGCTAGAAGCATATGCATGCCCAAGATCCCAGGAGGAGACTAGAGAAGGGATTATAGGGGACCAGCAGTTGGCGTAATGCCTATGTCGTTGGACTCCCATGTAGTCAACCACAGTTTGAGTCCTGGACCCAGTGGCTTAAACTCATGCTGGACGCATGTGCATGCATGCCCAGGATCCTAAGAGGTGAATGGAGGAGAAGGGATTGCGTCATGGCCATCCACCCCCTGGGGGGGGGATTTCTCACTGTCTCTCTCTCTCTCTGTGTCTTTCTGGTGAGCACACACACCTTTAGCCAAAACCTCTCCAAAAAAAAAAAAAAAAAGAAAGAAGTAATTACAGCATGTCCATCCCCGCTGGGGGGAGGGGGGGGGTGACTTCTCACTTTCTTTCTCACTGTTTCTGTCTCTCGGGCAATTGCATGTGTCCAACAGTAAAAATCTCTCTACAAAATATAAGTTTGAAAAAAAGCAAGTCATAGACAACTACATAGGATATGTATACCATTCATATAAAGCCAAAAAAAAAAAAAAAAAAAAACAGAAAAGTTGTATATTTTTAAGTATACATTTATATGTGATTTGAATCCCAGACCCAGTGGCTTAAAACTCATACCAGGACATGTCCATATGTACCCAAGATCCCAAGAGAAAAATGGAGAACGGATTGCGGTGCGGTCATCCCCCTTGGTTGGTGATTTCTCGCTTTCTGTCTCTCTGGTGAAAACACATGCCCTACAGCAAAAAAATCTCTCTCTAAAAAAAAGAAAGAAAGAAAAACTCCAAAGGCTTTCAAAATAATCATATATATTCCACAAATCTGAAAACTTTATCAACTCCATGGCTATTAATACTTCCTTAGTCCATGCTGTCATCATATCTAGTTTCCTTAACATTTCCTTTTTTTTTTCCTTTTATTCATGGCAGAGTAGGTGCACATACATGTAGGGGAGGGAGATGAAAAATATATTTATATGAGCACCCTTCATAGGTGTCTGGTCATGATGCAGTCCCCTTCCTCCAGTTCTCTACTCCTCCAGTCCATCAGATCTAGCCACTCACATGCATGCCCAGTATGTTTTAGGCTGACTAAGCCAAGTATTTTTTATTTTTATAGACCACAGATTAGTTTATTTTTAATACCCATCATGCCATGAATTCATAGGGAATAGGTTCCAGTAGCTCAGGCTCCTTTCCATTGGTTCTCACAAAGTGTGCTTCTCTGGGTGGAGCAGGCTGGCGCTTTAGTTGAGCCCAGGTACCTTTCTCTTTGGCTTCTTTCTTTTTCTGGTCATTTTCCTTCACATGTTTTAGGAAGTTATCTCTGCTCTTAGAATGCTTAATATGCTCAATATGCACATTGATTCTCTTGGCAAGAATCTTGCCCTTAACTTGTTTGTTCACAACAATGCCAACAGCATGCTGGGTAACACTGTAGACTCTTCCAGTTTTGCCATGGTAACATTTGTGGGGCATTCCTTTTTGAACAGTACCCATTCCGTTAATGTCTACAATATCACCTTTCTTGTAGATTTGCATATATGTTGCCAAAGGAACAACTCCATGTTTCTAAAAGGCCTAGAGGGTGCCTCTTCTCTTTCCCTTTGTGTTTGTCATTTTGGTTAATTACTGGAAGATGGCGCTTCTGGCCAAAAGGACTACTAAGACAAGTATTTGAACCACTGTCACCATGTGGGATCCTGCTTCTCTTGAGCAGTGCATTATCATTGTGCATGAACTGCTCCACCCCATTTCCATTCTAACCTCAATGCTCGGACTTACCTACCCCTATCCAATGCACACACCTCAAGAGAGATAGAAAGTGAGAAAATCACCCCCCGGAGGGGCCGGCCACGCCACAATCTCTTCTCCTCCATTCTTCTCTCGGGATCTTGGGCACACATGCACAAGCACCCAGCGTGAGTTTAAGCCACCAGGTCCGGGACTCGAACTGCTGTCGACTACATGAGAGTTCAGCGACAGCCATTAAGCTAACTGCTGGTCCCTCAAGTGTTTTCTTAACGACCTACATAAAGATTAGTCCTGTGATCCACTGAACTGCATTTCCCCCAAAATTTGTATGCACACAAAATCTTGGAATGTGGCTATATTTAGACATATTTAGAGGTGCTTAAGTTAAAATGAGGCCCTTAGGATGTAACAGACTCTATTTTCTAGTCTGACTGGTTTCCTCACAAAAGGAAAAAATCTGGGGACCAGCAGTTAGCGTAATGGCTATGTCGCTGGACTCCCATGTAGTCGACCACGGTTCGCGTCCCAGACTCGGTGGCTTAAAACCATGTGTTATTACTACTTGTGTAATTTGTATTTTTTCTTCTGTAACCTTTTTATTCATACCCATTTTTCTCTAAAAATCAAGTAACTGCTTTTTAAAACTAGACAGAATAAAATATAATCTAAGACATTTCTGACGAAATATCCTCAAGAGTTCTATGAAAATATCTGGCATGCAAGCATTCATACAATTATACATTCTACAAATACTAATTAAGCACCTATAATGTGTCTGTCACTGAGGGAATAAAGCAGACATGATCTCTATACTCATGAATTTTTAGCCTAACAAACATTTGTTGAGTTAATAAGGGAAAAACAAAAAGAAAAGTGAAGGGGGAACACATCAATTAGACTTCCATTTTTGTGTCAGTGAACACCATGCAAGACACAATTATAACTGCTTCTTAAACCAGTCTTGCCACATTCTATCGATCTAAATCCTACCTTCAGATTAATCTTCTTAAAACACTCTTATGTCATCTTAAGAACCCTCAAATTCCCAGCATTTACTCCCCACTAGCTCTGTTACAATTTCTTAGAGGTCCACTTAAGTACACTTCAATGCCAAATGTACAGAAAGCGGGGAGAAGTCACCCTTTAAACTCCTCATTGACTGCATACATACTTATAATACCTTCAACTTTTTTTTAGGTTTATTTATTTCCTCCACAAGCAAGAGACAGAGACAGCCCCCCAAGTGAGGTCTTGACACCACAACCCACTCACAGCCTTCAGCCAACCTTGGATCGTGATTGAGCATGTACCTGGTATACTCGGGGAGGTACCCAGACTTGAACTAAAAATTTTTCTATGCAGGATTGCCTTGCAGAGCACTCCATGTTTTTACCACTCTGCTACCATCTCGTCTGCTTCCACCTTTTAGTGAAGAAATCTTGTTCCTTCAAAACCAATCCCTGCAAGACTATTCTTGATTCTGTCACCTTACACTATCTAAGGGCCATTATGTCTTAAATTTTCAACCTCTCCTTTTGGGTCCTTCTTTTCTCAAGCAATGAACATACCCACATCTCGTCCATCTAAAAACAAAACAAAACAAAACTTGACACCATATACTGCTTTATTCTAAAACAGTTTCTCTCATCCTTTCACCTTTAAAACCAAATTCTTGAAAAATGTCAACCTCACAATCTAAAATTTCTCACTTTCCATTTATTCCTTACCTCACTCCAACCCACCTTCTGCCTCTAAGGCATTCCTTTGAAACTTTCACCAGGAATAATAGCCCCCTAAAGATGTTTTTGTTTTTTGTTTTTGTTTTTAACTTACTTTCCCTTTCTCTAGTCAGTGCACTGGCCCTCGGGCAAATTTTTTAAAAAACCATTCTTCTCCACTGATTCATCATTAAAAAAAAAAAAGATGGCCACTATCATGTAGTTTTAATCCTGCCTCCTGACTGTTCCTTTCTCATTTTAATTGTCTATGGTTTTGCTTCTGTGTGCTTAGCCTTAGAGATTAGTTAACTAGCTCAAGGTCACATAACTAGTAGATAGAAAACTAGATACACAAATGACGAAAAATGCTACACTTTATACATATCTCCATCTGGTACTTACTACATTCAATCCCTTTAAGTTTGTGTCTGCTCCCTCACTCTACCACTGCAGATCACAAACACCCTGAAGTCAAAAGAGAGTTTACCATCATTACTCAGTTCTTCAAAAACAGAGAGCTTTTTAATCCTGGCTATTTCTCAAAACAAAACAAAAAAAACAAAGCAAAACAAAAAACTCTAAAAAATAAAAATAAAAAAAACACATATTAGTTAGAAACAAAATGTTCTCTTTTTACCAGCCCACCAGCCCAATTTAGGGTGGAGGGGACACACTATGCCACTATTTTAAAGAAATCACTCTGGGGAACCAGCAGTTAGCGTAATGGCTATGTCGCTGGACTCCCACGTAGTCGACCGGGGTTTGCGTCTCGGACCTGGTGGCTTACAACTCACGCCGGGCGCGTGTGCGTGCGTGCCCAAGATCCCGAGAGGAGAATGGAGGAGAAGGGATTGCGGCGTGACCATCCCCCCTGGGGGGTGATTTCTCGCTTTCTGTCTCTATGTCTCTCTCTGTCTGTCTGGCGAGCGCACGCGCCCTATAGCAAAAAACCTCTCCAAAAAAAAAAAAAAAAAAAAAAGAAATCACTCTGAAGAATGGTGAAAGACAAAAAATATGTTTACTACAGTCATGCTAGTATTTAGAAGATTTACTGAACTTCAAAAGCACTCACTTTGGGGCCAGCCTATGATTTGGTGGTTAAGGTGGTTGGATCCCACATGGCAAGCTGTATGGTTTGATTCCTGGACCTGGCAGCTAGAAAAATACTCCAGGTACATCTTCTAGTGTGCCCAAACTCCCAAGAGGAGAATGAAGAAGGGATTGTAGGGAACCGGCAGTTAGTGTAATGGCTATGTCGCTGGACTCTCACGTAGTCGACCGCGGTTCAAGTCCCGGACCCGGTGGCTTAAATTCACGCAGGGCGTGTGTGCGTGCGTGCCCAAGATCCCGAGAGGAGAATGGTGGAGAAGGGATTGTGGCGTGGCCATCCCCCCGGGGGGTGATTTCTCACTTTCTATCTCTCTGTCTGTCTGGCGAGCGCACGTGCCCTATAGCAAAAACCTCTCCAAAAAAAAAAAAAAAAAAAACGGAATTGGGGGATGATTTCTGATTTTTCTGTCTCTCTCCAGTGAACACATACACCCTATGGCAAAAAAAGAAATAGAGACAAGCAGAAGGCATAATGGTTACATTGTTAGAGTCCCATGTAGTTGATCGTGGTTCAAGTCACGGATCCGGCAGCTTAATTCACACCAGGCACGTGTGCATGTGTGCCCAAAAATCCCAAGAGGAGGTAGTTAGGGTGCTAGACTCCCACATAGCAACTGTGATTCGAGTCCCAGACCTGGTGGCTTACTTTCTCACTTTCTCTCTCTCTCATTCTGTTCCTCTCTGGTCAAATTTTTAAAGTAAAGTTAAATAAAATAATTCTTTAAAAAGAAATCCCAAAAGGAGATGGGATTGCAGCATGGCCAACCCCCCCAGGAGATATCTATCTCTGTCTCTAACTTTTTCATGAGCACAAGCAGCCTACAGTTTAAAAAAAAAAAAAAAAAAAAAAAAAAACTTCTCAAAAAAAAAAAAAAGCACTAATTTAGCTAAATAAGCTCAAATCTTTTTTTTTTTTCAAGAATTATTTTATTTATTTATTTATTTTTATTTGACCAGAGAGAGAGAGATGGAAAGTGAGAAAGCAAGCCTCCAAGTCTGGAACTCGAACTCCCACTTACAGCGGGAGTTCAGTGCCCCGACCATCACACCACCTGCCAGCCCCAATAAGCTTAACTCTTATAAGGTAAAACATACTTTGCTTCCACTTTTCAAGACTATAAGGGAACAAAAGAAATCAAGATTTGGTGTCAATGATCAGACTTGAATTAGAAGTTGTAAAACTCCTAGAATTTAGGAGCCACAGGTGGCGTGGCAGTTCTGGGCTCTGGACTCCCATGTCGCCAACTACAGTTCAAGTCCCAGACCTGGCAGCTTGCTTTCTCACTTTCCCTCTCTCTCTCTCTCTCTTTCACTCTGTCCCTCTCTGGTCAAATTAAAAAAAAAAAAAAAAAAAAAAAAATCAAGAAGTAAATAAATAAATAAATAGTTAAATAAAATTTTTTTAAACTTCTAGAATTTATATCAATATAAATACTTAAGAATTTCTTTTATAGCTCTGAGATTTTATAATCACATTAGTAATGCATACACACACAAATAAAATTGCTGTTTCACTTACTTAATAAAACATTACTATTGAAGTGGTTTAGATGAAAAGATTAGCAAAGAAACCATGGAACATCTTTCCACATTAAGATATAAACCTTTTGGGACCAGCAGTTAGCGTAATGGCTATGTCACTGGACTCCCACGTAGTCGACTGTGGTTCGCGTCCCGGACCTGGTGGCTTAAAACTCACGCCGGGTGTGTGTGCGTGCGTGCCCAAGATCCCGAGAGGAGAATGGAGGAGAAGGGATTGCGGCATTGCCATCCCCCCAGGGGAGTGATTTCTTGCTTTCTAGCTGTCTCTCCCTCTCTGTATGGCAAGCGCACACGCCCTATAGCAAAAACCTGTTAAAAAAAAAAAAAGATATAAACCTTTTTTCTTCCCATCCAATACAAAAGAAAATGTTTGCTTGTTTTCTAATATATAGCTCCCTTCTGATGCCTTAGATTTGCCTAAGGTTTTTGCTCAGAAGTGAATCACTATACTACTAAACGATTTAGGAAGCCAATCAGATGTTAATATTTTCAACAGTTATTCTGTTCACTAAAACTGTAATCCTTCTGTTCAACAGCATACAATAGTAAACAACCTAAGTGTTCAGAAATAACCAATACCATATTCAACATGCATCCATTATCTTCTATAGTATATTGACAATACTATAGAAAAGTCTAACCAAAATTTAAATTAAGAAGGGCTTGTCCTTCAGAAGCCTTTTATTCTCCTCTCCCCCCACAGAAATACAGATCTTTTTATAAGCAAATTAAAAATGAAAAATGTTTTATACTTAAGTCAATCCAAACATCCTAATGTTAAGTGTTAAAACAGTGTACTACTTAAAATGCACCACTACTAGTCTTGTCCATATAAAATGTCCACTCTACACTAACAAAGATTTGAGTAACAGCTCCCAACCTGCAGTCCCTTCATTCTTCCAGAGTAAGGGAATCAACATTTACCAGTCACTTATGCAGATCCTTAAAAAAGCATAATAGGTGTTCTGGAAGTACGCTCAACATTTTAAAAGGTGAAGTACAAATTACATAGATATAGAGAAGTAAAATTCCAAAGCATATCCTTAAAAATGGTGACTAGTGGGGCCAGCAGGTGGCATGGAAGTTAAGGCACTGGACTCCCACAAGGCCAACTACAGTTGGAGTCCTGGATCTGGCCACTTGCATCCTCACTTTCTTTCTCTCTCTTTCTCTTCTTCTCTCTCTCTCTCTCTCTCTCTCTCTCTCTGGTGAACACATGTGCCCTACAGCAAAAATTGTAATAATAATAAATAAATAAAATTAAATACATAATTCTAAAAAAATGGAGACTGGTAACTCTTTCAAGGCATTATAACACATTACTCCTTTAAGCAGATACTCTTCTGGTACTTATGTGCACATTCAAGACATATAATTATAATGTGATGGCTCAGTAATGAATCATGTATAGTCCTAGTGAAATACAATGGAGAGAGGAATTAGTTCTGCCAGGAAAGGCTTCACAGAGCTAATATCTGAGAAAATTCTGGAAGGATAACTCTCTGAGACAGATGTCTCACATATTTGTTTCTGGTTACTAAAATTCACAGAATTTTGTATTACTTTTTAAATTTTTTTTTAATCTTTATTTTTTTGCTATAGGGCACATATGCTGGTTGGAGAGAAGCAGAGGGAAAGTGAGAAATCACTCCCCAGGGGATATGGTCGTTGTCCAATCCCCTCCTCCACTTTCCTCTTTATTTTGGGCTCGCACACACAACCAGTGTGATTCCCAAGCCGCCCTCAAACCGCTCAATCGGCCACGTGGGATCCAACTGCCTTAACCTCCACACCATCTGTTGGCCCCAAATTTTGTACAAGTTTTAAAGATCATCTTGTCCTGAAATTTCACCACCTTTAAACACTGCTGTTCTAATCAATTCCTTTTGATTTAAACTAGAGAGTGATAAGGATGACTTGACAAAGACAATATAAAGACAAAAGTAATGATTTATTCAAAGCATACCTCTTTTTTGTTTGCTTGTTTATTTGTTTTGGAGAGGTTTTTGCTATAGGGCGGGTGCACTCACCAGACAGACAGAAACAGAGAAACAGAAAGCAAGAAATCACCCCCAGGGGGGATAGCCACACCACAATCCCTTCTCCTCCATTCTCCTCTCAGAATCTTGGGCATGCACGCACACGCGCCCAGCATGAGTTTTAAGCCACCGGGTCCGAGACGCGAACCGCCGTCGACCACATGGGAGTCCAGTGACATAGCCATTACGCTAACTGCTGGTCCCAAACCATATCTCTTTTTAAAAAACTATTTTATTTATTTGTTTTTTATTATTAATATTAATTGGACCAGAGAGAGAATGTGAGAAAGCAAGCCACCAGGTTCAGGACTCGAACCATGATCAGCTATGTGGGAGTCCAGTGCCTTAACCACCACGCCACTTGCCAGCCCCCAAAGCACACCTCTTAATCATTTCCTCTTTGAAGTCTTCCCTAACTTTCTCCTCAGATGGAATTTACCATTTCTTTCTTTATTCCCTGATATACCTAGTATATACTTCTATTATGACTTCTATAAAACTTCAGTATCCTGCATTTTTTGAGAATTATTTTATTTAACTTTTTATTTATTATTATTATTATTATTTTCCAGTTTGATCAGAGAGAGAGAGAGGAAGTGAGAAAGCAAGCCACCAGGTCCGAGACTTGAACTGTGGTCGGCCATGTGGGAGTCCAGTGCCTTTAACCACCATGCCACTTGTCGGCCCCGAGTATCCTGCATTTTTTAAAAAATGTTCTATGTACTTCTGCTACTGTAAGCTCCCTGAAAACAAGGATTATCTAAATAACCATTGAATGACAGTCTTCAAAAAGTGCATGGACAATTCATATTGTGAAGAAATTCTGGATCATTCAACATTTTTGCACCAAAATAAAATCATATTTTAATTCCATTTTCCCACAAATTTTTTGAAGTCCCCTCATGTCACTCAGAATAAATGTTATTTATTACATTGTATCAATCAAATTTCTGAAAAGATTTAAGCTAGCTCAGCACATGACACATAGTAAAAAATAAAGCGTAATTAAGTAGCAAATGAATCTGCTGAAAAGGAGGTCACTAAATGAAACACTGTATCTAATGCAGTTAGAACAGTATCCGATACACAGTGTGTATTCCATGAATATTATCTATTATAGCCATACAGCCCATGGAGATAAAAGACCATTATTGAACATTTAATCTAGAAGGCAAAATCTAAGCACCTTTTGTCAAGTTTTCAACTTGCTCATTTACATATTACCACTACAACCATATCTTTGGTAAGGAAAAAAGAAAAAATTTAGCCTACCTATAAAGATTTCTTCACCTGGAAGCCCGGAAAAAAATAAAACAGAGAGGGACCAGCAGATGGTGTAATGGCTGTGTCGCTGGAGTCCCACATAATAGACCGTGGTTCAAGAGCTGGACCTGGTGGCTTAAACTCAGGCCGGACACATGTGCGTCCAAGATCCCAAGAGGAGAGTGGAAGAGAATGCATTGCGGCATGGCCATCACCCTGGAGGGTGATTTCTCGCTTTCTGTCTGTCTTTCTGGTGAGCGCCTGCGCCCTATAGCAAAAACCTCTTCAAAAATAAATAGATAAATAAATAACAGAGAGCTGTGTACTGTTAATCTCTAGATTTAGAGAGAAATTAGACTAGTCTTTAACTTGAAAATAAGTCATTCTTTCCAAACTTCAACTTCAGTCATCTACCAAATGTAACAGATGTCAGCTGAATAGGAAAGGTATAGGACCAGCAGTTGGTGCAATGGCTATGTCGCTGGGCTCCCACATAGATGACCACGGTTCGAGTCCTGGACCTGGTGGTTTAAATTCATGCTGGGCACGTGTACATGCATGCACAAGATCCTGAGAGGAGAATGGAGAAGAAGGGATTGTGGTGTGGCCATTCTCCTGGCGGGTGATTTTTTGCTTTCTGTCTCTCTCTGTCTTTTTGGAGAGCACACATGCCCTATAGCTAAAACCTCTCCAAAAAAAGAGAGAGAGAATAGGAAAGTTATCTCTGAGCTTCTTTCCTAATATTACACTCTAGGGGCTTATAACAAATTTAGACCTAGAATCCTTTATCAACTTCCAACTCAACAAGAGTAAGAATCTTTTATAAAAACTTGCTAATGGTCAGGGGTCAGCAGGTGGCGTGGTGGTTAAGGGCACTGGACTTCCACATGGCTGACCGTGGTTCAAGTTCCAGACCTGACGGCTTTCTCACCTTCTTTCTTTTGCTCTAGCTCTGTCCCTCTCTGATCAAATTCAAGTAAATAAATAAAGTAAAATAAAATAATTCTTTAAAAAAAAAAAACCTAGCAAATGGTGTATTGGATTTGGTGTCAAGATAGCCAGTTTTCATATCAGTTCTATTATTATTTAGCTCTGTAATTCTGAGAGAGAAGCAGACTCTCTGGGTCTCAATTTCCTCAACCTCTAAAACAAAATATGAACTCTATTTAAACACACCCCAGTCGGTCCAGAAGGTGGAGGGGAGGTTAAGGTACTCAGATCCCACATGTCTGATTGCACTGCAGAGTACTCTCCCAGCCACCTGAAAATAAATAGAATAAAATATAGTCATAATATTCTACAAAATAAGCTGCCATTGAAGGAAATATTCAGGTGAGGACTAAGTCACCAGTTACTGGAGATGTCTAGAATTTCCTTGCACAAAGCAAAAGCAGAGAGTTGCAGGATTAGAAGAAACTTTACAAATCTTCAGCAACTCACCCAAGTGAAACCCAAGTGCTCTCTAGTATATTCTTGGAAGAGGTCACCCAACCCTTCCAATAATGGAGAACTAACTACCCTTGGAACAAGCCACTTCGTCCTTAGGTTAACTATCATGCATAGTTCTTTTACTCAAGTCACGTCATCCTCTCGTAACTTTCACCCAATAGTTCTACCTTTTACTGTAAAGAATCCTCAAATATCTTCTCCAAAAATTAAAATCCCCGTTACCGTCAACTTTTTCTCCTAACATAACACCACGACTCCTCACCAACCAGCCTGCCTTCCTCGGAAGTATCTCCATTCTTGCTTTAGCGAATACCCAAACTGTTCGAATAGTTCTTCCCATGCTGACATCCTGATTCCTTGTGGCACCCAAGATTTCTCCCTTACCCACCTGACACCACATGAAAGCCCCTAATTACCCTTACCACTTCCACCCAATGCGGTGGAAGAGTCTGCGGTGGGAAGTTGCACTGCTGCTCTTCGGGAGATACCGGGACCAGTGACGGCGGCACCAACAGAAGCCCGCACCCAGTTCTCCTCCCCTTTTCAAGCCTCCTCCCTCACCGGTATTGCTTAGGGTCGCTGGGAGACTTGACGATCTCAGGATCTCCGGCATTACTGAGAGACCCCCTCCGTCCCTCCTCCTCAGATTCGTCTGCTCCTAGACGGGCAACCCGACCGCTCTCGCCCAGATCCTGTCCACTGGGCTGCAGGTCTGGGCAGCTGCAGGAAGACTTCGCCTTGTTCCTTCCAGGCATGGTCAAAGTAGGAAAAGGTCTGGCAGAGGCAGAGTCTTCACACCGACCCCGCACTCCGATTCTCCAAAGCAACGCGAGCTCCCGCCCGGCCTCACACCACAACTTCCTCCCGGTGGCACAGACTGCAGCAGCCGTAACTCTCCTCAGCATTCACCACCAAGCCGGAGCGATGGACATCCCGCTCCCCAGGGCCCACCTCCCCCTCCTACTCTTCCAGCCACTCCTCCTCCTCCGCGTTCCAGAGGCGGTGGCGGCCGGCGCTGTTGCTGCCGCAGCCGCCGGGGAGGACAGGCCTGAACCCCTCCCCCAGTCCGGTCTCCCTCACGCAAACTTCCCACATTGCCCCCGCCCTCCTTGCTGCCGATGACGCTACAGACTTTAGCCAATCATAAGGCAAGAAAGCAGTCACGCGCACATAAACAACCAATGGGAGTAAGGAAGAAGAGGAACCAAGCGAATCCGGCCGGATTCTGGGAGCACCCAGCAAGCATTTCGCAACCTTAGGTGGGCGGGGCGAGCAAAAAGAGGCGGAGAGAGTGGCGCGCAGGACGACGGGAAAAGGATGCCCGGTAGGCTGCGCTGTGTTTGTGACGTACGCCGGGAGCTGGTTTGAGGCGGCCGCGGTATCGTGCTCTGCGCCTCAGGGAGAAATAGTCCCTAGCGAGGAAACCGAGAAGCAAGTGGAGGGAATGGTTCCAAGTTTATATGTTTTTTTCCCATTGGTTGCTTATTTTGTGCGCCGTGACCCTGATACTGGGCAGAGCCTTTGCCCGTGACTCAGCATGTGAAAAAGCAGGATGCCGGAAGTCTTCCTACCCTGCAGTATGGACGCTGCCCGGCAGCGGAGCTGAACACCGGAAATAGCAAATGTTTTTTCATCCTATTACCTCTTAAACCCTTAAACCCTGGTGCTTTTTCCCGGTGAAGATCTGAGGGAGTGCTTTAAAACCGCTCGGGATATGCTCACTCGTGAGAAAAACATCATTTAGCTCCCGCACAGACTAGAGCCCGTGATTAATTTACGATTAAGTTCTGCCAGCTTTAAACAGCTACACCCTGTCAAGGCTGCTGTCCTCAAGTCCCATTTCCCAAAGCGTTTTTTCTGCTTGCAGAGGCCTTTGGTGAGCAGTCTAAAATCTTTTTTTTTTTTTTTTTTGAGAGGTTTTTGCTGTAGGGCGCGTGCGCTCGCCAGACAGAGAGAGACAGAGACAGAAAGCGAGAAATCACCCCCCAGGGGGGATGGTCACGCCGCAATCCCTTCTTTATCCTCTCGGGATCTTGGGCACGCACGCACACGCGCCCAGCGTGAGTTTTAAGCCACCAGGTCCGGGACGCGAACCACAGTCGACTACGTGGGAGTCCAGCGACATAGCCATTACGCTAACTGCTGGTTCCCAGCAGTCTAAAATCTTGACTAATGAGTAGATGTAGGAACCAGCCGGTGTGGTAGTTTAGGCGCCTGCGTCCCACATGGCTAACTGCCTGCTTGGAGCCCCTGACCCTGCAGCTTGTGCATACGGCATCACGCTGGGAGGGAGGAATGAAAGAGAGTTGGGAATGCCTCATGGACTAGGCGGGCGGGTGCTCTGGGGGGTACTTTCTCACGTTTTCTACCTCTCTCTCTCTTCCACTTCACCATCCCAAGGGACACGCGCATTCTTTGGCATATTAAAACAAACCAAAAAAAAGCAGCAACCAGCATCAATAAGATATACTACATACTGAGATTTGGGGGCAAGATAGCCTGGCACATAAAAGGAATAAATATATATCAGTGTGTCCTTCCTATTAAAATGACTGGGAGGTACTGAATATACCCTTTTGGGAGGTGTATCGATAGTTACTCCGTCTTTAAATTTATTTGTTTGTTTTAAATATTTTAACTTTATTTATTTAATTAACTTATTTTGACCAGAGGACTGAGTAAGAGAGAGAAAAAGTGCAAGTGAGAGAAAGAGCAAGCTAGAGAGAGCATGCCCCCAGGTCCGGGACTCGAACCACAGCCGTCAGGTCTGGAACTTGAACCACGGTCAACCATGTGGAAGTCCAGCGCCCTCAACCACTATGCCACCTGCTGGCCCCATTGTCTTTAAATTTTTGTAGGCTTCTGAGTTGCAAACACAGGGAATACAACTATAAACAAAACAAAAACCTTTGCCTTTGTCGAGTTTGCATTGTAATAGAAAAAAGCAAATACTCAAAAAAACAATAAATGCTATGAAGAGAAATGAAAAAATTTATCCAGGAAAGAGATTGCCATCCTATATTAAGGCAAGAGAACAAAATATGAGAGTTGCTGATAGTGTGCTTGTTGGTTACTTTCTGTTGTGGGAGCTTGACCTTCACAAAGACATTGTTTCTCATGATGAAAACTTGTACCAGATCCTTTACAGTTGACCTCCTACCTTGCTGACAGAAAGAATGGACCTTTATGCTACTATCAGCAAAGTATTCACAATTTCCTTTACCCATCTCCCTGAGGATGCCCTCCCCACTTATCTTTACTGTGAGCTCTTTCCAAACAACTTACACAAATTCTTTTATAATTTTGAAAGCTTATTTCTTCAGAACAGTTTTTATCACTTTTCTCAAGCCATGTGCTGGGTGGGATCTGTTTACATGCTCCAGATTCTGACCCTTATTTTGTACTGGCTTTATGAAACCAACACATTCTTTTTTTGTTTTGTTGTTGTTAAGATTTTTATCATAAGGCATATGAGCTCACGAGAGAGTGACAGAGATAGGGGGAAAGTGAGAAATCACTCTCAGGAGGATGTCCACACTGCAATCCCTTCTCCATTCTTCACTCAGGATTTTGGGCATGCATGCGCATGTGCCCAGTGTGTTTTTCAAGCCACAGGCTCTGGGACTCAAACTGTAGAGTTGGTCATGTGGGATCTAGCACCACAACCTTCACACCATTTGCTGGCTCAAACCAATGTTCTTTTTTTCTTTTTTTTTTTTCCCCCATTAAATTTTACTTTGCAATAATCCTTTTTCGTTCAATACTAATAATACAGGATAGGAAGATAAGTTGAGGTATACAATTCAAGCAAGAAATGATGAAACCTCAACTAGGGCAGGTGTCATCATTTGAAATTTACCTTTCAAATACCTTTTCATTTCCATACATCTTTTGAAGAACTTAGCAGTTTTTCAGTTACCACATACCGTATGTGCTTGCCAGAGAGAGAAAGCATCCTTCCCAATAGAGTATAGCCTTGCCACAAACTCCTCCCCTATTTCACCATCCTGTCCTGACTTAGGGCGTGCAGGCACAGCCCAAAGTGTTTTCAAGCCACCAGGGCTGGGATTTGATTCATATTCAGCCATGTGGAATCTGACTCCCTTAACCATCAAGCTATGGACCAGTCCCTACAATGAAGGTATAATGAGTCTGAAATTAAGGAACTGTACTAGACCCCCATCCTTCAGGGCTGTTTTTGTTTGTTTTCTTTTCTGATCTCCATTTCCTAGCATAGCTTCCCATTATATAGTGTTAGGGTGATCTCTGCACTGTGTTAGTGTGGCCTTGATTGTGGTTTGTGAAAGAATTCACAAACTCCAAAAGGGGATAGAAAAGAATTTATTCACTTTGCAGTAGCAGAAAGAGGCGAGATGCAGAGAGTTGCACTGGTCTTGAAAGATAGAGTAAGAGAACTTTTATTGGAACTTAAGGAAAGGGGGATCACAGTTGGGTAATTAGAGTGATTCTGGGATAGGACATCTGTTGGTCTTTTATTGTTATCGCTGGATGTCAGAGCTGCTGTAGTCTGCCATGTATTCTTTTTTTTTAAACTTATTTATTTACATTCATTCACTGTACATCATTACAGTATACAAAATGAGATTTTCCATCCAGAGTACACTGTATATTGGTTCAATCAAGTGCATCAACATACACGTTATTGTCAACAAAAAATTTTCCATTTCTTGTTTCCTGTATGTTTTGCCTTTTTTTCCCATCCTTGATTCCCTACCTCTTACCCTCTGCCATCTCCCACTCTCCTCCCACACCGTCTCTGGTATCTATGTTTGCTTTCTGTACTTTTTTCCCCTCACATTTTATTGAGTCATTAAAGATCTTAATTAATCTAAGTATTTCCATAGCAAGCACAGCTGATATATACATATCCATGAACACAAGTCCAACTTTAGGCATAAGCCTCAGTGAGTAGAATGAACATTCTATAAAGTAGCACCTAGCTGGGGCTACATATCTTACTGCAGTCATCGAATAGGTATTTTTAATGCTTTTTTTTTTTATTTCAAGAAAAACAGTTTTAGTTCTTTATTTTTCTGAAACTTTTTTTTAAAACTTAATTTACATTCATTCCCTAAGCATCACCACAGCATTACAAAATGTGGTTTCCCATTCATAATATACTGCAGAATGGCTTAGTCATGCATGTTATTATCAAAAATTTTCCATTTCTAGTATTTTTTTTACCCCTATTTCTGACCCTCTGTCCTTTCCCATCCTCTTCTCACACTATCTCTGGTGTCTACAGTTGTCTTCCATTCCTTTCCCCCCAACACTGTACCGATCACACAATTTCTTAAATAATCTAACTACTTTCAATAGCAAGTTCACTTGGTACTATTTAAAAAAACAGTTTTAACATAAAGAAATACTAAGGAACTTTGCTTAAAATTTAAAGCCTGGAAACAGGTTAGGATTCTGTTCAAATAGTATACATGAACCTACTGACAGCTCAAGACAGGACAAAAACTCTTAAAACTGGACAAAAAAGCCTAGAAGGAAAGCAGCAATATTTTAGTCAAAAGTCACAGAATGCTATTTCACCAGTTCAGTCTCATGTACTTAAATTTATTTTGTGTTGTGGCTCGATCTTCCTGATTGAATTCTGGGATATAATATTCAACTCCAGACTTGTCCCTATAATTAAGTTGACCATTTTCTTAGTTTTTGAACTTTTATTTCTTTGTGACTACATTTAATTTTCCTGACATAGCAATCCCTTGAGAACTTCTTGGAGATCTGGTCTGGTGCTGATAAATTCTTTCAGGTTTTGATAATCTGAGAATGTTCTTGTCTTTCCTTCCCATGTGAAGGATAATCTTGGTGGGTACAGTATTCTTGGTTGAAACTGCTTTTCCCTTAACACTGAATATATTTCCCATTCTTTCCTCGCTCGCATTATTTCCAGTAAGAGATCTGCTGTTAGCCTGATGGGATATCCTTTGAGGGTAACTTGGTGTTTCTCTCTTGCCAATCTTAGTATCTTGTCTTTGTCTGTGGTTTTGGTCAGTCCAGCTATAATGTGTCTTGGAGAAGATCTTCTTGGGTCGATTCTATTTGGGGTCCTTTGTATTTCTTGGGACTGGATCTTTGAGTGCCTCTCTAAGTTTGGAAAGTTTTCTTGCAGGATTTCATGGACTAGATTATCAAGGCCCTTATGAGTCTCTTCGCCTCCTGGAATGCCAATTATCCAGATGTTTGGATGTTTGATGGTATCTAATACTTTTCGTATGTTATTCTTATTTTTTGGGGCAATTTTCTCAGTCTTCGCGGTGGATTTTTCTAGGCCAGCAATTTTCTCTTCTATGTCTGAGATTCTATTTTCTGTATGATCTAGTCTGCTTTTAATACTTTCAAGGGAGATTTTGACTTCCTGTATTATAGTCTTCATCTCTAACAGTTCTATTTGATTCTTTTTTAAAGTGTGTAATTCCTCTTTTAGATCTTGCAAGAATTTCCTTACCTCCTGGAATTCATCAGCTTCTTTCTCTGTTCTCTTCTGCAGTTCACTGTCTCTCTTCTCTTCCATCTCTGTTAGCTTCACCATTATGAATGTTCTAAATTCTTTATCTGACATTTCCATGATTTCCATTGAACTGTTTGTGGATAAAGAAGAGTTCTTCTTTTCCCTTGGAGGGGAGGTATTTTCTTGCTTTCCCATATTTCTTGTGATCTTGCGGCGATTTCTAGTCATCTTCTGATGGATGGTGTGTTTCTTCCTAATTCTTTTTTTTTTTTTTTTTTTTTTTTGAGAGGTTTTTTTTTTTTTTTGCTATAGGGCGCGTGTGCTCGCCAGACAGACAGAGAGAGACATAGAGACAGAAAGCGAGAAATCACCCCCCAGGGGGGATGGTCACGCCGCAATCCCTTCTCCTCCATTCTCCTCTCGGGATCTTGGGCACGCACGCACTCGCGCCCGGCGTGAGTTTTAAGCCACCGGGTCCAGGACGCGAACCGCGGTCGACTACGTGGGAGTCCAGCGACATAGCCATTACGCTAACTGCTGGTTCCCCTTCCTAATTCTTGAAGTTCAATCTCGCCCAGCCAGCTGCCCCCCAGCCCGTAGCGGCTTTTCAGGCACTCCACCACAAAGTCCTGCCCCAGCGGCTTGATGACCCTCGGCTCCATCTCTGCCATGTATTCTATGCCTAGTTTTGGTGCCAACTGTCGACAGATATTATGATCTATGTCTGGAAAAAAAGGTTCACCATCTGTGATGAAGTCAAGAAAGGACCGGGACCAGCAGTTAGCATAATGGCTATGTCACTGAACTCCCACGTAGTCGACCGCAGTTGAAGTCCTGGACCCGGTGACTTAAACTCACGCCAGATGCGTGTGCGTGTGTACCCAAGATCCCGAGAGGAGAACGGAGAAGAAGGGATTGCAGCATGGCCATCCCCCCTGGGAGGTGATTTTTCACTTTCTGTCTCTCTGTCTCTCTGGTGAGTGCACGCACCCTGTAGCAAAAACCTCTCCAAAAAAAAGATGAAAAAAAAAAAAAAAAGAAAGTACCAACTAACTTGGGAAGAAAAGAGGAGGGCAGGTGGGGCGGCTTGCGGGCTGATGGGTTCCAGTGGACTGAGGTCTTTGCCAGCTGAGGAGTCACCACGGGCTGACGCACCCACTCATATGGCAGCACTGCAAGGGTTTTTTTTTTTTTTTTTTTAAAGAATTGTTTATTTAGTTTTATTTATCCATTCATTTATTTGACTTTGAACAGAGAGAGACACAGGTGGGGGTGTTGAGAAAGCAAGCCACCAGGTCCAGGACTCGAACCGTGGTAGACCATGTGGGAGCATCCAGCACCTTAACCTCCACGCCACCTGCTGGTACCCCAGCACTGCTAGGTTTGAACGTGGATTTGGAGGCACGTGGACAGCTGCCCAGGTATCCCTCTTCTGAGGCTTTCTCTCTCTGTCTCTCTGTCTCTCTGTCTCTCTCTCTAATCAAATTAAAAAATAATAACAAATAAAATTAAATAAATAAATCTTAAAAAAAAAGAAAAGGACAGCTGATAGTATGCAACAGACAATTAAAAGCCACAGGAGTTTTTGTTGTTTGTTCTTTGCAAACAAGAACAATTTTCTGCAGGGTGATTAAGACAGCACTAGGCTTGGGAATTAATATCCCTTACTGGGACCAGCAGTGAGCGTAATGGCTATGTTGCTGGACTCCCATGTAGTCCACCGCGGTTCAAGTCCCAGACCCAGTGGCTTAAATTCACTCCAGGGGCGTGTGCATACGTGCCCAAGATCCTGAGAGGAGAATGGAGGAGATCCTCCTGGGGGGATGATTTCTCACTTTTTCTCTGTCTCTGTCTTTCTGGCAAGTGCACGTGCCCTATAGCAAAAACCTCTCAAAAAAAAAAAAAACCTTACTGACCGAACTCCAGAAACAGTGAAACACCCAAACAAATCAATTTTTTTACACCAGTTTGGAGCCCTGGTTGGGAAAAGCTGACACATAAGTTGGACATATCAGGGCAAATGTTTTAGAAGGTTTTGGTGCCCCCAACTGACTTGAACCTTCAGAGCCTGTCATTGTGTGGTTCACCTTTTTTTTTTAAAGAATTATTTTATTCATCTTTATATATTTATTTTAATTTTACCAAAGAGGGACAGAGTCAGAAAGAAAGTGAGAAAGCAAGCTGCCAGGTCTGGGACTCGAACCATGGTCGGCCATGTGGGAGTCCAGCGCCCTTAACCACCACACTATCCACTGGCCCCTGGCTCACCTCTTCGTATTGATCTAGCTCTCCTCCTTCCCAATTACTGAACACTAGATGTATAATTATGGTTATTTCTTAGTATAATTTAGCTGGAACCATAATGGTATATAAAAGAGACTATACCTGCCTCCCTCTGAAAAAAGCTGTGTGTTAATTTGCTGGGCCTGCTGTAACAAAGTACTACAAACTAGGCAGGAAAAAAAAGAAAAAGAAAGAAAAGAGAAGGAATGTCGAAACATCTGGGAGGGTTTTTTAAAAAGAATTATTTAATTCTATTTATTATTATTATTTAATTTGCTATAGGGCATATGCACTCACCAGAGAGGGAGAGGGAGAAAGTGAAAAAGTAAGCCACCAGATCCAGTACTCAAACTGCAGTTGGCCATGTTGGAGTCTAGCCCCTTAGTCACTATGCCATCTGCTGGCCCACCTGGGAATTTTAGATGGGCTTCTTAAATTAAAATATGTAGGATTGGGGCAGGCAGGGAGTGTGGTGATTAAGGGTGCTGGACTCCCACATGGTCAACCATGGTTCAAGTTCCAGACCTGGCAGCGTGCTTTCTCACTTTCCTTCTCTCTCTCTCCCACTCTGTCCCTCTCTGGTCAAATTAAAATAGATAAATAAAGTTAAATAAAATAATTATTTTTTTTAAAAAATCTAAGGATTAAGTTAGACACAGTTAACTCTTTTTCATCCTTAAACTGCTTAGGGAACATTTAACCCTTTCATACAATAAAGCAGTTAGTAAGTAAAAGTTTGTTGAATAAATACCTGAATTAGGGGAACCAGCAGTTAGTGTAATGACTATGTCGCTGGACTCCCATGGAGTCGACCGCGGTTCGCGTCCCGGACCCGGTGGCTTAAAACTCACGCCGGGCGCGTGTGCGTGTGTGCCCAAGATCCCGAGAGGAGAATGGAGGAGAAGGGATTGCAGCGTGACCATCCCCCCTGGGGGGTGATTTCTCGCTTTCTGTCTCTATGTCTCTGTCTGTCTGGCGAGCGCACGCGCCCTATAGTGAAAATCTCTCCAAAAAAAAAAAAAAAAACACCCTGAATTAGCATACCTATGTCGAGTTTGTTTTTTTACCTCTCCAAAGCAATAATGCATAAGTAAGACATCTAATTTAGCTAGTACTTTTTCTAACTAGAAACTGAGAAGTCACATCCTAGAGCGTGACCTATTCGTTTTTCTCTTTAAAAAGAGGTCTCTGGGGCCAGCTGGTGGCATGGTGGTTATGAGACAGGAGAGGACTAAGGTGAAGGACGTTCCAAATACCTGAAACCAGACAGACAAGAAGAAGCTGAGAGACAGTCTGAACCAGTTGGGTCCAAGATGGCACCTGAACTATTGCTGCCTCCCCTTCAGACTCATTATACCTGCATCATAAGGTATTAGCATGCTAGATGACACTCCCATCTGTGCCATGAGTTTGGAATAGCCATGTCAATAAACACAACTACCCTAATAAGGCCAGAAAATGGGAAAGATGGTGGTTCCAGGGAAACCACTGCCCCTTTTCCCAGAAAAGTCATAAATAAACCACTCTTTATTTAGCCTGGCATTAAACCAAGCCGTAAGAACCAGACATCACCATAGTCGCTGCTGCCCTGCCTATGGGGCAGCCCTTCTATCTTTCCTTCTGGGTAACAGTTTTCCTCTCAGAAAGAAGAATGAAACTCTTCACCCATCTCCTCTGATGGGGCTCCTCCACCTCTGGAGTAGTCCACTCTGTACACTTTCCTTAATAAACTTGCACTCACTGTCTCTCAGCAGCTTGCTCTTTAATTCTTTCCTGTGTGAGCCCAGTGACCCTCACACCTTGGTTAGAGACCCCCATGGGTTGAGTCTCCCTGGCAACAGGGCAGCTGGATCCCACATGGCTGGCTGCCTGATTTGAGTCCTGGTCCCTGCAGCTTGAGAAACAATGCCAGGCATGTGGGTGTGTGTGCCCAAAATCCCAGAAGAGGGGAGAAATGGAGGAGAAGGGATTACAGTGTGGCCATTTCCCCACAGGGAATGCTTTCTTACTTCCCTTCTCTCTTTCCCCACCACCCCAGAGTACAGGTACCCTCTGGCAAATTAAAAAAAAACTAATTTTTAAGTCTCTGAATCTTATAGGTCACCATATTGTAGAAACATGATAGCACTCTGGTGAAGCATTCCATTATTTACTCAACCAACAAAATGAACTCCTAGTATGTGCCAGACACTGGAGATAGGATTAAAAAAAAAGAAATTCTCCTATTCTCTTGGAGCTTACAAAAATAACTAGTAAGAAAGACATTAAACAAGCATACAAATATTTTAAAGAATTATTTGTTTAACTTATGGTTATTATTATTATTTTAATTCACCAGAGAGCAAAAGAGCAAGAGAGAGGGAAAGTGAGAAAGCAAGCCCCCAGATCCAGGATTCAAACCATAGTTGGCCATGTGGGAGTCCAGCAACTTAACCTATGCCGCCTGCTGGCCCCAGCATACAAATTTAAAATGTATAATTGTAAGTAATTCTAAAATGAGATAGACAAAGAGACCTAGCCTGGTTAAGAGAGTTTCTCTAAAGATGGGAAATTAAAACTAACTTATTTGGGGGGCCACCAGGTGGCATGGTGGTTAAGGCGCTGACATTCCAATTTGGCTGAGCATGGTTTTGAGTCCCGGACTTGGTGGCTTGCTTTCTCACTTTTCCTCTCTCTTTTTCTGGTCAAATTAAAATGAATGAATAAATAAAATTAAATAATTTTTAAAACTAACATTTGAAAAATGTACAGGAATTGTTATAGAAATGTATAGAGATGTACTTCTTTATTATTTTTTTTTCTTTTTTAGAGATATTTTTGCTATAGGGCGTGTGTGCTCGCCAGACAGACAGAGAGAGAGACAGAGAGACAGAAAGCAAGAAATCACCCCTCGGGGGGATGGCCACGCTGCAATCCCTTCTCCTCCATTCTCCTCTCAGGATCTTGGGCACACATGTACACGCTTCCAGCGTGAGTTTAAGCCACCAGGTCCAGGACACGAACCGCGGTTGACTACATGGGAGTCCAGTGGCATAGCCATTACGCTAACTGCTCTGATCCCTGAGATGTACTTCTTTAAAAGCTTTGAGAAAGCAGGTTAGCGTGGCTAAGCTAGTAATCCACAAATGGGGAACAGGGACAGTGGCCAAGATCATAATCACAGGTATTAAGCTGCTTCCTTCAAGGCCCGTTTTCCAAGGTGTTTTCTGCTCACTGTGGCCTTTGGTGGACAAATCTTCCTAAGAGTAAGAAAAAAAGTCATTGTTTTGTCTATTTGGGAATTACTGGATTCTCAGCTTCTAGAATGGTTTTTGGCACGCTAGATGTGTGAAAAATGGATTGGATGGTGGAGGGTAAGGACAAGACTGCAAGTGAGAACAGAGAACACAGTTAGGAGGATATTAAACTAACATAGGTGATAGAAAATAACTTGGAGGGCATCTGGTGTGTAGTAGTTAAGGCAGCTGGGTCCCACATGACCAACTGAAGGATTCAAGTCCCAGACCCAGTGACTTGAAAAATACATTATGTACATGTGCCCAAAGTCCTGAGAGGAGAATGGAGGAGGACTTGCTACAGGCTATATCCTTTTGGGGGTGCTTTCTCACTGTTCCTCTCTCTCTCTGTCTCTCTGGTGAGTACACACACCCTGTAACAAAAAATAGATTAAAAAAATAAAAGGAAAGAAAGAAAAATCTCAGAGGAGTGATAGTGGCAACAGAGAAATAAAGACAGATATGTCATGTATTTAGGAAGTGAGATTGAGCAATTTGGAGATAGTGATTGATTTGATGTGGGAGAATGAAGAAGAGAGAAACTTTGTAACTCCCTGGGGTTTGGTTTTCTGGGTGGGTAGATCATGATTTGATGTGGGAGAATGAAGAAGAGAGAAACTTTGTAACTCCCTGGGGTTTGGTTTTCTGGGTGGGTAGATCATCGTGCCAGTAAGCAGGAAATTAGTCTGAAGTAAGAGTAGGTTGGGAGAAAAGCATTATAGGTCAGTTTTATACATGTTAAGTTGGAGTCCTATGTAACCCACACAAATGAAGACCAGGTACAGAGCTCTGAAAAGAGGCCTAAATCAGAGATAAAATTTGAGCTTTGTCAGATTCTAGGTGGTAACCAAAGCCTAGTGAGTGAATTCAGATTACTTACATTGAGATCATGAAGTGAAAAGAGAAAAGAACCCAAGGACCAAGCCTTGAGAATCTTGTAGGAAAGAAAGAACTCAAAACCCAAGGACTAAGCCTTGAGAAGCTTGTAGAAGAGAAAGAACTCACAAAGGAGATTAAGAAGAAACTACCAGAGTGGGAAGAGGAAAATCAGAAGAATATGGTATCACAGGAAAAATACCTCTTTGATGCTGTGCCCAATACAATGCTGACCTTTTAGCAAATGTCAGAAATGTCAGATTAGAATTATAAAATATAAGAATTGGCAAGGGATCACAGAAGTACTTTACCTCCCTGGGAGGTAAAGCTTACAAGTAACCTGTGACATAGCCAGGACTTGTAAACCAGAAGTATTGTTTTCCCATTGAAAATAGTTTCAAGGGCCCAGCAGGTGGCGTAGTGGTTAAGCTACTGGACTCCCACATGGTCAACCACAGTTTGAGTTCCAGACCTGGCAGCTTGCTTTCTCACTTTCTCTCTCTGTCTTTATCTGGTGAGTGCACATGCCTTGTAGCAAATTTTAAAATAATATTAATTATAAATAAAATTAAATAATTCTTTTAAAAAATTAGCTTAGTTACCAATTCTTGTTTGAATATTCATAATTCTTATACAGAATATTCCTTAGAGAAAACAGGTTAGATAAGCTATTTTATAGGAAATTGAGGCATTAGAAATTTAAAAGGGGCCAGCAAGTGGTATGGTGGTTAGGACACTGGACTCTCACATGGCTAACAGTTGTTCGAGTCCTGGACTTGACGGCTTGCTTTCTCGCTTTTCTTCTTGCTTTCTCTCTGTTTCTCTTGTAAAAATTTAAAAAATAATAATAAATAAAAATATTTTTAAAAATATTTTTAAATAAATATTTTAAAGTTTAAAAAATTTTGAAATCCTGGGAACCAGCAGTTAGCATAATGGCTATGTCGCTGGACTCCCACGTAGTCGACCGCGGTTCGCGTCCCGGACCCGGTGGCTTAAAACTCACGCCGGGCGCGTGTGCGTGCGTGCCCAAGATCCCAAGAGGAGAATGGAGGAGAAGGGATTGCGGCATGACCATCCCCCCTGGGGGGTGATTTCTCACTTTCTGTCTCTCTGTCTCTCTCTGTCTGTCTGGCGAGCGCACGCGCCCTATAGCGAAAAACCTCTCCAAAAAAAAAAAAATTTGAAATCCTCAAGATAGTGAAAGAATAGAAGACTACAATTTTACTTTTTTTTTTTTTTGGAGAGGTTTTTGCTATAGGGCGCATGCGTTCACCAGAAAGACAGAGAGAGACAGAGAGATAGAAAGTGAGAAATCACCCCCAGGAGGGATGGCCACGTTGCAATCCCTTCTCCTCCATTCTCTTCTCGGGATCTTGAGCATGCATGCACATGCGCCTGGCATGAGTTTAAGCCACTGGGTCCGGGACTCGAACTGCAGTCAACTACATGGGAGTTCAGCGACATATCCATTACGCTAACTGCTGGTCCCAAAGACTGCTATTTTTAATCCCATTTACCCAGACTTTCTTAGCATATTTAAATTATTTTTCCATTCTTCTTCAGCCACCCTAAATTCCTTTATATTTTTACCTCAAAGAGTGCCCTCCCTTCAGGTTTGGTTATCCTTTCCTCCCTATTATTCTGATGAGAGTTCAGAAATCATGAAAATTAGAAACATTTCATTTCCATGTTTGGTGCCTACCTCTGAGAGTTATTTAAGTCAATATAATGGCTGGCTGACTCCCAGAGGGACAACTCTGAGCCTTACTCCTAAAATTTCAAAGGTAAATTATTCTTTTTTTTTGAGAGAGATTTTCGCTATAGGGCACGTGCGCTCACCAGACAGACAGAGACAGAGAGACAGAAAGCGAGAAATCACCCCCCAGGGGGGATGGTCACGCTGCAATCCCTTCTCCTCCATTCTCCTCTCGGAATCTTGGGCACGCATGTACATGCGCCCCGCGTGAGTTGGTCGACTACGTGGGAGTCCAGCAACATAGCCATTACGCTAACTGCTGGTTTCCAAAGGTAAATTATTCTTAATCCTATTACCCACCTTTATATTTGGGAATCAAAATAAATCAAAAGTATGTAGTGTCGATTTTATGTTGAGTAGATTGAGAGTGGTATGAGCCCATTAAAATCTCAAGCCCATGGGACCAGCAGTTGGCATAATGACTATGTCGCTGGACTCCCATGTAGTCGACCGC
Source organism: Tupaia tana (assembly GCA_026018925.1). NCBI lineage: Eukaryota > Metazoa > Chordata > Mammalia > Scandentia > Tupaiidae > Tupaia > Tupaia tana. Next base: position 22,858,641 of record JAKSZU010000004.1, read on the forward strand.
GGTTCGAATCCCAGACATGGTCACTTAAACTCATGCCAGGTATGTGTGCATGCCCAAGATCCCGAGAGGAAAATGGAGGAGAAGTGATTGTGGTGTGGCCATTCCCCCTGGGGAGTGATTTCTCGCATTCTGTCTCTCTGTCTTTGTCTGTCTGTCTTTTTTTTTTTTTTTTTTTTTTTTTTTAGCGGTTTTTGCCATAGGGCGTGTGCACTCACCAGAAAGACAGAGAGAGACAGAGACAGAAAGCGAGAAATCACCCCCCAGGGGGGATGGCCATGCCGCTATCCCTTCTCCATTCTCCTCTCAGGATTTTGGGCATGCATGTGCACGCACCTGGCATCAGTTTAAGCCACCGGGTCTGGGACTCAAACTGCAGTCGACTATGTGGGAGTCCAACAACATAGCCATTACGCCAACTGCTGGTCCCTCTTTGTCTGTCTTTCTGATGAGCGCACGCGCCCTATAGCAAAAACCTCTCCAAAAAAAAAAAAAAAAAAAAAAAATCTCAAGCTCAAAATTATCTTCCTTACTTCCTTACTCTCATGTCTAAAATTCTCTCCTTAGTGACTTACTGTCCTTTTGTAACCTTTGTAAATGCCAATAACACTCTTAAAAGGGGTGAAAAACAAATACCATTCTGTGAATAGATTTTTTCCCCTCTTTTTTGAAGTATTCCTGGGCAACTTGAAATTACTATGAACCTAGGGTGGGTGAAGAGGCACAGAAAGAGGAATTAGGAAACAAGAGAAATATTATCTACTTCAAAATATTATCTAGGGCCGATGCTCTAAGAAATTATACCTTTGGAGCTCTAGTTACTGAGTGTCCCACCCACTGATTGCTATCCACACTTGGCAGCTTTGAATCTAGGTCAAGATGTAGGAATGTTCTTAAGAAGTCTTCTCCTGTGAGATTAAGCATGTGCCCAATATACAAAGGAGTTTGTGTGATCATAAAAATAATCTTATCCTGTACTATATACATAGTTTCAGGAATAATTTGGTATTCGAACTTCAAAATAAATTGAGAGGGGCCAGCAGATGATGTAATCGTTATGTTGCTAGACTCCCACGTTGTCGACTGTAGTTCGAGTCCTGGACCCAGCGGCTTAAAAACTCATACCAAGTGCATGTGTGCCCAAAATCCCTAGAGGAGAATGGAGGAGAGAGGATTGCAGCATGACCATTTTCCCTGAGGGATGATTTCTTGCACATGTCCTATTGCAAAAATCTCTCTCTAAAAATAATAATAATAATAAATTGAGAGTGACTAAAACATATGTTCTGCCAAATGAAAGAGTATTTTATCACAAATACAGGTAAGTGCTTATCTCTGATCTAAAGATGCACATTTTGGGACCAGCAGTTAGCGTAATGGCTATGTCGCTGGACTCCCACGTAGTCGACTGCGGTTCGAGTCCCGGACCCGGCGGCTTAAACTCACGCCGGGCGCGTGTGTGTGCGTGCCCAAGATCCCGAGAGAAGAATGGAGGAGAAGGGATTGCGGCATGGCCATCCCCCCTGGGGGGTGATTTCCTGCTTTCTATCTCTCTGTCTCTCTCTGTCTGTCTGGCGAGCGCACGCGCCCTATAGCAAAAACCTCTCCAAAAAAAAAAAAAAAAGAAAAAAAAAAAAAGATGCACATTTTGAGACTCTGCCAAGAAAGAAGTGAGGACACAAAGTGATAGTTAAGATATATAAATCAGGCTCAACTGCTGCATCGTGCACTGGTAGATGCTACTACTGGGGATGCTGAGGCCACGTGGGAAGTCCAGGTTGTATTCCTGGTCCACCCTAAGAAGTTGGGTGTGGTGGTACATGCCTATAATCTCAGCTACTTAGGAGGCTGAGGCAGAAGGATGACATAGCAAGACACCCTGTCTTAAAAAAAAAAAATCTGGGCCAACCAATGGCATGGTGGTTAGGGCAGCTGGATCCCAGGTGACCAACTATGTGGTTTGAGTCTCTGACCCAGAGGCTTGTAAAACATGCCAGGCACCTGTGCGTGCATTCCCAAAATTATGAAGGGAGGGGCAAGCAAAGGGATTGCAGAGTGACCATACCTCAGAAAGGGTGCTTTCTCATTTTCTCTCTCTTTCCCTCTCTCTCCCTCAGGAGTGTGTGAAACCTCCAGCAAAAAAAAAAAATAATAATAATTTAAAAATATATTCACATGCATATAAATTACATATATATTTTCCTCCTTAAAAAAAATCAAGGGCTTTCCTTTACATTTTGAAAAAAATTCAACTGCTTGATATAGCCTATAGCGCTAACTTACAACTTCTGTCCTCCTTCTATGTCTATAATTTCATTCGCTATTCTGCACTTCATTCCAGTCACACTGGCTTTCTTTTCTTTTTTTTCTTTTAAAGAATTATTTTTTATTTAACTTTATTTATTTAATTTGACCAGAGATGGACAGAGTGAAAGATACAGAGAGAGAGAGAGAGAGAGGGAGAGACAGAGAAAGTGAGAAAGCAAGCTGCCTAGTCTGGGATTCAAACCACAGTCAGCCATGTGGGAGTCCAGCGCCCTAACCACCACGCCACCTGCTGGCCCCTCTTTTCTTTTTTTTAAAGAGAGATCTTTGCTATAAGGTGCCATGCGCTCGCTGGAGAGACAGAGACAGAGAGACAGCAAGCAAGAAATCACCCCCCCTGGGGGGATGGCCATGCCTCAATCCCTTCTATTCTCCTCTTGAGATTTTAGGCATGCATGGACACACACCTGCATGAGTTTTTGTTTGTTTGTTTGTTTTTAATTATTTTATTTAACTTTATTTATTTTAATTTGACCAGGAAGGGACAGAGCAAGAGCAAGAGGGAAAGTGAGAAAGCAAGCCACCAGGTCCAGGACTCAAACCATGGTCAGCCATGTGGGAGGCCAGCGCCCTTAACCCCACACCACCAGCCAGTCCCCCAGTGTGAGTTTTAAGCCATCAGGTCCAGGACTTGAACTGCAGTCAACTACATGGGAACAGCAACATAACCATTACACCATCTAATGGTCCCCAGAAATTAATCTTTAAAAAACGTTTGGGACCAGGACCAGCAGTTGGCATAATGGCTATGTCACTGGACTCCCATGTAGTCGACTGCAGTTTGAGTCCCGGAGCCGGTGGCTTAAACTCATGCTGGGCGCATGTGCGTGCAGGCCCAAGATACCAAGGGGAGAATGGAAGAGAAGGTATTGCAGCGTGGCTATCCCCCCTGAGGGGTGATTTCTTGCTTTCTGTTTCTCTGTCTCTCTCTGTCTTTCTAGTGAGTACACATGCCCTATAGCAAAAACCTCTCTCTAAAAAAAAAAAAAATCTGGGACTTAGCAACTTGAAAAACTTGCCTGGCATGTGTGTGTGCATATCCAGAATTCTTAGAAGAGAATGAAGGAGAAGAGATTACAATACTCCCAGGGGTGGGGCGGATGCTTTCTAACTTTCTTTCTCCCTCTCTGTGTCTCTCCAGTGAGCATACATGCACTAAAGCAAATTTTTAAAAAATCTGTGTATGCTAACTACTTGATAAATTTGATGAGGGGGACCAGCAGTTAGCGTAATGCTATGTCACTGGACTCCCATGTAGTTGACCATGGTTCAAGTCCCAGACCCGGCGGCTTAAACTCACGCCCGGCGCGTGTGCGTGCGTGCCCAAGATCCCGAGAGGAGCATGGAGGAGAAGGGACTGCAGTGTGGCCATCCCCCCGGGGAGTGATTTCTCGCTTTCTGTCTCTCTGTCTCTATCTTTCTGGTGAGTGCATGCACCCTATAGCAAAAACCTCTCCAAAAAAAAAATAAATAAAATTGATGAGGAATGAGATATTTACATAGCCTCAAAGTACCTCCCTAAAAAAATAATTATTAAGAAGGGACAGCAGCGGAACTTTCCAGAATGCTTGGTGAGAAGCTGAGGAGCAGCGGCCGCCCTAGCTGCGCACAGCTACGTGCACCTTCCCACTCCCCCACGCCGGCCTCAGCCCGCTCACCGGCTGTAGAAAATGGTGAAAGAAACGACTTACTATGATGTTTTGGGGGTCAAACCCAATGCTACCCAAGAAGAATTGAAGAAGGCTTACAGGAAACTGGCCTTGAAGTACCACCCTGATAAGAATCCAAATGAAGGCGAGAAGTTTAAACAGATTTCTCAAGCTTATGAAGTTCTCTCTGATGCGAAGAAAAGGGAATTATATGACAAAAGAGGAGAGCAGGCAATTAAAGAGGGTGGAGCAGGTGGTGGTTTTGGCTCCCCAATGGACATCTTTGATATGTTTTTTGGAGGAGGAGGAAGGATGCAGAGAGAAAGAAGAGGTAAAAACGTTGTACATCAGCTGTCAGTAACCTTAGAAGATTTATATAAAGGTGCAACAAGAAAACTGGCCCTGCAGAAGAATGTGATTTGTGACAAATGTGAAGGCCGAGGTGGTAAGAAAGGAGCAGTAGAGTGCTGTCCCAATTGCCGAGGTACTGGAATGCAAATAAGAATTCATCAGATAGGACCTGGAATGGTTCAGCAAATTCAGTCTGTATGCATGGAGTGCCAAGGCCATGGAGAGCGGATCAGTCCTAAAGATAGATGTAAAAGTTGCAGTGGAAGGAAGATCGTTCGAGAGAAAAAGATTCTAGAAGTTCATATTGACAAAGGCATGAAAGATGGCCAGAAGATAACATTCCATGGTGAAGGAGACCAAGAACCAGGACTGGAGCCAGGAGATATTATCATTGTACTAGATCAGGAAGATCATGCTGTTTTTACTCGGCGAGGAGAAGACCTTTTCATGTGTATGGACATACAGCTGGTTGAAGCATTGTGTGGCTTCCAGAAGCCAATTTCCACACTCAACAACCGAACCATAGTCATCACCTCTCATCTGGGTCAGATTGTCAAGCATGGAGATATCAAGTGTGTGTTAAATGAAGGCATGCCAATTTATTGTAGACCATATGAAAAGGTTCGCCTAATCATTGAATTTAAGGTAAACTTCCCTGAGAATGGATTTCTGTCTCCTGATAAACTCTCTTTGCTGGAAAAACTTCAGCCTGAAAGGAAGGAAGTAGAAGAGACCGATGAAATGGACCAGGTAGAACTGGTGGACTTTGATCCAAATCAGGAAGGACAGCGCCATTACAATGGAGAAGCATATGAGGATGATGAACATCATCCCTGAGGTGGTGTTCAGTGTCAGACCTCTTAATGGGGCCAGTGAATAACACTGCTAGCATTTTATATGCAGTAGTCAATGAGTGAAGGACTGTAATCATAATATGCTCACTACTTGCTATTGTTTTTGTTTTAATATTCATCTATAGTATTGTTTTAAAAAGTTAAATGAAGAATAAATGCAAATATAAAAGCTGACTTTGCCCTGTATGTATGATGACTTCAATGTGCAAGATACAGTTTGAATAGCTGTAAAAACTACAAAGTTCCCCTAGCATTTGTTAGGCCATTCCTTGTAATTGATTTCAGCTATGTACATGGATGAGCTTAGACTGAAATGCTAGATATATGTATTGACTTCAGTGTATGATCCCTCATTGTCAAGCTATGAAATTAAAATCCTGTTTATAACTGGTAATCAGAAGGAGAAAAAAATTTGTAGGAAAGTGTGTAAAAAAAAAAAAAGAAGGGACAGCAGTGTTACAGCTCTTTTAGAATTTGTCTAGCAGGTTTTCCAGTTTTTATCAGAAAGCCTCCCCCCCAAAAAAAAGAAAAAAAAAAGAAGGGACAAAGATGGGACCCCCCCCCCCCCAGATGGCATAATGGTTACATCGCTAGACTCCCACGTAGTCGACCATGGCTCAAGTCCTGGACCTGGCAGCTTAAAACACACCAGGCATGTGTGTGTTTTGTACCCAAAATTCTGAGAGTAGAATGGAGGAGAAGGGCTTGAAGAGTAGCCATACCCCCTTGAGGGGGTGATTTCTCACTTTCTGTCTCTCTGGTAAGCTCATGTGCCCGATAGTAAAAAGAAAAAAAAAAATCTCTTAAAAAAAAAAAAAAAGGACAAAGAATAACTTTACAATGGGAAAACTTGGCAAACACCGCTTTGTCTGTGAACACAATTAACATGACCAGCAACAGAACAAATTGGAAGGATATCACCTGACAGTATGCAATGAGGAAAAACCTAGGATACCTTCCATTCTGTTCCTGCCTAAAATACATAATCTGAATCTAAACAGGAGTAAACATCAGGCAAACCCAAATTAAGGCACATTCTTCAAAATAATTCACCTATAATCTTCAAAAGTAGCGAAGTCACTGGTCGAGCAGGTGATGGAGAGGTTAAAGATGTTGGATCCCATGAGACCGAATGGGCAGTTCAAATTCTAGACCTGGCAGCTTGAAAATCACTCCAGGTGCCTGTGTGTGCATGAGCAAAATTATGAAAGGAGTGCCGGGGTCTAGCCTCGGGTCTAGCCTCGGCGGGGGTGGGTCGACTCAACGGAGGCAGCGCAGGTGAACAGAAGACAAAAATTAGACTGAGACCTCATTGCCCTTTTGCATGTTCTCAGCCAGCCACAGCCAGAGCCAGCTCCAGGCTGCTGCGCTAGTGGCTACCAAACACACGTATTTATTGAGGGATCTTACAGGAGTAGGAAGGGTGAGGGGGAAATAAAAGATTTACTCTATGAAACAGAGAATTCAAAGCACAGGAACAAGGATCATAAAACATGATGTCTGTCTTGTTTGAACAGGTGAAGCCAAACACAGTTCTCAGAACGAAGGAGTTTATTTGTCTGGTGCATTTTCTTCTTCAGTCTTGATTACCACTGGACAGGGCCTTTTGAAGAGGGGGCTTGGAGGAAGCTTGGTAATCTCAGTCCCAGACCAGGGCGGTAACATTGCTGGTAGCAAAGACCTAGATAGAAATCTTGTCTTGTTAAGTAAAGACACAGTTAATATATGGACTATTTATACATTACAACAATAGAAGGTGAGTCTATAATCTTATATGGGAAAGGAAGATGATCTTGTAGCTCTGGAGACAACACAGGATGTTTTATTAGCAGTTTTTCATAGTCAACAGCACATAGATGAGAAACTCTTTGTAGCTGAAAGCTACCTGTTGCTTTAGATAAGAGCTCCCAGCTAAGGTGGTTAATCTTTCTCTGGAGCCCTCAGGTTTGTTCATCCTGTTGTCCCAGCCAGGCTTTTTCTTTTTAGAAACCTGTGGGTTTCTGCATTTTGTTTGTTGAGTCTGTCAATTAGTGAGTTCTTTTGTTTTATCTCTGAGTCTCTGTTATGCAGTGAATGTGCTGACTTTGCCTAGCAGGAGTTAACCTCGGCCTGTAGCTTTAGCAAGGGGTATTTACCAGCCTTAAACTAACTTAGTCTACATATACTTCTAATGCTAATTTGGTTTATGCTAACTTAATCTATATGTTAATTTTGGCTTAAAAACAGACAGGTGTGGGGGGGTCCTCCTGCCAGTCTTAGGGAACCACATTCCTAAGATCACTAATTGGCTTTATTGTAACGCATGGGGGTGATGTTTCACCCTTACAGGGTACCGTAATAACAGTAAAACTCACGGCTGAGAAATTAACTACAGGCCAGTAAAACGACATAAGGAGGGTCGGTAAATCACCGGCCTTGTCTTGCCGTTTCTTCCCAGCCCAGGCCATGGGAGACAGCCTCTTTACCAACTTGTGTTGTCTACATGGCCCCATCAAAGGAGAATGGAAGAGAAGGGACTGTGGCATGGCCATCCCCCAGAGGGTGATTTATTATTATTTTTTTTTCACTCTCTCCTTCTCTGGTAAGCACATTGGCCCTATAGCAAAACTGAAAAAAAAAAAAAGCAAAGTCATGAAAGTCAAAGAACAATTAAGGATTTGTTTTGATTATTAAAGACTAATAAGATATGATAACAAAATTTGTCATTATAAGTGAGATAATTAGGGCAATTGGCTGGTCTTCAATGGGTTCTATGGATTAGATAATAGTAATGCATGACTGTTCATTTCCTAATTTTAGAATTTGTGAATGATGAGGACTCAGGTGGTAAACCTACTTTCAAAAGGTTCAGGGAAAAATAAGTTTTCTTCATATGGATCTTGTTAACTCTCCTGTAAATTTGAAATTATTTCAAAAGAAAAAACAATTTACTAAAGGACACAAAGAGTACTATTTGAAACATGGAACTGACTGCTACTGTCTTAAATGTATAATATGATAACAGGAATTGCTTGAGTCGTGGGCAGAAAAATGGTGCTCGTGGGGGTAATTATAGCAATTATTTTCCATCTACCCACACCCTGCAAGGGATGCTGAAGACCTACCTCCTCATAGAAGCCTTCTTTGACTATTTCAGTCCACTCACCATCCTTTCCGTACCTAAACTCAGGATACATACTATTTGTATTAGTGCATATATAACTTTGTTACTTCTCTTGTCCTGTTGTCTAATATAATTTTGAATTTCTCTTTAAATCTTTTTTTTTTAATAATTTGCTAGAGGACGCCTGTGCTCACCAGAGAGACACGTGTGTGTGTGTGTGTGTGTGTGTGTGTGTGTAGGGGGTGCTGGGGTGCTAAGAAAGCACCCCCCATGGTCACATGCACATGGTACATTTTTCAAGCTGCCAGGGCTTGAACTACAGAATTGGCCATGTGGGAATCAGCCACCTTAAGCATGGTGCCACTGGCTGGCCTTCTGTTTAAATCTTCTCATGAATGTTACCTCCCTAATTATATCATAATCAATTTAGGAGCAGATACTATATATGATCTCTTTTTCTCCCCAAAATACCTAATGTTTTGCAATCCCATTGCTACATTCCAAGGACTGTCAAAGAATAATTCATCTCACTTCGCAAGTATTTTGTGCATACAGCTACATGTCAGGAATTGTAAATAATAATTCCTTACATGTATAGAATACATTATAGCTTATGAAACACCCACACATCCATTATCCTATTTGTTGTTCAGATCTTTGTGAAGTAGGTGTTGCCACGTGATAAACATACACAGAAACGATAATCTACTGAAAGCCACAGAGCTATTAAATAGCAGAATTGGGATGTCAACCTTCAGATTCTAAGTTCAATGCTATTTCCACCCACCTATAGGTGGAGCATTCCACCATAGGAAACAGGTAGTTAAGTCTGAACACATGGATGGTCAGAGATGTATTAGTTTTCTGTTGTTGCTACAACACGTTGCCACACACCTAATGGCTTAAGCAATACAAACATATTATTTTCCAGTTCTGAAGGGTGTAAGTTTGACATGGGTCTCACTGGGCTAAATGCAAGGGCTTGGCAGAGATGCATTCTCTCTCTTTCTCTCTCTCAAACGTACATTTATTTATTTGTTTATTTGTTTGTTGTGATTTTGGGGCCACCAGATCTGAAACTGGAGCTTCATTGGTCATATGGGAATCCAGTGCCTCAACCACCACGCCACCTGCTGGCCTCTGAGCTGCATTCTTTTTGAAAGGCTCTAGAAAGAAAAATCTGTTTCTTTGCCAGCTTCCAGATGCTGCTCACATTCTTTGGCTTGTGTCCCTCTCCCTCTGTCTTCAAAGCAAGTAACGCCGCCCATTTCTGTGCCACCTTCTACAGCTACATATTCCTCTCTGACTCTATTCTACTTTTAGGACCCTTGCAGTTTTGTTGCACCCACACAGATAATCCAAGACTTGTCCCTATATATATTTTTAAGATTTTTGTTTTGCCATAGGGCTTTTGTGCTTGCCGAAGATGGACAGAGAGAGCCAGTAAGATGGAAAGTAAGAAACACCCCACCCCCTGAGAGAGATAGCCATGTCACAATCCCTTCTCCTCCATTTTCCTCCTGGGATTTTGGACACACATGCATACACACCCAGTCTGATTTTCAAGCCGCCAGGTCTGGGACTTGAACCTCAGTTGACCATGTGGGAGTCCAGCACCTTAACCTCTATGCTGCCTGCTGGCCCGTTGCTCCCTATATTAAGGTCAACTACTCAGCAACTTTAATTCTTTCAGCAACCTTAATTTCCTTTGTTACTTATCCTAACAAATTTACACATGCCAGGGACTAGAATATAGATACATTTTGGAGACCATTTCATACCTTATTATTGATATGAACAGTTCTTTCATCTACTGAAAAATCAATCATTAGATTTGAACAGGACAGTTTGTTTATTGGTATGTTAACTTTTAGCAATCAGTTTCTATGAAAAATAAGCCACAGTTTGATTTACAAAAACTAATATCCTCCCAGTCCACTGGTTCTTCATTTAACAAATAAGGATATTGAGACCAGGGACATAAACTAACTTGCCTAAGGACACACTGCTAGTAGTAAGCAAAACAGGAATCCAAACTTAAGTCCTACTACAAAACTCAGTTTTTCCGTTGCAACACTTTCTCCCCAATCAATAATAGCTACTCCTAGGGCCTACATCAAATGCCTGTGATTTAAATATTAATTTGTTCCTTTGGATCATTCACTTATGGATCCCCTTGAAAATGCAAATCCTAGCAGCAAAGGCAAGAGCACAACAGAAGATATTGGCATATAATGGCTCTAATATTTATAGTTTCCATTAATCAAAAGTGATGAACCCCAGTGGTCCCTGACTGGTAATAATTTGTAGCATTGATAAAAGTGCAGGGTATTGGGACCAGCAGTTAGCATAATGGCTATGTCGCTGGACTCCCACGTAGTCGACCGCGGTTCGAGTCCCGGACCCGGCGGCTTAAACTCACGCCGGGCGCGTGTGCGTGCGTGCCCAAGATCCCGAGAGGAGAATGGAGGAGAAGGGATTGCGGCATGGCCATCCCCCCTGGGGGGTGATTTCCTGCTTTCTATCTCTCTGTCTCTCTCTGTCTGTCTGGCAAGCGCACGCGCCCTATAGCAAAAACCTCTCCAAAAAAAGAAAAAAAAAAAGTGCAGGGTATTGTAATGCTGGTATGTGGGAAAATGTTCCTTAGTCTACCAACCTAGTCATTCTCCTACTATCCAAGTCTCAACTCTGTTTCACCATACTCTTCTTACTGTATATGTGTCTTATTTAGAAATTATATTCTATAACGACATTCCTAAGGTGGGGTTTTTATGAGAATCTTTAGACTAATTCTTAGGTAATATCAAGGATCTGTCATAGGTACCAGCAGTTAGTGTAATGGCTATGTCGCTGGACTCCCACATAGTCGACCGTGGGTCGAGTCCCGGATCCGGTGGCTTAAACTCATGCCGGGCGCGTGTGCATGCATGCCCAAGATCCCGAGAGGAGAATGGAGGAGAAGGGATTGCGGCATGGCCATCCCCCCTGGGGGGTGATTTCCTGCTTTTTGTCTCTCTGTCTCTCTCTGTCTGTCTGGCGAGCACACACGCCCTATAGCAAAAACCTCTCCAAAAAAAGAGAAAAAAAAAAAAAGATCTGTCATAGTGAAAAGAAGTTGTCAGGAGTTATCCCAAGTCAGTTTGAGAAGTAGCATGTTATAATAGGGGCAGAGGGCTTTTTTTTTTTTTTTTTTTTTTTTTTTTTTGAGAGGTTTTTGCTATAGGGCGCATGCACTTGCCAGACAGACAGAGAGAGACATAGAGACAGAAAGCGAGAAATCACCCCCCGGGGGGGGGGGGGCGAGTCACACTGCAATCCCTTCTCCTCCATTCTCATCTCGGGATCTTGGGCACGCACGCACACGTGCCCGGCATGAGTTTTAAGCCACTGGGTCCAAGACACGAACTGCGGTCGACTACGTGGGAGTCCAGCGATATAGCCATTACGCTAACTGCTGGTTCCCATAGGGGCAGAGGGTTTAAACTCACTACTTAAGAGTCATGACCAGGGCCAGCAGATGGCGTAGTGGTTAAGGCACTGGACTCCCACATGGCAGACTGCAGTTTATGTCCTGGACCCGGTGGCTTGAAACTTATTCTGGGCATGTGTGTGCATGCCCAAAATGCCAACAGGAGAATGGAGGGGAAGGGATTGCAGTATGGCCACTCCCCCTCAGGGGGTGATTTCTTACTTTCTCTCTCTTGTTCTTCAGCTCTTCGGTGAACACAGGTGCCCTATAACAGAAATCTCTAAAAGAAAAAAAAAGTTATATGACCTAGAACACTGTGCTATTTCTCTACCCCTAGCTTCTTCTGAAAAAGATTGATTCCTGGGAGCAGCCAATGACGTAATGGTTATGTTGCTTGACTCCCACATGGCTGACCACAGGTGAAGTCCTGAACCAGTAGCTTGAAACTCACGCCAGGCACAGGTTTGTGTATGCCCAAAATCCCAAGAGGAGAATGGAGGAGAAGAGACTGTGGCATGGCCATCCACCCTGGGGAGTGATTTCTCACTTTCTGACGCTCTGTCCACCAAGCACACGTGCCCTATAGCAAAAATATCTCTCTAAAAATAAATGGTTGATTCCTACTTAACAGAGTTGTGAGAATTAAAATGATGGCTGTACAAGTGTGCTGTAAAGGGAAAGAAAAACATCTGATGGGTGTGTGAACGAGTGTATAATCAGACAATTGTGAAAGAAAACGACGTAGAAGGGACTGGCTTCAAATCTTGACTCTCATTTGTGTGATCTTAGACAAGTCTCAAACTCTTGGAAAAATTCTCTTTTTTTATTGTCAGAGGGTATGTTTAGTCACCAGAGACAGAGAGACAGAAACAGGGAGACAGAGGGAAACGAAGAGAGCACCCCCTATAGGAGTGGTCAGTCAAAACCCCTTTTCCTCTACTTCATCCTGTCGGAATTCTGGGCATGCATGCACACATGTCCAGCGTGGTTGTCAAGTCTTCAGGGCCAATATTTGAACCATGGTCAGCAACATAGGCTCTCACTCCCATACCACTAGGCCACAAGACTTGCCCTCTCAGAAACTCTCTTATCCTTGATTTTTCCATCTATACAATACATCCTTCCTAGGGCTGTTGTGAGAATTAAATGCTAGTATACTTGAAGGGCACTTATTACAGAGCCTGGCCCAATGTACACATTCAAGAATTGTTCACTCTGAATAAAAGGTATGGCGTTCTGATGTCTTTACCTAATTTGCCTTTTGGTGGTGAAATAGGTCATGTTGATAACCACAAGGTGGAGCTAGAGACACAGGAATGGATGTCTTGTTCTTCAACAGGAATCTTTTTTTTTTTGCGGGGAAAAGAAGTAGCCTTTCTATCTGGATTTTGCCAGAACAAATCATATCTTTTAAAAAGCTACTGCCTATGTTCCTTCATCCTGAGAGTCTTTGTTTTTTGTTCATTTGTTTATTGTTGCACATTTGTTCATTTTGTTTTTGTTTTCAAAAAGAGAGATAGATAAGGAGTGTTTAGTAGAGATTCTTTAATGTAAATTTCACTTCCAAAATATAGTATTTGGTACATTAAAAATGACTATATAGGGGGCCAGCAGGTGGCATGGTGGTTAAGGCACTGGACACTCTCACATGACCAACTACGGTTTGAGTTCCGGACCTGATGACTTGCTTTCTAACTTTTCCCCTCTCTCTGTCTGTCTCTTGCGCTGGTCAGATTAATGTAAATGAATGAATAAATAAAATGATTCTTTTTTTAAAAATGACTATATAGTTATGTGAGGAAAACTTTAATACATTTAATTTTCTTTTCATGGGAGACCAGCAGTTGGTATAATGGCTATGTTGCTGGACTTCCATGTGGTCGACCATGGTTCGAGTCTCAGACCTGGTAGCTTAAACTCACGCCGGGCACTTGTGCATACGTGCCCAAGATCCTGAGAGGAGAATGGAGGAGAAGGGATTGCGGCGTGGCCATCCCCCCTAGGGGTTGATTTCTCGCTTTCTGTCTCTCTGTGTCTATCTCTGTCTTTCTGGTGAGCGCTGCGCCTTATAGCGAAAACCTCTCCAAAAAAAAAAAAAAAAAAAAAAGAACTCCTAGAACTTTTATCTTAGCATTTCAGATTTCTAGAGATATAGATTAGATTTTGATTGTTCTCAAAGGATCACTTTGGAGGTATATTTTAATAAGCTCATTTAAAAACTCAACTCTTGGGGGCCAGCTAGTGGTGTGATGGTTAATCCTGCTGGATCCCACATGACCAACTCTGTGGTTCAACTCCCAGATCCAGCAGCTTGAAAAACACACTGAGTGTGTGTGCATGCCTGTCTGAAATCTCTAGAGGATACTGGAGGAGGAGAGAGGTGGCATGGCCAGTTGCCTACCCCCCCCACACACACACACACGGGGTTGGGGGGGGAGCTTTCTCACCCTCCTTTCTCTCTCTTAAGTGTACACACCTGGTAGCAAATTAAGAAACACAATAAAACAAAACTCAGCTCTCATTACTTTCAGGCATGCTCCTGTCAGCTGTGTACCTACTATAATTAGAACCTCATGAAAAATCACAAACATCCACTTAAACTGAGAAGATATCTTCAAATGCCAGCCTCAAAGTGCCACTACTTTCAATACTCAAGAAACCATTGCTGGGATCAGCAGTTAGCGTAATGGCTATGTTGCTGGACTCCCATGTAGTCAACTGTGGTTCGCATCCTGGACCTGGTGGCTTAAAACTCACACTGGGCGCGTGTGCATGCGTGCCCAAGATCCCGAGAGGAGAATGGAGGAGAAGGGATTGCGGCGTGACCATCCCCCTGGGGGGTGATTTCTCGCTTTCTGTCTCTCTGGTGAGCGCACGCGCCCTATAGCAAAAACCTCTCATAAAAAAAAAAAAAAGAAACCATTGCTACAGAAACAGAACTTAGATTCCTCTTCCCCAAGATCTAACAGGAAAAGAGAAACCTCTTTATTTTTATGTATAATTAAAGGAAAATGAAGAGGGAGGGAAAAGATTATTCCAAGTGAGAGTTCCAGAATACGAAAAGAGTCAAAGATGAAAAGAAAAACGCGATGCTTATAATATTGGAAAGTAATTACATATGGCATGGCTGGAAAGGTTGAGAGTGGCATGTCAAGAGTTAAAACTAGAGGAGTTGACTGAAGATAAATCACCAAGCCCTGTATTTTATGTTAAGAAAGAAAGCAGACTTTATCCTGAGAGCAATGAGGAGATTCCAAGGGCATCAGGATAGGGCAAGACAAATTCATTTCATGCTTTAGAAAAAATACTTTGGCAGCAAAATAGATAATAGAAGAAGGAAGACGAGGAGGAAGGTGTGTTGCACATTTCTGTTTCCCTCTCCACATACTGTCTCTAGCCTTCTCCATCTGCTCTGCGTCCCGGAAGTTTGATTCTGTGGCCTCCCAATGTACTCCCCCACCCTCTGGCATTTGGTTGGGTCCAGCATTGGAAGACATCAGTAGAGATTAGAGGACGTGGGAAAGAAAGGTCAACAGCGTTTATTCCTCAGCTTCCTACCCACTCAGACACTGTATGAAGATCCTTCCCTCCAGCAAAGGCCGCAGCTCTTAGCAGTCAGCACCTTCCATGCAGCCGCCCGGTCTAGATTCTGGTCACCCCTCCTTCCCTTGACTGTCAGCCCTTTGGGTAGTAATGAATCCCACTGTTGTTAACCGTAGGAGAACTCTGTATCTCTCGGTCTCCCTAAACCCTTCAGACATTTTGTAAATAGTTCTTTTATTAAATTCTCAAATTATCTCATTTCAGTCTGCCATCTGTCTCCTGCCAGGATTCTTGATTGATATAGAAAGAAGCAGTAATAATAAGATAGCTAACGTTTATTATGTTCCAGGCATTCTTCTAAGTAGTTTATATATGTTATTTAACCCTATGTAGTACCTCTCCTTTAGAGGTGTGGAATCTGAGATAAAGAGAGATTAAGTAATTTTCCCAAGGTTGTACAGCTAGTGAGGAACTGAGCCAGAATTTAAATTTCCTGAATCTGTGTTCATAACCATTATGCTCTTCTGGTGTGAGACAAGAGTTAATGGAGTAAATTGCAGCAATATCATTGGAATGGCAAAAATGAAGGAATTTCAGACAAAGTACTGCTATTCCCAGAGTAATATTTTTAAATAATTATTT
Source organism: Tupaia tana (assembly GCA_026018925.1). NCBI lineage: Eukaryota > Metazoa > Chordata > Mammalia > Scandentia > Tupaiidae > Tupaia > Tupaia tana. The sequence goes on from JAKSZU010000004.1 coordinate 22,874,574, forward strand.
TATTTAACATTATTTATTTATTTATATATTTAAATTTGATCAGAGAGGGGTAGAGTGAGAGAAAACAAGAGAGACAGAGAGGGAAGATGAAAAAGTAAGCCGCCAGGTCCAGGACTCAAACTGTGGTCAGCCATGTGGGAATCCAGCACCCTTAACTACCATACCACCTGCTGGCCCCAGAGTAATTTTTAAAAATTATTTATTTAATTTTATTTATTCATTCCTTTTATTTATTAATTTGACCAGAAAGACACAGAGAAAGAGATAGAGTGAAAGAAGGAAAGTGAGAAAGTAAGCCACCAAGTCCGAGACTTGAACCATGGTCCACCATGTAGGAGTCCAGCACCCTTATCCACCACGCCACCTACTGGGCCCACCCCAGAGTAATTTTTAAAGGCAATGAAATGAAAGACATTGGTTATGAACAAAGACTTAGGAATGAGATGGACCCAGGTTCATATTTTGGATTTTTTTAAGAGTTATTTTATTTAACTTTATTATTATTGTTGTTATTATTATTATTATTATTTTCCAGTTAGATCAGAGAGAAAGAGAGAGGGAAAGTGAGAAAACAAGCCACCAGGTCCAGGACTCGAACTGCAGTCAGCTGTGTGAGAGTCCAGTGCCTTTAACCACCACGCTACCTACCAGGCCTGGATCTTTTTTTTTTTTTTTTAAGAATTATTTAATTTAATTAATTAATTTATTTTAATTTGACCAGAGATGGACAAAGTGAGAGAGAGAGAGAAAGTGAGAAAGCAAGCTGCCAGGTCCGGAACTTGAACTACAGTCGGCCATGTGGGAGTCCAGCGCCTTTAACCACCACACCACCTGTCAGCCCTGCATATTTTGGATCTTACTAGCTGAGTGATTTTAAGTAAATCACTTTACTTCTCTGGGTTTCAGTTTCCTCATGTATAAAATGAGACCAATAACACCTGCCCTATGGTGTTGCCCTGAAAATTAAAACAAGGTGGTGTCAGCAGGTGGCATAATGGTTAAGGAATTGGATTCCCACATGACCAACCATGGTTCGAGTCTTGGACCTGGCAGCTTGAAAATCACACCGGGCACATGTATGTGCATCCCCAAAAGAGGAGAATGAAGGAGACAGGATTGTGAGGTGGCCATCCCCCCATGGGGGGATTTCCCACGTTCCCCTTACTATCTCTTTTTCTGATCAGCACATGTGCCCTATGACAAAACTTTTTTAAAATAATTTTTAATTTTATTTATTCATTCATTTATTTTAATTTGACCAGAGAGAGACACACAGAGAGACACAGAAAGAGAGAAAGAAAATGAGAAAGCAAGCCTCCAGGTCTGGGACTTGAACCTTGGCCACGTGGGAGTGTCCAGCACCTTAACCACACCCTCTGCTGGTCCCCCCTATGACAAAACTTAAAAAAAAAAGAATGTAACAAGGTAACCTCACATGTTACTATGTCTGACACATTTTTGGTAAATAATATAGTTAATGAAAAATATACTTAATAAATAAACCCAGAGAAACAGGGGACACCTATTAGATTAATTTTGATCTTTAGTTAATATCATCATATGTAGTATACAGTAAATGCTCATAATATTTGTTAAGTGAATGACTCAGTACTCTTAAAAACATTTCCCTTACTTTTAGTCCTCCCTTACACTTCTTAATTCAATTTGCCAGAGTGTGCATGTGAGAGAGAGAGAGAAAACCTTCCAATGGGTGTGGTTATGGTGCAAATTGCCTGTCTTCCATCACTACATCTTGCTGGGATTTTGGGTGTGCACTCATAATGGGCCTGGTTCAAGCTGCTGGGTCTGGGACTCAAACTGTTCAATTGGCTATATGGTTTCTAGCTCCCACAACCACTAGGCCACAGGCCAGACTGTCCCTGAGCTTCATTCTAATTTGTCTGTGTTTTTTTTTTTTTTTTTTTTTTTTTTTTTTTTTTAATTTGGCAGAGGGAATGTGCACTTGCCCAAGAAAGACAGAGAAAGAGAGGTAAAGTGAGAAACCCCTCCCATTGGGGATGATCATGCCTGTAATCCCTTTTTTGGGCACACATACACACACACCTGGCATGTTTTTCTAGTCTCTGGATCTAGGACTTGAACCACCCAGTTGTCCATGTCGGGTTCATTCACCTAACCACCATGCCATTAGCTGGCACCCTCTGTGGTTCCTTAAAGGGCCACTTTAAGATTAGATGGAATGGGGCTAGCCTGTGGTATGGTGGTTAAGGCAGCTGAATCCTACATGACCAACTTTTGAGTTTTGGACCCAGTGGATTTGAAAATGGGCTGGGTACGTGTGTGCGTGCATGTGTGCATGCGTGCGTGTGTGCCCAAGATCTGGAAAGGCAGGGAAAGGGTTTATGGTGTGACCATTCCCAATGGAGGGAAGGATGCTTTCTCACTTTCCTTCTCTCTCTCCAGCAAGTGCACATGCTTTCTGGTAAAATTAAAAAAAAAAAAATGATGAAATGGAATGATATCCACGAAAAATAGATATCAATGGTTGGGACCAGCAGTTAGCATAATGGCTATGTTGCTGGACTCCCATGTAGTCAACCGCGGATCGCGTCCCAGACCCGGTGGCTTAAAGCTCACGTCAGGCGCGTGTGCGTGCGTGCCCAAGATCCCAAGAGGAGAACGGAGGAGAAGGGATTGCGGTGTGGCCATCCCCTGGGGGGTGATTTCTCGCTTTCTGTCTCTCTGTCTCTCTCTGTCTGTCTGGCGAGCGTATGCGCCCTGTAGCAAAAAATATATATATAACAAAAAAAAAAAAACCTCTCCAAAAAAATAGACATTAATAGTCAACAAACACGCATTGAAAACTTACTGTATGTCAATCCTTTCTAGCAAAGAAACAAGACAAAAATCTCTGTCCTCACCACTTTACATTCTCGTGAATGTTTGTTACATTTTAATCTTATTGCAAAATAGATCGTATGTACAAATAATTGTCTACAGCAATCTGTATGAGACCATACTGAAGAATAATCATAAAGCAAATATACATCTACACACAGTCTAGCTTCAGAAACAGAATATTACCAGTACATAATAAATCTCCCTTATGGCTTTTTTATATTATAGTTCCTTTCCTCACAGAGGTAACTCCTATTATGAACTTCATGTTAATAATTCTCTTGCTTTTCTTTATGAATTTTATCACACTGTCTGTGTATCCCTAAACAATATTGTATCAGTCAGAGTCCTAGCAGGAAACAGATGGCACATTTGAATTAGAATAATTTGAGGAGAGTTCATTAAAGGAGTTATTGACAAAAGTGCATACAGGCTACAGTAAGAACAAAAGAACAGGATATTATCTTGAGGCCAGGAACCACCTTACCACCCTAAGCTTGAAGGGGAGGAGGGAGTAGTTACAGGAAGTCAGACAGAGTGGACTGTGTGGAGGGGGCCAGTGGGAAGAAGCAGAGACCTGCAGTGGAAGGAACCCAGGTAGTCTCCAGCAACCCACAGTGAGAGTATCAAAGAATAAATACCCAACCCCACTCTCCTTTAATTCAGTTACCTTGATGCCTGGATTACCCAAACCCAAACAGAGGCCAGAAGTTAAAGCAGCTCATTGATAAAATTCATGCAGTTCAGCCTCCTGGAAGTCAGCAAGTGTGGAAAGTGAACCTGAAGGGGCAAGTAGAAGATATTTGGCCAAAGTATATTGCTTCATTTTGCCCAAGTAAAATATATATAAATGGAATCATATTTATATATTCTTTTTTTTTTTTTTTTTTGGAGAGGGTTTTGCTATAGGGTGTGTGCATTTGCCAGAAAGACAGAGAGAGACAGAGAGACAGAAAGTAAGAAATCACATCACCCCCTCCCAGGGAGGATGGCCACACTGCAATCCCTTCTCCTCCATTCTCTTGGGATCTCGGGCACGCACGCACACGCGCCTGGCATGAATTTAAGCCACCAGGTCTAGGACCCGGACCACGGTCGACTACATGGGAGTCCAGCAACATGGACGTTACGCCAACTGCTATTCCCCATATTTATGTATTCTTTGACTTGCCTTTATGCTCATTCATGAATCGTTCAAATATGAAGCTGTAGTCCATTCATATTCAGTTTTGTATAGTGTTACTTTTTTTATCAATTTACTACAGTATATTTATCCATTCTATAACCGATAGACATTTGAACTGTTTCCAGCTTTTTGATTTTACAGACAATGCTACTGTTATACAAGGGGTCTTCAAAAAGGTCATGGAAATGTGTATTATGAAAAAACTATACATGAATTTCTAAATTAATTTTTTGCATGAAAAAGAACTTGTACTTTAGTTCCATTTTCCTATAAACTTTTAGAAGGCTTTTTGGTATTAGCAGGTGGTGTAGCAGTTATGTCGCTGGACTCTTACATGGCTGACCACAGTTTCAGCCCTGAACCTGGTGGCTTCAAACTCACACCAGGTGCATGTGCATGCATGCCAAAGATCCCAGGAGGAGAATGGAAGAGAAGGGACTGCAGCTTGACCATTTCCCCTGATGGATGATTTCTTGCTTTCTATCTCTCTCTGTCTCTTTGGTGAGTGCATGTACTCTGTAGCAAAAATCTCTCCAAGAAAAAAAAGAAAGAGAAGTCCTTTTGTACATGCAATTGCTGAGTCATAGGACCTGTACAAGTTAAAGTTTAATAGATATTACCAGACTATTTTCTTTTATTTAATTATTTAATATTATTTATTCATTCATTTATTTTAATTTGACCAGAGAGACACACAGAGGGAGAGAAAGGGAAAGTGAGAAAGCAAGCCACCATGTCTGGGCATCAAACTGTGGTCATCCATGTGGGAGTGTCCAGCCCCTTAACCACCACGCCACCTGCTGGTCCCTTATCAGACTATTTTCTGAAATCCTTCTAATTTATTCTCCAAATGGCATTAAGTGAAGGTTCCTGTTGTTCCACAATCTGATACTTGGTATTGTCAAACTCTCTCATTTTTGTCAATCTGATAGATGAGAAATAGTATCTTTTTTTTTTTAAAGAATTATTTTTTAAAATTTATTTGTTTATTTTATTTTGACCAGAGAGGGACAGAGAGAGAGAGACAGAGAGAGAGAGAGGGAGGAAGAAACAGAGGGAGGGAGGGAGGAAAAGTGAGAAAGCAAGCCTCCAGGTCTGGGATTCGAACCATGGTTGGCCGTGTGGGAGTTCAGCACCTGTAACCACCACAGCACCTGCCTGCTTCTCTTGTTGTGGTTTTGACTTCCATATTTTGTTATCAACAAGGTTGATCATCTTTTTACATGCTTATTTGTCATTTAATGTTACTTCTGAGAAATTTTTCTTCTGCTTGTTTTTTCTATTGACTTTTTCTGCCTTTTTTTTTTTTTTGGTGATACAAGTATGTTAAATATCTTCTCTGCCTTAGTGATTTTTTTTTTTTCACTCATCATATGGTATCTTATCATTCAGAGAGCTGTTTATTTTAATGTAATTAGCTTATGGTTTGCACTTTTGGTCCCTGTTTAAGAACTCCTTCTCTGGGGCCAGGTGGTGGTGCAGCAGTAAAACCCAATGCTCTGCCAGGCAATCCCACATGGAAAGGTTTTTCCCATGCTCAGAGACTTCCCTGAATATGCTGGGCTTACACATGCCAATGATCATGACTGGCTGAGGTTGAGGGTGGATCATAGCATCAAGAGCTTATTGGGGGTGCTGTCTCCACTTCTTTCCTTTTGTTTGTTTTGTTCTTGTTTTTGTTTTTGTTTGTTTGTTTAGGGTACATATGCTCGCCAGAGAAGAAGACAGAGAGAGAAAGGGAAAGTGAGAAATCACCTCCCAGGGGAGAAGGCTAAGCCACAGCCCCTTCTCCTCTATTTTCATTTTGGGATTTGGGGCATGCATGCACATGCTCCCAACATAATTTTGAAGCCACTGGGTCTGGGACTCAAACCACAAAGTCAGCCATGTGGGACCCAGCCACCTTAACCTCCATTCACCTGTTGCCCACGCCCTTTCTCTCTGTCTGTGTTTCACCCATTCATGGAAGAAATAAATAAACTTTAAAAAGAAAAGAAAAGAAAAGAAAAAAAAAATCCTTCTCTGCCCTGAAGTCATAAAGATATTTCTTATTTTGTTTTCTGAAAGTTTCATTGTCTAAGCTTTAAGACTGTCATCTCTAAGTTTTGCCATAGTCTGAATGTGTGTGTCCATTCCCCATCCCTACAATTCAAATTTTGGGACCTAGAGGTGGAGATTTTTGAGAAAGGATTAAATCATGCGAGTGTCACCATCAAGAATGGGATTAGTACCCTAGTCTCTTTTCTCCTGATGGTGTCTCCCCAAAATTCATGATGAAACTTAATCCTCACTGTGGCAGTATTAAGAGGTGTGGCCTTTAGGAGATGATTGAGTCGTAAGGGCTCAATCTTCATGAATGGGATTAGGTGCCCTTATGAAAGGGCTTGACTTCCATATCTTGTTATTAACAAGATTTGTTATTAAGAGAGTTTGTCCTTTTTTGTTCTTTCTGTCCCTTCTGTCATGTGAAAACACAGCATTCCTCCCTCTAGAGGAATGTCTGTAGCAACAATATATACACATACATATATATATACACATATACATTATATCTGTGTGTGTGTGTATATATATATACATATATTATATATATATACATACATGTATTACTCACCCCATAGACAGTTTTCACATTATACTAAAAATATGATTCTAGAAATACTTCTGCTGCACAAACCTGCTCATCCTTAGATTAGATCTGCACAAATATCCCTTGACTACTAATAAAGAGATACTCCTCTTTCCCATCCTTTACAGAGGACACCACCAGTCATACACACACACACACACACACACACACACACACACACACTCCTATGTTGAAAAATAGCTACTTGGGACCAGCAGTTAGTGTAATGGCTATGTTGCTGGACTCCCACGTAGTCGACCGCGGTTCGAGTCCCGGACCCGGTGGCTTAAACTCACGCCGGGCGCATGTGCGTGCGTGCCCAAGATCCCGAGAGGAGAATGGAGGAGAAGGGATTGTGGCGTGGCCATCCCCCCTGGGGGGTGATTTCCTGCTTTCTGTCTCTCTGTCTCTCTCTGTCTGTCTGGCGAGCGCACGCGCCCTATAGCAAAAACCTCTCCAAAAAAAGAAAAAAAAAGAAAAAAAAATAGCTACTCTTATTTTAGGTACTATTATTTTATTTTTTAAAGAATTATTTTATTTAACTTTATTTATTTATTTATTTTTAATTTGACCAGAGAGGGACAGAGTGAGAGAGAGAGAAGAGAGAGATAGAGGGAAAGTGAGAATGCAAGACTTCAGGTCAGGAACTCAAACCACAGTTGACTACGCGTCCTTAACCACCGTGCCACCGGCCGGCCCCAGTACTGTTTGTTTATTGAGTCATGCAGTGACAATCTAAGTATTTAATTTACACAATTAATAACTGATTCAAAGGCATCTATATAACCACTGTGAAAGGCAGAACTACACCATTTAAGGAAGGGGTAGAGGCCGCCCTTTCCATGGGCACAATTATGATTCAAACAGGTCTGTATAAAGTGGGAGAATGGAAAAACAGCTTCCTACAGGTTCTGATAGTGGACTCTGGGTTCTATTGCTAACTTATTCTTGAAAAAAAAAAAAAAAAAAAAACAGGGAAAAGAGTTCCCCAAATTTAATGGGCTGTAAAGGGTTTTTTTCATTTGTTTTGTTTTGAGGTTTTTGCCATACGGCACATGCACTTGCTAGAGAGAGACAGTGAAAAGGAAAGTGAGAAATCACCTTGGCAGGAATGGCCACACCACAATCCCTTCTCCTCCATTCTCCTTTCGGGATTCTGAGCATGAACACACATGCACCCAGCATGATTTTCAAGTCACCAGGTCCCGGGCTTGAACCACAAAACCATCTGCTGGTCCCAACTGTAGAGGTTTTAGGAAATGATTTAAATATGACCTTTGGCTATGAAAGGTTTTAAACTTGTGATTATTCAAACAAACCATTTCCTTCACTGCCTCCAGAGCTAGCTTGACTATAATTTCCCTCTTTTCAATGTTCTTCCAAAATCCTACCACCACCATATTCTTCTGCTAAAATGTCTGATATCAGCAGCTGCCTTGTCCAGGTATCATGCCATCTGTTTAAAATGAGCATTCAGTTCTCTTCATTCAACAAATGTCAATGTTTCAGAACATTTTAATATCTCAGAACACCCTCAGTGTTTCAAAACCTATATAGGGATTGAGAAAGAAACAAAACACTATTTCCTAACTTCCAGGAGCTCACCACTAGTGGTAGTATATACAAACGTAACTGGCTGGACCACATAGCGCCCTGTTTCTTAAAGAATGTCCCAGTAGTGTCCCATAAAACAGAGTACCTACTTCCAGCCCAGATCAGTGCTGGCCAGTGGCTTGTTGGGAATGAGGCTGTGGACTACTCCTGGTACGGAGTAGGTGGCAGGCAAATAAGGAAGGTTTTGCAGACACTCCCCATCTCTGGCATTGCTGCCTGGGCACCACCTCCTGTTGGATCAGCAGTGGTATTAGATTCCTATGGGAGCATTGAATCTTCTTGTTGTGTGATAGTTTCATTGTTATTGCATTCTGGTGTGGTGGAAATAGAATGCACAGTGGATATGGTGTGCTTGGGTCATCCCAGGACCAACCACACACCACACCACACACACACACACACACACACACACACACACCAATGGAGGGATTGTCTTCCATGATGCCAGGTGCTGGAACCAAGAAGGTTAGAGACTGCTGCCATAGAACACTGGGTACAGCTGCCAAACCAGAGGGAGCTGGAATGTGGACAGTCGAGAGATCTCCTTTCCTCTACTTCTCCTACTTCCGTAGCTGGAGAACGTTACTTTGGGTGTGTCCAGAACATGTGGTGGGGCCTGGGTTTCCAGCCCTAGTCTGTGCTTTTGTTGCTGGTATGAACTTCTGCCCAGGCTGGTAGAGGATCTTCAAGATGTGAAGGAAGACAATGCCCATCCCCGTACTGTACCACTTGGCTAAGAGTTACCTTGGCTCCTACTGCTTTAAAATTGACCCTCACAGGGACTGGCAGGTGATGTGGTGGTTAAGGCCCTAGGCTCCCACTTGGCCAACAGTGATTTGAGTCCCAGACCTGGTGGCTTGCTTTCTCAGTTTCCCTTTCTCTCTCTTTCTCTCTGGTCAAATTAAAAAAATAATAATAATGGGGCCAGCAAGTGGTGTGGTGGATAAAGGTGCTGGATTCCCACATGGCCGACTGTGGTTCGAGTCCCGGACCTGGCAGCTTGCATTCTCACTTTCTCTCTCTCACTCTGTCCCTCTCTGGTAAAATTGAGACAAACAAATGAATAAATAAATAAAGTTAAATAAAATAATTCTTTTAAAAAATTAAAAAATAATAATAATAACAAACAAAATTAGGTAAATTTTTTAAAAATTTGACCCCCATGGCCATTTCCCCAGACACAGCCTGTCCATAGGAGGAAAGAATAGATGCAAATTCTAGAATCACTGCCTCACAGACCCCCAACCACCATTCCTCTTCAATACCTGCCTTGATTCCTGACCCAGTCTGTTGGTTTCATCTCTTTGCCTTTTCTTGGTAAGTGTGTGTGTGTGTGTGTGTGTGTGTGTGTGTGTGGTTTTAGACAGGATCTTTCTGTGTTGTGATCTTCCTGCCTCAGCCTCCTGAGTAGCTGAAACTACAAGAATGTGCCACCGTGCCCAACTCCTTCAGACAGTCTCACTATGTGGCCCATACTGGCTGTGAGCTTATGTTCCTCCTACCTCACTCTCAGGTGCTTGCTACCACACTCAGCCCTTCAGGGTGGTCTGGGAAGCAAACCTGAGCCTTTCATGTGGCCTTGGCCTGCCACACAGCAGTGTCTAGAATGAACTACTGTGGCTGGACCTCTTGGTAATTTTCTTCATTTAAGAAAGATTTATATTAGGAGGCAGTACAGTATAGTGGTTAAGGTCAGGGACTCTGGGGTTTCACTCCCAGTTCTTCATTTACTAACTATATGATCTTAGACAAGTTAACTAATCTCATCGGAAAACGTGGATGATAGTGCCTTAACATAAGGATAATGGAGCCTATCTCATAAGGTTGTTGTGAAAATTAAACTGATAGCTATTAAGATAGATATATACCTGTATATGCAGAGAGATAGATACATATATAGATAGATATCTATATACATATATATGTGTATCTATATCTATACATATATACAAAGAACTTAGAACCATTCCTGGAAGCAAGTAAGAACAATGTGTTAGCTAGCATTGACCGTCAACTCCATGCCAGTTACTGATCTAAGTTCTTACACTAACTCTTCACAAACACACTATGAGGTTATACTTTTTCTTTTTTTTTTTTTTTGGAGAGGTTTTTGGTATAGGGTGCGTGCGCTCGCCAGAGAGAGAGAGAGAGAGACAGAGAGGCAGAGAGATAGAAAGAGAAAAATCACCCCCTGGGGGGATGGCCACGCAGCAATCCCTTCTCCTCCGTTCTCCTCTTGGGATCTTGGGCATGCACGCACACGTGCCTGGCGTGAGTTTTAAGCCACCGGGTCCGGGACGCGAACCTCAGTCGACTACGTGGGAGTCCAGCAACATAGCCATTACACTAACTACTGGTCCCTATGAGTTTTGTGTGTGTGTGTGTAAGTTTTGCTATGGAGTCACATAAGCTTGAGAGAGAGAGAGAGAAAGAGAGAAAGGGAAAGTGAGAAATCAACCCCCCCCCCCCCCCCAAGGCAGATGGCTGCACTGCAATCCCTTATCTTCCATTCTCCTCTTAGAATTTTGGACTCATGTACACACACATGCCCAGTGTGTTTTTCAAGCTACTGATTCAGGAATCAAGCTATGCAGTTGACCATGTGGAATCCAGCCACCTTAACCTTTACAAATGATTAGGTATATCTATATCTATCTATCTACACATACATACATATAAAGGGCTTAAAACTGTGCTTGGAACCAAGTTAGCACAATGTGTTAGCTAACATTGAGTTTCAACTCTGTGCCAATCCCTGATCCAACCTCTTATACTATTTCATCCTCACAATCACCCTATGAGGTTGGTACATTTTATAAATGAGACATTTGTTAAAGAGATTTTAAGTAAAACAGAGCTTAAGTAACTTGCCCAAGGCTCTGAGGGTATAATGTGAATAAAACAAGTAATCTCTCTGCTGTGATGAACCTTTCATTAAACAAAATTTCATGATGATAAGTGCAATAATAAAATGAATCAAGATGAGGGGCTGTAATGAGTCAGGGTACACTTCTCTTAAGAAGTGACATTCCAGGGACTCTTTGCCCTTTCTTGTCACTGGTCTGTGTTCAGAGACAGCTTGGTTTCCCTCAACACACTTTGGTAACTCTCTGAATCTTGCGAGCAAATCTATTGGAGTCTCATTTCCTCTGTTTAAGTAAGTCCCCAGGCTTCTTATGCACATTTGCCTTCTGCTTGCTTGATTTATTTCACAGAAAAATATGCTTATTTCATAGAAAAAATGCATTCTGCATCATTGGGTGATCTACTTTGCAAGTAACCAGAAAATTACAATCTGGCACAATAAGCTCTAGGGAAGAAGATAGCAAAAGGAGTGGTGTCTTCCCAGAGGAGGTACCTTACTGAGCCTGGGGGACAGATATACTGAGAACAGCATGTGCAGAGGTTCCCATCGAAAGTGTGCCCCTGTCCTCTTCTCAAACCAACAAGAAGTAGCCCGACCCTCTTTTTTTTTTTTTTTTTTTTTTTTTTTTTTTTTTTTTTTTTTTTTTTTTTTTTGGTCATAAGGCATGTGTGCTTACCAGAGAGAGGAAGGGTGAGAAATCACCCACCATGGAGCATAGCCACATTGCAATCTTTTCTCCATTCTCCTCTTGGGATTTGGGGCATGCACACACATACAACTAGCATGATTTTCAAGCCACCGGGTCTGGGACTCTGACTGCTGTCAGGCATGTTGTAGTCCAATGCCTTAACCACCATGCCATTTGCCCCCTCCCCCATTTTATTAGCAGCTCTCATCTTATAAACTACCACAGTTTGAAGATATTTTCTGTGTGCGGGTGGAGGTAACAGGCACTTCCAGGGTACTCTTAGGCAGTAGCACCCATGGGGGTCCCCAAAATTCTTCTGGGATCTCTCGAGTACCTTGGACTTCTGTATCATCCACCAGGACACTGGGGTACCTGCATTCATTTCCTAGGGCTGATGACACAAGTACCACAAACTGGGTTAGCTTCAAACAACAGAATTTTTTTCTCACACAGTTGTGTAGGCTAGAATTCCAAAACCAAGGCATCAACAGGGTTGGCTCCATCCCTACTGGAAGGGTTGGCAGTTCTGAGGGAGAATCTGTTTCATGTCCATCTCCACATTTCCAGAAAGTGCCAGAAGGCTTTGCATTCCTTGGCTTGTAGCAGCAGCATTTCGATCTCTGCCTCTGCCCTCTCATTGCCTTTCTTGTGTCTCTCTGTGTCTGATTCTCTCTATTCTTTCGCTTATAAAGACACCAGTCAGTGGATTTAGGCCTATCCTAATCCAGTAAGACTTCGTTTTAACTTGGTTACATCTGCAAAGGCCTTATTTCCAAATAAGGTCATACTCACAGGTACCAGGGATGAGGACTTGAAAATATCTTCTGGGGAGATACAATTCAACTCACGACAGCATTTCTGTGCAAGTTAGAGATAGGTGCTCCCTCTGGGTATTGCCCCTTTGCTCATGGCTTAGTGAGCAGATAACATCTCTGTCTCAATTACATGAAAGAAACTACATGACAGACTGTGTGGTTCAAGTCTCAGACCTGACAGCTTGAAACACACACCAAATGTATGTGTGTGCATACCCAAAATCCTAAAAGGGATTGGAAGAGAAGGAATTGCAGTGTGGTCATTCATCCTGGGGGGCTCTCTCTCTCTCTCTCTCTCTCTCTGTGTGTGTGTGTGTGTGTGTGTGTGTGTGTGTCTAGTGAGCACATGCACTCTGTAGCAAAAAGTTTAAAAATAATTTAAAAAGAGGAAGAACGAACCCTTTCTCCTAGTGGAGGAACTCCATACCAGGACACAAGGACACTTGGAGCTTCTTGAAATTCAGCTGCCCAAGTGTGCCTAGCCTTGGAGAGCTGGATTTCAGCCACCAGTGCACCCCTTCCAGCCTCCACAGCCTTGCCTGCCCTGCACTCAACTGGCTGCCTCTAGCCTGTCCCTCCCTCCATCCCTGCCCTCCTGTTCCTTCCATTCCCATGTCCTGGGGTAGACACATTCTTGTTCTCTGTCCTGCTTTTAGATGTCTTTCATAGACTGATCTGATTGTGTGTCTCCTGTAAATAGGTGGTATTTTTCTTTCTTTCTTGGGTTTTTTGTTTGTTTTTAGAGAAACTTTTGCTATAGGGTGCATGCACTCACCAGAGACAGAGGGACAGAAAGTGAGGAATCACCCCCCAGGACAGATGATGCTCTGTCCTGTTGGCTATATTGGTAGGATAAGCCTGCAGTGGCCTGAGAATGAAGCTGACCCAGAGGAGATTGAAGCTGAGAGATGAAGAATGTGATGATAATAATAGTAATAATAATAATAAAGTTTACTTTTTCTTGCATAAGAGAGAGCAAGAGAGAGAAAAATAATCACCTTCAGTAGTATCTCATGCTATGATCTCTCAGCCAGCTGGGATCACGGGGGTGTTCACGCCTGGCATTTACAGGTCATCCAGGAAACCAAACCCACTGTCTTCCATATGGTTACAGCTTTCCTTGAGGAGTGTGTTACTGCCTCCTTGACCAAGCTAGCCCTGATAATGTAATTTAAAATCACCTGTTCCAGCTATCCTGAAATTAGATATACTCCTCAACAAGAGCTTACAAATTTCTCTTCCACTATGACCTCCTCTTTTCTATTTTTTCATTGTGATTGCTAAAAAGTGAGATTATGTCCTTTGTAATCAAAAGAAGCCCAAGTTACTGCTCTGTCTGATACTTCCATTATCTCTGTTCTGTTCTTCCAAAGATCTGCATCCTTCCCAGCCACCTGGATCCCCATACCTGAGTCATGGCAGATGGACAGGCGTAAGACAGGCTCAAAAAAGGGATAGGATTTCCCACCACACCATGGTGGGGATGGGCATGAAACTGGTCTGAATCTGTTGCCTGCTTAGCAGTATTATATATTTATGGGACTGAGAGGTGGGGGGTAAGGAGAGGATTCTGCTCTTTCCTGCAACTACCAGTTCTGTCTGCCTTTTGTCTCATTTTCCTGTGGCCTCACCACTTTCCAGTTGAGCAACCTTGCTCCCTTGTGCTGTCCAACCATGTACCCTAACCCTCTGTTGGGAGTTAATACTGAGCTAAGCTGCTGGGAGCCACATCCTCCTCCTTGTTATTTTCTGTATCTCCTGCATTACCCAACACAGAAGGTCTCCAGAAGTGCATGCTGGTTGGCCCTCCCTGCCTCTTGCAATGCCAGTCCTTTCTCCACCATAAAACCTTCCCTGGTTATTGTTTAGTTCACCTTTAACACTTCCTTTTCGGAGTCCATCATGAACTGCTGTACTATATTGTGGCTTTCTTTTTCTTTCTCTTTCTCTTTTTTAAAATTTTACTCAAGTTGACTAGAGAGAGAGAATGAGAAAGCAAGCCACCAGGTCTGGGACTTGAACTGCGGTCAGCCAATGGGAGTCCTGCACCTCAACCACCACACCACCTGCTGGCCCCTCTTTCTCTCTTTTTTGAAAATTGCCATAGGGAGTGTGTACTCATTAGAAAGAAACAGAGCAAGAGAGAGAGAGAAAGAAAGTGAAAAGGAAGCCCCCAGGGGAGATGACCATGCTACAATCACTTCCGCTCCACTTTCTTTTCAGGATTTTGGATCTGCACACACATGTGTCAGGCAGGCTTTTTTTTTTTTTTTTTTTTTTTTTTTGCTATAGGGCTCACACACTCACTGGGAAGACAGAGAGAGGCAGAGAAACAGAAAGTGAGAAATCACCTCCCTGGGGGAATGGACATACCTCAGTCCCTTCTCCTCTATTCTTCTCTCAGGATCTTGGGCACGCACGTAGATGCAGCAAGCGTGAGTTTAAGCTGCTGGGTTGGAGACTTGGACCACGGAAGACTATATTGGAGTCCAGCGACATAGCCATTACACCATCTGCTGGTCCCATGTCAGAGATGTTTTTCAAGCCACCAGGTCTGGGATTTGAAGCATGCAGTTGGCCACGTGGGATCCAGCTGTCTTAACTACCATGCCACCTGGCTGGTCCTGTACTGTGACTTTTGCTGCACTATTGCTTGGACCTGTTTTCCTAATTTCTAAAATCTTGGAAGGCAGGAGTCTCCTCCCAAAATTCTTTGCACAAACTCAAAGAGTCACTTATAAATGATACACAGTTCAGATGAACTTTAATGCACAAACCATCATTATCAATGTCATAAGGATAGGAGCTACATTAAGAAAATCCGTATTTTTTTTAATCAACAATATATATCAACATCAAACAAGGAGACATCACAGATATTTGCAAACAGGATCTTCGCTTTTGCTACTGTGTATACTCCTATATATCCATATATCTCTCTATATTTGTACAAACTCACAACACCACATGACATTTCACATTTCATATGCCACTGAGTAGAGATGTCAGTATACAGAATGCAGGGAGGAAAACAGAAAGGCAGGAAAACATCTGCTTAGTTGGAATCTGACAGGGAGAGAAGTGAGAGTTATTCCTCTCTGCTCAGTCCTTGAGGGGGACAACTCCAATTTTTTGCTAATTGTTCCTCCTGAGGAATTCTGCTCCACTTGTTATGGTACAGCTCCTAGATTGGCATGAAATCAGTCTAGTCCCTGGTTGAATAAATTAGAAAGAGCAAGTAGGGGAATTGAAGATGATGTGCAAACTGGGTAGGGTGACATTTCTCTCCGTGGCTGCAGAGACCCTCTGCCCCTGGCTTTGTGATATTATGAAAGCTTCTGCTGCCCATACCTGCTTCAGGGCTTAATTTTGTTGAGGGCCTGAGAGTGGAGAAAGGAGTATGTTTCTCTCCTCTCTTCTCTGTCATAAACAGAGAGGAAGTCAGATGCAGGCACAACTGATGCTTAGTTTTCTCTTTAGCTCCTCCCCTCTCACTTAACCCTTCCTCCTCCCCAGACAGGCAGGGTTCAAGATTAGGACTATCTACTCCTGGGGGAAGTCCCTACCTTGTTCTGAGACCACCTGAGCCATTTACTGCCCCATTTGTAGTCTTGAACAGGTTGCTTCACAGGCCTCAGTTGTCCTCATCTGGGTACTAGGAATAATAATAAACCCCACTAAAAAATTTTTAGGATTGCATTAAAGACCAGCAGTTGAATGCACTTGAATGAAAAAGTGCTTTGAGAACTGTGAAGTACTAAAAACATGATTAACGACTTTCGTTATAACATTCCTATCATAGTGCATGCAGACTCTCCTGTCTGCTCTGTCTGGGCCCCAACCCCATCACCACTCACTGCTTTGTTTATATAATCCCCAGCACACACTGGCTGATTCTTCTTAACTTCTTTTAGTCCCTGGAAGTTTCTCTGAAGCCAACCAAACCCCTGGGCGTAAGGCATGTTGGCCTTGATATTTCTAGGTGAGGTTAGGTGTATTAGGGGATGGGGAGAGGGGGATGGAGAAGAGGATCCCTGGAAGTAGCTCCAGGGAGGATATGCTCAATTTCGTTCTGGGTTGAGTGCTACCAACCTGCTCCACAGACCCTCACAATGGCCCCATCTTTGTGGATGTCTACAGCACTTCAGTTTGTAAAATGCACTTTTTTTTTTTAGAGTTTTTTTGTTATGGAGTGCGTGTGCTCACCAGAAAGACAGAGAGACAGAAAGCAAGAAATCACCCCCCGGGGGTGGCCACACCGCAATCCCTCCTCCTCCTCCATTCTCCTCTTGAGATCTTGGGCACGCACGCACATGCACCTGGTGAAATGCACTTCTGTTTGACTCTCATAACTATTTTGTGAAGTTGGCAGATTGTTCATCTCATTTTATAGAAGGAAATATTTGTCTACTCCACACAGTTAATATGCTGTAGTGAGGACTCAAGTTCAGGTCTCTAGAACCCTGGTTTTCTGAGCACTGGAAGACACCTCTCTCAAAGGCTCCAGGATACTCCAAACCCTCATTTAGGGCTCGTTCTCACTCCTGGAGACTGGCTTCTAGGAGAAGAGGTACTACTCTATCAGGTGTCTGGTGGCAGTCCCCTACTTTATGCAGTAGAGCTGTCCAAGGTCATTTTCTTGAACTTTCCTCTCTTGCTCCTGGCTGGATTCTTCTACCCTATTCACTTCCGTTTTCTTTTTTCTTTCTTTTTTAAAATTGCCAGAGGATATGTGCACTTGCAAGAAATAGAAAGAAAGGGGAGGGGATGCCCCCTAATGCGGCATGGTCACATCTTAATCCCTTCTCCATTTTTCAATTCTTTTGAGATCTGGGGCCCCCATGCCTGTGTACCTGGCATGTTTTACAAGGTGCAGGGCCAGGATTTGAACTGCAGTCAGCCATATGAGATCCATTTCCCTTAACCACTAGGCTACAGGGCTGGCCCAGCCCTGATCCGCTTTCTCTTCTTCCTTTCTCTCTCTCTCTTTCTTTCTTTCTTCCTTCCTTCTTTCTTTTTTTCTTCCTTCCTTCTTTCCTTCCTTCCTTTCTTTCTTAAAAATATGTATTTATTTAATTCTTTGGTATTGTTTTGTTTTGTTTTTAATTTGACCAGAGAGAGAGCTAAAGGGAATGCAAGAAAGCAAGCTGCCGGGTCCGGAACTTGAACCATGGCCAGCCATTTTAGAATCCAGCACCTTTAACCACCACGTCACTGGCCGGCCTCCTGATCCACTTTCTAAATCCAGACTCCATTTCCTCTTTACAACCCCTCTTCAGTTATGCCTTTGCTATGGTGTACACTGGCTCTCTCTAGTTTCTGGTCTCAGTGACTTTACAAAGACTCTGGATTGGATCTGCCTCAAACTCTGTCTGATTAGGATGATTTTATGTAGTATAATAGTCAAAAATTACACTTTCAGCACCTACTATGTGTGCCAGCTAATACACTAAGGACTATGTCCTCATTCTCCCACTTAATCCTTTCAACAGACCCATGAGGTAGATATTTTTCCATTTACATATGCAGTAACTGAGTAATCTGCTCAAAGTCACAAAACTATTGGATCATCAGAAAAATCATGACACATTTGTGCAGAGAAAATACTTCATGACTTTTCCGAGTACCCAATAGTTAGTGATGAAGACCCAAGAATTAAACCTGATCTGTCAGACTGTAAGCCCTGTGTGCTTTAACTATTCTGCCATTCTACCTTCTTAGACTTTATCCTGTGGTCTGATGTTTAGGAGGATTCGAAGACAGTTTATCACATGCAGTTCTCTCAGCCCTTCAGTTTCCAAGCTTCCAGCTACAGGACAGAATTTGTTCTCAAAAAGATCTTGTCCGGTTCAGACTGGCACATGTGTGGTGCTTGATAAATTAAGTCTTCCTTGAATTGGAATGCATGTCTGACTCTTTTTAAACATTTTTATTATTATTATTCATTCATCAAATCGCTATACATCATTTAGATTGTGAAGAGACTTTACCCAGCATGATGTACACCTCAGTCCAGCCCAGTTGGAACTATTATACACATCCTCTTAAACACAGCTTCCTGCTGTCTCTTCTCAAGCATGTGAATCTGTGCTCCATCCTCAAGACTTCTCCGAGATTCTTGTTTCTCCTTTTCCTCTTGTTATTCTTAGGAACCTCTAGCCTTGACAGTCAGGCATGGACCATCCAGATACACTTAATTGCTAAATGCTTTCTGGCAGCCTCAGAAACCAGGGCCATAAGCTCGCCTGAGTGATGAGAGGGGGCCACACAGCCTTGGCTGTTTACATTGTACCCTAGAAGAATGGAGGTTTTCATAATGCAAGGATTACTGCCAAAATCCTGTTTGCCACTTTCAGCTCTTACAGAAAACAGACATAGACTTGCAGAGCTTTCATACCAAGAGACCTGAAGAAATCATCTGGTCTATACTCCTGAAACTCTTGAAGCTCAAAGATAGGGAGTGACTTAACTAACATTTACAGAGGCTATTGGCTTTATTCTAGTCTATCGTTAACTACAGGAAGAGATGTGTTAGAATTTGAAGGGAGAGAACCTCTTTTTTATTTTATTTTAAAGAATTGCTTAATAAAAAAAATTTTTTTTTTGCTCTAGGGCATGTGCGCTCACTGGAGACAGAGAGAGAGAGAACGAAAGAGAGAGAGAGAGAGAGAGAGAGAGAGAGAGAGAGAGAAAGCAAGCTGCCAGGTCTGGACAGTCCACTATGTGGGAGTCCAGCGCCCCAATCACCAAGCCACCTGCTGGCCCAGGAGAGAATTCTAACCACACTCTTCTGGGACTTGCTGACTTATTATACTTTGCCCTCCATTAGCATTTCTATGACAGGATTTTTGTATCAAGCAAAGAGAAGTATTTTATTCAAGTCTCCCCTAAGACTTCCTATTTGGGCATTCACTGTTCAGTCACTTCAAAATGATAGAAGAGAAATGGACAAAAGCATGTCACACATCTTGGTCTAGTCAGCGGTGGACTGTCAAGATGCTGTGTGTCACCAAGATGGCTGAGAAACAAGAACAGGTGCGGAGAAAGGAGTGGTGGAGCTGGTCTAGCTTGTAAGAACCTGGGAAGGTGGATTCTATATGGACCAGTGACCTCAGTCGTAGGAACCTTGGCCTGTGCTGTCATCAGTTTCCATAGAGAACTGCTTCTCGCCTTGAGAAATCCCTCTTCTTCACGCATTCAGACACAAGAAGAGAGAATGGTGAAGAAGGTAAGATTTGTCCCAGATTATACAGTCTTGAACAGAAAGTGCCAGGCAGTAAGATTTTTTCTGAAAAACACCTAGTTTTTAAAAATTATAGTTGCTGTTCTTGGAGCAGGAAGGATGTATTAAAGAGGAACCAAACTGGGAACCAAAGATGGGACAATATATTTTTTGTTGCAAGTAATAAGAATCTGATTTCAATGAGCAAAGCTAAATGGGATTTTATTAGAAAGATAAACTGAGCTGTTTAACAGAATCAAAAGAAGAGGTGACCAGCCAAGCCTCAAGAGCCCAGAATCAGGGCCCGGAGAGTCATAAACCACACTCTTGCTTTATGTCTATGCATCTTTCTGCACAATGGCCTTTTTTCCCCTTCCTTACTGCAGACCAGCATTTACACATGGGTTGAGAATGGGCCATCACAGTTTTAGACCACACATCCTCATATATTTGTCACTTAAAAGGAAAGAGACTAGCCCCAGCATTTTTTTTTTTAATATTAGAGAAAAATTTGATTGGCTTGGCCCAGCTTGATCACGTGCTCCCTTTATAGACAGTTTTACTAGAATTGGGTGAGGGAGAAGTAGCACTACAAAAGAAGAGGTCCCTATTTCTAAAAAAATGAGGGTAGAAACAGTAGCTGGCTACTACAGGAAAAGATCTACCAAAGGTCTTAAAGCAAGTTAGAGACAGATTCAGGGCTAGAAACAAAATCAATAAAATTCTTATTAATGGTAATGTTGGGGATGGTAGGTGGCGTGGTGGTTAAGGTCCTGGGCTCCCACATGGCTGGCTAACAGTTCAAGTCCTGGACCTGGCAGCTTGCTTTCTCACTTTCTTTCTCTCTCTCTTTCTGGTTAAAATAACAATAATAATAATTTTAAAAATAAATAAATTATTAAAAAATAGTAATGGGAATCTCTGGATCACTTTCTTGTGTAGTATTGAAGTACCTCAGTGTTCCTAAGCTGTTCATATATTTTTAAAAGATCACTGTTGTGGGGGCTGGCAGGCGGCGTAATGGTTAAGGTGCTGAACTCCCACATGACTGACCATGGTTCAAGTCCTGGACTAGGTGGCTTGTTTTCTTGCCTTTTCTCTCTCTCTTTCTCTCTCTCTCTTTCTCTTCATTGCTCTGTAGTCAAATCAGAAAAATAATAATGATGAATAAAATTAAATAAAATAATTCTTAAAAAAACGTTAGTGTTGTGGACCAGCACATAGTGTGGAGGTTGGGCTGGCTGAATCTCCCATAGCCTACTGAGTGGTTCAAGTCCTGGACCCAGTAGGTTGAATGTCATTCCAGGTGCATGTGTATGTATGCCAAAACCCCAAGAGAAGAATGGAGACAGGATGGGACATGACCATTTCCCTGGGGCATATCATTTATCTCTCTTTCTCTAGCAAGTGCACATGCCCTATAACAAGCTAAACAAAATAAAAAGTAAAAATTACTGGTGTGTGGAGAAGGGGAGTAAGTGTGAGAGTAGGAAAACTGGTTAGGAACCCTATGGTAGCTTTCTAAAGGAGAAAGAGTGGTGACTTGGACCACAGTCATGGTTACAGGAATGGAGAACAGTGGGAAGATTTGAGATATATTCAAAAGTAGAACAATAGGACTTGCTGTTGGATAAATGTACAGACTAAGCAGGACCAGCTGATGGTGTAGTGGTTAAGATAGCTTGATTCCACGTGGCTGACTACACAGTTCGAGTCCCAAGCACCACAGTTTGAAAAGCGCACAAGGTACATTTGCATGCATGCCTGAAATCCCAAAAGGAGGAAGAAATGGAGGAGAAAGAGCTATGGTATGGCCATCCCCCATAGGGGGTAATTTTTTCTTTCTCTCTCCCTTTCTGTCTCTCTCCAGTTAGTGTATGCACTCTTTAATAAATTTTTTAAAAAGTACAGACCATGATAAAGAAAACAATCAGAGTTAAGAAAACACCAGTAGGTTTCTTTGAAGACTGTAGTTAAAACAAGTTTGGGACAGAATCAAGAGTTCTGATTTAAACACATTAAGTTTGAGACCTGGAAATGTCTAGTAGGTACTTGGTTTTACATGCCATTACTAAAGACTTGGCATCTAAAACCTAGACAAATGCTCCAAGGAAGAGAGTGAAGCTAGAGCAGAGGGTCCAACTGTGTTTTGAGCCATCTTTTCTGCATATACTGAATCCTGCTGGGCTTCGGGCCAGGAATGTTGGTGTGAATCACAACCATTTTCTACAGTGAATCCCATGAGATGAGATTTCAGATTCATTTCTCAGGGGCAGCTAAGAAATAACCAAATGGGGGGAAAAAAAAGAAAAAAAAAAAAGAAATAACCAAATGGGGGACCAGCAGATGGTGTAATGGTTATGTCACTATACTCCCACATAGTCGACCATGGTTCAAGTCCTGGACCTGGCAGTTTGCTTTCTTACTTTCTCCCTCTCTCTTCCTTTCACTCTCTCTCGCTCTGTCCCTCTCTGGTCAAATTTAAATAAATAAATAAAGTTAAATAAAATAATTTTTTTAAAAAGCAGTGATTACTGTCTTTGTTAAAAAAAAAAAAGATATTTCACATGTACAGATATTCTTTTTCCCACCCTAATCCATCTTGGGAGATGTGTATTTGATCGACTGTTAAAGGCTTGAACTAAAGAAAGAAAGCTTGGGACCAGCAGTTGGCGTAATGGCTATGTCGCTGGACTCCCATGTAGTCGACCACAGTTCAAGTCCCAGACCTGGTGGCTTAAAACTCACGCCAGGGATTGCGATGTGGCCATCCCCCCCTGGGAGGGGGGTGATTTCTTGCTTTCTGTCTCTCTTCTCTCTCTGTCTGTCTGGCGAGCACACACACCCTATAGCAAAACCCTCTAAAAAAAAAAAAAAAAAGAAAGAAAGAAAGAAAGCTTAATTGAGGAATGTAAAGCAACAGCCAATGGGTAATGATGGTATTTGGGGGCAGTAGAGTCTTCCTAGGGCCCTGGAAGCATCTCTGTAAATGTGCATCAGGGTCCCCAGTTACCACATGCCTTTCCTTCAGAGTACTGTGTAATTACATTTGGGTGATGAATTGACAATGTCTAGACCAAACCGTGAAGCTGTGTGCTTCATGACAGCAGGACTGTGTCTAATTTGCTACCAGTTGTATCCTGGCATATACTCATTTATTGAATAAATAAATGAATAAATTCAAGTTTTGCAGTTTACTTCACTTAAGGGATCGAGATCTTAAAAAAGAATCACTTACCAAATTTGAATCTCATGGGCTAGTCTCCTGCATGAATTTCCAAACACAGGCTGTTACTTGATTCACCAGCTATGGCATATGATCAGGTGTAAGCTTGGAAGGGGGACCTGAAATCAGTGAAATCCCAGGGCAGTGGTTGCTGTAATCCCTTCCCCCTTTGCCAAAGTGTTAGCAAAGAAAGTCAAATAAATATTCTTTAAGACACTCCAGAAACTCGATATCCAATCGAGGAGCTTTGGAGCAGGAACAGGTGAGGTGAGTGGGAGAATTTGGTGTGAAGGATGCAGTTATCATTCTGTTACAAAGTTGCAGTCACAAAGCAGCTAGAAACCAGTAACTAATTGAGATTGTTTAATTAACTCTGAGACTCCTTGCAAGTTGGTTACTACCACCACCCCCATCTACCCTTTATCTGTGACAATCTACAAATTGAAAGAATGTGAGGGACCAGCCCATCATGTGGTTGGGCAGCTGGATTCCCACATGGCCAACCTTGCAGTTCAAGTCTTGGACCTGGTGGCTTGAGAAACATGACATGTGTGTGTGTGTGTGTGTTGTACATCCAAATCTCAAAAGGAGGAAAAGATTGCAGCATGACCATACCACATAGGGGTTGTTTTTTCACTTTCCCACTCTCTGTCTTCATCTCTCCTACAGGCACAGGTGCCCTCTGGCAAATTAAAAAAGAATAAGAAGATGAATATGAATCAAACGGAGGTGAGTTCAAATGATACTAGTAGGTGATATGACATGTTATCTTTTCCACGGCTGCCAAATTGGGATGATAATTTAGAAACAGCACCTCTATTAAACTATATATAGGTAACAGGCAGGGATCATTTGCTTTGTCTATACTTATCCAGTGTTTAATAGTGGAGGCAAAATAGTAGATACTCAGAGTAGGTGAGTTTCTTCTTAGAAGGGATCTAGACATACCCATGACTCCATTCTTATTGTACTCTTTGAATGATTAGGAGATTTCTTCCCATCCCTGGACCTCGAACTTCCCTTCTGTAAAATATTGGGTTGTCAGAAAGTTCATGATGCATTTTTGCATAGAAAAACAGAAAAAATATGTCATGACTTTTCTGATGACCCAACAGGAGTCTGGATGAGACCTCCTCTGAGCTCCCTTCCAGACCTAATATTTAATGAATCTGACCATTTAATACACTCTACCCAGTGCTGTTTCTGGAAGGTAATAATTCTACAGACTGAGGAAACAATGAGAAGTCACGAATCACGTTGTATTTACAGATACACATGCATTTAAAACAGATCCTGTAAAGAGCTATAATACTGTATTGCACTCTTGGCCTACTTTTACCTCTTGAAAGGTCCATGGTTTTTTCTGGTCTTCTATCTGGATTGTTTAAGAAGATGAAATCCAGGACAAGTTGCCACTAACACATATTATGCAGCTCGAACCTGGCAGGTAATTGCGCTATTACCACGATTGATGAACATTGTCCTGCAATCAGCTGGAAACTGCTGCCTTCCACTCAACAGAAATGAGGTCACAGAGCAGAGCTGAGGAATTGCCATCTAGCAAGCAGGTCTGCTTATCTGTTACCCAGGATAAGAATTTGCCACTGTAACATTTAACTCTTCATTCCATCTGTTGTAAAGATGCTTGCTCCTTTGAACTGGCTCCTGACTTTGAAAGACTTTGACAGTTTTTAAGCAAAAGATTCCATCTTTTCCTGGATATTCAGTAGTAGAGAATGGATTATTGGATATAGCTACTGATATATTTAGGAGTAAGAGGACATTGGTCTGAAACCCTACTACTGAGGTACTGGGTATTACTGCTCAGGGAAAAAAAAAAAAGTAATTAACCATGACACTGTATGTGAATTTACAATATAAAAAAATGTCCAGACCCATTGTCCTGTGAAAGGACTATATTCTTCTAAGGTCAGAGAAGTTAACTGAGTCACTCCCCTCAAATGTTCCATTGATGGAACATGCAGGCTGCTCAGAGCATGCTTGGGAGCCAGATAAGAATTGTCTGACAGAGGCAGAAACAGAGAAAGCCTGCACTTGGGCCTGAGAAGCACTGGACACTTTTTGCTCAGGCACATGGGACCTGGTTGCCTTGGAGACTGACTCTCTTGTCCTGAGAATTAGACATTCATCACCTCAGATTAGCCTGAATAGTTGAGCAATTTGTTAACAGGTTAGAGACATAATTCTTCTCTCCAGGGGACTTGGAATCTGAGGACACAAGGATTGAATGCTAACATGGCTCTAACACTTGCTAGCTGTATGATCTTGGCTAAATTTCTTAA
Organism: Tupaia tana; assembly: GCA_026018925.1. NCBI lineage: Eukaryota > Metazoa > Chordata > Mammalia > Scandentia > Tupaiidae > Tupaia > Tupaia tana. The sequence goes on from JAKSZU010000004.1 coordinate 22,899,982, forward strand.
CCTCTCTGATTATAGTTTGTAAGAGACATAGTATAGTCATTAAGAGCACAGACCTTAGAGCCTACTGCCTGGATTGACCTAGCTATGTAATATACTCACGATGTGACATTAGGCCTCGAACAGAACATCTTTGTACCTTTGTTTCTTCATCTTTGAATAGGTTGATTATAGTGTCTCCTTCAAAAGATATTGGTAAAATAAGTGAGCTAATAGGTGTAAAGTGCTCAGAGCAGTACGTAGTGCAGAGTAAGCTTAAGATGTTAACTAAAACAACACTGGAATGATCATCCTGATCTCCCAGGGTTGTTTTGTGATCAACTAAAATGGTAGAAGGGGAAAAAGGATCACAGAGTTATTCATGCTTGAAGGGGCCTTAAAGATCATCCAAATAAACATTCTTGTTTTATAAATAGGAAATCGAGATTCAGAGATAGGACATAACTGGTCCAGAGTCACATTTGATTAAATGGCAGATTGCAGCTTTCCTGATTCCAAGTCCAAAGCTCTGTCTTCTGCCTGCACCAAAGAAAGCTACATTTTCACAGAACTGACTCTGGATGGGTGGTCAGACCTGTCATTAACTAGCAACAGCTAGTTCATGCATTTCCTAGGACCATGAGCTGCATTTGAAATGGAGAGAAAATTGAGGAGAGACTGTCCTTCTCCTAACTTCTGAAGTGGCACCTTAGTGTAGGGAGAGGCTTGGAATTTAGGCTGTGTCTGGAAAGAAAGATTTCTAAGAATCATTGCCAGTTCCGTGTGACTATTTCAGTGAAAACCCAAATGAATGTCTGTGTTCAGCAGGCTGGAATCATGAGTTATTCCATTCTAGTCTCAGAGTTGTTTTCTTTTCTTTTTTTTTTCAAGTGTTTAATGTAGGGGTTTCCACCATAATTAGTTTCACATCAGCTCTTTGGTAGAAACTAAGGTTTCATTCCCAGAACAGGGTTGGGATTGGGGCCTCTGAATTCAGTTTTCCTGATTTTCTCAGGATCATGCCTCCTTAGGTTTATTCTGCCTTGAATCACATTTCCTGGGTGTACTGCACAGGAGTAAATGGAAAGATGGACTGGAGGAAAGGGACAGGATGGGAGAAGCCCCTGTGAAGAAAAGCAGTTGAAATTATAGAGATATTTGACCTTGAGAAAGAACAGGCTTTAGAGATCATGGATTATTATTTTCAAATTATCAAAGAGTGTCACAAGACAGAGGGAGCAGACTCCGCGAAATGTCTTTAAGAGTGGATCTGGTACAAATCGGGTGGAAAGAAGAATTTCCAGGAGGCAGATTTGAGCTTGGAGCAAGGAAACTTTCTACTCTGAGAGCTGACTGAAGATGGTGAGGACACTGAGCTCCCTCCCCTACCTAGAAGGTGAGCTTTAGAAGACAGAAATTCAGCTGTGAAGCCTGACTGCCATTTGCTCCAGGTAGGAAGGTTAGAACTAAGCAAACTTGGACTTCCTACTGACTCTAAAATTTTCTAACTCTGGGAGTCTAACAACCAATGCCCAATTTCATGGAGTTGCCAGTTAAGAAGCAGCTGGAAAGCAGTCAAATCAGAAGCGCATGACCTGTTTCTTTATCTCACCCGTGTTTCTCTTTTTCTCTTCCTTTCCTGAGTTCCCTTACTTGCTCTTTCATGTGGCAGGAATCTTTGACATTTTGCAGGGGATAATCTTTTTCTTTTAAGTATGTTTCTGACTCAGCCTTTGCTCCTGCAGCATCATTAGAGAATCTGAGCTCTCTGGAGATTAGTTCTGGCCTGTCACCACAGCAACTGCCCAGGCCCTGTGGGCATTCGTGGTAACAGGCACAGGGCTTTGTGAGCCAAAGCTTGACTTGCAGTGAGAGGATGCCCCACAGGGAGCCTGATATGAAACAAGTGTGTTGTGTTTTGGGAGATTTTCTTTAATAAGATTAGCTGTGCAGGTGGGCTTCACTTTACAAAGTTGGTCAGCCTCTAAAAGTGTGTGTGTGTGTGTGTGTGTGTGTGTGTGTGTGTGTTTGTATGTATGTATGTGTGTCAAATTTTGGTAAATGGAGAAAATCTCATTTTAAAGGCAAAAAAGAGACTCACTTTCCAATCCCCATGGTGAATTCCCTTTGTAAAATGAAGTCTTCTCGTGTAAAGTGAATCTGCACCCATGTGGTGACCTGCACTGTTCGCCTAGTGCGGAGTGTCTGTAATTGGGGCCATCTGCAGAGAAGCCCAGGAGCAGGCATAAAATGGCAGCAACTCAGCTTGCTGGGAGCTGGGAGTAGACAGGGTGTAACAGGGAGGAGCAGAGTGGGTATGGGGCCACAATACGGGGAGCTTAGCAGGGTGGGCCTTGCCTAGCACGAGCAGTTCTGCTGCAGCAGTGGTGGGGTGTCCGAGAGGCGCGTGTGCTTGGAGGTGCCCAGCACCGAGGGGTCTGTGTCCAGTGAATCAGACATCTTGTCACAAATGGCATCCACCAGGCGCTCGAAGGCCTGCCTCACGCTGATGTTCTCCTTGGCACTGGCTTCAAAGAAGTCAAACCCTGGGAGGAGAAAATACACAGGTAAGAATTTTCCCATCTTTTGAGCTGGAACCCTTCATGCCCCTAACTGGGAACTCGGAATTAATGTGGCCAGTACTCAGTAGCGAAACAAGGAGGCCTGATTCCAGCGGCAGGGCTTTCTGCTTCAAGAAGACAGTCCAGGCAATGATCACCTGCACTGGTTTTAGAGTCAGACAGATCCTGACTAACTGTTTAATCTCAGGCAAATCACTTATTCTTTTTTTTAATTTTAAGATTTATTTACTTATTTAATTCCATTTGTTATCATCATTTTTTAATTTGACCAGAGACAGGCAGAGAGACAGAAAGGGAAAGCGAGAAAGCAAGCTGCCAGGTCCAGGACTCAAACCATGGTCAGCCATGTGGGAATCCAGTGTCCTTAACCACCACACCACCTGCCGGCCCCTTCTCTTTACAAATTAAACCCCTGGTTTGTAAATAAGCATGCATTTACCTACCTCAGAGTTACTTCAAGGATTAAACAATACAAGGCATGTGATATGTCAACCTTGTTTCGATATAGAGGTGTATGTTAAAAGTGAACACATAAGGACCAGCAGTTGGCATAACAGCTATGTTGCTGGACTCCCATGTAGTCAAATGTGGTTTGAATCCCAGACCTGGTGGCTTAGGCTCACACCAGGCACGTGTGCATGTGTGCGTGCCCAGGATCCTGAGAGGAGAATGGAAGAGAAAGGATTGTGGCATGGCCATCCCCATGGGAATGATTTCTCGCTTTCTGTCTCTCTGTCTCTCTCTGTCTTTCTGGCGGGTGCACACGCCCTGTAGCAAAAACCTCTCTCTCAAAAAAAAAAAAAAAAAAAAAAGTGAACACATAAGGGGCTAGCAGGTGCATGGTGATTAAGGGCACTTGACTTCCACTTGACTGACCTCGGTTTGAGTCCCAAATGTGGCGACTTGCTTTCTTACTCTCTCTCTCTCTGGTCAAATTTAAATAAATAAATAAATAAATAAATAAAGTTAAATAAAATATTTTTAAAAATGAACACCTAAATATGTGTGCAGAGCACTTCAGCTTCCAAAGCATTTATCACATTCATCATCTCATTTCATCGTCATGTCACCCCCTGGAAGGATGATCAGACTCTGCATTTCACTAATGCAGACACTAGCTTTGAGAAGTCAACCAACTTGCCCATAAGAGATAAAGGCACTAGTTTGAGAATTCCAGGTTTTAGACTTTTTTTTTTTTTTTTTTTTTTGACCAGAGACAGAGAGAGACAGAGAGATAGAAAGCAGGAAATTTCTCCTCTTTCCCTTGCCTTCTACTCACCCTAGCTCTGGCCAGCTCTACTCACTTGGGCTCTAACTTGGGAGGCACCTCAAGACCCACAATGAAAAAGCAAAGCTTTAGTTGCATTTTCCACTCAGACACACTGGCTTATCTCCACTCAGCAGAGTTCTTCCATGAATTCCACTGAAATGATCCTAGAGATCTTTCCCTTCCCACTTAAACGCAAGGAGAGACTCGGGGAAAACGGCACCCAAAGAGTACAACACTCTTGTCATCCTTAAGGACACTTTCCATGTGTCCCGTGAATTGATAGAACAAAGGCATTCCTGGGACCAGCAAATGGAGTAATGATTACATCGCTGGACTCCCACGTAGTCAACTGTGGTTCGAGTCCTGGACTTGGCAGCTTAAAACTCATCTGGGCACTTGTGCATGTGTGCCCAAGATCCCAGGAGGAGAATGGACAAGAAGGGATTGTGGCGTGTCCATTCTCCCTAGGGGGGAGATTTCTCACTTTCTGTCTCTCTGGTGAGCACATGTGCGCTATAGCAAAAAAACTCTCTAAAAACAAAACAAATAAAAACCAATAAAGTCACTCCTGATTTGGACCAAGTGGCTGTTTCCCATTCATGGAAGGTTGACCACAATGGTGGTAGCCCTTGGAAACAAAAGCTGCCCTCTGCCTCATGTTCCCGCTCCAGCCTGCTCTCTCGTTTTTGTCCACTTTCTTTTTTCCCTTCCTTCCAAGCTTTTCTTCATTTCTCCTCAAAAGCCACCCTCTTCTCTTTTTGTCACTTGTCTCCTTCTTTTTATTTTATGTTTCTTGTGTTTTGTCCTTGGAAACCCTAGAACATTCATCTATCTAGCATCTACTATATGCCATATACTATGCTAATAGGTTTTTAAAAATTAATTAATCAATATTCTTTTTTTTTTTTTTTTGGAGAGGTTTTTGCTATAGGGTGTGCGCACTTGCCAGAAAGACAGAGAGAGACAGAGAGATAGAAAGTGAGAAATCACCTCCGGGGGCGGGGGGGGATGGCCATGCTGCAATCCCTTCTCTTCCATTCTCCTCTCAGGATCTTGGGCATGCACACACATGTGCCCGGTGTGAGTTTAAGCTGCCGGGTCTGGGACTCAAACTGCAGTCGACTATGTAGGAGTCCAGTGACATAGTCATTACGCCAACTGCTGGTCCCTCAATATTCTTTCTTTAAATTTCGCTATAGGGCATGTGTGCTCACCAGAGAGAGATAGAGAGAAAGAGAGTGAGAGGGAAAGTGAGAAAACAAATCAACAGGTCTGGGACTTGAATTGCTGTCAGCTACATGGGAATCCAGCATCCCAACCACCACCCCAGCCACTAATGCAATGCTGGTAGCTTTTTTTTTTTTTAAGAGTTTTGTTTTGTTTTGTTTTGCTACAGGGCATGTGTGCCCACCAGAGAAACAGAGAGACAGAAAGCAAGAAATCATCCCCGTCCCCGCCAGGAGGAATGGCCGTGCCACAATCCCTTCTCCTCCATTATCCTCCTAAGATTTTGGGCACGCACACACATGCACCCAGCATGAGTTTCAAGCTGCTGGGTCTGGAACTTGAACCATGATCGGCCATTTAGGAGTACAGTGCCTTAACCACTATACCACCTGCTGGCCCTGCTAGTAGCTTTTTTAAAAAGTTCATTTTTTAAAATTTCTTTTTGGGGGCAGATAGGGAGAGAAAGAAGAAGGAGGAAGAAGAGAGAGATAGCATTCTTGACAGGGTCTCATCAGCACACAATTCCCAACCCCCAGCTTTCTAGCCAGCCAGGATCATGGGCACTCATGCACACCCAGTATGCTTAGGTCAACCTGGATCAGAACCCCTGGGATCCAAACCCCTAGTCTTCCTCATGTCTTCCAGTGTGGCAGAGAGCACCCTACTGGCTACATCACTATGGCTCAGCCAGGAGCTTTATGAATATCATCCTCTTTAATCCTTACAACATCCTGTTCAGTAAACATCATCATCTCCAACTTATAAATGAGAGAAATGACAATTCCAAGAGATTGCGTAATTCACACAAAGTCACGTAGCTGTATTAGTGGAAATTGGGTCTAGACTGGGGTTTGTCTGTCTCCAGAGTCCATACACAGCCCTCCCATTCTTCCGCTCTCTCACCTCCACTTCGCTTATTTTTTCCCCTGAGCATGTATTTTTCTTCCTTTACAAGTCTCTTTGGCCTCGTTTGCTTTTATCTAACAACCATTGTGTCTGAGTCTGGGCAAGTCACTTCACTTTTCGGAATCACTTAACCGCTCTGAATCTGACTCCTCGTTTTCAAATGGGAATAATAACAGTGGCTTCCCAGTGTCCTGAGAGCAATTGGGAGGGTTGAGTGAGACAATAGATAAATTGCTGTACAAAAGTTGCCTCTTATAATGACAGTGTCTTTCTATTCTTCTTTCATCTTGGTCTCCCTGACCTCCTCTTCATCCATTTCTCCTTTTATCTTTCCCAGCGAAGAAGGGGTCTCTTTCCTCCTCCTTCCTTTGCCCTCTTATCCCGCATCCAGAGACAGAGCTGAAGGCTCAGGTACCAACAAAGCTCCTCTTTCCAAGCCTTCCTAGCTTGAAGGCACTCACAACTCCTGCCAGTCCACTTCCAGTTGAAAGTCTCTCCTGTGGCCCATTTCCTGACCTGAGAAAGGCAAACTGCAAAAGTGCAGCTAATCGAGGGCATGTAATGAAGGAGACGGCTGCCGGTTCATTATCCTCAGGCCGTAGAAACCCAGTGGCTTCACAGGCCCTCCAGCAGATAACTTTTCCTTAATGAATCTAACACAAATTGACTTTCTGGTCTTTGACTTATTCCAAGTGGCGGTGTGTGGAGAAGGAGCAGGGAGTGTTTCACTTGCCTAGGAAAAGGGCAGAGAGGTAAGAAGTAAATAGGTTTCGCTAACAGTTTGGATGACAAGGAGGACACATAGGTCAAGGAGAGATGCACAAATCCCTTCTGAGGAACCGGCATTGAGAAGACATGCTACATTGCACAGGTGAGCGGTGGGAAGAGGCCCGGGAGTCAGCCTGGATCTGAGTATAGTCTCGGCAGCCACTACCTGTGTGACTTTAGGTAAGTTTCCTAGTCACTCTCAGCCTGTTTCCTCATCTGCAGAGTGCAGTGACTATTACCTACCTCATCCTCTCAGGGTGGCCGTGAGAATCAGATGCTCACTAGTATTGAAGTGATGGCATAAGGAATTCAAGACAGTTCCCTTTCCCATAGGTGCCCACTTCACTTTGGTCCCAGTTTCCTTGCTCCTCCACTGTCTCCCAAGGCTTTGTGTAAACCTTCTTTTTCTTCATCATTCAGAGTCAGTCAGTTAACCAGGTCTTTAATGAATTTGACTTTGTGCCAGGTCTTTTGTTAAGTGCCAGGGACATAGGGAAATCAAATCTAGTTGTGAAGAAGACACTCTAAAAGTGTCAGTCTCTGGGCCAGCAGATGGTGTGGTGATTAAAGTGCTGAACTCGCTCATGGCCAACTGTGGTTTGAGTGCTGGACCTGGTGGCTTGCTTTCTCACTTTCTCTCTCTCACACTCTATCCCTCTCTGGTTAAATTAAAATAAATAAATAAAGTTAAATAAAACAATTCTTAAAAAAAAAAAGTTAAATAAATAATTCTTTAAAAACTGTCAGTTTCTCACATCTCATAGTCCTTAACAGTTCACAAATACAATTTAAAAACCACCTGGTGAGGAGAGTGGCACAAGCACTTATAACTTCAAGATAGCAAAAGCAGGGCTCAGAGATGAGATGTAAGCCAGGGCTCTATCCCTTATGTGGCCTTGCCTCACCTTCAGCTGGAACAGTGATAGAACAAGTTATGACACCCTAACCCAGGTTGAGCAAGTCAGAGGCTGGGCAAGAATGCAGGAGAGGAGAAGAGCAGCAGCCATGGAGAGAAGGAAGCTTCCAGAAGCTAGTGGAGATGTGAGCTTTTAAAGCTAGGACTAGACAAAACTCTTCACCTAACTTACTCTTCAGGAGTCAGCTTAGATATGGTCTCTTCATTCTCCTCTGTGCTTCCCTCTGACATAGCCCTTGTTACCTGGTGTGGCCGAACTCCATCTTTCCGAGCAGAGACTGTGTCATTCATCTGAGCCCAGTAGAGCCAGAGAAGTAGGTGTTGGTGAGTGTCAGTTGAAGGAATAGATGAATATAGAAGGTGGGAATGACTACAGAGGGCATGGTGGAGGGGTATGTGGAGAGTGAGGGTCACAAAAACTCAGCACAAGCATAGGCACTGAGGGCCTAAAGGTCAGTCAGAACACACCCTTGAGCTCCTAGTCTAGTGTGGAAAACAAATACATTGACCATGTTATACTGGTAAGTGCTACAATGATGGGAATCCAAGGGATTGTCAGGGTATAGAGGAGGCATCTAACTGAGCCTGGGGGCTAGGGAGGTTTTTTTGAGAAGCTCCTGCCAAGTCAGATACCATCTAGACAAAAGCATGTGATCATCTGTGTATGTGTAATCATACCCACCCGTAGCATACTGGCAGGGGAAACAACATGAACTCTCACAAAGGGGCAAGAAAAGCCTTGATATTTATGAAGGGAGTCTTCAAAAAGTTGATAGAAAAATGAATTTTTTTAAGAGATTTTTGCCATAGGGCATGTGTGCTCGCCAGAAAGACAGAAAGAGACAGAAAGATAGCGAAAAATCATCCCCCAGAGGAGATGGCCACACCGCAATCCCTTCTCCTCCATTCTCCTCTTGGGATTTTGGGCGTGCATCCATGCACGCACATGCTCCTGGTGTGACTTTTAAACCGCCGTGTCTGAGACTCCAACTACAGTCACTTTGTAGGAGTCCAGCGACGTAATCATTAAGTCACCTACTGGTCCCAAAAATGTATATTATTAAAAAAACTATGCATTGATTTAAAAAAAAATTTGGCCCCAAATAAATTTGTACTTTAATTCCATTTTTCATGAATTTTCCTTTGTATTCGAAAGACCATAGCAGTTTGTTATCATTAATACAGAAAACCCAGAGTGGTGAGACATGAGACAGTAAGAGGCTAAACATGGAGAGCTCATATCTCATGCCAAGAGGATGTCATCCCTGTCATCTTAAAGGTATCTAAAGTATGAGAACTCTGTTTCAAGTTACCAGCTCATGTGACTAGTCAACCTAAGGGTCTCTTTTGCTTAGCAGAATAACCCCACATGCACTCCCAACCAATTACTGTCAGACTCTTGGACAGCTCTTCATTAGCAGGCCAGATGGTAACCTTTTCCTCAGGTTCATTAATAAGGTTTCTTAGGAGCTGAGAATCTAGCAAGGCCAGAAAGATGACAACCAATTAGGCAAACTAGCCCCCAGTCCTTTCCTCCCTCTAATTGGCTTCACAACAATGGGATTTGTGCTGTCTCTAATGGGGCCCAATTCTTAATGGAACCTGAAATGTTTTTATATCCCCCCCCAAAAAAAATTATTGTGTTTACCTATTCTGTACAACGGTAGCTGTCATAGACTGTCTACACTGTCTGCTTCTGAATTTGACCTCCTAATTCTGTTTGAAAACTTGCAACCAGCTGAACTCAGCTCTCCTCAGCCTGGCACTGTTCCAGAACATTTCTCCTCCACAGTCATGTTCTCTGTCCTGCCTTGACACCTCCTTGTCTCCACCATTTATCAGCTTTTAACTCATACCCCTCTCGTCACTGATGATTTTGCTTTCATTCTTAGGAACTTTCAGGTTCACATGGACAATCCATCCAATAACTCAATCTCCTAATTTTTTTTTTGAGAGGTTTTTGCTATAGGGCGTGTGCATTCGCCAGAAAGACAGAGACAGAAAGAGAGAAATCACCCCCCAGGAGGGATGACTGTGCCACAATCCCTTCTCTTCAATTCTCCTCTTAAGATTTTGAGCATGCACACACATGCTCCTGGTGTGAGTTTAAGCCACCAGGTCCGGGACTTGAACCACGGTCGACTACGTGGGAGTCCAATTACATAGCCATTATGCCAACTGCCGGTCCCTCAACCTCCTAATTTATTGACAATCTCATCACCAATGACTTTCTCTTTTATTTTTTTTTTTCAGCTATGCTCTATCCCTATAACTTGAGCTAGTTTTCACTTGGATCTGTGTCATTGGAACTGAAAGCTATAATTAATTTTATATCCAGACTCATTGGATCCAAGATTCTGAATGGCCAGGCCACTGTCATCTTCTCCAGCTTTATCTTCCTGGATTACACAACACCACAGAAACAGCAGTGCTTTCTCTTTTTGTTCCTTTGTCATCCTATCGTTTTCTAATTCCTACTCCTAATCATCTTCATCACTCACCTGTGGAATTGCTGATCCAAGAGAGCTGTTCCTTTATCTTCCCCCATCTCATCTCTACCACTCAAAATACATGATGTTCCTCTACCCTGTACCCCCATGGCACTTTGCCTCATTGTTTCAGTCAGATTCCAACCAGAAAGAAAATGGGAACTATTAGCATTGAAACCAGAAAGAATTAATTATATAGGTGCTGGAAGAACTAAAAAGCCAAATGGAATCGTGAGGAAGCTCAGAGTTATTAATAGTAAAAAATACTACTACTCAAGCCAAAGGAAGTTGGAACCATGGAAACAGGCATCAGAAAAGAAGAACCAAGGTAGGTGTGGGCTCCTCTGGTTCCCCCATCTCTGATCACCCACCAGTGTCTCTCCTTGGTTAGACCCAACCAGAAGCCACTGTCACAGGAGCCTGGGAGACACAGTCTGTAAAGGTCTGTCCCCAAGAAGGGGTTCTAGAAGAGTGACAGAGCTGAAAAAGGATAAAGTATTATAGCAAACGAGCTAAGTTCTGGCATAGCCATCAACCCAAAGAATGTTAAAATTATTTCTTGGGCCAGCCCCATAGCCTAGAGGTTAAGGGAGCTAAACTTCACATGGCTGACCATGTGGTTCAAATTCTGGCCTCAGTGACTTGAAAAATACACTGAGGGCATTTGCGTGTGTGTCCAAAATCCCAACAGGACAGAGAAATGGAGAAGGGACTGTGGCATGACCACATCATGCTGTAAACCTTTATTATCTAAGCCCTTGACTCAGGTTGCTATCACAACATAATCTAAAGAAGTCTCACTAACATTGTGCCTGAGGGTAGAAATTTTAAAAGAAACTGTGGCAGGCTTTTGAGAAAATACCACTGTAGTGATATCATGAGATTTCAAGGTTGAGCCCAAAGGCTGAGTTTGAGTATTGGGCCTGCCACCTACTACTTACATGGTTTAGCAAAGTTACATTATCTTTTTTTAGAATTATTTATTTATTTGTTATTATTATTTTTTAATTTGACCAGAGAGAGACAGAGAAAGGAAAGTGAGAAAATAAGCCGCAAGGACCAGGACTTGAACCGTGGTTTGCCATGTGGGAGTCAGGCGCGTCAATCACCATATCATTTGCTGGCCCTCACAAAGTTTCATTATTTTAAAGCACAAAAATAAAGACAAATAAGGAGGTCACAGCCCATTGTGTGCGAGTAAATCATGTGGTCTGGAGTTAGCTTCTTCATTAGTAAGGTAACTAATTTACTATATGTAGTCCTCCCTTATGTAAATCAGACAATTTTACTTTCCATGGTTTTGGTTGGTGGTCAACCATAATCTAGAAAAATCGATCAGTATAGTATAGTGTGATATTTTGAGAGAGACCACATTCATATTGCTTTTATTACAATATATAGTTATAATTATTTTGTTTTAATATTAGTTGCTGCTGGGACCAGCAGATGGCATAATACTTACATCACTGGACTCCCACGAAGCTGACTGTGGTTTGAGTCCCAGACTCGGTGGCTTGAAACTCATCCTGGGCACATGTGCATGCATGCATGCCCAAAATCTCGAGAGGAGAATGGAGGAGAAAGGACTGTGGCATGGCCACCTCCCGGGGGGTAATTTCTTGATTTCTGTCTCTCTGTTTCTCTGGCGAGTACATGCACCCTATAGCAAAATCTTTCTCTTAAAAAAAATTATACACACACACACACACACACATATATATAGGGACCAGCAGTTGGTGTAATGGCTATGTTGTTGGACTACCATGTATTCGACCATGGTTCGGGTCCCAGGCCTAGTGGCTTAAACTTATGCTGGGCACTTGTGCGTGCGTGCCCAAGATCCTGAGAGGAGAATGGAAGAGAAAGGATTGCAGCATGGCCATCCCCCCAGGGGGTGATTTTTCGCTTTCTATCTCTCTGTCTCTTTCTGTTCTTCTGGCGAATGTACATGCCCTATAGCAAAAACCTCTCCAAATAAATAAATATATTTATTTGTGTGTGTGTGCAAATATATATATTTATATATATGTTGTTGCTAATCTCCTACTGTGCCTAATTTCAATTAAACTCTATCAGAGGTGTATCTGTATAGGAAAAAACCATAGTGCATATAGGGCTTGGTACTATCTGCAGCCACTAGGGATCTTGGAATATAGTCCCCAAGTATAAGTAGGTACTACTATACTGATGATAATGTACTACTATACAGTACTAAAGATACTGTACTACTGTAGCTGATGACAATGCCACCTTATAGGCTAGGAATAAAAATAAATATTACAAGAAAATGTTGTGAAAGCACATTGTGAATTATAAATCACTGTTAGTTATTATCAGTGCCAGCTAGGTCTCTGTAGCCAGGCTCAATGATGCAAGTTTTCTATAGGTTCAGTTCACAAGAAGCATTTCTTGAGTGCCTACAATAAGCAAAGTAGTATACAAGGATCAATATGTTCTCAGTGAGGAGTGTGGCACTATATGAATAGAAATCATGGAATTAAAAGTAGAATGGAGACAAACAAACCTTCCCGCTAAACTAATCTCAAACTCCCTGTTTTTGTTTTGTTTTGTTTTTTAAAAAGACTTTCGCTATAGGGTATGTGTGCTCACTGTAGAGACAGCGAGAAATCCTCCTCCGGGGCGGGGGATGACCATACCACATCCCTTCTCCTCTATTTGCCTCTTGGGATTTTGGGCACGTACGCACACGTGCCTGGTGTGAGTTTTAAGCCACTGGATTTGGGACTTGGACCGTGGTTGTCTACTGGAAGTCCAGCGACATTGCCATTATGCCATCTGCCAGGTCCCCCAAAACTCCTTTTTTTTGAGAGAGAGAGATTTTTTGCGATAGGGCACATGCACTCACCAGACAGAGACAGAGAGACAGAAAGCAAGAAATCACACCAAGGGGGGATGGCCACCCCGCAGTCCCTTCTCCTCCCTTCTCTTCTTGGGATCTTGGGCACGCACCCACACACACCTGGCGTGAGTCTAAGCCACCGGGTCCGGGACGAACCGTGGTGGAAAACCCCTTGTTTTATAAATGAGTAAACGGAGACTCAGAGACAGGAAAGTAGATGCTGAAGGACACATAGTAAAGTCGCAATAGAAGCGTGATAACATCCCTAATCTACCTTCTAATCTGGGAGTGCTTTCCCTGCTGCACTATGTGGGTATATGTGTGTTTTAAAAACACATTTTGGATCTGTCTGTTCTCCCCTTTAGACAGCACCGCATTTCCCTCTTACTTGCCTCCCTAGGCTCTAGCCATCCCCATCTCCAGTCAATTCCAGGGAAGGAACAAGAAGCATCTTTCTAAGGGCATATGGAGGCAGAGACCATAAAATGTCATGTTTTCTAGACTGGAAATTTTTGAAGCCCCTCTGCCCTCCCAAAGATCCACCTACTTCATCATCCCTACAGCACCACCTAGATGCTCAGAAATTTTGAGTATACAGAAGGCCTATTGCTACTTATAATTTTAGTTTATGCTAGTTGCTGCCCAGATCAATAGACTTGGCTGAGTGAGCTGAGAAAAGCTAAAAGAAAGGAAGTCTTGACCCACATAGTGGCACAGGTAGTAGGTGCTTCCGTGCCATACTGGAGTCATGTGGGAAGGCCTAGGGATCAGACTCCAGGTCAGCATGAACACCCAGGGCCCATCCACAGACATGCCCATGATCCTGGCTGGCTGGAAGGCTAGGGGGAGGAATAGGTATAGTAAGACCCTGTAAGGGGTCTTTGTTTCTCTCTTTCTCTCAAGAAATAAATAATATAAACTTAGAAAAGAAAGGGAGCCCGGAGGAGGAATCCCACAGAGAATGGCACGACTGCTCTAGAAAGCAGACCACATGCCACTTGGCTTAATACCTAGGATAGCAGAAGGATAGGCAATGGGGTAGAGGTGAGAACGCTGAGCTTCTTCCCACTGATCCCACATCTGAGCATGTCTTTGCAAAAGTCATCATATGGTCTACAAGATCCTTGAGTGAGAATCCCTGCCTGTCTCTCTGCCCTCATCTCATGCTATTCTCCCCTTGGTTCTTTTGTCCCTGCGACATGGCCTCCTTTCAATCTCATGAATGTTTCAAGCTCTAACCCACATTCACACTTGATGCGAAGTCTTGATGTGGGATGTTCCCCTCACCCATACCCACTCTTTGCCTGGCTAACTTTTTCTCAGCCTTGCTTTCTCAGTTAAAGTGTTACATTTTCAGAAGACCTTGACTCTCCAGCCTAAAATTAGGACTCTGTTTTTCACTTTCTTCAGAGCACTTGTCATGGGTTTCTTTTACTTTTATCTGCCCACCATTCCTTCCTTTAGGGAACCAACATTTTTTAAAAATTTATTTATTTTCTTATTAATTTATTTTACATTCATCATCACAGCATACAAAATGTGATTTCCCATCCAGAATACACTGCATCGTAGCGTAATCAAACATGTTATCATTGACAAATAATTCCCCATTTCTTGTTTTATATATATATGTATATATTTTTTTCCTATTTCTCACCTTCTGCCATTTCCCACCCTCCTCCCTCACTGTCTCTGGTATCTACAGTTGCTTTCCATTCCTCCCCACCCCCAATTTTATTGATTAGCAAAATAATTAATCTAACTACTTTCAATTGCAAGTTCAGCTGATATATACATATCTGTAAACACATGTCTAACTTTAGGCATGAAGCTGTGAGTAGAATGAATATACTATAGAACCAACATTTTAAACAGTTATGATAGGACTATAAGTTCTAACACTGTCTCCCCCAGCCACTGGGACAGGCTCACAGACGACCAATCATAGTCATCCTTGATAGATGGTGGTTGAGAAAGAGAAAACTTCTTTTAGTAGGAGTTGGGAAGATACTAATGTGGAGCTTATTCCCTGCACAGAGACTCTGACTATAGAAAGAGGTTAAGGGGTTAAATAAAGCTGAGACATGGACAGTCCTGGGTCTAGTAGATTTTCTAATCATATGAGCTAATAAATTCTATTTTTTCTTTTAATTAAAACAAATTTGATTTAGGATTATATCACTTACAATAACAAGAATCCTAACTCATGCAGAACTTACTGTAAGTTTTTTAAAGAATTATTTTGTTTAACTTTATTTATTTTAATTTGACCAGAGTGAGAGAGAGAGAGAGAAAGTGAGAAAGCAAGCCACCAGGTTCAGGACTTGAACCATGGTTGGCCATATGGGAGTCCAGCGCTCTTAACCACCAACATCACCTGCTGGTCTCAGAATTTATCATAATTTTAACAGATTTATTGAGATATAATTCACATAATATTCAATCTACCCATTTCACACTATTTTTAACTGTATATTTATTTCTACAACTATGTGTTTACTGTCTCTTCCCCCATTAGTTCCATGACAGTAAAGATTAAGTGCCAGGACAGAATCTGGCTCAGACTACGTGCTCTATAAATATTTTTCAAAGAATAAGTAAACACATATATGAATGAATATCAAATTTGATAATGAAACAAATATAACATAATCCTTGCTCTCAAGGTCTAGCAAGAGAGAGAGACATGGGAGCCAGCAGGTGCATAGTGGTTGAGGGTGCTAGATTCCCACATGGTCAACTGTGGTCTGAGTCCCGGAACTGGTGACTTGCTTTCTCACTCCCCCTCACCCCCTCTTACTGTGTCCCTCTTTGGTCAAACTAAGATTGATTAAATAAAAAAATAAATAAATAAAATAAATAAGTAAAGTCAAATAAAATAATTCTAGAAAGAGACAGACAGACAGACAGATAAACATAGGTACTCAAGTTCCAGTAAGCAATAGAGGAAAACTCAGGATATTGTGAAGGACGGAGATAGTTTACCTTGACCTGCCCAAATCACCCATCTTCAAATGTCTATCTAAACCCCGCACTAAAAATTAATCTCATTTCTGTCTGTGTTCCTACATAAATCTAATAGAGCTACACTGACTTTTTTACGTTTTGGTGAGAAACATCAGTTTACATTGAGAGAAATGGTAAGAAACAGTCTATGAAGTTCAGTATTGTGGTTGCTGGAATGTGTTTGATATTAAGGGCATGCTCACATTCAGGATAGAGTTTCTTCTACAGCTGCCAGTGAAGAATGGTGTTTCTCTGTAATAATGGGTTTGTTTTATTATATATTAAGGATACTCTGAAGCATGTAACAATTATGTTTACCTCTTTGCAATGGTTGCTAGGAAGAGCTCAAAGCCAGTATTTTGACCCAACTCTTGCAGGTGCCCAGGAACTTATGACATACATACTTATCTCACACTGGCTTTCTCTTATTTTTTCTCCCATCTTAGCTTTCTCTTTGCTCCAATTTTTTCACCTTTTTTTTATTGCTGTTCTATGATGACTTTTATAAGACACCTCAAATCTTTCAGGAGGAGGAGCTAGTTAAAAGAGTCATGAATTTAAATTTTACTTACATATTCAATACAATATAATAAAACATATACGTATCATAACACATAGGAATATAATTCACAATACAATACATCCTGATGTCACAAACACTGTCTCCTCTGTCTATTCCCATGCACACATTTGTTTACACACATATGCATACACATGTGTCATGTACATACCAAGCTGTTCTGCAAGGAGCCTGCCCTTCTCAGTGGGAACAACTCTCTCTTCCTCCATGTCACACTTATTTCCCACCAGAATAACTTGTGCATTATCCCAGGAGTAGGTCTTGATCTGAGTAGCCCTAAAGAGACAGAGAGAAACATGTTAATCATATTGCTATGAACTGAATGTCTGTGCCCCACTCCACATTCCATGTTAAAAACCTAATCCCCAATGTGATGGTATTTGGAGGTGGAACCTTTGGGAGGCAATTATGTCATGAGGATAGACCCCCTGATCAATAGACTTAGTACTCTTATAAAAAGAGAGAGTCTAGAGTTCTCTTTGTCTTGGCCATGTGAGAATACATGAAGGTGTCTGTCTCCAGACACCAGATCAGCTAGCACCTTGATCTCAGACTTACAGCCTCAAAAACTGTGAAATGTAAATATTTGTCAGTTCAGCCACCCAGTGTATGATATTTTAGCACATCCTCCTAGGTTGGAAAGAGAACTGTGAAGGCTGATGAAGTAGTTTCCCTTCCATGAGGCTAGCAACAGTTAAGTTACTGTCAATTAATTTAGCTGAGGACAGACAGACACATAGCTGCCCCTGAAGGCTATCTTAGATATTGACCCTTAAGCCCTGCTTGTAAATCTCACCCACCTCTTTTGTAAATGGATCTAATGTGTCTGGCTATCACTTTCCTCACTGGGGTGAGAGATTTTTCTAAAACATATATCTGACCACAATGTATCCTTTCTTCTCTGGCCCCAACTAGCTATGTGATCAAGTCCAGACTCCATTCAAATACATTCATGGCTCCTGTTTCCAGACTCAGCACCTTTCCTCCTGCCTCACAAATCTTTCTTATTCCTCAAGTGCTCTTTCAAGGTTTGTGCTTTGCCCATACCTTGCCTTCCCCACAGCAAATGCATCCTCCAAGGCCCAAGGCTGATCCACACTGCTGCAGGGGGAACTTCTCAAGCTTCCCCAAGCCCAGCCAGCTCTCCCTCTCCCTCTGTGATTCATAAACTTTCATCAAGGCCTTAGATCAAGATTATCTGCAGAAACTAAAATGTCAGCAGTGAGTTCCTTCGCCTAGGATGATTATAAGACTTTTAAAAAAATACTTAAAATGTTTGTACTTTAAAAAAATTTTTGAAAGTGAGAATGCATTGTTTCTATAATTAGAAACAAAACTTCAACAGAGGGAATAAAATAGGACCCATACATTGTAAAGACATCTTTTTCATGGGGATGGGCCTAACTCTGTCCTTAATTACTCCATCAGATCAAAGTAATCTTTTTCCCTTTTGGCCCTCTGCACCTTTACCAGATCTGCTTGACTGAATTTATCTGTTTTTCCCTGAGGGCAGGGACAAGTTTATTCATCTTTGGGATGCCAACATCCAGCATAAAGCCCAGAGCAGAGAAGGTGCCAGTGAAGTTTGATGAATGAATAAATTGGTGAATGGTTCATCTTGAAGCGTATCTTAAATCCGACCCTACTCTGACACAGACACTTAATCTAGCTCAACCCTAACTGCAACCTGGACCTAGTACCTGTTCCTAAAGATTATCCCACTACCAACCTTCTAACCTACGGTGAAAAGTCATCTTCTCAGAATTAATTCAATCACCATTGGTTGTGGATTCACAAAGAGCCAGGCCCATTGCTGGGCACTGGGACTTGGATGATCATTAGGTGCCAGATTGGGACCAAGTTGTCCAGAGTCAAAACTCAAAGGCCAGGACCTGGGAGAAACAGGCACTCAGTGTTCAGACTCAAGTCGGTACCTAGAACCAGCACTCCTTATCTCCCCATACTACTCTTCCTCCCTCCTCCCATCCCATCCCCTCTTAGCTTGTTGCTCCCAGATTAGAAACAAGCTCAGGTTATTCTTGGGGGAATCATCACCAGGTGTTAAAATCACTGTGTTCCTGAGGCAGAATGAGCGGGGACTGATGGAGAAAGGGAGGAGGGCCAAGGCCAATAAGGAATGAGCAATGTGGAGACATTTAAAGAAAGAGCTAATCACCCATGGGAGGTGTGGTAAGAGAGAAAAGATGGAGAGGGGAGGAGGGGAGAAAGGGAATAACAAAGAGAGTAAAGGAAAAGGAAAAAGAACAGAGAGGAAACAAGGAAAGTAAAGGGATGGAGATTAAAAAGGAGTGGGGAGAGGGACCAGCAGAGGGCATAATGGTTACATCACTGGAATCCCACGTAGTTGACCAGTTTGAGTCCCAGACCCAGTGGCTTAAAATTCATGCCAGGTGCATATGTGTGTGTGCCCAAATTCCCAAGAGGAGAATGGAGGAGAAGGGATCGTGGTTTGGCCATTCCCCCTGGGGGGTGATTTCTTGCTTTCTATCTCTCTGTCTCTTGGGCGACCACAAGCACCTTGTAGCAAAAATCTCTCTTAAAAAAAGGAGTGGGAGGAAGAGGGAGAAAAGAGGAAGAAGAAAATGGCTAAGAGGCAGAAAAGGAGACAACAGACTCCCACGATTGACAGACATGCTGCCTGCTGATGGCACCCTGGACTCAGCCAGAACAGGGGAGTGCAGCAGGCAGCTTGGAAGGTCACTCAGCTCAAGGCTCCAAGTCACTAACAGGGCTTCACACAGTCAGGACAACTGCTCCTCTGGAGAAGGGATATACAGGGTAGTTGTTAAGTAACTAGAGACAAGCTCTTTCCAGCCAGCACTGCTGCTGTATACCTGGCTTGATCAGCCTTTCTGGTTCTGTGAAGCAGCCATAGGACAGAGGCTCCACTTTCCCCCATCCTCATCTGATTAGAAACAGAGTCCTTGCCCTCCCTCTCATGGCTTTTTCCCCTTATGCTTCCTTCTTCCATGAGTAATGCCCCAGGAAGTAAGACATGAGTTGCTCAGAGGTCACACCTCTGAGGTGCACTACTGATTTCCATTGCACATCAAACCTTTCTGACCTTGGACTGGATAAACTGTATAGAGAGGTGCTATGTGGACTCACTCTTCGCTGTAGCCAGAGTAATCTTCCTAAAGCATGAGCCTAAACCCATGCCATGACATTTGAATTGAAAAATCCTTCATGATCTGGGCCCTTCCTGCCCTCTCCTCTACCTTGTCACCTTTGCACAACTGTATTCTTTTTCTGGGATATTTGTATCCACTCATTGCTTATCTATTCAAGGCCGGTATGGAAGAGGTGAACTCCTATTCATCTTACAATATGCAGCATATGTGTTAGCAACTCTAGGACACCTTACCTGACTCCCTAAACTGAGTCAGCCCTCTGAGGAGTTCCCATAGTCTTGATGCCTCCCTTCATCAGTACACTTGTCACATGACCTTTTCATTGCCTGCTTACTGATCTGTCTTCTCTCTTCTGTGAACTCTTGGAGGGCAGGAACCGTGGGTGGTTCTTCTGGGTTTCCCTGATATACAGCACTGGCCTAGCACATGTTAGTTTCATGAAGTTTGCTGAATGAGTGAATGAATGAATGAATGAATGAATCCGTACCAGTCTTGGACAGCGTTGAAAGACTCCTCATTGGTGATGTCATACATCAGAATGAAGCCCATGGCTCCACGGTAATAGGCTGTTGTGATGGTCCGATATCGCTCCTGCCCAGCTGTGTCCTGGGTGGGGAAAGGAAAGAGTTAGCTCCTAGAAAGTCTGCTTTGGGACCAGCAGTTAGTGTAATGGTTATGTCGCTGAACTCCCATGTAGCCGACCGCAGTTCAAGTCCTGGACCCGGTGGCTTAAACTCACGCCGGGTGCATGTGTGTGCGTGCCCGAGATCCTGAGAGGAGAATGGAGGAGAAGGGATTTTGGTGTGGTCACACTCCCAGGGGGTGATTTCTCGCTTTCTATCTCTCTGTCTCTCTCTGTCTTTCTGGCGAGCGCACACACCCTATAGCAAAAAACTCTCCAAAAAAAAAAAAAGAAAGTCTGCTTTGACTCTTAAAATGTTCCCAAGACAAGTAACTAATAATTCAAGGCATATTGAAGGAGCACCTAGTATGTGTCTTGTATTATGCTTGGTGTTAGAATAAAATTATTTTTTAAATATGGAAATTAATAAGAATGGAATTAAAATTTCAATAGAAAAAATGGGATTGTGTATCTTATTTATATATATAGAGAGAGAGGGAGAGAGAGGAAGAGAGACAGAGAAAGAGAACACACACAAGCCTTAGCCAGGAACCATATTTTGTGTGATATCAAAATAGAACAATACTGGGCCTGGCAGGTGGCATGGTGGTTAAGGGTGTTGTACTCCCACATGGCTGACTATGGTTCGTGTCCTGGACCTGGCAGCTTGCTTTTTCACTTTTTTTTTCCTCTCTCTCTCTCTCCCTCTCTCTCTCTTTCATTCTGTCCCTCTCTGGTCAAATTAAAATAAATAAATCAATAAGTAAAGTTTTAAAAAATACAGAACAACACCATCCCAGCCCTCAGAAAGTCTCAGTAGAATTGTAGAGGTGTCTAAAACTTACCCATGAACTGATCATTAGCAATATGAGGCAATATGTCATTAACTAGGTAAGTGGCATAGAGAAATTGTGTCCATCAATTCAGGTAAGGTTAAATATGGTGGTTTGAGACAGTTAGACAAGATATAAAAACAGAAATAGTGTACCAGTTAGGATAGGCTGTGTTCTTAGTTTACAAGCAATCCCCAAATCTCAGCAGCTTACCCATCAGGGTCTATTTTTCATTATTGTTATATATCCATTAAGGATCAGCTGGGTGCTCTGCTTTTTGTCTTCCTTATTCCAAGATAAAGACTGACATAGCAGCTACTAGAGGAAAAGAAGGTGTATGAGTCATGTCTTGGCTCTTAAAACTTCTACATTTCCCATTTCATCAGCCAAAGCAAGTCACATGTCCTAATCCAACTTCCAAAGGGTACAAAAGTACAATACTGTGATATGCCCCGGAGGAGAATCAGAAATATGTGGTGGACAGCAGAACGATTCCCACAGGTGCAACCTGCTCTGAGCCTAGGAGTATTGCCAACAGTTGTGATTATTTGGCAATTTGTATTTGGCAACTTTTATAAAGAAGAATTTTCTAAACAAAGAAGTAAGGGAACAGTATTTTGGGAGAAGAAAAATTTTTTGCCCGTGAGTCCTCCAGAAAAGCTTAAGGAATAATAAGATTTTTAATCATCTTATTCTTCATGTCAATAAGTTTATTAGAATTTTCCTTCTGACCACAGCACTTTTTCCTGAGTTCTGGCAAATGCAATTTTCTCTAGCTCATGAATGAGTGAGTGGGAAGATAAATAGGTAGATAGATGGATAAGTGAGTAAGCGAATGAGTAAGTGAGAGAACCTGGAACTAACCCTGGAACTCTTAGGCACTACTAAAAGAAATATTTGAAGTCTGCCATATCTACACAAAGGTGTGTGTGTCTATATGTGCGCGCTTGTGTTTATGTGTGTGTGTGCGCGCATGCATATGTGTGTGTGCATGTGTGCTCATGCATGCGTGTGTGTGTTTGTGTGTGCCTAAGAAACATTGCAATGGTGTGTGATCTTTTCCTCCTGTGCCCTTACCTCTGCTTCCTAAGCTCCTCAGAGTAATTCCACAGACGAGACATCCGACCATCCACAGCCTCAGTTCCTAAATCCTGTCCTGTAGGATTTATAATTAAGCCGCCCTTTATGATCTGGAGGCCCAGGCAGGATTTCTGAGCTCCTGCTCTGCCACCAGATCTCAGCCTTTCCCACTTGCCCTGTTACTCTGTGAGAGTGTCTTATCCCCAGTCTCTGCCTCGAACCTGGCCCTGTGTCCCAGCTCTTTGACAGAAAAACCCAGTACCCTAACTGATGCTCAACCAATTGGGAATCCTGGTACATAATCATAAATGAGCTTGGATATGGAATCAGAGCTGTGTACATAGTAAGGATCAATCACTGCCTATTAAACAGAAAAGCCATATAGTCTTTTTTTTTTTTTTTTAATTTGTCATAAGGGCACACACACTCACCAGAAAGAGAGAGAGAGAGTGAGAAAGCAAACCGCCAAGTCCAGGACTTGAACTGCAGTCAGCCATGTGCTAGTCCAATGCCTTAACCACCACATCACCTGCTGGCTCCTGGCCATATAGTCTTGAGGTTAATAGCATGGTATGTATGTATGTATGTATTTTAATTTGACCAGACAGGGACAGATTGAGAGACAGAGAGAGAGAGAAAGTGAGAAAGCAAGCCGCCACGTCCAGCACTCCAACCACAGTCGGCCACATGGGAGTCCAGCACCCTTAACCACCACATCACCTGCCAGCCCCAATAGCATGGTCTTTCACGGTAGACTTCTGGGTGAAAGTCCCTGTTCTACCACTGATGAACTATGTGACCATGGTATGCTTTTTCTTAAAAGGCTTTCAATGATCGCTGTCTCCTGGAATTCATGCTCTTGAGTAATCCTCTCTTTTAGTAATTTGCCTTTTTGAGCCTTAGTTTCTTCATCTATAAAGTGGGAATAATAACAAAGCCTACCTCACAGAGTTTTATGAGGAGTAAGAAAGTTATTATATGTAAAAAGTTCAGGAAAGTTCCTGGTACATGGTAAGCACCATATGGGTTTCAGTTATTGTTTTGCACTTCCAGAGTTAGCCCCAGCAGCAGGGCCAGCTTCTCAGAGTCTGCCCAGCTGAAGTGGATGGGTCTCATAACATATGTCACTTCTCTCCACTCAAATATGTCCAGGGCTGTCTCTAGCCATGATCTCAATGATGCTTCCAGTAAGGAGTGGCAATATGACCTGACAGAGTAGGAATGGATGCGCTTAAGAATTGAGCAGGCCTTGGTCTGATTCCTGGATCTGCCATTTGTCAGCCATGTGATTTTGGACAGATCATTTATTTTATCTCTGAGGCTGGGTTTCCTCACATATGAGTGGAAATAAAAATATCTATTTTGTATGGTTTTTATAATTAAGATTTTTTAAAATGCCCAGTTCATAATAGGTACTCATGTATAGGAGTATTTATCATTCTCATTTAACTTTTTTTAAACTTTATTTATTTACTTTTTTTTTTGAGAAGTTTTTGCTATAGGGCGTGTGTGCTCACCAGAAAGACAAAGAGAGACAGAGAGACAGAAAGCGAGAAATCACCCCCCAGGGGGGATGGCCACACCGCAATCCCTTCTCCTCCATTCTCCTCTTGGGATATTGGGCATGCATGCACACACGCCCGGTGTGAGTTTAAGTCACCGGGTCCAGAACTCAAACCGCGGTCAACTACATGGAAGTCCGGTGACATAGCCATTACACCAACAGCTGGTCCCTATTTACTTATTTTTAAAATATTACCAGAGAGGGACAAAAAGACAGAGAAAGAGAGAGAGAGAGAGAGAGAGAGAGAGAGAGAGAGAGAGCAAGCACACGCACAAGCTAGCTGCTAGGTCTGGGACTTGAACCACAGTCAGCTATGTGGGACTTCAGTGCCCTTAACCACTATGCTACCTGCCGGACCCTCATTTAACTTATAAAATTAATTTTTAAAAATTAAGACAGTTTTAGGGCTAGCAGGTGGCATAATGGTTAAGACTTTGTGTTCCCACATGGCCAACTGTGGTTTGAGTCCTGAACCTGGTGGCTTGAAAATCATGCAAGGTGCTTATGCATGCATGCCCAAAATCCCAAAAGGAGAATGAAGGAGAAGGGATTTCAGAGTGGCTATCTCCCCCTCAGGGGTGATTTCTCATTTTGCCTCTCACTGTCTTTCTCTGGCAAGTGCACACACCCTATGGCAAAACCTTAACAACAACAACAACAACAACAAAGACAGTTTCTTTATCTGTAGAATGGTGTTAATAACAGCAGCCTTGAAGTGATTGTGTAAGGATTAGATAATGTCTGGGTAGAGCCTGCAGAGCACCAGGCACATGATAGGTGCCCAGTAAAGCTCATAGTAACTGTTGCTATCGCTGCCGATATTGTTGTCATTGTTATTTCATTTAAAAAGAGCAAGGTTGGAAACAATAACAAGCCAGTCTCACTATCCTGTGCAAAATAGAAAGAAGAAAGAAGCCCAGAAAATTGCTCCTAAACCTCCCTCTATCTTTTATTTTTAAAAATCACATTGACGAACATTGATTCCTCTCCCACTGGTGAGAGTCAGAAATAGAACCAAAGTGAAGACAGGAAGGAGGAGAAAGAGGAATGACTCACTGGCTACTTGAAGGAGACCATGTTATCAAGAACCATCAATTCACTTCTATTCAACAGACATTCATTGAGCTCTTTATGAGCAGAGCATTAGGCCAGAGAGTGGCCATCAGAGAGACTGAGCTGGCCTCCAGCAGCTCTGTCTGTGTAGCAGGCAGGCATGTGGGCAAGAGGAAAGGGAACCAGTATCAACTCAAAGCCTACTATGTGCCAGCATTTATTATTTGTAGAAACCAAACAAAACTGCTAGTTGAGCATTGCTAGTACCAGGCATACACAAAGCACTTTTCCCATTTTTTAACTTTAGTACAGCCTTCTAAAATATTGCTATCTCTATTTAGAATTGTGGAAAAGTTAAATAACTTGCGTAAGATTCTGCAGCCAGTTCATGGCAAACTGAGGTTCAAATTTGGGTCTGCCCAGTTCCAAAGCTTGTGCTTTGAAATACCCTTTTCATTATTTCTTTTTTTTTTTTTTTGGAGAGGTTTTTCGCTATAGGGCGCGTGCGCTCGCCAGACAGACAGAGAGAGACAGAGAGACAGAAAGCGAGAAATCACCCCCCAGGGGGGATGGTCACGCCACAATCCCTTCTCCTCCATTCTCCTCTCGGGATCTTGGGCACGCACGCACACGCGCCCGGCGTGAGTTGTAAGCCACCGGGTCCGAGACGCGAACCGCGGTTAACTACGTGGGAGTCCAGCGACATAGCCATTACGCTAACTGCTGGTTCCCTTCATTATTTCTTTTAAGTGTTACTTACATGAGCTTGAAGCAGGACAAGTTTGAGTTCTCATTTCATATATGAAGTAACCAAAGGTCACAGAAGCTAAGTATTGGGTTGTTGAAAAGTCATGGTGCATTTTTACATAGAGAAACACATCATGACTTTTCCAATGACCCGATAGGTTGTCAGCATCACAAGCTATATGGCAGGAGTCGGAATTCAAATGTTGTCTTTTGACCAAACCCTGTGTATTTTCTTTTTATTTTTTCATAACCTGAGGGTGCACGTGTTCATGAGAGAGAGAAAGAGAAGGAGAGAGAGGGAGAAAGCGTACCCAATAGGATGAGGTCACGCCACAATCCTTTTTCCTCCTTTTCCCCATCCCATCAGGATTTGGGAGACACATGCACATATGCTGGCATGTTTCTCAAGGTGCTGGGGCCAGAGCCAGGGTTCGAATCACCACTAACCATGTGGAATCCAGCTTTTTATGCACAGGGTTTAACTGCGGAGCTACAAAGTTGGTCCATTTTCAACACACCAGTTCAATAAGACTGTGTATTCTTTTTCCCCCCTAGAGATTTTTGCTGTAGGGCATGTTCACTCACCAGAGATATAGAGACAGAAAAGCTAGAAATCACCCCCTGGGAGGATAGCCATACTGTAATCCCTTCTCCTCCATCCCCCCTCAGAGTTTTGGGCACACACGTACATGTGCCTCGTATGAGTTTCAAGCCACTGGGTCCAGGACTTAAACTGTGGTCGACCATGTAGGAGTCCAGAGCTTTAACCACTACATCACCTGCTGACTCCCTAAACTGTGCATTCTTTTTTTTTTTTTTTGGAGAGTTTTTTTTGTTTGTTTGTTTGTTTTGTTTTTTGCTATAGGGCATGTGCGCTCGCCAGACAGAGAGAGACAGAGAGACAGAAAACGAGAAATCACCCCCCAAGGGGGTGGCCACGCCACAGTCCCTTCTCTTCCGTTCTCCTCTTGGGATCTTGGGCACGCACACACACGCGCCTGGCGTGAGTTTTAAGCCACCAGGTCCAGGACGCGAACCGCAGTCGACTACATGGGAGTCCCGCGACATAGCCATTACAGTAACTGGTCTCCCTAAACTGCATTCTTTTTTTTTTTTTTTTTGAGAGGTTTTCGCTATAGGGCGCATGCACTCGCCAGACAGAGAGAGACAGAGAGACAGAAAGTGAGAAATGACCCCCCAGGGGGGATGGTCACGCCGCAATCCCTTCTCCTCCATTCTCCTCTCGGGATCTTGGGCACGCACGCACACGCACCCGGTGTGAGTTCTAAGCCACCGGGTCCAGGACACGAATCGTGGTCGACTACGTGGGAGTCCAGCGACATAGCCATTACGCTAACTGCTGGTTCCCCCTAAACTGCATTCTTGATCCTCCTCTCTCTAGGACAGGACACAGCCTCCTCTACAGCCTCCCAGAAGGTCCAACCATGTCTAAAGCTTCAGGGGACTAACAATATCCCTCTACCGGAGTGTAGGGCTAGAAATCACCTACAAAGCCAAAATGTAATTACATGTGTCTGACACACAGGTGCTAAGCTAATATGATTCAACACAGACCCTTTGTTTCCTTGTGGGGTTTCCTCATTGTTGTCCATAAATCCACACTCATTTCCGCTTCATATTTCTGCTCATTCCACTCTCTCTGCCACATATGCCCTCTGTCAGCTTTCCTACTTCTGTTAACCATCAGATTGTTGAATTCCAAAGTTAAAAGGAAACCTTAGCAGTTATCCAGTCTACCTTCTCACTCAAAATAGAAAGTCTCATGATACGTACAATGGTTAGTGTCCATTAAGAATAATAACATGGGCCAGCCTATAGCCTGGCAGTTAAGGCTGCTCGACACCACATGACTGACCGTGGAGTTTGAGCCTCAGACCCAGCAGCTTGGATAATCATATGCACTATGTGTGCATGCATGACCAAAATCCCAAAAAAGGGGGAACTAGAAGAGAAGAGATGGCAGCACAGGGATGGGGGGATACTTTCTCGCTTTCCATTTCTCTCACTCTCTCTGTCTCTCTCCAGCAAGTGCGCATGCCCTCTGGCAAATTTTTAAAAAGAATTTTTAAAAAGTAACTTAAGGGGACCAGCAGGTGGCGTAGTGGTTAAGACTCTGGACACTCCCACATGGCTGACCACGGTTCAAGTCCCGGACCTGGTGGCTTGCTTTCTCACTTTCTCTCTGTCTCTCTTTCACTCTCTGTGTGTCTCTCTCTGGTCAAATTTAAAAAAATAATAATAATGAATAAAAGTAACTTAAGAACATAGAAATTCCTTCCTATTGAGTGTTTCCAATGTTGGACACCCACCACCTCACAAGGTGGTTATTCCACTGATCGACAGCTCTGATTATTAGAACATTTCTTCCTGTTGTTGAGCTGAAGTCTACATGTAATTTCTACCTACTGACTTAACTCTGTTCTCTGGAGACACAAAGAGTAAATCTAATTCTTCACTCAAGTGGCAGCTCTCCAAATATCTAAATCCTTGTCTTTGTTTAACTTAATTCCTAGTCAAACGCTGTGAGAAAAGGACCAACATCTCCATTCCACAAAAACGCAACTGAGGCCTGTGAGGTGAAAGACAGAGAACGACGAAAAGGGGCTTAAATAGCCATAGTCCTCCATATTCCATAGCCATAGCCATATCCATACCCGTTTCTGTGGGTCAATGGAAAAGTCATGTTGCACTTTTATGTAGAAAAAATATGTCATGACTTTTCCAATGACCCAATACATTTGTGGATTCAACCAACTGTGGATCAAAAATATTTGGAGGACCAGCATATGGTGTAATGGTTATGTCACTGGACTCTCACATGGCTGACATGGTTCAAGTCCCAGAACCAGTGGCTTGAAACTCACTCTGGCACGTGTGCATGTGTGCCCAAGATCTCAAGAGGAGAATGAAGCAGAAGGGACTGTGGTGTGGCCATCTCCTTTGAGGGTGTTTCTTGCTTTCTGTCTGTTCAATGAGTGCATATGCCCTATAGCAAAAATCTCTCAAAAAATTGGAAAAAAATTATAATAATATACATATTAAAAAAACAATATAGTGTGGCTGGCAGGTGATGTAGTGGTTAATGGTGCTGGACTCTCCCATGGCTGACCATGGTTCAAGTCCCAGATCGGGTGGCTTACTTTCTCTCTTGCTTGCTCTTGTTCTGTCCCTCTCTAGTCAAAATAAATAAATAAAGTTAAATAAAATAATTCCTAAAAAAATACAGTATAACTACTATTTGCATAGCATTTATATTTTATTAGGTATTATAAGTAA
Source organism: Tupaia tana (assembly GCA_026018925.1). Taxonomy (NCBI): domain Eukaryota; kingdom Metazoa; phylum Chordata; class Mammalia; order Scandentia; family Tupaiidae; genus Tupaia; species Tupaia tana. Next base: position 22,928,910 of record JAKSZU010000004.1, read on the forward strand.
TCTAGAGATAATCTAAAGTGTAAAAGATGATGCATATAGGTTATATGTAAATACTATGCTATTTTATATAACAGACTTGAACATAAGTAGATTTGGGTTGGTTCCAGGGGGGTCTAGGAACCAACTCTCCCCTAACCTCTGCAGATGCAGATGGCTGTTCTGGAGGGGGACATTATAGAAAGTAATCCACCAGATTTTGTTTTGTTTTTAGGTTTTTTGCCACAGGGCCCGTGCAATTTCCAGAGAGGGTGAGAAATCATCCCCCGGGGAGATGACCACACTATTCCCCTCCATTCTCCTCTCTGGATTTTGGGTGCACACACGCATACACACCTGTTGTGGTTTTCAGGCTACCAGGTCAGGGACTGGTGTGAAGGCAGCCATGTGGGATCCAATGCCTTAACCACCACGCCACCTGCCGGCCCTTGAGGGGGATTCTAAAGCAGGATAGGGCCATTGCCATCCAGCCTTCCCAGTACCTTTCCTTGGGTAACACTCTGCCTTTGGAGCCCAGCTTGGCAGAGCCATTTTCCTGATCCTCCTGACAAAGCCAAATGTTTCACTTATATGCTTCCCCTTGTAGCACTCATCCCCACTCATTTTATATTTATCTGTGTAATTATTTGATTAAGGGCTGTCTCCCCTGCCAAACTGCAAGTGCCACAAGAACAGGATGTCTGGTTTTGCTTTCTGTTGTGTCTCCAGTGCCTGGCACAGCACCTGGCACACAGGCCGACTGTTCCATAAATATTTGTGGAAAAGATGGATTTAGTGGGTGTTTGCAACATTTTGGATAGAGCACACCGAATGTCAGATGGGTCTTTCTAAACTCCAGATCTCACCACCTCCATCTGTGTCTAAAATCCATCCACAGCCCTTAGATGGGGTGTAAGCTTCTCAGTAGATACAGACCCTTCCAGATCTGGTTCAGGCTGTCCTTCTCGTTCCTTCCCTCTAATTCCTTCACTGAACCAATGAGCTCCTTTTGCCTACCTGTGATATCCCAAACACTCTGCTTTTTATAATCCTGGGACTTTGCATATACTGATCTTTATCCAAAATGTCCTTCCCTTTTATAATTTTAGTCAAAGGTCACATCCTCTCTGAAGTCTTCTCTGACCTCTCACCCCGCAGCCCTCCCCCCAGCACGAAGTAACTTCCTTTCTTGCCCTTTTATGTTTGGCACTATATCATTGCACACATCACTTTCTAATTTTCTTTCTTTTTTAGTTTTTGCTGTAGGATACATGCACGCATCAGAGAGAGACAGAAAGAAAGAGAGCAAAAGTGAGAAATCCCCTAAGGGGGAGTGGCCATGCTGCAATCCCTCTTCCTCCAGTCTCCTGTTGAGAGTGTGGGTGCTCACACACATGCCAGTGTGATTTTTCAAGTCACTGGGTCTGGAACTCAAACTACAAAGTTGGCATGTGGGATCCAACTCCTTAATCTCCATGCCATTGCTGGCCCACATACTGCATTTTTTTAAAAGAATTATTTTATTTTTAACATTTAATTAATTATTTATTTATTTAATTTTAATTTGACCAGAGAGGGACAGAGAGAGAGAGTGAGAAAGCAAGCTGCCAGGTCTGGGACTCGAACTGTGGTCAGCCATGTGAGAGTCCAGTGCCCTTAACCACCACGCCACCTGCCAGTCCCACACTTTGCATTTATTATAGTTACTAGTTTATTTATCTGTCTCCTCTCTCAGGCTATGAGCAACTTGAAATCAAAGCATATTTAGCTAAATCCCAGACCCTTAACTGTAGCACCTGGCACATAGGAGGTACTTATTAAGAATGCTTGTTGGGCCAGCAGATGGAATGGAGGTTGGGATGCTGGATCCCAAGTGGCCATCTTCGTGGCTCAAGTCACAGACTCAGTGGCTTGAAAATCATGCCAGGTTTGTATGCGTGCATGCCCAAAATCCTGAGAGGAGAATGGAGAAGGGATTGTGCAGTGGCCATTCCTTCTGGGGGACAATTTTTCTCTTTACCTCTCTCTCAGGTGAGCCCACATTCCCTATAACAAAGAAAAACAAAACAAAAACAAAAAAACACCTTAGCGAGAGAAAGAAAAGAAAAAAGGATGCTTGTGAATGAAATTCAATGGCTGACTATGTGCTGAGTAGGAGAAACTTATTTAGAGCTTTCAGGGTTTGCTGGAATAGGGTCTGTGAGATAATACGCTCTAGCTTCTTTCTGGTCCTTTTCCATTTTAACAAAGAGAGGGAAGTTCAGAGCAGTGACAGAACTTGGGAGATCATGCAGTGAATGAGAGGTTATTTTGGGGGACTCCCCTACTGCATCCTAGCCTGTTGCATAGCTCCCCCAGACAGACTCCTATTCCTGCCTTTCCTTTCTCCTTTTCTTCTTTCTTTCTTTCCTTATTTTTCCTTTATTCATTCTATGAGAGAGAGAGACAGACAGAGAGAGAGAGGCAGCAATACAGCACCTCCAACAAGGACCTGTTGCCACAATCCACCTCAGGCCCTGTCAGCCCAGATCATGTACACAAGTGTGCCAGCTTCTCAAGGTGGTCTTCAGACAGGAACTGGCAACCTTCCCATGTGGGTCTGCTTTGTGTTTTACCACTGTGCCACTGCTTAGCCTCCTCTCTCTCCATCTTTAATCCATTCACTCTGGGCCAGGTTGCCGGGTAGGGAAGATGGATCGTAGGGAGCCAGTAAGAAAGTGTCAGGCTGGTTCACCCTGTGCCCCACCCTCAGACCCACAGCTGCTAGGCTTCAGGCCCTTTGTATTTGGCAGCAGCTGGGAGCTGAGACAGTACATCCCATGGGAATGGGAGAAAACTGGAAGGAGAGAGGTTCAGTGGGCTGGTAAGCAGCAGAGCACTGAGGAGTCCTTTGGAGCCGGCTTGGTGTTGTACTCATCTGTCCTCAAGAAATAGACCACATCGTTCGCAAGCATATTTGTTGCATCATCTCATTGGATCCTAACGATGACCCTGTGATGCAGACTTTTTAGAACCAGAAGAAATCAATCTTAGAAGTCACTCAGTCCAACACCTTTATTTTACAAATAGAGAAACTGTGACGGAGACTCTCAGTGAGTTTCCCAAGGTCTCACAGTTTGACTTTCAGCTTTATTGAGACTCAAATCCAAAATTACTATTCCACGTGCAGTGCTCTTCCTGAAACTCTGTATCTCATTTCCACTGTTGGTTCACAGGTAAGAAACTTGGAGTCCAGAACACAAAGATAGTAACTGGCTAGATCTCTGAGGGCAGGGGCCATGAAAGGAGTCACTGGAATACAGGATTCAGGGATATAAAGCACTCCCTGACTTTGTAATCCTATCTAACCTTTGAAGCCAAGTCAAGGGGCAACTATTCTGGGAAGTTGTTAGAGATCTAGTGTAAATTCATCATCATCCTCTCTGGGTTTCCACAGAATACCCATGGGCCTTTAGTTGGACTGTAGAGCACAGACTATTAGAACAAGACCCTTCTGAGAGTTATCAATTCTCATATATTTACTGAGCTCACACTGTCAATGACTAAAACCCATGTGGTCTCTGCCCTCAGAACTCTCACAATCAAGTGGAGAAATTATCACACATGTGACAGATCCTATGATAGGTACACAAAGGGTCAACTCCCTCATTTTTTTAAGGAATTATTTATTTAAATTTATTTCTTATTATTTTCATTTGACCAGAGAGAGAGACAGAAAGTGAGAAAGCAAGCTGCCAGGTCTGGGATTCGAACCATGGTCGGCCATGTGGGAGTCCAGCATCTTAACCACTATGTCACCTGCTGGCCCCAACAACTCCCTTATTTTACAGAGGGAAAATCAAAGCCCAAAGAGATGAGTGTTTTATAGTCTTATTTTGGCATCAGTCTCTGCTATGGTTTGAATATACCGCCTAAAATTTGTGCTGAAAAAAATTTTTTTAATTTGCTATAGGGCCTGTGCACTCGCTGGAGAGAGACAAAGAAAGAAAGAGAAAGTGAGAGAGCACCCCCTCCCTGGGGATAGTGGTCATGCCACAAGCCCTTCTTGTTCATTCTCCTCTGGGGATTTGGGGCATGCACACACATGTGCCTGTCGTGCTTCTCAAGTCACCGGGTCTGAGCCTTCAGAACCGTGAGCCAAATAAATTTCTATTCTTTATAAATTACCCAGTCTCGGGTGTTTTGTTATAGCAGCACAGAATTGACTAAGAGGGCCCAGCAAATGGCGTAGCAGTTATATCATTGGACTCCCACATGGCCCACCATGGTTCAACCCAGTGGCTTCTAAATCATGCTGCATGCATGTGTGTGTGTGTCCAACATCCCAGGAAGAGAATGGAGGAGAAGAGATTGCAATGTGGCATCATCTTAGGAGGTGATTTCTCACTTTTCCTCTCACTGTCTCTGTCTCTCTCTAGCTAGTGCACACACCCTAAGGCAAAAACCTCTTAAAAACAAAACAGGGGCCGGCAGGTGGCATGGTGGTTAAGGGCACTGGACTCCCACATGAGACCACAGTTTGAGTTCTGGCTCACTTTTCACTTTCCCTTTCTCTCTCTCTCTCTCTCTCTCTCTCTCTCTCTCTCTCTCTTGTCCTCCTCTGGTCAAATTAAAAAAAATAAATAAGTAAATAGTTAAATAAAATAATTCTTAAAAAAAAAAAAAAGAAAGAAAGAAACAAGGGACCAACAGATGGCATAATGGTTATGTCGTTGTGCTCCCACATGGTGGCAGCAGTTCAAGTTCTGGACCTAGAGGCTTGAAATTCATGCTGTGTGTGTGTGTGTGTGTGTGTGTGTGTGTGTGTGTGTGCCCGACATCCCAAGAGGAGAATAGAGGAGAAGGGATTGTGGCATGGCCATCCCCCCCCCCCACTAGAGTGATATCTTGCTTTCTGACTCTCTGTCTCTCCAGCAAGCACACATGCCCTATTGCAAAAATCTCTCCTAAAAAAATAAACTGAAATGGACTAAGTCAAATCTTCAAAAACTCTCACAAATATGAATATTGATTTTTATGATTTCCACTAAGATATAGATACTATATTTTACTTCAAACAGAACTTGATGGTTATAGGGCTTCCTTTCATTGTTCCTCAATGTATTGGTATCTGAGGTGTTCAATAAGTATTTTTTGACTGAATAGATCATAGCGTCTATATCAGGAATTCGAGTCCCCTCCAATCTATATCCCTCATGTAGACTGTGCAGGAGGAGTTGTGCCTTGTCATTTCTGTACCCAGTGTCTAGAGCAATGCTTAGTACCTAGCAGGTGTTTCAAAGATACTGAATGAACAAGGGAATGAATGAATGAATGAATGGAAGAAGGATGGATAATATGATCTCTCTGCTACCCCAAATAACAAAGTGAAATCCCCAAACACACACTCCTTAACACTCCTCTTTCCACAACTTGTACAAAACTTCATTTCTCTGGTTCTTTCCTTGTATTCCTTTCATCTGTGCCTGCTCCTGCTCTGTCTCCTATGCTGGCTCCTTATCCTCTCCTCACTTCCACATTTTACATGGAAATTTCCAACTCTCTGCTGGACATATCCACTTTGTCTGAATCCCTCCAGTATGTATAGGCTGACCTGTTCATTATGACCTGTTTCCTTTGCGACTTCTCTAACAAATAACCCTCATGAACACCCCACATGTATCTCAGAACATACCAGGTATTCTAAAGATGCCTGTTGAGGCCAGCCTCTGGCTCAGTTGGGAGCCTACTGAACTACACGTGCTAGAAGCCACATGGTTGACACCGGTCTGGATCCCTAGTCCAGCTGACCTGATCTTGATCCAGCTGGAAGGCTGGGACAAGGGGATTATGACAAGAACCTACAGAGGGTGCTTCTCTCTGTGTCTCTCTTTCTCACTCATGCTTGCATCCTTGCATGTGCCTTCATTTTCTATCATAAATAAAAATAAATAAACTTTAAAAAAGGAAAAAAGAAGAAAGATGCCTGCTGAATATATCATCATCCACAGTACCCCAGTGCTTTGGCATGGACAAATTTAGCACCAGAGTCGCCAACCCATTTCCTCTTTGCTCTTTTTGCCTCCAAATTGACATCAGCATTGTTCATGGCATTCTCAGAAATCTCTCTGGGGAATTCACTTAATTTTCCACCTGCTGTACCCTTTATGTGACTCACCCAACTCCCCTTCAAGACAGGAAGATGTGGGGAGAGAAGTAAGACGGGAGAGTGCTGGGAGGTAAAAAAGAAGCTTGGAACAAGATGATATTTAATAAATCTCCAGGTCACAGCAAGTGAAAGGAAATAAACAGCATTAGGTTCAGTGCTAAAAATTGCAGGTGATAAAAATAGGGCTCTTGTCTAACATGATTCTCAGAAAACAAATGGTTAATATTTGGATGATGATTCAATAATTAATCAGAAAATGTAGTCTGAAATGACAAGAGACCATTTTTAACCTATTGAGTGAGCTAAACTAAAGCTAATAGTCAATGCTCACAAAGGCAAAGTATAATAGGAATGTCACTACTGAAACCCCATATAAAAGAAGTCATCTGAAACCTGGGAAAAGTTTCTCGTAAGAGGGGCTTTTCAGAAAGTTCATAGAAAATGTGTGTTACAAAAAATGATAGGAGTTAGATGGTGGTGCAGCGCTAAAATGCAACACCCCAAAAGGCCTCCACAGCACAGTGACTAATCCCTGTGCATCAGGAACCAGATCCCAAATGGCCAGCCATGGTTTGAGTTCTGGCCTCTTCGTTTTGAGAAATATCCCAGGCACATGTGCATGTGTGCACCAAGTCCTGACGGGATAAAGAAATGGAGGAAAAGGGATCAAGGCATGAGGGTGCTTTCTCTCTTTCTCTTTCTGTCTCTGGCAAGCACATGTACCCTCTGGCAATTAAAAAGAAAAAGATTGTATTATCGGGTAGGCTCCGTGGCCTGATGGTTGAGGCATCCAGATCCCACACGGCCAACCACATTGTTTAAGTTCCAGACCCAGGAGTTTGAGAAACACACCAGATGTGTGTGTATATGTGCCCAAAATCTTGAAAGGAGGGAGAAAGGGTGGAGAAGGAATTGTGGTACGACCCTCTCCCATGGGGGGTGGTGTGTGCTTTCTCCTTCTCCCTCTCTTGCTATCTCTGGCACACAAATATTCTTTTATATGTTTTTCTATGCAAAAATGTGTCATGACTTTTTTGACAACCCAGTACACCCTCTGCCAAAAAGAAAAAAATTATCTGAAACAATACTTAAAATACTAGGTAGGGAGGAAGTAAAGAATGAGCCTAGAGTAGACCATGGAAGTCTCAAGCACCAGACCAAGGTGCTTGGAACAGGGAACCACAGAGCTCAGTGATGCCCTTCATCAGGTCTGTAGAACCTTCAGTAAGTATGTGCTAAATATTAATAATAAGGCCACTAAAAATTAGGACACTGCTGCTATTACCAAGAGCCAGGAGGCATTGACCTTTGTGGTAGTAGGTGGTATTTGAGGCCTCACTCTCTGCTCCTCATCATGCCTTGGATCCCAGTTCTCTCCAGCTCTGTGGGGCAGAAACACTGGGTCATCTGCTAACGTGGTCTTTCTCCCTAATGTCCCATATTACAGCAACTTCCATTTTCCCCAAAGCAATAATCATTTCTCCAGAACCTAAGCCACCACCGTAGCTAATGTGCATGTCCACAGCCCTGGATCCATGGCACCTCTGCCAAGACAGTCCAAAGCCAAAACCTCAGCTTGGCTCAGACATCTACTTCTAAACACATTTCCAATAGAAACCCAAGGAGTTAACATATCCAGAGCAGGAGATTTCCATGAACTCCCCAGGACTTAACTAGAAAGAGAAGCCCAGGATCTCCATGCTGCCCTGGGCTGTGCTTTCCCTCTGGTCTCATAGCTGTTTTCTTTTGGGAGTTGGCCCGAGTCACCATAGCAGACAAGTACCCCGGGAATTATTTGCATACAGGTGCCAGAGTGTTCTAAATATAGGATTGATGCTAAGCACCACAAATAAGCACCACAAAGCAAATGCCTTGAAATTTATTTATAATTTATTTATAAGGGAGGGGGACAATCACCTGAGGAGGGAAGAAAGGAGGAAGTTATTAGAGACAGCCTGACAATGGTAAATGAGCCAGTCAAACTGAACAGGCTGGAGAGTCAGAAGGCCAGGGAATGACTTAATTCTGCCACTAACTTGGTTTGTAGGCTTGCAATACCCTCCACCCCGAGCCTTGGATTCTCTACTTGTAAAATAGGGATATTAGACTATATAATTTTTAAAAGGTTTGTTGCAGTAGGGCACATGTGCTCACTGGAGAGACAGAGAGAGACAGTGAGAGGGAAAGCAAGAAATCATCTCCCAGGGGGATGGCCATGCTGCAATCCCATCTCCTCCTTTCTCCTCCTGGGATTTTGGGTATATATGCATATGCACCTGGTGTGAGTTTTAAGCTGTCATGTCTGGGACTCAAGCCGCAGTCAGCCATGTGAGAGTCCAGTGCCTTAACCACCATGCCACCTGCAGGCCCCAGGACTATATGATTTTGAGGACTCTTTCTAGGGCCAAGGAATCAGGATACACAATAATAATAATTGTAGTGTAATAACAATTACTAACCTGAATTGAGTACTAAGTGTCAGGCACTGTGACCAGTGTTTTTCATGTATTACCAAGTCTTCGAGGGGAGTATTATACAAAAACTGAGACACAGAGAAGAGGTTAAGTACTTGTCCAAGTTAGCAAAGGTTGGAGCTGATAATTTAGTCTCATATTATACTGCAGTAGTCCCCAGTCCCTGGGTGGTGGACTGGTTCTGGTCTGTGGCCTGCTGTCCCCCAGCTCCTGCCCTCCCCCAACCCACACACTGCTGTATAGAAGGGGGGAAAAGGGGTGGTGGGCTAGGCTTCATCTGTGTTTACGGCTGCTCAATGCCACCTGGGCTCTGCCTTCTGTTGGATCAGCCACAGTACTAAATTTTTACAGCAGCGCAAATCCTATTTTCATGTGATTATTTCATTGTATATTGGAACGTGGTAGGAGTAGGGTGCATGGTGGATGAAGTGTGCTTGGATCATCCTGGAGCCAAACCCCCCACCTCATGTCCCTGTAGCGGTTGTCTTCCGTAAGGCCAGTCCCTGGTTCTGGGAAGAATAGGGATCGCTGCTATGGTGTCTTCTGGGATGCTAGTACACTTACCCTTGGTTTTGTATCCTAACTGTTTCACTGCCCTAAGCTCATGTCACCCCTCTCCATTTTTTTCTCTTCAGGTTCTTATCACCCTGGGTTACTCCTCAGGTTCTAACCCTGAGTCTAAACCAAAGTCTCTGGACTTTGCTCATGCTGTTACCTCTGCCTGGAACAGCCTTATCTCTGCTCTGCTGAACCTGTTGCTACTTACAATTCAGAATTCACTGGTGGAGGCCAGCAGGTGGCATGTTGGTTGGGGTGCTGGACTCCCACTTGGCCAACCACAGTGTGAGTCAGCTCACTCTCTCTCTTTCTCTGTCTCTCTCTGTTCAAATTAAAAAATAATAATAAACAAAACTAAATAATTATTTTTTAAAAAGTGAAGTCTCTCACTCTGCCTGATCTTCCTCTGCCACTTTAAATCCCTTTGAGGTTCGGCTGGTGGTATGGTAGTTAAGGCAGCTAGATCCCACATAACCAAATATGCGGTTTCAGTTCTGGACTCAATGGCTTGAGTAACACACTGGGCACTTGTGCACACGTGCCCAAAATCCTGAAAGGAGGGGGAAATGGAGAAGAAACTGAGGCATGACTATTCCCCATGGGGTGCTTTCTCTTTCTCTCTCTGTTTCTCTCCTGTGCTTGCACCTGACTTTCAAGGGGGAAAAAAATCCCTTTGGGAACAAGTCAGGCACACACGAAAAACCCTCTACACCATGGCACCCATTTCTGTTCCCATCTGAAGTGTGGAATCACCTCCTCCAAGAAGCCTGTTAAAATTACCCTCATTTTCATCATCCCTTCAGCAGTTATATGTCACTTAATGAAACATTGCAAGCACTTAACGAGTGAGTGCTATGATGGGCTGCAGAAAGAGTGTAGATTTGGGGCTCGAACACATCTGAGTTCAAATTCCAGCTCTGCCAGTTCCTGGCATGTGATCTTGGACCAATTATTTGACTTCTTGAGGTGCATAGCTGTGAAAATGGGGTTGATAGTAATATCCTTTTCTTGTATTGTTGGGAGGGTAAGATAAGTGTCATGGCAGAGCGTTGGCAGCTGTAAAGCTCTGTCTACACATTAATCATGCTCACTGCCTTTACAGCTGGCCCTCAATAATCTGCTGTTCTTCCTGCTGGTGCCGCACCCAGGACTGGCCTTCCATTCCCTGAGAGTTGGCCTGGCTGAGTAGCAACGTGCAAGGAAGGAGGAGCCCAAGAAAGCAGGGCTAAAATCTGCCTCAGCAAACTTCCGCCGCAAGGAAATTTAAAGGCTAATTATGCCTCTGTTGGTGGTAAATTTCCATGCTGGCCTTTGAGCTCAATCAGTTGACACTGCAACACCCTGGCGGGGAGAACAGCATCCTGAGAGACATTTTTCTTCTCACAGACTGGCACTTCATGGCAGCCTAAAAACATGGTCTATCGACCCTCAGAATCACCTCTGAATTTCTCTTATTTACTCTTTCTCTTCTCTTCTACCTTTCTGATCTCTCCTTCCTCATGTCCTAGCTGGAAATTGGAGTTCAGCCTGGAGCCCTAGTTAGAATCATCACAACGGGAGAGGCTGAGATTATTAGGATGGCCAAGGACAGCGTTGACTTACTGCTTGTGGTTAGGTCTCACTTTCTTTCTTTCTTTTTAATTTGCTATTGGGCATGTATGCTCACCAAAGAGAGACGGAGAAAGAGACGGAGGGAAAGTGAGACATCACCCCTAAGGGGGGATGGCCCCACTACAGTCCCTTCTTCAACTCCTCTCGGGGTTTTGGGTGTGCATAAACACAGGCACACTCACACCCAACATGTTGAATTTCAAGCCATGGGGCCCAGGACTCGAACCACACAGTTGACTATTTGAGATGCAGCCACTTTGACTACCACACTACCAGCTGGTCCCTAGGTCTCACTTTAAAAAAAAAAAAAAAAAAAAAAAAAAAAAAAACCTTTTCTTTCTTTCTTTATTTTAATTTGACCAGAGAGGACAGAGCAGGAGAGTGAGAAAGCAAGCTGCCAGGTCTAGGACTCAAACTGTAGTCGGCCATGTGGGAGTCCAGCATCCTCAACCACCATGCCCCTGCTGGCCCCAGGTCTCACTTTTTATATGCAGAAACAGTGGTGCAGTGGAAAGAGCCAGGGCTGGTTTCAACTCCCACTTATTCCATTTACCAGCTGTGTGACCTCTGATTTTACCTCTCTGGGCCTCAGTTTCCTCCCATGTATAATGAAGATAGCAAGACTTCCTTTTGTGATCAAATGAGATCAGAGATGTAGCAGATGATCTAACTGGACTGGTATCTGCAATGGCTCAGAGAGGGAAGGTAAAAAAGCAGCATGCCTGTTCTACAGAGAAGATAAGCTGAGAGGAGCCTCTGGCCTCCCCAACCATTGAGGGCAGAACTGATGTGGGACCAAGAGACGGGTCAGATATTGCAGGTGCAGAGAAGAGCTGGCCTTGGCTTTGAGAGGCATGATGCCATATCCTGAGCATGCACTATCATGTTGCCAAGCTTTATTGAACCTTTATTCTTTGCAAGGCCCTGTGCCCAGTGCTGGAGCTATAGATGTGAGTCAAACCCAACCCCTGCCCTCAGGGAGCTGGCAGTCTAGGAAGAGGATGAGTTTCAGGCACTTGCCATACAGCTGGTTAGAGGAGCCCTTAACCCAGGCTGGCGGGGAAGAGAGTCAGCAAAGCTTTCCCAAAAGAGGTGACTCTTGAACTGAGTCTTTAAACTCAAATGGTAGTTTGCTGGTAGAAAACGTGGGAGGATGGGCCAGTAGGTGGTGTGGTGGTTAAGGTGCTGAACCCCACATGGCCAACTGTGTGGTTCAAGTCCCAGACCCAGAAGCTTGAAATTAAACATACCAGGTGTGTACACATGTGTGTGTGCCCAAAATCCCAAGAGGAGAATGGAGGACAAGGGATTGTGGTATGGTCATTCCCCTTGGGGCACTCTCACTTTCCCTCTCTCTATCTCATCAGTGAGCACGCGTGCCCACACATGTGTCCTACAGCAAAAATTTAAAAAGAAGAAAGAAAGAATAGAAAAGAAAATGAGGGAGGAGGAGTAACCTCTAGGGAGAAGAAAACAACCTTAGCAAAGCAAGGAGCAAAAAAGTGCATCCTAATTCTCTCAGCCAAGAAGAGCCTAAGGAGACAGGGCAATTAAATGCAAATGGTATTCTGGATGAGATCCTGGCACCAAAGTCAGGCATTAGGTAAAAGCTAAAGAAAATGGAATAAACTCTAGACATTTGTTAATAATAACTTATCAGTACTGGTTAATTGTAACAAATGTACCATGCAAATGCTAACGGGGAAAACTGAGTGTGAGGTTAATGGGAACTCTGTACTGTCTTCCCAATTTTTCTATAAATCTAAATATGTTCTAAAAAAAAAAAGTTGTTTTGGGGGCCCCCAGGTGGCATGGTAGTTAAGACACTGGACTCTTAGATAGCCAACCACAGTTTGAATACTGGACTTGGCAGTTTGCTTTCTCAATTCCTCTCTCTCTCTTTCTTTCTGCCTATCTCTCTCTGGTGAGCACACATGACCTATAGCAAATTCAAAAATAATAAATAAAATTAAATAAATAATTCTTTTTAAAAATAAACTGTTTTAGGACCAGCAGATGGCATAATGGATATTTTACTAGACTCCCACATAGTTAACCACAGTTCAAGTCCTAGACACAGCAGTTTAAAACTCTAGCTAGGCACATGTGCATGTGTGCCCAAAATCCTGAGAGGAGAAGGGATTGTAGCATGGCCAATCCCCCTGGGGTGGGGGTGATTTCCTGCTTTCTGTCTCTCTGTCTCTCCAGTGAGCGTATGCGCCCTATAGCAAAAACCTCTATAAAAGAAAAAAAAAAAAAACCTGTTTTTGTTGTCTCATTTGTTTGTTACATACATCTTATGTTTGGGTTGAGGGTTGGAGCAAATATGGATGGAGTGTGGACCGCCTGCAGGGTGAGTGACTGAAAATGGAGCTGGAAAGCCAGAAAGGGTCTGCATGCCAGGCAAAGGAGTTTACTGTGTACCTCCCTAGGTTTTAAGCACTGGAGTGACAATAGCCAGAGAGCATATGGAGGGAGCATGGAAGGAGCAAGGCTGAGGGCAGGAGCTCCATTCGGGCTACTGCTGCAGTGTAAGAGGAGCTCATAGGAATGTGAGGGAGGGAAGGGGCAGCAGGGAGAGCCAGGCTCACAGCTGGCCCTCAGTAAATGGTTACAGAACAGAACTGAGGCTGGGATGTGCTCACGAAAAGTGTGGGAGTTAGAATTGATCATCCAATAAATTATAATTCTTAATAACATTTTGACCATTTACCAACTACTTTACTAAAGTCCTTCCCTATGTGGTATACCAAGGAGAGGAGAGGACAGGGCAGGGGATACACGTGAGTTTTGAATAAGGATGAGGAGGACAAGAGCAGAGAGGAATAATGACGACCCTCCGTTCGAGCTGGCAGCAGTGGTGGGGTGCTCAAAGAAGGGAGCATAGACATCTCCTTGAACTTGACCTGCCATCCTTCTGGGTCTGAGCTCAGAGGCCCTGCGTCATTAGCACACAGCCGAAAGACTTCACAGAGGAAGGTGAGAAGCACAGGAATACAGGGTGGGTAAGAGTTTCCAGCAGTCACCTGGCAACAGTGGTGTGGGGGAAGGAGGGGCTTCAGAAGAAGAAATGATAAATCCTCAGCTAAATGGTCTCCCCTGCTCCCATCCCTGCCCTTAGCAACCCATCGGGCAGGATCCAAGCAAGCTAGGAGAATCTCCAGCCTTTCAAGGCAACTGGACATCTTTAGAGACAAAGCACGGCTGCTCTGTCTGTGCATTGAAAATGAGGTGAAAGGGCCATGACTCATACCTACTTTCTGCGTTGATGACGCCACTGTGTAAACCCCTATGATCAACAACGTTAACAGTGGTAGCAGCTGCTAAGATGGGCCACAACAGCACAGCACAAGAGAACGTGCACGAACTAACCCTGGCCATCCTTCTCACTTCGGATAGGTTTACTAACATATTGCAGGCACTATGATAGTTCCCACTAAGACATTGAGTCTCAACCACCTGTGAGGTCCCTGGGGTATCACTGGACAGTGGACAAAGTAGGGAAGCAGTAGGTATGGAAAGAGCCCAGCCTCTGGCAGCAGGCAGCCCTAGTTTTAAATCCCAGCTGTGCCATTTACTAGTCTTGGTAGGATTTTGTCAAGTCACTTAACTTCTCTGAGCCTCAGTTTTATTTGTTCTGTGCACAATTATTTGTGATATTTACAAGAAAGCATATTTTCTCATTTAGTCTTTAATGTAGTACTAGAAAAGCAGGCATTCATAATGAAGTATTGCTTTTGTTGTTGTTGTTAGTTTTAGTTTTACTATAGGGCACATGTGTGCTGGTTAGAGAGAGAAAGTGAGAAATTATTCCCCAGGGGGTATGGCCACACCACAATCCCATCTCCTCCATTTTCTTCTCAGGATTTTGGACATACATACACATGCCCAGCATGATTTTTAAGCCAGGCATGATTTTCATTTATTTATTTTAAACAATTTTTTTAAAGAATTGTTTTATTTAACTTTATTTATCATTATCATTATTTTTGAACTTGACCAGAGAGAGATAAGGAAAGTGAGAAAGTAAGTCACCAGGTCCAAGACTCGAACCAGGGTCAGCCATGTGGGAGTCCAGCGCTTCTAACCATGCCACCTCCCAGCCCCAAGCCAGGCATGATTTTTAAGCCATTGGGGTCAGGACTTGACCCACACACTCACCCATGTGAGATCCAGCACCCTAACTGCCGTATCACCTGCTAGCTGGCCTGATATCTTTCCTATTTTCAGCTGGAGAAACTGAGGTTCAGAGACATTGTCATTTAGCACACTACTCCCACCATGTGTTCATTCTACCTATATCATAGCTGAGCTAACCAACCCCCCACCCTTCCTCTCACGCAGTGCCCGAATATGCAGCAGTGCCTGAGAGACCACTACATTAAGTGCCAAGTCACTTACATGTTGAGTTACTCAGCCTCGGATATAAATTAGACTCACCTGTAAGTTGTAGGCAGTGGACAGAGGAGGGCTGGAAGAAAGGGAGCCAGAAGACTAATGCGTAATAGGTTGCAAGTGATAACCCATCCCCTTCTGAGAGCGCTTGATTGAGGCTCCAAGTTTTAGCTGTGACATTGAGTCTCAACCACCTGTGAGGTCCCTGGGGTATCACTGGACAGTGGACAAAGTAGGAAAGCAGTAGGTATGGAAAGAGCCCAGCCTCTGGCAGCAGGCAGCCCTAGTTTTAAATCCCAGCTGTGCCACTTACTAGTCTTGGTAGGATTTTGTCAAGTCACTTAACTTCTCTGAGCCTCAGTTTTATTTGTTCTGTGCACAATTATCTGTGATAATTACAAGAAAAAAAAAGGCATATAAATTATCTGCATGAATAGTTGCTGTCCAGGGGCCCACAGGTGGTGTGGTGGTTAAGGTGCTGGACACTCACATGGCCAACTGTGGTTTGAGTCCCAGACCTGGTGGCTTGAATCACACCCAGTATATATGTGTATGCGTCCCAAACCCCAGGAGGAGGTGTAGGAGAAAGGACTGCAGGGTGACCATATCCCTGGGGGATTTCTCACTTTCCTTCTCACTATGTCTCTCTGGTGAGCATACGCACCCTATAGCAAAAACCTTTTTAAAAAACAGTTGCTGTCCAATAAATTATAATTCTTAATAACCTTTTGACCATTTACTAAAGTCCTTCCCTATGTGGTATACCAAGGAGAGGAGAGGACAGGGCATGGGGCACACTTGGGTTTTGAATTCAGGGAGACCTGGATTCAAATCTAGACTCTGCCACTTACTATTATGTGAATGTGAGTAAGCGATCTGATTATTCTGGACCTCAGTTTTCTGATCTGTAAAACAGGGATAGTAACAGTACCTAGATCACAGGGTTATTATGAGGATGAAGTGAGTTGATGAAAGCAGTGAGCACTGTCCTGGCAAGAGAGCAGTACCACTGCCAGCTCAGACCAATCTGTGGGAGGTATTATTAGCCCCATGTACAGGCAAGGGTATTTTACATAAACGGAAGCTGCTGTTTATTAATGTTGTCGAGAGGAACACCAGGCATTCCGAAGTAGAATGGTACCACTGTCATTCTCTGAGCCTCTAAAAGCAGGGGTCAAGAGGAAGCAAGGCTTCCCTCCACAACTGGCTCACAACCACTGTGTCCTGAGGCCAGCTGTCTGAGTTATTCTTTTTTGTTAGATGTTTTATTCCTCTGTTCATGTCAAACATGGTAAGAAGATTGAGTCTTCCAGGCCATCCCTCATCCCTGGACTCCGATTCCCATGGTGTGGTACATCATCTCCTCCTCTCCCCACCAAAGCCTTTCTCTGGGCCTTTGTTGCTCAGCCTCTCACCTGAATGTTTCTTTCACCTCCTTGCTGTAATTAAAACCCATTTCTCCCTGAGAACGTGGCATTCCTGAGCCTCCAAAGTACTGGTTGCTTCCTCTCTTGTCACCCTTGAAACTCAGGACTAGGCAGTAGAATAGGTGTTGATTCTCACCTCCATTTCCAGATCATTTTCCTTCCCTCCTTCAACAAAACCAAACAAAACACTTTGCAACTCATGTCACAAGAAAATGCCACCCAGTGACCCGCTACTGACCAATGGACAGCTCCTGCTTCATTTTACTCTCTCCATTCTTGGTGATTTTCCAACATCTTAGTCTCTTACTTCTTTGAACTCTTCTCCTCCAGTGACGTTGATCTCTAACCCTGCCTTAGCCACTCACTGGCAGTTACACCCTGGATCTTATCGTACCATTAGCAAGTTCAAGCCTCCCACGATCAGACCACCACCCAGCTTACTCCTAGATTCCCAGTGTCAACAGGCTTCACCCCTGCCACCTTTTTTACTGTCCTTCACCCTCTTGTGGCCGTATCTCCCTCTCTACCCAACTTGAATTCAATGGTCAGTCATGACAATGGCTTCCTTCACACAGTCCTGACTCCCTCAGTCCTCTGTAGCATTGTCATATTCACTCAGCAAAATCATACTTTCATGAAAGCCAGGTCTCTGCCTATTCTATGCCTGAATCCACAGAGCAAAACATGGCTAGAGAAAACACACAGCTGTGCTTCAAATGCATGAGTTCATGGGTTTAAATTTATGATCGCTAATATTTTTTTTAATTTGCTACAGGACACATGTGTTTTCTAGAGAAAGACACAGAGAGAGATAAAGTGAAAAAATACCCCTGCAGAGCGACCAACAGTTAGCGTAATGGCTATGTCGCTGGACTCCCACATAGTCGACCGCGGTTGGCATCCCGGACCCAGTGGCTTAAAAGTCACGCCGGGCGCATGTGCGTGCGTGCCCAAGATCCTGAGAGGAGAGTGGAGGAGAAGGGATTGTGGTGTGGCCATGCCCCTGGGGGGTGATTTCTTGCTTTCTGTCTCTCTTTCTCTCTCAGTCTGTCTGGAGAGTGCACGCACCCTATAGCAAAAACCTCTCCAAAAAAAAAAAAAAAAAAAAAAAAAGGAAAGAAAACACCCCTGCAGAAGGTATGACCATGCCATAATCTCTTCTCTTCCATTTTCCTCTTGGGGTTTTGGGCACTCATGCACATGTGTCTGGCTTGTCTCTCAAGCTGCTGAGTCTGGGATTTGACTATGCAGTTGGCCATGTGGGATCCAGCTGCTTTGACCACCACACCACCAGCTGGTCCTATGATCACTAATTTCAAGTGGGCCCTAAATGCTAATCAGCAAGCAAATTACATTTCTCTAGTATATTCACTCTCTTGCCTTCTTGGACAATGTTCTCCTCTCTTCTCTAGTCTTGAAACCTCCTGCCCCATCCTCACTCTTCAGCTGATGACCTGGCTTTGTACTTTACCAAAAAATTGTGTCCCAGAGAATCCCCACCAGCACCTGTAACCCCATTTAGCACCTGCACCAAAACCCTCTGCTTCCTCCTCTGTCAATGTGGATGCACAGACTGTGCTCCCAACAGACTTCCCCTCTACATGAGATTCCATCCGCTCTCATCCACTCAAGGATACTGTCCCAGCACTTCTCAGTGAGAAGCATCTCCAACCTTCCAGTCTCTCAGAACAAACCCTGGGCCTCATCTTTGATTCCTCTTCTTTCTCCCCATCACATCCAGTTCACTTCCTGTCAGCAAGAGTGTTCGCATATGCACAGACTCTGACCACACCTTCATGGCCATCACTATTATCACTCTTCAAGCCAACATCATTCCAGACCTCGCTTGCTGCAAACCCTAACTAGTTCTCCCTGCTTCTGCCCTTTGCTTATCATAATTTATTTTTGAAACAGGCATAACTCTGCCTCAGAGAAATTTGTTAAATATTTTTTAAGAGAGATTTTTGCCATAGGGCATATACACTCACCAGAGAGACAGAGAGACAGAAAGAAAGAAATCAATCACCCCCACTTGGGGGATGGCCATGCCACAATCCCTTCTCCATTCTCTCAGGATTTTGAGCATGCACACACACATGCCCAGCATGAGTTTTAAGATGCTGGGTCTGGGGCTCAAACCATGGTCAACTATGTGGGAGTCCAGTGACATAACCATTACGCCATCTGCTAGTCCCAAAATTTCTTTATTTTAAGAGATATTTTTGCTATAAGGTGTATATGCTTGCTGGAATGACAGAGGGAGACAGAGAGACAGCAAGAAATCAACCCTCCGGGGGATGGCCACACCATAATCCATTCTCTTCTTAAGATTTTGGGCATGCCCGCACACACACCTGGCATGAGTTTTAAGCACTGCGTCTGAGACTAAAACAACAATTGACCATGTGGGAGTCCAGTGACATAACCATTAAGCCATCTGCTGGTCCCAATACTTCTTTTTTTATTTTGACTTTATTTATTTATTTATTCATTCATTTTAATTTGACTAGAGAGGGATGGAGGAGGGGAGAAGTGAGAAAGCAAGCTGCCAGGTCTGAGACTTAAACCACAGTCAGTCATGTGGGAGTCCAGTGCCCTCAACCACCACGCCACCTGCTGGGCCCAATATTTCTTTCTTATAAGAGAGATTTTTGCTATAGGGCATGTGTACTTACCAGAAAGACAGAAAGAGACATAGAGACATAAGGTGAGAAATCACCCCCCCCGCAAGGGAGATGGCCATACCCCAATTCCTTCTCCTCCATTCTCCTCTCAGAACTTTGGATATGTACGCACATGTGTCTGGTGTGAGTTTTAAGCCACCAGGTCCAGGACTTGAACCATGGTCAACTATGTGGGAGTCCAATGACATAACCATTACACCATCTTAAAATGCAAGTCACTGGGCCTGGCAGGTAACGTGGTGGTTAAGGGTGCTGGACTCCCACATGGCCGACCACGGTTTGGGTCCTGGAACTGGCAGCTTGCTTTCTTACTTTCACTCTTTCTCTCTCACTCTGTTCCTCTCTGGTCAAATTAAAATAAATAAATATATAAATAAACAAAGTTAAAATAAAAAATAATTCTTAAAAATATAAAAGATGCAAGCTACTAAAACGTTCTGGATGGGACCAGCAGTTAGCGTAATGGCTATGTCACTGAACTCCCATATAGCTGACCGCAGTTCAAGTCCCAGACCTGGTGGCTTAAACTCACACCAGGCGCATGTGCATGCGTGCCCAAGATCCCAAGAGGAGAATGGAGGAGAAGGGATTGCGATATGGCCATCTCCCCTGGGGGGTGATTTCTTGGATTGGATCCTGGGACAGTAAAAAGTCATTAGTGGGAAAAAAAAATCTAAGGAAATCCCAGTAGTTGATAGTTTAGTTACTCATACTGTATCAGTGTTAGTTTCTTCATTTTGACAAATGCATCACAGGTATATACTATGCTAACATTAGAGAAACTAGTGAAGACTATGTGGGAAAGCAGTACCGTCACTGTAACTTTTCTACATACCGGAAATTATCTAAAAATAAAAAGGTTATTTTAAAAATGCAAGCTAGGGGCTAGCCCCATAGTGCCGTGGTTAAGCACTGTGCATAGGGAGCAGGAACTCACTCTATCAACTGTGGTTCAAGTCGCAGTCCTGGCAGCTTGAAAACCATGCCAGGTGCTTGTGTATGTGTGTGCCAAATCTTCATAGGACAAAGAAATGAAGGAAAAAGGATTGCAGCATGACCACACCCCATCAGGGAGTTCTTTCTCTCTCTCTGGCAAGCACACACACCCCTTTTGCAATACAAAACAATTTTCAATAAAAAATTATATATATATATATATATATATATATATATATATATTTATATATTTATATATTTATATATTTATATATATATACAGGCACACACATACATACAAACACACATGGGTCAGCAGGTGGCATGGTGGTTAAGGTGCTGGATTCCCACAGGGCAGACTGCAATTCAAGTCCTGGACCTGGGGGCTTGAAAATTATGCATATGCGTATATGCCCAAAATCCCAGGAGGATAATGGAAGTGAAGGGAATATGGTGTGGCCCGCCCCCCTAGGAGTTATTTCTCATTTTCCCTCTCACTGTCTCTCTCCAGAGAGTTTACACATCCCATGACAAAATATATATGTAAAACAAGTCATTCCATTGCTCAATGTCATAAGGCATCATTTATGTCTAGGGGCTTGTACTTCCCACTGAGTGCCCTTTAGATGGAGAGATGTCATGTCATCAATCTCTGCAGAGCTTGCTCAAAACCAACCGCACTTTTGTAAATGTCTTTCTCTTCTGACTGTAAAGCCCTTCCCCTACACTAACCTGAAAAAATGTATTCATTTGTCAAGACCCAGTTCATACATCCCCTCCCTCATTGGCATCCTCAGGCAGAGGTAACCACTCTATTCTGTGTTTCCACAACACTTCACCCCTCATTAGTTCATTTATATTGTATTAGAGCTGTGTGTTTGCCTTCTATGACAGTGCCTCGCACATAATAGGTACATGACACATGGTTATTGAGTGAATGAATGTGCAATGACTTCCAGGTTGTTTCTTTTTCTTTTACACCAATTTAGATGGAGGGAAGGGGGTTGTGGACTCAAACACTATGCCTTGGGAGCCCCCAAGTAGCCAGTCAGGATTGTTGGTTAATTTATTGTCAAATTATAAAGGCAGACTGCAGTTCTTATTTGACTTCTCATAGTCTTTGTTGTGATTTTAAAAATCAGATTAAGCCTCCTCCAGCAGCTGGCTCCTACAGGCTTTGGGAAGATGAAAGTGTCAGCATGTCTCTGCAGCCACACCAGGAAGCCTGCTATCTAGAAAAATCAATTCTGATTATCATAAGAGCTGAGCACTGGATGGTGTACTCAAACACTCTCTCCATTTTCCTGGAGCCATAGGAACTTGTCAGAACCCTGTGTCCCTGTTCAGCCTTCATACTTCTATGTTGTCTATCGGTCTCTCTATAGGTCTCTGGCTTCTGTTCAGATAGCTAGATATCCCCTTCCTGAATGACAGTGGGAAGACTGGACTGTGTTAGGAGACCTTATCAAGGATAAAGTTCTCAGTAAAGTCCCTATCTCTCTCTGAGCCTCAGCCTCCTTGTGTCTGAAATGAGACAGATATGAGAAGCTCTGAATCCATAGGTTTGTTGGCATCTGATACGGTGACTGGCGATCTCAGCAGACAATGCAAGCTTAGGACATGGACATTACCTTCGGGTAGTTAGTGGAGGGATTCATCACCAAAGAAAAGGGAACTTGAGTTAAAGCCTTGAAGGATAGGGAAATTTTGTATGAGGTCTTTTCTGATTGATTGATTGACTGATTGATTGATTGATTTGAGGTTTTTGCTATAGAGCGCATGTGCTCACCAGAGAGACAGAGACAGACAGAGAAACAGAAAGTGAGAAATCACCCCCCAGGGGAGTTGGCCATGCCATAATCCCTTCTCCTCCATTCTCCTCTCAGGATCCTGGGCACGCACGCACACGCGCCCGGCATGAGTTTAAGCTGCCGGATCTGGGACTCAAACTGTAGTCAACTATGTGGGAATCCAGCAACATAGCCATTACTCCAACTGCTGGTCTCACTAGCTTTAATATTTATAAGTGACTTAAAGCCATGTGGTGGCCTAGAAGGCTGCTGTGTGGGAGGAAGGCAGCACGCTAATGAGTGAACCTAGCTGACTGCTCAACTCCGCCATCTCACCTGGCCTTTTGTTGTGAGCTTCTGATTATACAGTTTCTCTTGTCACTAGGGAATTCAGATTCCCAGGACATCTCTTAAGACTCCTTTTATTTGTTCCTGCTATCATCATTGTATCCCTTTTTGGAGGTAATGCTCACTTATACATATGTCTTTAATTACATGGATAGGAGGCAATGCTCACGTATATATTTGTCTTTAATTACATTAATAGGGAGCTTCATTTCCTCTTCCATGAATAAGCCTGTCCATGGAGATAGAGGGTTCTACCACAGACCTGGGTGGAATGCTTTAGGCCTTAAATAATAGTAAATCTGGGCTATACGAACTTTGACCTTGAATGCACACTGTATGGGGTAATTGCAGCTAGGGCTCATGTCAGTCCATGACTGGGTTTGTTGTCTGTCTGACTCTAGAGTAAAATATTAGCAAGCCCCATTCACCTGAAGACTTAAGACACATGCTTCATCCTAGCTTTCTGGAGTAATAAAGCTCTTTTTCCTGCATCTCTCCCTCTACTCGTCCCAAACTTAGGTGCAAAGAAAAGAAATGTCATTTATTGCTCTCCCTAGAGTCCTGCTAAAAACTGCTGTTTGTTGAGTGTTCACTCTGGGTCAGGCACTATGTTAGTATTTGCACATATCTCTTTAAGCTCATCACCAACACAGAAAAATGGAGGCATAATGGAGGTATAAACAAGCATGTGGTGATTGGGGGCTTCAGAGGAGGGAGTTGAAGAGGAAAATAAAGGTGGGAGGGTGGGGAAGTGATACCAGGACAGGCTTAGGAGCAAGGAGAGACCTGTAAGTTCTTCACAAAAGACAGGTATTTTCTCTCTTTCTTTCTTTCTTTTTTTAAAAGTTATTTATTTATTTATTCCGTGTGAGAGATAGGCACCCCCAATGAGGTTTTCATCTCGTGAGCTACTCCCAGCCTCAGCTGGCCTAGATCACAGGAACAGTATGTGTGCCCTTTGTACACAGGGAGGGTATGGGATGGGAACCTAGGACCTTTCCATGTAGGTACAATTGCATTACTGCTGTGCCACCATGTGGTCCCAAGACAGAGTACTTGAGTCTCTAATAGAGGAATGTTAGAATCAGTCCATTCCCCAGTTTTTATGTAAGTAATCTCAGACATGTGAGACACTCCTGTCTTCAAAATTTTCTTGACATTTAGGTCACCAAGTAAACCTCATTTGTGGGAGCAGGAAAGGAGGGATGCTGTCTTTCCACAGTGGAGGACCCCGTCATTGTACCCCCTGTCAGGGACTGAGCCTGAGGTGAGCTGTAGTATAGGTCACAGGCTAAGTTAATCTTTTAAGTAACCTGAACCCCAGCTGCAAGACCAGAGTGAGACCTAAGTCATTTTCAGGGATTTAGGGGCTCTGAATCCCGTGCCTGAGAGCGAAAACATGCTATTCTTTCCTTCAAGGCTCTTATCACAGATGAATAAGACCCTTTTTTCATGTACTTAATGTCTTATCTTCCCTGCTAGCGTGTAAATGCCATGAGAGCAGGAAGGGTATATCCCTGTCCTTGGTGGAATGCCTAGCACAGTGTGAACACCAGATATGCCTATAGAATGAATAAAATAATCAAGTTTACCATTCAGCTCCACACAGGTAACTCAACATCTTTGGCCTCATCCACCTACTTTTTTTTTTTTTTTTTTTTAATTGCCAGAGAACATGTGTATTCACCAGAGAGAGAGGGAGAGGAGAAAGAATCCCACAATGGGACACGGTCATGCCTCATTCCCTTCTCCTCCATCTCTTGATCCTATCAGGGTTTTGGGCACACACTTGCATGTACCCAGTGTGTTTTTCAAGCCACTGGGACTGGGATTCAAACCATGGCCAGCCATGTAGGATCTGGCTCCCTTAACCACTAGACTATGGGGCTGGCCCTATCTACCTATTCTTTAAATAAGTAACTACCTCCCTATATCAGGAGGAAGGCGTGAAAGACACAAAGAATGATTTAAAGCACTTAAAGAAGAATGTATGTGGCTGACAATATCCTCCATCTTTCTGCTCTATCAAGACTTCATTGTTCACCATGGGCTTTCCCTTCCATTCCTCACTTGATCTTCAGCCTAACAACCCATGAGGCAAGGAGAATAAAGATTATTTCTCCACTTGATAGTTGGGGAAACAAGGCCATGGAGGGGAAGAGCCACCCCCAGAATACATGATAACTGCAGGGCAGACAGGACTAGAACTCAGGACTCCAGAATCCTAGGTTAGTTCAGCCCTCTTACAGCTCCTCAGATTCTTCCCTGGACAAGCATCAGATGATCGATCGACACCCTCTGCAATGGGCCCCTTGTGGAGCTAGTGGAAACCCCCTTATTCTCTTTTCTTCCTGCAGGTCTGCAAGGTTGCTTGGCAACTAGCACCCAGCAGTAAGTGGCCTCTGGTTTCCAAGTGTCCCTCTCTCACATGTGTGTGCGCTCATTCCCCATTGAAGATATTTCTCTAATCCCATCTCCCCATATGGTTTTCTCTCTGATCCACAATAATTAACCTCTAAGGAAACACAGGGGGCTCTCAGGGACCTGTGGTGAGAGATCCCAGGGAATAGGCACTCCCAGTGCCCTCAACATCCAACAGCCCCCAGAGATGACAGACACTTTTATTGCAGGTGGTCCTGCTCAGTGATGCCCATAACCACCTCTTCTTTCGTCTTCACCTTCCACCCTGACAACAGCTTTCTGAAATCCCCTGAGAGAGAGCAAATGGGCTGGAGGAATTTAACTGAGCACTGGGCTAGAAGTCACTGGGTGCTATTCTAGCACTTCTGGAAGCACAGATGGGAAACTTTGGAAGGGGCTCAGTGACTCTTTACATGTGGACCAGGAAGCAAAGAAAGGAAGGAACAGGGCCAGCAGGTGGCATGGTGGTTAAGGTACTGGATCCCACATGACTGATGCGTCAGGTGAGTGTGCATGCATGCCTAAAATCCTGAGAGGAGAATGGACGAGAAGGGATTGTGGCATGACTGTCCCATGCTGCGGGCTGCTTTCTCACTTTCCCTCTCTCTCTGTCTCTCTCTGGTGAGCTCGCTCACCCTGTAGCAAATAAATAATAATAAAAAGAAAGGAAAGAATGTACCATTTATTGCATTCTGAATATGGGCCAGAAACTATATTATGTTATCGCATTTAGCCCCCTCAATAAACCTATGAGGCTTTTACAGTTGAAGATATTATCTATTCATAGACATGAAGTGGCTTACCAAGGCTTACACAACTTAAAACAAAAAGTCACAGAACTTTTGTGTACAGAAGCACACATAAATAAGTAGATATACAGGTTCCTCTCTCTCCCTCTCCTAAATTCTGTAAATTTTAGTCTGAACTCTCTCTCCAATTTCTCTCCTCATTTCCATCTCTGATGTCATTTTGCCATCATTTTTGGGTTATGGACTGAATGTGTGTGCCCACTGCAAAGTTTATGTCATAGTCCTAACCTCCAGTGTGGTTGAATTTGGGGCCTCTAAGGGAGTAATTAGGTTATATGAGGCAAAAAAAATGAGCCCAGATCCAGTAAGATTAGTTTCATTATAAAAAGTGACACCAGGGGGGACCAGCAGTTAGCGTAATAGCTATGTTACTGGACTCCCATGTAGTCAACCACAGTTCGAGTCCGAGACCCGGTGACTTAAACTCACACCGGGCGCGTGTGCGTGCATGCCCAAGATCCTGTGAGGAGAAAGGAGGAGAAGGGATTGTGGCGTGGCCATCCGCCCTGGGGGATGATTTCTCACTTTCTGTCTCTCTGTCTCTCTGTGTCTGGCTGGCGAGCGCACGCGCCCTATAACAAAAAAAATTAAAAATAAAAACCTCTCTCAAAAAAAAAAAAGTGACACCAAAGAGCTCATGCACATTTTTTTAGAGTTTTTTGCTATAGGGCATGTGTACTCACCAGAGAGACAGAAAGCAATAAATCACACCCCAGGGGTGAATGGCCATGCCATAACCCCTTCCTTTCTATTCTCCTCTAAGGATTTTGGGCATGTACGCACATGCAGCTAGTTTGAGTTTTAAGCTATCGGGTCCAGGACTTGAACCATGGTTGACTATGTGGGAGTTCAGTGACATAACCATTATGCCATCTGCTGGTCCCACTCATACACATTATTTATTATGCCCATGCATGAGGAAAGGCCAGGTGAGCCCAGAGAGAAAAAGGCAGCTGTCATAACCCAAGAGAAGAGCCCTCACCAGATACCACCACCTTGATCTTAGACTTCCTGTCTCCAGAACTGTGAGAAAATTAATTTCTGGTTTTTAGCTACCCAGTCTGTGGTATTTTGTTCTGGCATCCTGAGAAGACTAATATTCTTAGTTTAGCCCCATATAATTTACCAAACAACTATTTTTTTCCTTCCTTCCTTGCTCCCTTCCTCCCTTTCTTCCTTCCTAATTTATTTACTTCTTTCCTTTTTTAAAATATTTAGTCAATACGTTATGTATGTATACATGATTTTTAAAACAACTTTATAAGGTATAATTGATATACCAAAAATATACAAATATTTAATGTACACAATTTGATGAATTTGGACCTAACTACTGATTTCTTTGACTCATATTCATTTACCTTTCAAACTGAAGCCATGGCTTTTCTTCCATTTATTTATTTATTTTTATTATTAATATTTTTTTTTAGAGAGAGAAATTTTTGCTATAGGGTGCATGTGCTCACAGAGACACAGAGAGACTTTAGAAAGCAAGAAATCACCCCCACCCCTAGGGGGATGGCCATGCCACAATCCATTCTCCTCCACTGTCCTCTTGGGATTTGGGGCATGTGTACAAATGAGCCCCGTATGAGTTTTAAGCCACTGAGTCCGGGACTCAAACCTCAGTTGACTATGTGGGAATCCAACAACATAACCATTACACCATCTACTGGTTCTGAAGTCATGGAGTTTTCTAAAATACAAATCTGACTTTGTTAAAATTCTTCTATTGTCAGTAAGTGGCGTGGTGGTTAAGGCACTGGATCCCATGCAGATGAATTGCAGTTTGAATCCCACCCCAGCAGCTTGTAAAACATGCTACCCTAAATCCTAACAGGATGGAGAAATAGAGAAAAAAAGATTGCGGGGAACCAGCAGTTGGCGTAATGGCTATGTCGCTGGACTCCCACGTAGTTGACCGCAGTTCGCTTCCCGGACCCAGTGGCTTAAAACCCACGCTGGGCGCGTGTGCGTGCGTGCCCAAGATCCCGAGAGGAGAATGGAGGAGAAGGGATTGCGGTGTGACCATCCCCCCGGGGGGTGATTTCTCGCTTTCTGTCTCTCTGTCTCTCTCTGTCTGTCTGGCGAGTGCATGAGCCCTATAGTGAAAACCTCTCCAAAAAAAAAAAAAAAAAAAGATTGTGATATGACCACACCCTACAGGGAGGTGCTCTCTCTCACTTGTGAGAACACACGCTTTCTGACAATTAAGAAATTTTTAAAAAATCCTTTGCTATTTTTTTTTTTTTAGCAAAAGTGATATAATTTACTATGTCAGATATCATTAGACCATCATTAATTTTACCTGGAATCATGGCTGACAATGAACTTATGCTGGGAGTCTGGAGAAACATTGGTTTAGCCATTTTTTATGCTCACTTGGGTTTACTACAACTAGCATAGTCTTCAATCAGAGGTTTCTTTACAGTACTCTTTTCTTTTTTTTAAAAGGTTTTTGCCATAGAGTGTATATACTTGCTGGAGAGAGACAAAGAGAGACAGAGAGGGAAAGTGAGAAATCATCCTCCAGGGGGGTTGGCCATGCCACAATCCCTTCTCCTCTGTTCTCCTCCTGGATTTGGGGCACATGCACACCCACATGCCTGGTGTGATTTTTCAAGCCATCAGGTTCGGGATGTGAACTGTGGTCGACGATGTGGGAATCCAGCACCTTAACCACCACAACACCTGCTGGCCCCTTATGGGACTCTTTTAAAGTCATATAACTATTGTGAGGTTTCCTTTAGTTAAAACTAAATAGTGGAGATGCCTGGTGTGATTTTCAAGCTCCCACTCCAGGACTAGAAGTGTAATTAGCCATGTTGGAGTATAACACCTTAACCACTACGCCCCCTGCTGACTCCTCCCATTTCTTTTTTTTTTTAAGAATTATTTTATTTAACTTTATTGATTGATTGGTTGATTTTAATTTGACCAGAGAGAGGGACAGAGTGAGAGAGAAAGGGAAAGTGAGAATGTAAGCCACCAGATCTGGGACTCAAACCACAGTCGGCCATGTGGGAATCCAGCACCCTTAACCGCCACACCACCTGCTGGCCCCCCAGTTCTTTTTAAAAATAGAGTCTCATGGTGTCATGATTCTCCTGCCTAAGTATCCCACCTGAAACTACAGACATGCACCACCACACTCAACTCTTTTTTAGATAGTCTCTGTTGCTCAGAAATCAGACTGGTGCACGAACCTGGGCCTGCCTCGTGGTCCCAGCCTGTGTAGCAGACCTTAGCAATGTACCACCACACTGGGTCAGCTTTTCCCATTTCTAATGATTTCTGCTTCTTTAATGACTTTAATAGAGTAAATGAACAACGCAAACTTTTCTCTCTATATAAACTAATATTTAATATTGTCACAAATGAAAATATGGCTCTAAAAGACTTTAGATGCACAAGTAGTGAAATGAGCACATAACTTAGAATCAGAAGATCTGAATTTGAATCCTACTTCACAGCTATATAGATGACCTAAAACGAGTTAATTCATCTGAGCCTGAGTTTTTTCTTCTGTAAAACGGGGGTATATTAAAATAGTATCTACTTCATAGTGTTAATTGTGAGATAATATTAATATATTGGAAATAATTTGTAAAAAGAGGCTATAAATAGCCTGTCCCAACAAGATACATGTATAATGTATAAATGTACTTTTAACAAGTAGAATGGACAGTTAATAAATATATGTTTTAAATACTTTAAATTGCACAATTTCTTTTTTTTTTTTTTTTTGGAAAGATTTTTGCTACAGGGCACGTGCACTCGCCAGACAGACAGAGAGAGACATAGAGACAGAAAGCGAGAAATCACCCCCCGGGGGGATGGTCACGCTGCAATCCCTTCTCCTCCATTCTCCTCTCGGGATCTTGGGCACGCACGCACATGTGCCCAGCGTGAGTTTTAAGCCACCAGGTCCGGGACGCGAACCGCGGTCGACTACGTGGGAATCCAGCGACATAGCCATTACGCTAACTGCTGGTTCCCCAAATTGCACAATTTCTAATCCCTGTCCTAATTCATTATTGAAAACTATATGATCTGGACGTGGTAGGTGGCATGGTGGTTAAGGAGCCAGACTCCCATATGGTTCAAGTCCCAGACGTGGTTGCTTAATTTTTCACTTTCCCCTCTTTCTCTCTTTGGTCAAATTAAGAAATAATAATAATAAATAAAATTATGTAAATGATTCTTAAAACTTTTTTAAAATTATGAAAAAGAAAACTGTATGATCTACATGTTGCTATATCATTTAAAATATGTAGATATTTTATTAGTACCATTGGTAGGTACCAATAATAGAAGCAGAGGTTGGGGCCAGCAGGTGTCATGGTGATTGGGGCACTGGACTCTCACATGGCCAACTGTGGTTCGAGTCCCAGACCTGGTAGCTTGCTTTCTCACTTTCTCTCTCTCCCTTTCTTTCTCTTTCTCTCTCTCTCTGGTGAGTGCATGTGCCCTATACAAAATTTTTTTTAAATAATAATAAAATTAAATAAATAATTTTTGAAAAAATAATAGTCACAGTAGTAGCTGTCTTCCAAGACTATCCCTAATGAACCTCTCTCAGCAATAGTCACACCTTTGTGTAGTTTCCTCTGATACTGAATCAGTGACCAATAACACATTCTGAGGCTATGTCATAAGAGACATTGAGACATTAGCAATGTCTCTTTTATGAGACATTGCCATTTCCTGTTTGGTTTCTTAGATCTCCCCTGGGGGAAGCAAACTGCTACACAATGGAGACACTTAAGTATCTTCATTTAAGACATTCTATGAAGCTGTCTTTATAGCTCTATGAAAACGTTCTAAGAGGACCAAATGGAAAGGAAAGAAGACCCCTGCCAACAGCCAGCATTAGACATGTGAATATACCACCTTGGAAGTGACTTCTCCAGCCTCAGCCAATCCTTCAAATAACTACAAGCCAAGCCAACAACTGACTAGACCTCATGAGAGGCTCCAAGCCATTCCTAACAGGATCTATGAGGTAATTGTTGTCTTACAACAACCTTTTTTGAAGTGATTTTTTATGCAACAATAGATAACTAATACAGTAGCTACCTTTATTGTGCATTTATTGTGTTCCAGGAACTATGCTTAATACCCAATAGCCATATGATGTAGATGCTATTATAATCCCCAAAAAAGGAAGGGTAGTCCAAAGAAGTTAAGTAATTTAATAAAGTTTTGCCATAGGGTGGGCGCCACCACGCCCGGTGTAATTTAATAAAGTTTTCATGGCTAGCAAATGGCAAATAGAATTTGAACCCAGGTCTCTTAACTCCAAAGCCCAATTTCTTCGTGACTCATTTGTACAAGCCAGGTTAAAGTCTCTTGGGCAGTTAAGCAGTGGAAGTAACTGAACCCCCCAGAGGAGAGTAAATTTATACAAAACCAGCATGTACAGCCCAGCAGCTAACAACAGCATTATTACCTGATATTGTAAGGCCCGGATATCCAAGCTGGACTCACCTTTCAGCCCTTGTACTGGCATTCTAGTCGTCTACCAAGACAGCCCTCCCCAATATGTCTAGGACTCACCCAAATTTGCAGCTTCACTCGCTTCTCATGGCGGTAGACTGTCTTCACCTTGAAGTCAATGCCTACAGTACTGACAAAGGCCGGGGTGAAGGTGTCATCAGCATAGCGGAAGAGGAAGGAGGTCTTGCCCACACTGCTGTTGCCAATGATGAGCAATTTGAACATGTAGTCAAAATTCTGGTCAGAGGCATCTTTGACTCCAGTTTTACCATCAGTCACGGAAGCCATCTGCAAAAAAGAACTATGGTTGTTTGGAAACACGCCACTAGTGTCATGTGGAGTCACCAACCTCTAAGGATCATCCACCATTCACATATTCACTCCCACCCCAGCATCACTGTGGAAATGCACACTACTCAGAATCACCCCATTACTGCACCTGCCCCTAATGTTGTCTTAGGATTGGGGTGGAACCCAGTTCCTCCCATTCATTCCTTCAGCTAATATTTGCTGAGCACATTGCTCTGGGTCAAGCCCTAAGCTGGGTCTGAGGAAAACAAATATGAATCAGACATGGTGTCTGACCTCTGGGTGGGTACAGACTCAAATAAAAGAGCAGGAAAACACAGAGTAACAAGGCAATAGATATGTGATAAACCCTGGCTGAGGAAGTGGACAGGAAGCACCTAACCTGACCTGGAGCCACCGTAATCTGAGTCTCGTGCAGGAGGCAGCTCCTGAGCTAAGCTTAAAAAACTAAAATATAATACAATAATGGCCTAGCCTGGTGGCACAGTCAGTAGCAAACTGAACTGCAGTGCTGGGGACTACAAAGCTGATCAGAGGTTTATATCTTTGGGTGGGCTTGAAGACAGGCAGGCACACATTTAGATACCCAGGATTTAGTGGAGATGGAGGGATGGAGAGAGGGGAGCATGGAGTGACAAGACCTTGTCAGGGGTGCTTCTCTGTCTGTCCATCTCTCTCATGCATGCTTTCTATCATGAATAAGATAAACTTTTAAAAAACTATTTTAAAAAAGAGGGGGCAGCAGGTGGAGTGGTGGTTAAGGTGTTGGACTTCCACATGGCCAACCGAGGTTTGAGTCCTGGACCTGGCAGCTTGCTTTCTCGTTCTCCTTTTCTTTCTCTCTGTCTCTCTCTGGTCAAATTGCAGAACAACAATAAGTAAATAAAATTAAAAAAAAAAAAGCCAAGCCAGCAGGTGGCATGGTGGTTGATGCTGGATCTCACATGGCCAATTGTACGGTTCAAGTCCTGGACCTAGAGGCATGGGAGACACACTTGGCAACTGTGCGTGCGTGCCCAAATTCCCAGAGGGAGAAATGGAGAAGGAATTATGGCATGGGAGGTGCTTTATCACTTTTCCCCTGCCACTCCCTCCTCCTGTGCTGTGCAGCAAAATTAGAAAAAAAAAAAAAGCCAACTATAGCAAACACATGAACATCCCAAGAAGAGCTCAGTACAAGGCTATGATTCCATTGCTATAAACACTTTATGACTTGGGACCAGCAGATTGTATAACAGTTACATTGCTGGACTCCAGCATGGTCAACTATGGTTTGAGTCCCAGACCTGGAGGCTTGAAACTCACACTGGGTGTATGTGTGCGGGTACCAAGGTCCTAAGAGGAGAATGGAGAAGGGATTGTGGTGTAGCCATTCCCCTGGGGCGATTTCTTGCTTTCTTTCTGTCTCTTTTTGTCTGTCTGGTGAGTACATGCACCCTACAGCAAAAATCTCTCTGAATAAATAAATGAATAAATAAATAAACTTTTTTTAAAAAGTGTTATAGCTCCCTATGGCTCTAAAGATCAAGTTCAAACTGTTCAACTAATCAAAGAACTGAGTCTGTAAGGTTTATCTGCTCCACCCCTTCTCCTCACCAACCTATCATATCAAATCACACACTTTATTCCAAATCTGCCACCTTATGTCTTGTCTTTGCCCCTTTACGCATGTATTTCTTCTGCCTAGAGTGCTCTTTTCTTCCTACAAATTCCTATTCATGCTCGTCAGTCCATGTCAAGGGTCACTTTCCCTGCATATAGCAGAGGAGCACGCTCAGGCATCTGTGCTTTTGAACACTCCCTCAGCACTTGGGTCATTTCCGAACTGTTTACTACTTCAGCTTCTCTTTTAGACTGAGCATCTGGGACTTAATGTACTTTATTTCTGCATGCCTGGCTTTTAGCACAAATTCTAGTGCAGAATAGCATTCAGTAAATGTAAGCTGAATTAATAAAAGTCAATCCATCACTCTGGGGCCCCATCTCCTCATCTGGGGGAATGGGGAGAACAATTTCTGTCCTACTTTTCTCACAGGGCTATTATGAGACTCAAATGAGATAACAGTGATTAAGACGTTTATAATGAGGTTGGTCAATTCCACATAGGTGTGAATGTAAGTCCCTATTATTTAAAACTTTTGACACCTAGGTCCTTTATTTGTTCACTCACTTATTCATTTATCCAGCAAATAAAAATGTATTTATTGGGCCAGTAGATGGCATGGAGGTTAAGGCAGCTGGCTCCCACTTGGCTGACTGAGCAGTTTGAGTCCCAGACCCGGCGGCTTGAAAATCATGCCGAGCTCATGTGTGTGCCTGCCCAGACTCCTGAGAGGGGAACAGAACAGAGAGGATTGCAGTATGGCCATCCCCTACTGGGGGATGATTTCTCACTTTCTCTCTCTATATATTTCTCTGTCTCTCTTTGGTGAGTGCACACACCTTCTGGCCAAAAAAAAAAAAAAAAAAAAAAAAAAAAAAAAAAAAAATATATATATATATATATATATATATATATATATAATATATATATATAAAATATGTGTATATATATATAATATAATATATATATATAAATTATTTCTCATGTGTCAGGCTTTCCTTGAGACCCCAGACCTATCAGACCAGCCATCATCCTCTCCCTTCCTAGAACACTTTGAGTCTGAACCACTGGTACTTGGTCATGTGGTCTTACTTGCGTATAGAATTGCTTCTTCAACATCCTGGAAGCCTCAGGTACTCTGCTTTTCCACCTAAAATCTCTCCTTGTGCTCAGCGTGGGTTCTCGGGTGGACTGGGTGAGTGGTCAGAGGAGGGTGGGAAGACAGTCCCAATGTGAGATAATGTCCAGGTTGTCACTCTCTTTAGGAATTCCTGCTTTTTTTCTCAAAGGAAGAGAGTGAGACTGGTAGATTTGACTCTATGGGCCTCCCTGGAAAGCTGTAAAGACAAAAAGCTAACAAATGTAGAAGGTTTAAAGCTCTCTAGCCAGCCCATGCCCTAGTGGCAGAGGCTGGACCCAACATGGCCAGTTGCACAGTTTGAGTCTCAGACTCAGCGGTTTGAGAAACACACTGGGCACATGTGTGTGTATGCCCAAAATCCTGAAAGGAGGAGAAGCGAATGTGGAATGACCATGCCCCATAGGAGCAGGGGTTGCTTTCTCATTTTCCCTTTCTCTATTTCTCTCCAGCAAGTACTTGTGCCTGCTAACAAATTTAAAAAAGAAAAAAAGCTCCCTTAAAGAAAGGTCGAATATGTAGGATTATTAGCACCCCTCTAATAAAACTTTCTTTAGGTCCAGTTGGAGTGCCACGTGGTAGCACCACTGCTTGGGAGGCTGGAAGCCACATGGAAGACTTGGGTTCAGTTTGCTAGCCAATCTGAACACGCTGAATACTGTTGTGCATACCTAGTTGGGAGGCTGGAGCAGGAGGAACACAACAACAAAGCACTGTCAGCACTGTCTATCTCTGAGGCCAGCCCTGTAGCCCCGTGGTCAGATTCCACATGGCTGACCATGGTTTAAATCATGGCCCTAGCAGCATGAAAACACACCAGGTACATGTGTGTGCATGCCCCAAATCCCAACAAGATGGACAAATGAAAGAGAAGTGGTTGCAGTATGACCATATTACACTGGGGGAGCTCTCTCCATTCTCTGTCTCTCTCTAAATAGTGTACATACTCTCTGGCAAAAATAAATAGATAAATAGATAGATAGATAGATAGATAGATAGATAGATAGATAGAAAGAAAGAAAGAAAGAATGTCTGTCTTGGGCCAGCATTTGGCATGGTGGTTAGAGGGCTCTCTCTGATGAGTACATGTGCCCTACCACAAATTAATAATGATAAATAAAATTAAGTAATTCTTTTTCAAAATTAAAAAAAAACCCTTTATTTATTTATTTTAATTTGACCAGAGAGGGACAGAGAGAGAGAGAGAAAGAGAGAAAGTGATGCCAGGTCCAGGACTTGAACCACAGTCAGCCATGTGAGAGTTCCGTGCCCTTAACCACCACTCCACCTGCTGGCCTAATAAGTAATTCTTTAAATTTTTTTTTTTAAATGTCTGTCTTTATCTCTCTCCCTTTCCTTCTCTCCCTCATAAAGGAAAAAAACAAAATCTTTAAATCACTACTAGACTCCTGTGGCCACTGTTCTTTCTCTTTGTACCCTGCCTTCAAATCCTTCTCTAAGACCCTCAGCACCATCTTCATATAAATCTACCCCATGACAAGGCTCTCTATGCAGACATGCTCAGAACAGCTGGAGACGGAGGCATAGTATTTACATGGAGGAAGAGTGAGGTAGGAGGAGAGAGTATTGCCTGCTTAAACTGACTCACACCTTCACTTCTCACTTTTTCATGGTATGAGATTCAAAGCCTATTGTAAGAACTGGTGATTCAAAGGAATTAGGCTTTTTCTACCTAAAACAAGCAACCACAATGACCTCATACCATCCTCCCTCTGCTGCTAGTCATTTTTCTTTATTTATAAGAGAAAATTTCTACTGTGAAAGTATATACTCATAACTACAAATTTTAAAATTATATACAAGTAAAAAAGAAAATTTAAAATTACCTGACATTTCGCCCACACAGAAACTACTACTATTAACATTTTAGTGTATTTCTTTTGATTTTTTTTAATGCAAGAGTTCCATCTATTATTAAATTATATCTTGTTTCTTAATTTAAAAGGTTAAACATACAGGACCGGCAGGTGGCATGGAGGTTAAGGCTGTTGGATCCCGCATGGCCTACTGTGATGTTTAAGTCCTGGACCCGGCAGCTTGAAAATCACATCAGGCACATATTCATGTGTGCCTAAATTCCCAAGAGGAGAATGGAGAAGGGATTGCCCCATGGTCATTCCCCCTAGCAGGTGATTTCTCATTTTCTCTGTCTCTCTGTCTCTCTCCAGTAAGTGTACATGCCATAGAACAAAATTTAAAAAAAAAAAAAAGAAAAAGAAAAGGAAAACGTTAAACACACTTTAATTTTTAGCATTAAAAAGTAAGTAATATCTTTTTTTTTTTTTAGATATTTTTGGTATATGCCGTATGCTCTCACTAGAGAGACAGAAAGACAGAGAGATAGAAGGAGAGAAATCACCCCCCAGGGGAGATAGCTATGCTGCAATCCCTTCTCCATTCTCCTTTTGGGATTTGGGGCACACACACACACATGCCTGGCATGAGTTTCAAGCCGCTGGGTCCAGGACTCGAACCACAGTCAGTTAAGTGGGAGTCCAACACCTTCACCACCACACCACTTGGTGGCCACAATATATTGACCTTGAAGATTTAAGGATTAAGTAAATCTTGCTTCCATCCCTAATTTCCAATCTTCATTTCCCCTCCCCAGAGACAAACATGTTACGAATTTATGTATCCTTCGAGATAGCCTCTGCTTATATAAGCATAGCGTTCTATTTATACTTTCAGTTTATGTGTACATATTATAACATACTATGCTTTGCGTGTGTGTGTATTTTGCCATAGAGTACAGGAGCTCATCACAGAGAGGACAAGAAAGGGATAGGGGAGAGAAAATATTTTCAGGATTTTGGGCACACATGGACATGCACCCAGCATGTTTTTCAAGCTACCAGATCTAGGACTGTAACCATGCAGTCACCCATGTGGGATCCAGCCACCTTAACCACCATGCCACAAGCTGGGACTACACTTTTAAACGGATAGAATTACTAATAGAAGGGGTTTTATTATAATGAAAAACCTGACAATCGGTTCAAGTTTTCCCAGTAAGTCAATGTATGAACTTGGGAAAGTCATTTTTTTTTCAGAGAGATTTTTTGCTACAGAGCGTATGTGCTCACCAGAGAGACAGAAAGACAGAAAACAAGAAGTCACTCCCCAGGTTGGATAGCCACACTGCAATCCTTTCTCCTCCATTCTCCTCTCAGGATTTTTGGGCATGTGCGCACATGCTCCTGGCATGAATTTTAAGCCATGGGGTCCAAGACTCGAACCACAGTTGACCACATGGGAGTCCAATGACATAATCATTATGCCATCTGATGGTTCCTGGGCAAGTCATTTAAATGCCAAGCGTCAGTGTCTTCATCTGATAATAATACCTACTTTGCAAGGCCACTGTTAATTTTAAATAAGAGAATGTAATTAAGTGTGCTCTATACACTAGGTTGAGAAAAACAAACATGGTCTTATATGGAATCAGTGGGAAATTTGCCTGTCTTTACTAGCTGTGCCAGCCACTGCTGTGTGAGTGGGGAGCAATGGCAAAAGTAAAAAATAGTTTCAATTCTTAGTCTGGTCTACCGTTTTCATTTTACAGATAAAAACACTGAGGTTCCAGGGACCAGCTGATGGCATAATGATTACATTGCTGAACTCCCACGTAGTCAACCATGGTTCAAGTCCCTGACCCGGCCGCTTAAAACTCATGCCGAGCACATGTGCGTATGTGCCCGAAATCCCAATAGAAGAACCGAGGTGAAGGGATTGGGCATGGCCATCCCCTCAAGGGGTGATTTCTTGCTTTCTGTCTCTCTGGCGAGTGCACATGCCCTATAGCAAAAATATCTCTTAAAAAGCAAAACACAGAGGTTTCGCAAAAATAAATGACACGCAGTGAATCAATTGGAGAGTCAGGACTTTACCTAACACACCAAGGAAACAAGGACTTCCACAATTTCAGGGCAAGTAAAGAAGCATCTCCAACACCCTGAGCATCTCATTGTATTGTACGTGGGGGGGCTTCAAAAGTTGAAAATGGAATTTAAGTATGACTATTTCATTGCATTTTTAAAAAATACATGAATAGTTTTTTTTTTTTTCCTCTCATAATATGTATTTCCTAGGGACCAGCAGATAGTGTAATGGTTACATCTCTGGACTCCCACAGAGTCGACCATGATTCAAGTCCTGGACCCGGTGGCTTAAAACTCACACTTGGGTACATGTGCGTGCATGCCCCAAATCCTGAGAGGAGAATGGAGGAGAAGGGATGTGACATGGCCATTCCTCCTGGGGGGGATGAACTCTCACTTTCTGTCTCTCTCTGTCTCTCTGGTGAGTGCATGCACCTTATAGCAAAAATATTTCTTAAAAAAAATGCATTTTCTATGACTTTTAAAACACCCTTAGGGGACCAGCAGTTAGCGTAATGGCTATGTCATTGAACTCCCTTGTAGTCGACCACGGTTCGAGTCCTGAACCCAGTGGCTTAAACTCACAACAGGCACTTGTGCGTGCGTGCCCAAGATCCCGAGAGGAGAATGGAGAAGAAGGGATTGTGGTGTGGCCATCCCCCCTGGGGGGGTAATTTCTCGCTTTCTATCTCTCTGTCTCTCTCTGTCTTTCTGGTGAGCATATGTGCACTATAGTAAAAACCTCTCCAAAAAAAAAAAAAAAAAGACCCTTGGTACTTCCTGCACTGTAATGTGAAATCTGCTTCTGTGCATGTAGCATGGCTTTCCCGGTAGGTGGTGTGAGAACAGGGAGAGGGCTGAGGGGTTCAATTGGAAGGCACACTCATATGGAAGCCCCCAAGAGGATCTTCTCAGGAGAGAGTCAGGGTAATACAGACATTTGAAGAGAGGCAAAAAGCATCCCAGCAGGCAGCCGCCCGAGGCGGATCCGAGCAGACAGGTCACTGCACAGTGGTGTGTGCAGAATTGCATTTGTAAGATAAGCATTGATCACATCTTCCCTCTTCTTTGTGATGGTAACATAAAATGATACAGCTGGGTGGCTTACTTCTCTGTGACAAGCAATACAGATGAAAGCTTGGGGACTATCTGGGAACTCATCCCTAGTCCCAGACTGGGGGAAAGGAAGAAATGGCTCCTCCAAGAGTTGCCATGAAAAGCAAATAACCCTTTCAGTCTGCTAATGGCAGAAATGAATGCCTTAGGGAAACGCTGTTAGCCAGGAAGGAGGGGGCAGAGAAGGAGAGAGCCCTAAAATCCAGCAAGAGATCAACTCAATAAATGTAGTGAGGAAGCGAATGGAAGAACTTCTCTGTCGATGGAAAGAGCATAAAATTGAGTCCTAGGAACACGGATTGAGCGGATTGAGCCCTCGCTCTCTCAGTAGCTATTAACTTTAGACAAATCACACCCTGGGCTTCAGTTTCCTCATCTATCAAATCAGTTGCTAAATGCCTCTGGCAAATTTTGTAAGAACTAAAACCAATAAATGGTTAAGTGCTTTATAAACCCCTTTTAATTTTTTTTTTTCCTCTGAGCTTCATATTTTCTTCTAGCAAGTAATCCTTAGTAGTGGAAATAGTTTGGAGTTCCAAATCAAACTACATTCAGTTTCCAGCTCTATTATTTATTAGGTATGGTATCTTGGCCAGAAATTTTACATCACTAAATCTCCTCATTGCAAAACAAACTTATTGGGAAGATTATAGGTAATGTGGATAATGCATTTAACATGTTACATGGAATATGTCAAGTCCTTAATAAATGTAATTCCCTATATGTCTATGGAGAGCATTTGTGAGTATAGAGGGAGAAACAGTCAGCAAAGAGAGTAAGGAGGGTGTTGGGCAAATGTGGACCTCACCCTCTTATATGCCCTTCCTCCCTAATGGTATACTCCACTAACTTTTCTAGTTCAATCTTTCTTTAAGACCATTCTCTGGGACTAGTAGATGGCGTAATGATTACATCGCTGGACTCCCACATGGTTGACCGCGTTTTAAGTCCCGGACCCGGCAACTTAAACTCACGCCAGGCATGTGTGTGGCCAAAATCCCAAGAGGAGAATGGAGGAGAAGGGATTGCAGTGTGACTATCCCCACGGGGGAGCGGGGGTAATTTCTCAATTTCTTTCTCTCTGTCTCTCTCTGTCTCTCCAGCAAGTGCACACACTCTATAGCAAAAAATCTCTCCAAAACAGACAGAAAAGCCATTTTCCAATACCACCAGTCCAGACCAGCCTCCTCTTCACTGTTTACCCAGGTCTCTTAGAACCACAGATACAGTATCATAATATTGTAGCTACTGTTTTTCAAGTACCTACTAAGTGCAAAGCATTCTGGTAGGTTTTTTCAATGCATTCCATCTTGCACACAATCAATGCTTGATAAATGTGCATTTCCTGCCTTCACTGGACTGGAATGAGATAGCTAAGGGTGTGACAGCTGAAGGATGAGGCATACTGCATAACATCAGTGGCCTCTCTTTTTTGTATAGTGCTTTACAGTTCACAAAGCTGTGTTCATTCACCCACATTGTCCTCTTTGATTCTCACAATTCGTGGAAGTGGATGAAGAAACTGAGGCAGGAACACCACCATAGCTCAATTATTTATTCAGTCAACATTCACCAACCACCTGCTGTGTGCCCAGCCATGCACTGGACTCTGGAGAGAGGAAGAGGACCCTAAGGAGCTCCAAGCTTAGAGGGGAAACTATTCAAGCATTCTCTTTAGGGGCCAGTACACAGTAGTAGGGCATGATGTTCTGCAAGACCATCCCCCCTGAGAAGGTTCCCTGTTCAGGTCCAGAGACCTCCCTGAGTCCCCTGGGCATGTGCATGCCCATGGTGGGGCTGACTGAAGTCCGCTGGTGATTTGTGGCATTATGGCCCTGTTGAGGATATTACCTCTCTAGCTCATGGAAGAAATAAGTAAACACACAAACAACAATGACAACATTCTCTTTAGGTCACTGAATCCTTCCTTCACATCATAATCCTTAAGAAACTGAAGATTTATTTCTTGGAATTGAGGTGATTTTGGATTTTTGTCTTTTCCCCTACTGTTTTCTCTGCTAGGAGCATTCTTTCTCCACTGCTAGTTAAATCCTTCATGACCAGGAGGGCGTCCCTGACCCACCAGCCTCTCCCAAAATGCCTCTCCTCTGGCTCCAGCAACGCTAGGGCTTCCTGCTACCAGGGGCCGTGCCATTCATGACTCCCATTGTC
Organism: Tupaia tana; assembly: GCA_026018925.1. Lineage (NCBI taxonomy): Eukaryota > Metazoa > Chordata > Mammalia > Scandentia > Tupaiidae > Tupaia > Tupaia tana. The sequence continues at coordinate 22,970,226 of JAKSZU010000004.1, forward strand.
TTCCTCTGGTAGAGGCGCAGAACAGGTGAGCACCCACCTGTGCACACACATTGTCTGCTTCTTTTACTTTCCCCACCCTTTTGTGCCTGGAGTCTGGGGAGCGAGGACAGAGAGCCTGTTTTCTCTGCCCCATCTCCACACCATAAGCTTCCAGAGGCTGCTGCCCTGTCCTCCTCAAAGTCCCTTCCATGCCTGGACTCCAGAACAGAGTCGTCTCTGGGTACATTTTTTCAGGATTTTCCCTGTGTCTGTGATCCCAGGTGGCAGCGTAACAGCCTTCCCAGGGGCCAAGACCCACCTAGCGCTGGGGTGTACTCCAACCCCCATTATCTCCCACCCTCACACCACGACCCACACCACCCTAAACTCGAGTTCTCTGACGGTTCCTGTACTTGCGGCCGCCAGAGCCTCTCCGCACTCCTGACGCCCCCTGCCCTCATCCAGGGCCACTGTCACCCCCGTCCACCAGCTCCCCGCCCCCTTCCTCTGCAGTCGGGGCTGACCCAGCCCGGCCTCCCACCTTCCCTTTCTTTCAAGCTCCTCCCCTCGCCCTCCACTCACCGTTACCCCCTGGTTCACACCCTTCCCGCTCCCAGCTACCCACACACACATCCTCCGCCCCCTGACCCTTAGCCCCCTGCTGCCCAGCGCCCCTTCCTCTCGCTGCACACCCAGCCTCCTCCCCATAGCTCTTCCCCTCCACGCCCCTCTTGCCCTGGCTCCCCTCGACGCTCTATCTTCAGCATGCTCCCCACCACCCTTGGCTGCACGGTGCCCTCTTCCCCCACTGCCCCCTCATCTCCCTGCCCACAGCTCCCCGCCCCCAACGCTCCCTGGACCCCAGCAGTTCCTTCATGCCCTCCAGTTGCCGCTCATCGTTTTTCCTCAGCCCCGGCTCCCTCTTTCTTGCTCCCGTATCCAGCTGCCCTCGGTCCCTGGAGCTCTCCCAGCGGCCACCAGGGTCTGGGAGACACACTGCAAACGCCCCTTCGCGAGGCTGGTGTACCCATCACTGCCGCGGCGCCCCTCTAGCGGCTTCCCTAGCCCCTTTTCTTGTCCCCTCCGCTGCTCTGAGCTCCTTAGCGCCTGCTCACAGTCCCCAGTGCCCTGCACCGGGGATGGTTGCTGATCGCGAGCGCGGTGCCGGGGCCGCGCCCCTTACCTTGGACACCGAGTACGGGACCAAGGACTTGCTCCGGAACCGCTGCTGGACGGCAGAACCTGGCTCAGGGCGGCGGGCGGTGCAGCGGGGCTTGGGGTGCAGGGCGGTGCGGAGCTGGGCGGGTCTGGTCCCCTCGCGGCGACTTAGGGCTGAGGCTCAAGGCTCCAGTAGGACTCTGCTCAGACTGGGTCCAGCCCCCGCCCAGGCCCCGCCCCGGAGGGCGGAGTCCATGTTCGCCCCGCCCCCGGCTCCCAGCTCCTGGCAGGTGCAGGGAATCAGAGGTCCTGGGGGCCCCAGCTCTCCATCTGGACTATTTGGGTGACTGTCATGATTGCTTCATTCTCTTCTTTCCATAGACTGAACTTACTGGGGTGATCAGAGAGCTTTGATGATAATGTGGATGGTGATCGGCGGTACTGAGGCTTGCCATTTCCAAATCGCTTTCTGTCCGATACATTGCAGCATCCTGACAAAACCCAGGCAGGGAGAAAGAACCTGGAAGGATAACTACAAGTGGGAACCGGGCGTCGTCCTCTACCCTAAGCGTTTCCGCGCCCTGCATCCCATCGGTCTGGTGATAATACTCTCAACACATCCCTGCCCTTCCTCCTTGTCTCCACTGCTCTCACCCTGACTCAGGGCTTGTTTCTTGCCTAGACTAATACAACAGCTTCCTACCTCCTGCCTCCATTCTCCAGCCTATCCTCTACGCCAGTAGCCCGAGTAACTTTTTAAAACCTTCTCCATGAGGCCAGCAGGTGGCAAAGTGGTTAAGGCGCTGGATTCCCACATGGTCTACCGGGAATACTGGACTCGGTGTCACGTTGGGAGCGTGTGCATGTGTACCCAAAATCCGGAGAGGAGAAGGGAGGAGAAAGGACTGTGGCATGGCCATCCCCCCCTGGGGGGGGGGGGGTGATGTCTCTCTGTCTGTCTGTCTCTTTCTTCCCCCACCCTCCCCACATGTGCATGTGCCCCATAGCAAAAATCTATAGTTGGGAACCAGCAGTTAGCGTAATGGCTATGTCGCTGGACTCCCACGTAGTCGACCGCGGTTCGCGTCTCGGACCCGGTGGCTTACAACTCACGCTGGGCGCGTGTGCGTGCGTGCCCAAGATCCCGAGAGGAGAATGGAGGAGAAAGGATTGCGGCGTGACCATCCCCCCTGGGGGGTGATTTCTCGCTTTCTGTCTCTATGTTTCTCTCTGTCTGTCTGGCAAGCGCACGCGCCCTATAGCGAAAAACCTCTCAAAAAAAAAAATCTATAGTTAAACACACACACACAGACACACAGTCACAAAACTTCTCCATGTTACCATCCACCTTATTTTAAAACTTTCAGTGCCTCCCCACTATCTACAGTAGCTTGAAGGCTGCCAGCTGCAGTGGGAAAAGGTTCTTGCCTGGGCACTAGGAGGTTCTGGCTCTGCCAGGGGTGGGAAGTACAGGAGGTAATTAGCATCTCACTCCCAAGTCTCGAAATGGACTACACGTCTTGTCTTCCTGAGGTCACAGGAGCTAGCTAACAACCTTGATCTAGAGTTGTCTTTGTCCATGAACCTCCATCATCCCAGACCTTAGAGGTCTGAGTCAGATACTGAAAACATTTTCCCCCCAAATTTCATTTTGACTATCTACAGTGTGTCTCTAGAAAACCAATCAAATTGATAGCACCTCTGGTCTGTCCTCTTCTTCAGACTCACCCATCCCCCCCCCTTTTATTCATAATAAAGTGCATGCTCACAAAGGAACGAGAAACAGAGGGTACACCACTCTCCACAGAGTCTGGTCAAATCGCTATTCCCTTCCTCAGTCCTCTGCCCATCAGATCTTGGGCACTTGTACATGTACCTGGTGTACTTTAGACTGACTAGGCTGGGGTTTCTCTCCAAGACCACCATGTGGGATCAGGCTACTCTGGAACGCGGCATCACCTCTGCAGCACGGAGTCAGCCCCACACTCCTCCTCGCACTCTTTTGAGCTCCTTACTCAGCCCTTTCACTCATCTCCCACATCCAGCCCTTTCCTATATGCCCTCTAGAACCCTGTTTCTTTGTCAACAGACTCTCCTACACCCTCTGGTTCTTCAGAACACTCAGGTTACTTCTTTGCCTTTATTGAAATCTGACCCCTCCCCACACTGGCTTCCAGGACACTGCCTCCCTTGTAGCCCTCTGCAAGAAGGCTTCTCATTTTCCCACTGCACACCATAAAACCAGGAGGCAGGGTCCCAATGCCACTTCCACCCTTGTAAAAACAAAACAAAACAAAACAAAACAAATAAAAAGCAATTCCTTCTTCTTTACTTTCCAGCCGTACCACCCTGTACCCTTCCTCATCACTGACCCCCAGTTACTCCTTGTACATTAAAGATTTCAACCTAGAAACAGGAATGGGTAAAGCACAATGCTCTGTGAGGCTGACTGGCCTGGGAAGACCTCCCTGAATACACTGGTCACGTGTATAGCCAGGATGTGGGGCTGCTTGGGGCAGGGTGGAGTGGATAATGGCATTGGGACCCTGGTGGATATGCTGTCTTTTTGACTCTCTCTGCCTCTGTCTCTGTGTGTCTCTTACTCATGGAAGAAGTAAGTAAAGGAAAAAAATTTTCAGGCCCTGGCTCATGGTTGTCCTCACTGACCCCTGTCCTGCATCCTCCTGTGACTTCAGTAGCCTCAGGTTCTCCCGGTCACCTCCTCTTCCTATCACTTCAGTCACTAGTTCCCATGATCACACCTGAACTTCTTACTCACCCGCCATGGGTACCTCTGTAATCTCACAATCAAACATCCAGCCCTGAACTGCTTCCTCTCTCTCTTTTTCCCACAAGGCCCCAGTTTCCTCATTTCAAAATGGATGAGATAATGAGTATTCATTTGTCACAGAAGTAATGTGATAACATACAAAACCATCCTTTTAAAGTTGTGAAACAATATGAGAACAGATGGTCTTGCTTTTATGTAGCCTCGGGTCTTCCGATTGCTTTCTCCTTGTCCCTCTCCTGAAAGGCCATGTAGTAAATAGTGAAGCGGAATGAGCTCAGGCTTGGGGCCACACGGGCCCAGCGTTCAATCCTTGTTGCACCACTTGCATGCTGTATAATCTTACTTACGTCAGTTACCTCATTTTTTTTTTTTAATCACATACCTCTTCCTTATTTGTAAAAAGAGCAATAAAGAGAGCTACCTCCCAGAGTTCTCTGGAGATCAAATGAGAAAATGAGCTACTGGAAAGCTTGTACTACAGTGCCAGGCACACGGTCGTCCACAGATAAGACACAGTGGTTATTATAACAGAAAAATACTATTTTGACTCACCACTGCCTTCCAAGAAGGATAAATCCAAATGCACAGAGGGTCTTGCTGTCCTACTTGAGGCCTTGATGAGTGGATATATAAGTTTGAGAGAGAAGAGAGAGCACCAAATTTCTCCATGGAAAAAGGGAAGGAGAGGGACCAGAGATGGCGTAATGGTTACATTGCTGAACTCCCATGTAATTGACTGTGGTTCAAATCCCAGACCTGGTGGTTAAAATTCATGCTGGGTACTTGTGTGCATGCCCAAAATCCTGAGAGGAGAATGGAAGAGAAGGCATTGTGGCACAGCCAACTCCTCGGGGGGTGATTTCTTGCTTTCTGTCTCTCTATCTCTCCAGTGAGCACACACACCCTATAGCAAAAATCTCTCTAAAAAAGGAGGGGGATTTGCAATTCACTCAGCAAAATGGAGTGGAGAGGTGATAAAGAGAGACAAAAAGAAAAAAATATGATAAGAAAGTCAGTGTAAGTGTAGCTGCTGCCAGGGTAAAGTCTAAAGAAACCCTCCCATGGTGGGTGGACAAAGGGGTGAGCAAGCCCTGGAATGCCTAAAGTGGTATAAACTGTTGATCAGATATGTGCTGTGACCACCTTCTGTGACTGTCAAGACTTCAGGAAAGATTATTACAACAGGAATGCTTTTTGAGAGAGGTGGATTATGGGGCTGCATGTGTAGAGAGGTGGAGCCTCATACTTCGTCAGATCATAGTTGAAAAATAAGCCAAAGAGATGGCATAATGGTTATGTCACTGGACTCCCACATAAATGACAGTGGTTCAAGTCCCAGACCTGGCAGCTTAAAGCTCACACTGGGCACGTGTGCATGCATGCCCAAAATCCTGATAGGAGAATGGAGAAGGGATTACGGCATGACCGTCAACCTGGGGAGTGATTTCTCACTTTCTGTCTCTCTGTCTTTGTCTCTCTGGTGAGTACACGTGCCCTATAGCAAAAATCTCTCTTAAAAAAAAAAAAGAAAGAAAGACAGAAAGAAAAAGGAGACTGGAGACAGAGGTAAAATGAGTAAGCGTATAAGTCCAATCTCCCCTCCTGCTTCTACTTATTAGGTGAAACTGGTTAAAATGCACACAAACAGTGCTGCCTCCTAAGCAGCACACCTCTACCATTCTGTGGAAGCTGAAACACACACGTGGGAAACACTCAACAGGTGAATGGTGAGAACTCAAGAACAACCCACCACTTCTCCTCTCTGTCCCTCACCCTGCCAACCCTTCACTAAAGCTGGTCCCCTACCTCCCAGGACCTCTCCATTCTATCCCTTCTCTCTTTCCCATACCCCCCTCACTGTCCCATGAGAGCCTTCAATCTTCCCTGTAATCCAAACTCCACACTGTCACAGAGGATTCTTCCTGAACCGAGCTTTAAACCACCTCCCCAACTACCCTACTCTTTTTTTTTTCTTAAAGAAATCTTTATTATAGGGCACGTGTACTCACCAGAGAGATAAAAAGCAAGAAACCATCCCCCCCCCGCCCCCAAGGGGTATGGCCACGCTGCAATCCCTTCTCTTCCATCGTCCTTTTGGAATTTTAGGCATGCATGCACACTTGCCCCGTGTAAGTTTCAAGCTGCTGAGTCTGGGACTTGAGCCATGGTTAGCCATGTGGGAATCCAGTGATGTAACCATCATGCCATCTGCTGGTCCCCCCAATTGGTCTACTCGTAAACCTATCTCACAAATATGTTTAATTGGGACACATGGTCCCTGCTAGTCTGGCCCATCTACACTCCACCTCCTTGCTCTCTGAATGTGACTTGCCCCCTCTACCTGGAATGCCATTCAATCATGCATTCATTAATTAATTCACTGATTTATACCATCTTGGATGTGAGCAAGTAATAACTAACCCATGGTTTCTTAGCTACTGAAAGGAGAAAAAGCTGATTTGAACTCAAATCAGCCACATTCACAAATTGGGGAGGTATGGCTATTTCTACATTGTAGAGCAGATAAGCAGGGAACAGCCTGAACCATTAGGCCTGGTCCTGTGCTAGGTCCAGGGTTTCAGATATGAGACTTAAGCTGAGCCTTCAAGGAGAGGTAGGAGCTCAATGGATGGAGAAGCAATCCAGGCCGAAGGATTAGCATTGGCAAAGGCCCGAAGTCGTGAAACGATGGGACATCTTCAGGGAACTTAGAGAACTCTAGTTCTTGGAGACACAGGCCTAATGGGCACGGTAGCAGGTGACGAGGAAGGCAGGTTAGGTAAGGCAGAGCCGAGGTCAGCTGGGGCCTGGCAGCCCAGCTAAGGATGATGACTCAATGACAAGGGCAATGCAGGGTTGTTACGGGGCTTTATCCAAGGGGAAGACTTGGCCAGATTCACATTTTAGATCTTAGCCCGCACAATAGGGACTGGATTGGCAGTTCCGAGGTACTGTGGACAGGGAAACCAGAAAAAAAAAAAAAAAAAAAAAAAAAAAAAAAAAAAAAGGCTGTCCTGGTGACTTCAAAAAAGATATAAGACTGGGACCAGCCAATGGCATAATGATACATCACTGAACTCCCATGTAATTGACCATGGTTCAAGTCCCGGACTGGGTGGCTTAAAACTCACACTGGGTGTGTGTGCCCAAAATCCCAAGAGGAGAATCAAGAATCAAGGAGAAGGGATTGCAGTGTTGCCATCCCCCTGGGAGGCGATTTCTCACTTTCTGTCTCTCTGTCTCTCCGGTGAACACATATGCCCTATAGCAAAAATCTCTCTTAAAAAAAAAAAAAAAAAAAGAATGTAAGATCTGAGCTGGGAATTGCAGGGGAACACTAAGGGGGAGAAAAGAACAAGTTTTGGTGCCTACTCTGATGTATATGGGGAGAGAGAAAATTGGGCAACTAGGAGAGCTTTCTGACTTCGATGGTGTCCTTCCCTGGAAGAAAGGCAAGAGTAGAAAGAGACAGTCATGGGGGGCAGTGGGTTCAGATGAAGGGGAACAACAGTCAAGTGGTAAAAGCAGCAACTGCTCTGGAAATGATTCATAATTGTCTTCGTTTATTTTATTCAAAGTTAACCAGGCCCACCAGCATCACAGTCAGACCTCTTTCCCAGAGCTCAGATGCAGAATCTAGCACTGTCAAACCCCGTGTCTCTGCCTCCCTACCCTCTGGGCCTCTTTTTACCTGTTTGTTTATTTTTGAATTGCCAGAGGGTGTGTACTCTTGCCAGAGAGAGACAGATAGAGGGAGATGGAAAAAGGACCCACTCCCCAGTGGAGTGTAGTCATGCCGTAATCCCTTCACCATCCTGTCGAATTTGGGGCTCACACACAAACACATGGTGCTTTTCAAGCTGCTGAGGCCAGGATTCAAACCATCTTTGGTCATGTGGAATCCAGCCTCTTCAAATCACTAGGCCACAAGGCTGGCCCTTCCTCCAGCTATTAGAGAGAATACCTATTCCATAATTTAACATAGACAATGACTAGATATGGTTTTAGTTCAAAGTGTAATTAAGGGGGACCAGCAGTTGGCATAACGGCTATGTTGCTGAACTCCCATGTAGTTGACCGTGGTTCAAGTCCCGGACCCAGTGGCTTAAACTCATGCCAGGTGTGTGTGCATGCATGCCCAAGATCCAAAGAGGAGAATGGAGGAGAAGGCACTGTGGCGTGGCCATTCCCCCTGGGGGGGGGGGGTGATTTCTCACTTTCTGTCTCTCTGTCTCTCTCTGTATCTCTGGCAAGTGCACACGCCGTATAGCAAAAAAACCTCTCCAAAAAATAAATAAATAAACAGCAAACAAACAAACAAATTTTAATTAAGGTTTTACTGAGAAGCAAATGGAATTTCAAATCAGCCCTCTCTCACCAACCCAATGCAGGAGCTCCCTGTATACTCCTGACCTACTCATTTCCAAGGATGGGGAGACGGTCTCTTCTAGGGCTGATTGCTTTGCCTTTGGATAAATCTTACTGCTAAAAAGTTCCCCTTGGTAAAATGTTTCTGTAGCAGCCACTCTTTGGTCCTAGTTCTTCATCATTGGATCATTCGTTCATTCTACAAGGATTTCTTGATCACTTAGCATGTGCCAAGTAGTGCCCCAGGCATGGATGTGACCTAAACAGAACCCTGTTCCCATGGAAGTTATGAGGGGAAACAAACAATAAGTAAACAACACATGTAAGAGAATTTTAGATAATGATAAGCACGTTTATGAAAATACTCCCCACAGCTGGGAAATGTGGATACAATCTGCTATTGATTTATCAATATTATCCTTGGGGATACAAGACTGCTCAAAACTCAGTTCTGAGTATCTTGTATTTTTATCTCAAATTGGCAGGGGTTTTTTTGAGAGGTTTTTGCTCTAGGGCACGTGTGCTCGCTAGAAAGAGAGACAGAGAGACAGAAAGTGAGAAATCATCCCCCAGGGGGGATAGTCATGCCACAATCCCTTCTCCTCCATTCTCCTCTTGGGATCTTGGGCAGGCATGCATACGGCGTGAGAGCAAGCCACCAGGTCCAGGACTCAAACCGCAGTCGACTACATGGGAGTCCAGTGACATAGCCATTACGCCAACTGCTAGTTCCTCAAATTGACAGTTTTTTTCAAATGGGCCTTTGTGCCTGTGACCACCATCAGACAAATTGGTGCTCTACTGCCAAGTTACACGTGGGACAGTTGCCTACTTGTCTTCATTGGCAGCCTTCCATGGTCAAGAAGATAGGCTCTCCGAGGAAGAAGTCAGTTTTGGAGGTTAGGAATACTTTTCTTTGGTCCCTGAGTCCTTGTTTTCTGGCATTAAGCTGCCAAGCATGACTCACCGTGAAGCGGATGGGATGCAGGCTCTGCTCAGTGCCACTGTGCAGAGAAACTACCTTATGTGTGAGCTTTTTAACGATGTACAACATCATAGTGGGAAATGCCACTTTTTCAGAGATGGTGTAATGGGCAACCTGGTTTAGTTCAAAGCTCTTTGATGTGTAGAACTTTATAAATGGAACTATTCCATCAGTGGGCCAAGCGTAACAAAATCCTGTCTAGACAGACAGTATGTAATTTCTGTGCAGCTCTCTGTTTAGTAAATACATCACTGTATCCCGGTCACTTGCTCCAGTAAAGGAACATAAAGATTTAAAAATAAAAGAAAAAATTCCAATAAGATGATGATACAGAAAGTGACTAGGTTATTTTAGAATGATATTTAGAAACCAGATGGCATAATAGTTACATCGCTGGACTGCCACGTGGTTGACTGCTGTTCAAGTCCTAGACTTGGCAGCTTAAAACTCACGCCGGGTATGTGTCTGTGTGTGCCCAAGAACCCAAGAGGAGAATGGAGGAGATGGGATTGTGGCATGGCCCTCCCCCCAGGAGGTGATTTCTCAATTTTTGTGTGCCCTATAGCAAAAATCTCTTCCCCCCAAAAGATGGTATTTAAATTTTTTCTTTATTCATGATGCGTGTGCACACATATATGAGACTGGGGGGGGGGGGGAGGGCACACTCTCCATAGGGTGCAGCCACACCGAGATCCCCTTCCTCTAGGCCTTCAGCCCGTTGGATCTTGGGCCTAGTGTGTTTTGGGCTGACTGGGCTAGGGATTCAAACCTCAGTCACCATATGGGATCCAGCTTCTCAAGAGCAGCACAGTACCACTGCACCAGGGAGCTGGCCCTATTTTAGAATGACCATAGGGAAAGTCTCAGGCCTGTCTGTGGCCTGGCGGTTAAGGTGCTTGGCTCCCCCGTCACCACCTACGTGGGTGGAGTTCTAGACCTGGAAGTTTGAAAAATACACTGGCCATGTGTGTATGTGTGTCCAAAATCTCTAAAGGAGGGAGAAATGAAGGAAAAGGGATTATAATACATATGTGCCCTACTGCAAAAATTTTTTTAAAAAATCAATCATGTGGGAACCAGCAGTTAGCGTAATGGCTATGTCGCTGGACTCCCACGTAGTCGACTGAGGTTTGCGTCCTGGACCCGGTGGCTTAAAACTCATGCCGGGCGCGTGTGCGTGCATGCCCAAGATCCCGAGAGGAGAATGGAGGAGAAGGGATTGTGGCGTGGCCATCCCCTCTGGGGGGTGATTTCTCGCTTTCTGTCTCTATGTCTCCCTCTGTCTGTCTGGCGAGCGCACGCACCCTATAGCGAAAACCTCTCCAAAAAAAATAAAATCAATCAATCATGTAACAAGCAAATGGTGATAGTTGTGCTTGAACTCACCCCTGTCTGATTTCAAAGCTTATATTTGTGGAAAATTATTTTTTAAATATTTTACTTTATTTATTTATTTATCTATTTTTAAATGTGCAATAGGGCATGGGTGCTCACTAGAGAAAGACAGGGAGAGAAAGGGAAAGCGAGAAAGCATGCTGCCAGGTCTGAAACTCGAACCACAATTGGCTATGTGTAAGTCCAGCAACTTAACCACCATGCCACCTACTGGCCCCTGTTGTGATTATTTTAATTCAATTTCCTTATTTGACAGAGGTGCCCAGAAAGGGGACTGGTTAATTATGATTGACAAGTTATGAGAACAAGGAGGACTTTGTGCCTTAAGTGGGCTCATGAACACTGAGGACCCTGCCCATGCTGTGTAACCAACCACGTTGCAGGAGGAGGCTTTAGAAGTAACCTCTTAGTCATCATCTCACCTGGGAAAAGAAATTGTCCTTTCTTTCTGCACCTGAATTTCTTCATCTCTAAAATGTTTCAATTCCTTCTCCTCCATTAGGTTTCAACTCAAATGTTACTTCCTCAGGGAGGCTTTCCCTGTTTTCCTATATTTTATTTATTTATTTTTAAAATTTACTAGAAAGCACATGCACTCTCCAAAGACAGAAAGAGAGAGAGAGAGGGAGAGAAAGAGAGAGAGAAACCACCCTCCATGGAGGATGACCATGCTACAATCCCTTTTCTTCCATTCTCCTCTTGGGATTTTGGGATTTGGGGCATGTGTTAGTGTGTTCTTCAAGCTGCAGGGTCTAGGACTCAAACTGCATCGTTGGCCATGTGGGACCCAGCCACCTTAACCACCACGCCACTGGCTGGTCCAACAACTACTTCAAAGGAACTGGCAACTCATAACTAAGTACAACACGACACATTTGCCAAAGATTTCCTCTTCCAGGAACCCAAGAACAGTTATGAGTTGCTTAGAATCTATCAAATAAGTCAGAGTGTCTTTCTTTTTCTCTTTCTTCTTTTTTTCTTTTTTGAGAGATTTTTGCTATAGGGTATGTGGGCTCACCAGAGACACACAGAGACAGAACATGAGAGATCACCCACAAGGGGGGATGGCCACGCTGCAATCCCTGCTCCTCCATTCTCCTCTTGGGATCTTGGGCACGCACACACACGCGCCTGGTGTGAGTTTTAAGCCGGAGGGTTGAGGACTCAGACTGCAGTTGACTACGTGACCATTACGCCATCTACTGGTCTTTCTTTTTCTTTCTTTTATACTAAGTATTTTATTATATTCTACTGCCCGTGTATGTAAAATGATTACCCTTGGCAGCGGCAGTGCCTGGTTCCCCTCCCAAGGGGTCCCTGTACACACAGGTATGCTGTGTTGGCTGGTGACCCTGGATGGCCAAAGCTGGGGACAAAGGGAAGGGTAAAGACTGGGGCGGGGTGGAGGCTCTCCCCCTCCCCCAAATAAATAAATAAATAAACAAACTTTAAGTATCTAAAAATGATCAGTGAGCTCCATGGCCTAGTGGTTGAGGGAACCGGACTTCATGTGGCCAATAACATTGAGATCCCGACAGGATGGGGTAACAGAGGACAAGGGATTGTGGTATGACCATGCCCCACTGGGGGTTGCTTTCTTCCTCTCCCTGTCTCTCTGTCTCTGTCTCTCTCTCTGGTGAGTGCAGACACCTTCTGGCCAGTTTTTGTTTGTTTGTTTGTTTGTTTGTTTGTTTTTAATCTAGAATAATCATCGTGTGAGTAGGACTTACAGAAATCAGAGAGGTAGATGTTAAGTAAGGACTGGCAAAGGTAGAAGCTTGTGTGTTACAGGGCTTGTGCAGGCTTCAAATTCAGACTTGTTTTACTACAAAAGGCACAGACTTTCTGGGATGTGACAAGATCTGAGCTTGAAAAGACTCGACCTGTCAGCAGGCGGTCATGTCGAGCGCTCTGCAACTGCCTCTGCAACTGCCCGGAGCTGCCCAAGCACTTCTCAGGACTCTGCGGGACCAGACGCGGCGCACGCTAGAGCCGGGCGGGTCTCCAGTCGGTGGGTGGCGGGTCGCGCATGGCGGGAACTGGACTCTGGACTTCCCGTTCTCTCTCGTCAGGGCGCCTTTCTAATTCTGGGAGAACGTCTGCTATTCAGTCTTTCTCAGAGGGCTTGCTAAGGGCTTGCTGAAGCTGCCCGTGACTCTTTGCAAAGTTTGACTCTCATGCGCCCTCTTGTGTCCGGCCCGGGAACTGCATGCTCCTTGGGCTGACCCCAAGCGATGGTGCTGAAATCAACCTGGGTAAGAGAGCCGCATATTTGACAAGCTCCTATTGTATCCATGTACCTCTGAAGTGACGTCCATATATTATGTCTCCCACCAACCATCCAACAGAAGAGGAAGTCGAAGTTCATGATGTTAAATGGCTTTTCCAAGTATCCACAGATAGTAAGAGAGAAAGCAGACCTGAACGAAGGGAAGAACTGGGAAAGTCAGCGATGTTATCACATTACAGGATGAAATCCAGCCTCCTTAGCAAATCCGATCAGAGCCCTTGTTTCCCAGCTTTATCTCCAATACCAAACCCCTTGGTCCTTTATCCTGGCCACACAGAATGACAGTGTTGGCAAAAACTACTGAATATCTCAGTATTTTCCATAGGTCTTTGTCTCTGTTAGGTGCCTCCTCTAATTCCCTTCCTTTATTTCTTTTTTCCTTTTTTTTTACTATCAGAGGGCACATGCATGTGAACAACAGGGAGAGAGAAAGCACTCAAGAATGGAGCTTTGTCACACCACAATCCTTTTTTCTCCGGTTTATTCTGTCACGCACCAGCAGGTGTGGTGTGGATGGCAGAGAATAGAACCCCTGTTGGCTGTGCAGATATGACTTCCTCTGCACCCTGTTAACCAATGTGCCACAGAGCAGGCCCAATATCCTTCCTTTATCTAGAAAAATCCTTCTGACTTATCTTACCATGTCATCCTTACCTGGAGAGAACTTAGTCACCTCTGCCTTCATAGTACTTCTGGACGTAAGACTTTCTGTTATACATGATGGCTAAAGTAAGATATTAAGCCTTGGGGCCAGCAGGTGGCATCGTGGTTAAGGCACTGGGTTCTCATGTGGTGGACCGCAGTCTCCAGATTGAGTCCCGGACTCGGTGCCTTGAAAAATCACACCAGACACCTGTATATACATGCCCAAAATCCCAGAAGGAGAATAGAGAAGAAGGGATTGTGGTGTGGCCATCCCCCTGGGGGATGATTTCTCACTTTCCCTCTCTCTGTCTCTCTGTCTCTCTTTGGGCACATGCACCCAATGGTGAACACCTAAAAAAGAAAAAAAGAAAAGAAAAGAAAAGAAAAAAAAAGAAAAGAAAAGAAAAGAGATATTCAGCCTTAGGAAACTCACACTGCCCATTTTTTCATTCAAGAACTACTCGTGGTGGTGTACCTGGCTGTAGGAACTGTGCGCTGGCAACACAGTAACGAGCAAAGTGGGGGCTGCCCTGTTCTCATATAACTCACATCCTGATGAGGCAGACAGCCTTGAAACAGGTGTTCTCACTGACTGATTACTAGTGTCATCATTATTTTGAAGGAAAAGCAGCAAGAAGCTAGAAAGGTTGTTTTAGGGGCATCCTCAGGGAAGGTTTCACAAAATATCACTAGTTGGGATTTCTGAAGAATGAGAGTTGGGCAAGGAGGTGGGAAAGACTACTTCTTATGGGACTGCATGTATAAAGGCCATTAGGAAGTCGTAAAAAAAAAAACTCTGTGGCTGGCATGTAAGTGACAGAATAAGAGAAAAATACACAGTGAAGTTGGAGAGAGAATTGAGTTGGGGGCAAACTGTGCCATCCATTTAAACAATATCATTGATTTTGGACTTTATCCTGGGAGTAATGAAGGAAGAAAGGCAAGGAAGAGTTTTAAGCAGGAAAATTATACAGAGAGCGGTCCCTGTGGAGGACATAAAAACCCTGCCCTGATGCATCTTACATTGGGAAATGCGGATGCAGACCATAACGGGGCTGAAGAAGACTAAATCTGTCTGCCAGGGCTGCCATAACCAACAGAAATTTATTTTCTCGGGCCAACCATGGCATGGTAGTTGGGATAGCTAGATGGCACATGGATCATGGCATGGATTGAGTCCTGGACCCGGTAGCTTGAAAAACACCAGGTGTGTGAGGTAGGTGTGCGAGTGTGTACGCCCCAAATGCCTAAAGAATGAAAAAATGGAGGGACCAACAGTTAGTGTAATGGCTATGATGCTGAACTCCCATGTAGCCGACCACAGTTTGAGTCCCAGATCTGGTGGCTTAAACTCATGCTTGGGTGCGTGTGCGTGCGTGCCCAAGATACCTAGAGGAGAATGGAGGAGAAGGGATTGCGGCATGGCCATCCCCCCTGGGGGGTGATTTCTCGCTTTCTATCTCTCTGTCTCTCTGACAAGCGCACGCGCCCTATAGCAAAAACGTCTCAAAAAAAGAAAAAATTGGAGAAGGGATGATGGCATGACCATCCCCAATGAGGGGTGCTTTCTTACCCCCCAACTTTCTCTGGTTAGTGCATATGTATTCTGGCAAAATTAAGAAAGGAAAACAAGGGAAAAAAATATTTTTGCACAGGAGGAGGCTGGAAGTCCAAGAGCATGGTTGGTTTCTCATGAGGCTTCTCTCCTTGGCTTCTGTGTGGCCATCTTCTCCCTGTGACGTCACATGGTCAGCCCTGTGTGATGTCCGTGTCCTGATCTCCTCTTCTTTCTTTTTTTAAAGAATCATTTATTTTATTATCATTCTTTTTTTTTTTTTTTTTTCACATGAGTTCACCAGAGAGAGAGAGAGAAAGAGAGGAAAAGTGAGAAAGCAAGCCACCAGGTCCAGGACTCTAACCATTGTTGGCCGTGTGGGAAGTGCAGCGCCTCAATCATCACACCACCTGCTGGCCCCTCCTCTTCTTATAAGGATACCAGTGGTGTCCACAGATAATTTTTGAAATGTTTACATTGTCCACTAATTTCTTTGCCTTATATAAGCTGTATCTTTTCTTCCTATATTTACATTTTTAAAATCCTAATTATTAATAATATAATGGGGGACCAGCAAATGGTATAATGGTTACATCACTTGACCCCCCCCCCCCCCCACATAGTGGACCATGGTTCAAGTCCCGGACCCGGTGGTTTAAAACTCACTCCAGGGGTGTGTGTGTGTGTGTGTGTGTGTACATGCCCAAAATCCTGAGAGGAGAATGGAGAAGGGATTGTAGCATGGCCATCCTCCCAGGGGGGTGATTCCTCACTTTCTGTCCCTCTGTCTCTTTCTATCTCTGGCAAGTGCATGAGCCCCATAGCAAAAAAACTCTGAAAAAAAAAAAAAAAAAAAAAAAAAACCTCCACATAAATAAGTAAATATAAATAAGTAAGTAAATAAATAATATAATGGGACTCAAACTGCAATTACCCACACACCAAAACTGATACAAGAGTCTCATCATTTACTATATTCAGTTACAAATCAAGAACCTCTGAGTGATAAGCATCTTTTCTTTCATTCCCTTAAAACCATATCTGTATAGACGCTATCTTTTTTTTTTTTTTTTTTTTAATTTAGGCACAGGGTGCATGTGCTCACCAAAGAAAGATGAGAGAGAGAGAGAAAGTGAGAAAGCATCCTCCATGGGGGATGGCCATGCTGGAATCCCTTTTTCTCCATTCCTCCTTTGTTTTAGAATTCAGGGCATTGCCCATACATGCCCAGCATGTTTCTGAAGCCGCCAGTTCTGGGACTCACACATTACGGTCAGTCGTGTGGAATCCAGCCACCTTAATCATCATGCCACAGGGTAGCCCTAGATGTTATCTTAATTCAGAACTCTGTTGCAGATAATAGAAAGCATTCTATTTTAAGCAGAAAGTATTCGATACAGGGAAATAGGTGCTAAAAAAAATTATTAGAAGGCTTAGAGAAACAGACACTGGACTGGGCCTCAGAGAGCGACTCCCAGAACTACATTGTCATCTGTCTTGAAAAGGGAAATGAGACTATGTCAGCAGGGAAGTTGAAGAATCAGGGATCTGTTTTTCCGGGTCTGGTTCCAGGATCACAGCACCTTAGCCATAATCTTCAAATAAAGAAGCCATTGTCCTCCCGGAGTAACTGCCACAGCTACGACCTGAGAGCAGTAAGCTGCTGCCAAGAACGCTGGGCTCCAGAACCGTGTCACATCTGCGACATGGCGCCAGCGCAATCGCGGCCTCGTGCTCTGCCAACTCTCCCCACAAAGTTCCCAATGTAGGCCTCACATGGAGGCAGCACTGTAAAGTGAATCACTGCTTAGAAGCACTGTGCAGAGATACAACAGCAGATAGGATGTTCGGCAAGTTCACAAATGGTGGTTCTGTAGCAGAGCCTGGTGGAAGGGAGATCTGTGTTAAGAGTTAAGACTGGGTTGGGACTAGCAGGTGGCATAGGGGTTACATCGCTGGACTCCCACATGGTCGACCGCAGTTCAAGTCCCAGACCTGGTGGATTGAAACTCACCCTAGGCGCATGGGCGTGTGTGCCCAAAATCCCAAATGGAGGAGAAGGGATTACAGCATGACCATCCCCCTGGAGAGTGATTTCTCACTTTCTGTTGCTCTGTCTCACCTGCAAGCACACACACCCTATATCAAAAACCTCTCTTTAAAAAAAGAAAAAAAGAGTTAAGACAGGCCAGCAGGTGGCCTGGTGGTTGAGGAGCTGGATTCCCACATGGCTGACCATGGTTTGTATCCTGGGCCTGGCGGCTTGAAAATCACACTGGGCAGCACATGTGCGTGCATGCCCTAGATCCCAAAAGGATAGTGGAAGAGAAAGGACTGCTACATGTCCTTTTCCTTGGGGGTGATTATTCACTGTTCCTCTCTCTGTCTCTGTCTCTCTCTCTCTCTGGTGAGTGCACTTGCCCTTATAGCAAAAACAAAAACAAAAAGTTAAATCTGTATTCTAAGACAGCTATATCACTGCTTCCTACATGAGAGAAGGAATTCAGTGACGTTGAACTGACACTAGGTACTCGGCTGGCTGACTGGTCTGAAGGTCCCTCTGGGTTGTGGTACCCAGTCCAGGGCTTGGTGTTGATTGCAGCTGTTGGTGAGTTGGGCACTTGACAGTGGCAGGTGACAGGCCAGCCTTAGAAAGGCTGCACAGCTGTCAGCAGTGGCCCCGATCGTGACCCAGAGAGGCACAGAAGAGAAGCCAAATTTTCCAGCCTAATGAAGCAAGCAGAACTGTGAGAGTGGGGCGACGGGAGCTGGAGGAGCCTCGCCAGTGGGACAGAAGGGGCAGAGTGAGTGGACTGACCCTTGGAGACGGATAGAAAAATGAACATCTCAGCAGATGCCAGCATGGGCAGTGTTGCCTATCTGAAATAATGACATTGTATGGCTCTCTGAGATGGAGACACCACCCAGGGGAGGAGGAAGTAAAGAAAAAAAAAATAACCCTAAAGTCTACTGAGTTTAAACCTCAAATAACTGAAAAACTTTAGACCTAACTACCACGGGTTTCTCCATAGTCATGAAGAATGGGGATTTGAGAAAGAACGGTTATTAGAATATAGTTTTTTTCCTTTTTTGGTAACTATGGGGCTGGCAGGTGGCGTGGTAGTTAAGGGATCTGGACTCCCACATGGCCGACCGCAGTTCTGGTCCCAGACCTGGTGGTTTGCTTGCTTTCTTTCTCTCTCTCTCTCTCTCTCTCTCTGTCTCTCTGTCTCTCTGTCTCACTCTGGTCAAATTAAAATAAGAAAATAAAATTAAATAAAATAATCTTAAAAAAAATAAAAATACATAGTTTTGTTCCTTTTTTGGTAAACATATTAGTTGGTAACCATATTAGTTGGCTTGGAAATGTGTATCTGTTGTCCAGTGTAAGGCACTGACTTTTTATTAGTTTGTTTTGTGATACAGCAAATGTGCTCGCTGGAGAGAGACAGAGAAAGACGAAGAGGGGAAAGTGAGAAGTCATCCCCAGGGCGAATGGCCATATCACAATCCTCCTTCTTCCATTTTTCCACCTAGGATCCTGGCCATGCACACACATGCACCCAGAGTGACCTTCAAGTCACAGGGTCCAGGACTCAGACTGTGGCCAGCCATGTGGGAATCCAGCATCCCAACTGCCATGCCACCTGCTGGTTCCCTAGTCCCACCTCCCTCCAAATTTCATTCTTGTATGAGCAAGGGGTGGGGGGAAACCCAGTAGGGTCTTTACGTCAAAATCAACCCCCAGCTTCAGTCAGCCCCAGATCACAGGTATGTGTGCACCCACAGTGTTCAGGGAGGTCTCTGGCATGCACCTGGAACCTTTCCATGAGGATCAACCTTGCAAAGCATTGCGTTACCTGCCGTACCACTGTCTGGCCGCTGATGTTACTCTCCAGTTGTTGACTTGCATACAAATTGGTGGGAATTAGGTATTAGGTAAGGAATGTTTGAAATCAGTCTTGAAACATCTTTGCTTGTGTTGACTCTGAGAGAATTCTGGAAAACTATGTACCCCTTTGCACACTTTCAAGTGAAGATCTCAAGGTTTCATCCTTTAAATAACTGCAAAGGACAAAATTTCTGGAATAAGATAAATGTTAATGTCTACAATGAAACTGCTACATCTCTTCATAAACTGTATCCATTAGACTCTAAGTACTGTAGAAATTTGATCCCCATAGTATCCACTTAAAACCAATACAGGCACAAGCTCTCCTTAACAGTTGGAGCATTTACATTGTTTCTCCTTAAACTTGTATTTTTTCATTCTCCCACAGAATTTTAACTAAACCAAAAGCATTTACATGCTCAGAAGTGTCTTACTGATCACGTCATACTTTCCTATAGTAAAAATATGTATCTAATTGGAGTGGAAAATGTTAAAATTTCCTTTGACTACAAAAGTCGAAGTTGTAGAGCCAGCTTGTGGCCCGGTTAGGGGCTGGATCTCATATGGCTGACCACCTGGTTCAAGTCCCAGATCTGGCAGCTTGAGAAACATGCTGGGTGCATGTGTGTGTATATGCATGCCTAAAATCCCTAAGGGAGATAAAAACGGGGAGGTGATTGTGGCATACCCATGCCCCATAGGGAGTGCTTTCTTGCCTTTTCTCTCTCTTTCTCCAGTGAGCACATGTGCTCTCTGGCAAATTATAAAAAAAAAAAAAAAAAAAAAAAAAAAAAAGAAGAAGAAAGAAAAAGAATCCAAGTTGTCTATAGCAAAAATCTCTCTAAAGAAAAAGTTCATGGAAATTAAAGGAGCTTATGCATGAGTTTGGATGTATGGCAGGCTCTTCCCCTGAGCCTCTCACAGTGCCCCAAGTTGGAGCAAACTGCCCCTGAGCCCTTGCCCAGTCTGCTGTGGGCTGCTGGCATGGAAGCAGTTGCACAGTAGAAAAAGTAACAGAAACAGGCATTTCATCATCGCACCGGCATTATATTTTTAAACTCGCTCTTAGTTATATGCCAAAGAAAGAAAGTCACAGTGATCTGATATAAAAAAAAATTAATGATATATTCATTAATAATTCACTTATGTCCTCTCTCAATCACATCATAAGCAAATAAATAGAGAACATCTACTTTGTGAGAGAATGTGCTAGCATTCATTGGATGATTCCCTTTCTCACCTTCTGGCAAGGATACTGCAGACCTACCAGATACTCACTCCCTCTCAGGCTTTGTCATTTGCTTTAGAGATGCCTGCTTAACTCCAAGTCCTCAGAAAATGCTGACACTCTTTGCCAATATAAAATGCTTTGATAAAAAGCATTTATCTTATTACATACATTAAGTATATTTTAATCAAATACTTGGCTTTCATTCAATTTATGGAACAGCCTTTATTTATTACCTAACTAGCCAACCCAGTCTTTGTTGTTAATCAGCCAAGTGATTCTTTTAGAAGACTTCATTTTGGAGAGGTTTTGTTTTTTTTTTTTAAGAGAGATTTTTTTTTTGCCATAGGGCATGTGCACTTGCTGGAGAGACAGAGACAGAAAGTGAGAACTGCCCCCCCCCCCCCCCCCAGGAAGGATGGCTACACTGCAATCCCTTCTCCTTCATTCTCCTCAGGATCTTGGGCATGCATGTCCATGTGCCCAGTGTGAGTTTTAGGTCACCGGGTCTAGGACTTGAACTGAAATTGACTATGTGAGAGTCCAGTGATATAACCATTACACCATCTGCCGTTTTAAAATCAAATGTGGGGCCCGCAAGTGGCATAGTGGTTAGGGCACTGGGTTCCCACATGGCCAACCATGGTTTGAGTCCTGAATCCAGCGACTTGAAAATCACTCTGGGGGGAACCAGCAGTTAGCGTAATGGCTATGTCGCTGGACTCCCGTGTAGTCGACCCACGGTTCACGTCCCGGACCCGGTGGCTTAAAACTCATGCCGGGTGCATGTGCGTGTGTGCCCAAGATCCCGAGAGGAGAATGGAGGAGAAGGGATTGCGGCGTGGCCATCCCCTCTGGGGGGTGATTTCTCGCTTTCTGTCTCTATGTCTCTCTCTGTCAGTCTGGTGAGCGCACGCGCCCTATAGTGAAAACCTCTCCAAAAAAAAAAAAAAAAAGAATCTCTCTGGGCATGTGTGCGTGCATGAGAGGAAAGTGGAGGAGAAAGGATTTCAGCATGGCCTTCCTCCCCACGGGGTGATTTCTCACTTTCCCTCTCTCTGTCTTTCTCCAGCAAGCACATATGGCACAAAAATCAATCAAATGGGGGCGAGCAGGTGATGTGGAGGTTAAGGTACTGGATCCCACATGGCTGACTCCACAGTTTGAGTCCTGGACCCAGTGCCCTGGAAATCACACCAGGGGTGTGTGTGTGTATGTGTGTGTATGTGTGTGTGTGTGTGTGTGCCCAAGATCCCAGAAGAGACTGAGGAAAAGGGACTGCAGCATGGCTTTCCCCCCTTAGGGGTGATTTCTCCCTTTCCTTGTGTCTCTCTCTGGTGAATACGCACGCCCGATACCAAAAACAGACAAACAAAACAAACCAAAAAATCTATTATTGGAGTTTAAATTACACATAGTAAATGCTCATGCTTAGTTTATAATCTGGTGAGTTTTATAACCAGCACAATCAACATTTCCATCAGTACAGAAAGTTCTTTATTTTGCCTTTGTGGTCAGTTTCTCTCACCTCCAATACTAGGTAACCGCTTATTACTTTCTTACACTTAGGTAAGTTTTATCTTTTTTTTTTTTTTTTTTTTTTTTGGCAAGAAGCTATGTGTGTTCACTGTAGAGAGAGAGGGGAAAACGAGAAAGCAGCCCCCATGAGGAACACTCATGCTGCCATCCCTTCTCCTCTGTCTCTTCCTCCCTTCGGTATTTTGGGCATGCACGCACAAGCACCCCCATGTTGCGTGTTTCTCAAACCACCAGGTCCAGAACTCCAACAGCTCAGTCAGCCAAGTGGATCTAGCTGCCTTAACCACCAAGTCACGGGGGCAGCCCAAGTTTTGCCTGCTCTAAAACTTCATGTAAACATCTTGTTCCCCCTGCCTTCTCACTCAACATGTTTTTGAAATTCATCCATATTGTTGCAAGTGTCAGCAATTATTTTAGTACCTCTTTGTATAAATATACTACAATTCATCCATTTCTTTGATAGGCACTTAGATGATTATAATATTTTGGATATTATGAGTAAAGTTGCTGCAAACATTCTTGTACAATCCTTGGTGTGTGCAGGTATGTGTGTCTGTTTTATGTAATCCATAGAGTCACATAATTCTGAAATTTTTGCCTTACATAGTAAGTATATATTTAACTTTATAAAACACTGCTAAACCACTTTCCAAAGTGATAAAACCATTGCACACTCTCTCAATTGCTTCACATCCTCTTCAATACCTGGTATCATGTTTTTATTTATTTATCTTAAAAATTCTTGCCAGTTGGCGCTGGCTCTGTGGCCTAGTGGTTACAACAGCTGGATCCCACACAGCCAGTCTTGTGGTTCAAGTCTCAGACCTGGCAGTTTGAGAAACACACCAAGCATGTGTGTGTGCATGCCCAAAGTCTTTAAAGAAAGAAGAAATGGAGGAGAAGGGATTGCAATGTGACTATTCCCCATGGGGGAATGCCAGTCCCTTCTCTTTGTCTTTCTCTCTACCTAATGCAGGCATCCTCTAGAAAAAAAAAAAAAAAAGAAAAAGAAATTCTAGCAGTGGGATATGGTATCTCATTGTAGTTTCAATCTGCATTTCTTTTTTTGCTTGTTTGTTCTTTAGATTTTTGCTAGAGGGTGCATGTGCTCACTGGAGAGACAGCAAGACAGAAAGTGAGGGACCAGCAGTTAGCGTAATGTCTATGTCGCTGAACTCCCATGTAGCCAACCGCGGTTCGAGTCTCGGACCCAGTGGCTTAAACTCACGCTGGGCACGTGTGCGTGCGTGCCCAAGATCCCGAGAGGAGAATGGAGGAGAAGGGATTGTGGCATGGCCATCCTCCCTGAGGGGTGATTTCTCGCTTTCTATCTCTCTGTCTTTCTGGTGAGTGCACGTGCCCTATAGCAAAAACCTCTCAAAAAAAAAAAAAAAAAAAAAAAAAAAGAGAAAGAAAGAGAGATATCACCCCCCCCCCCCCCCCATGGAGGATAGCCAAACTGCAATTTCTTCTCCTCCATTCTCCATACTCCTCTTGAGATCTTGGGCATGCACGCACATGCGCCCAACATGAGTTTTAAGTCTCCGGACCCAGGACTCGAACTGCAGTTGACTATATGTGAGTCCAGCAATGGTGTAACCATTACACCACCCTCTGGTCCCTTAATCTGCATTCCTGATGCCTAATATCATACATTTTCATGTACTTATTGGCCATTCATATATGTTCTTTTGTGAAGTATCTGTTCAAATCTGTACTCAGAGGCAACATCACAACTCGCTTCATTTTGCCATGCAAATAAATGTTAACAGGAATCTCTATGACAACTACCTTAATTGCAAATTCTAATTTTAACATGTTCCAAATTCTAATTCAAGATATTCAAAATTCTTTTTTTTTTTTTTAGAAACAAGTTGTTTTAGTTTTGCTGTAGGGTGCACTAACTTACAGAGACAGAGAGGAAGAGATGGAGAGAGAGAAAGTGAGAAATCACCCACAGGCATCGGGGTGCCCACACCATAATCTCTTCTCTGCCAGTCTCTTCTTGGGATTTTGGACACACGTGCACATGCATCCAGCATGATTTTCAAGACACTGGGTTCAGAACTCAAAACTGCACAGCTGGCCACGTGGGATCCAGTGCCTTACCCTCTGTGCCATCTGCTGGCCCGAGATACTCCAAATTCTAAGAAGTGAAGGCTTGTCATAAATTTGCCATCTGGATGACTTCAAATTTTTTTCTATACTCTCTTAGAATTTTCCCTCAGATGACATGGATTCTTTAAAAGTTATTTAATTTTATTATTATTATTGTTATTATTTTCATTTCCCACAAGGCATGTGTGCTCACCAGAGAGATCAAGTGAGAAAGCAAGCCACCAGGTGGGGACCAGCAGTTAGCGTAATGGCTATGTTGCTGGATTCCCACGTAGTCGACCGCAATTCGTGTCCTGGACCCGGTGGCTTAAACTCATGCCGGGCGCATGTGCGTGCATGCCCAAGATCCCAGAGGAGAATGGAGGAGAAGGGGTTGCGGCATGGCCATCCCCCCTGGGGGTGATTTCTTGCTTTCTATCTCTCTGTCTCTGTCTGTCTGGCGAGCGCATGCGCCCTATAGCAAAAAACCTCTCCAAAAAAAAAAAAAAAAAAGCAAGCAAGCAAGAAAGCCACCAGGTCCAGGACTTGAACCAAGGTCAGCCATGTGGGAGTCCAGTGCCCTTAACCACCATGCCACCTGCTGGCCCCTTTATTTTATTTTATACATTCAATCATTATACATCACTTAGCTTGTAAAGTGAATTTTCCAACATGAATACATTTCACTCCAGTCCAGGTGGGGATACTATACATGTTATCATCAACAGATAATAATCTTTTTTTTTTTTTTTTTTTGAGAGAGAGGTTTTTGCTTTAGGGCCCGTGTGCTCGCTGGAAAGACAGAGACACAGAGAGACAGAAAGCAAGAAATCACCCCTCAGGGGGGACAGTCATGCCACAATCTCTTCTCTGTTCTCCTCTCAGTATCTTGGGCACGCACGCACACGTGACCGGCGTAAGTTTTTTTTTAAGTTGCTGGGCCTGGGATTCTAACTCAGTTCAACTACGTGGGAGCCCAGAGATGTAACTATTACACCATCTGCTGGTCCCGAGAATAATCCATTTCTGTGTTCCATAAATGTCTTGCCTGTTTTTCTCCTTAATGTCTTTCCTCAGACTCTCCTCCTTCTCCCGCTTTCTTCTCACACTGTGTCCAGTATACATAACCATTTTCCGTGTTTTTATATCCTCTAATCTTTCAGTTTTAGCCATAGAGTGTGGACAGTATTCAGTAGAGACATACAATGTCTCTAAAGATGCATTCGTTTTAATAATAGTTGGGGATTGGAAAAAGCCAAGTTCCATCACTGCTACTACTATGTCTGAATTCAGAATATCCCCACATAGTACAAATGGCCCCAATTCTAATGTCAAGTTTTGCTTTTCACAGAACTATACTCAGGACAGAGCTATGTGCAACACACAGAAAAACCCCTCTAGTCATGAAAGTCTGTACTACTTCAGCGTCCCTTTGTGTGGTGCCCCAGAAGTTTTTACAGGGTAATGCGCCATATTAAAATTCAGGGTGCACGAGAGCTATGTCTTTCTTTTCTGGAAAGTGAGAAAAGGTGAATAGTAACATAACTATTTTGATAATTCCTGGGAAATTTTTTTTTTTTGAAGAGGTTGACAAAATGTTGACAAAACAGTCACAGCCTGTGGCATGATGATCAAAGGGGCTGGAGCACATGGATGGCCATTGAGTTTGAGTCCCTGACCGCGGCTTTAATATGCCAGGTGCATATGAGTGCCTGCCCAAAATCCATAAAGGAGGGAGAAATGGAGAAGGGATTGCATCATGACCATGCTCTGTGGGGTACTCTTTCTCCCTCTCCCTCTATCTTGTGCATGTAACCTCTGGCAAATTAAAAATAGTTACTATGGGACCAGCAGTTAGCGTAATGGCTATGCCGCTGGACTCCCATGTAGTTGACTGCGGTTCGCGTTCCGGATCTGGTGGCTTAAACTCACGCCTGGCACGTGTGCGTGCGTGCCCAAGATCCCGAGAGGAGAATGGAGGAGAAGGGATTCCGGCTTGACCATCCCCCCTGAGGGGTGACTTCTTGCTTTCTATCTCTCTGTCTCTTGTCTGTCTGGAGAATACACACGCCATATAGCAAAAATCTCTTCAAAAAAGAAAAATAGTCGGGACCAGCAGTTAGCATAATGGCTATGTCAGTGGACTCCCACGTAGTTGACCGTGGTTCGCGTCCCAGACCCGGTGGCTTAAAACTCATGCCGGGCGCGTGTGCGTGCGTGCCCAAGATCCTGAGAGGAGAACGGAGGAGAAGGGATTGCGGCGTGGCCGTCCCCCCTGGGGGGTGATTTCTCGCTTTCTGTCTCTTTGTCTCTCTCTGTCTGGCGAGCGCACGCGCTCTATAGCAAAAACCTCTCAAAAAAAAAAAGTTACTATGGATATTTAAAAAAAAATAGTTACTATGTTTTGCAACCAGTACTACCATCCATCTCCATTAACTTTTTTTCCTCAGCAATTTTGTTTATTATAGTTTGTATACTCCTGAAGAGATTCTCTTATCTGAAGTTTCATGCATTCAGGTATTTTGCATGATGTCTGATGTGATCAGTAATAAAGGTTGCAATGAAGTAGTAGCTATGACCATAACCCTCTTTTAATCTAAAAACAACGGGGCTTTCCTTTTCAGTGCAGGCAGCTATGACGTTATCAGGAAGTTATTGTCCATCTGAAGCAAACTGATCATCTTTTCCTTGATCAGTAAATATTTCCAGTTGAGAACCCGGATAGGACCTCACTAGATGGGTAGCATTATAAGCCTCCCATTTACTTTGATCTGTTCCCAAGTATCCACTAAAAGCTTTTTTTGCCCTAAGGACAGAGCACTGGGTTGCAAATTGGAGCAAATGCTGGCCCAGATTTGTATTTTCCAGGATGTTTCAAGGCACAAATCAGAGCTCCATGGCCTCCCATGGAGCGACCAGAAATAGACATCCTTGGGGGTCCACTGGAGAATGGGCATTTATAAGTTGGGGAAGCTCCTCTGTTATATAAGAGTACGTCCTAGAGTTCATTTCCCAAAGATCTTCAGTGGCATCCACATAAAACCCAGCACCAGTGCTGAAGTCCCAGCTGTCATCTCCTTTAATATCAACAGCCACGAGGGCTGGTACCTGGAGCAATGACGATAAGACCGTGTCCTGAGGCTGCTTGATGATAACCAGATTTTGATATAAAATTTTGTTCTGTGCAAGTTAAACCAGACAGCCAATACACTGCAGGGCACTTCCAGTTTCTGCCTTTGGTGGTTAAGTAGATAGCAAATTTCATTTTGCACTTCAGTTCAACAGTCATGTTCAAAAACTTTCTGGAATCCGTCAAAGCACTTGTTGATGGAAGTCTGTTTTAAAGCCATTCTTCTCCTGAGACAGCCACAGCAGGTAGAGCAGACACTGCAGGAAGGTCTATAACTTTTTCATCTTCCCAAATAGAAAACGTGTTCTCATTAAATACTAACTCTCATGGTCAGCAGGTAGCATGGTGATTAGGGCAGTGGACTTGCACAGGGCCAACCATAATTCAAGTTTCAGACCTGGTGGGTTGCTTTCTCTCTCTGGTGAGTGCATGTGCCCTATGGTAAATTAAATAATAATAATAAAAAATAAAATTTAATAATTTTTTTCTAAAAAAAAGAATTATTTTTGGGCCAGCACGTGGTGTGGCGGATGGGGGTGCTGGACTCCCACAAGGCCACCACGGTTCAAGTCCCGGTCCTGGCAGCTTGCTTTCTCAACCTCTCTCCTGCCCTCTCTGTCACTCTCCGGTCAAATTAAAATAAATACACAAATAAATAAATTTAAATAAAATAATTATTAAAAAATAATTATTTTTATTTCTTTATTTATTCCTTTATTTTTATTTGACCAGAGAGAGACAGAGAAAGTGAGAAAGCAAACCACTAGGTCTGGGACCCAAACTGCAGTCAGCCATGTGGGAGTACAGTGCCCTTAACCATCACACCACCCGCCTGCCCCCAAATTAAATAATTTTTTTTTTTTTTTTTTTTTGAGAGTTTTTTGCTATAGGGTGCATGTGCTCGTCGGAAAGACAGAGAGACAGAGAGACAGAAAGTGAGAAATCACCCCCCAGGGGGATGGCCACGTTGCAATCCCTTCTCCTCCATCTCCTCTCGGGATCTTGGGCACGCACACACAGGCACACAGCGTGAGTTCAAGCCACAGGGTCCAGGACTCGAACAGTTGATTGACTACATGGGAGTCCAGCAACATAGCCATTATGCCAACTGCTGGTCCCAATAATTCTTTAAAAAAAAAAATGCTAATTCCCTGTTGGTCCTCCCCTAGCTCCTAACAACCACTATTCTATATTATCTCTATGAACTTGACTATTTGAGGCACCTCATATAAGTGGTATCATAGACTATTCTTTTACATCTGACTTATTTCACTTACTGTATCTTCAAGGTTCATCCATGTTGTTTCACGTCTCAGATGCAAGGCTGGGGTAGCATGGTAGGCCCTGGTTTGGATTCCAGCCCAACATAAACATATATGGTGCGGTGATGCAAGACTTTGATCCCAGCTAATTGGGAGACTGGGGCAGAAAATCACAACGGGGAGACCTTTCACACGTGTTCTCTCTCATGTGCAAGATAAACGTAAAAGAGATGAGCCCTAGTGCTCATTTGAATGTGGGAGGGGAACGAGGAAAAGTCTTAGGTCAGGGCTCCTAGATTAGGCCCTCAAGGTTAGTTTCTTATTGAAGTCATCTCCTTCCATTCTCTAATAGCAAAAAGGCCATCACACACAGTTCCTTCTAAAGTTTTATTAAAGTTTAATGGAACAATTAATATTTTATCTTTGTTGACCCCAGTACAAAAATACAGTTGATGACTTGACAAAAATGGCTCCACCTAGGGCTTGAAGGCTTGAGTTTCTCCAACAGTAACAAGAAAAAGCATGCTTCCAGCTGGGGCTGAGTCCAAAGACACAGCCAGTCCTGCACACGTGCTTGTGCAAACAGAAGTCCTAGCAGGAGTAGAGGCAGGAGGCTGCAGGGATTCGGGAAGAAGCTCAAGATTATTCCCAGGAGCAAAAACAGACTGGTCTCCTCCATAGGGGGTAAATTACTGATTTACATTTAGGGTTGGTTTTTTTTTTTTTAGATTTATAAGCCATTTCTGCAATTTTAACATTGTATAAAAGGTGTTAATGGTTTCCTTTTATCACCAAGGTGAGTAAGTGGGAGGAAATGGGAAAAGACTCAAATACTTAAGTTTGAGGAGTAAACCTCCAAATGGCTCAAGTTTCGTATCAAAGGTTTCACTCCTGACTTTAAAGACAACTCAACCTGTAGGTGAGAGGGAGAAGGAGAAGGAAGTCTGCCATACTTTGCTGGATGCCCAAACATGGAGACCAGCTTCTGTTAGTAGAAATCTTCCACAGTGAGGGATCCTTCCAGCGAAGGTAGAACAAAGTTTCCTGGTTGGTTTAATTGTCCTGGTGATTCCTCAAATATTCCCTCCACTGCAGCTTTCCTTCCAGAATACTAACTTTGATTAAAGAAGGGATATAGTCATGTTACAACTCATCTTCCAGACGTTTCTCTCTGAAGGCATCGCCCGTCAACCTTTCCTGAGCTTCCTTCATCCCCTGCACAACTGTAAAAAAAAAGTTGGGGAGGAAAACATGAAGTAAGTCATTAATATTTGATGGGGGTAGAGTGTGTGCGGTCTCCAGAGAATGAGAGAGAAAGTGAGAAATCACACCTCAGAGGGAATGGCCATACCACAATCCCTTTTCCTCCAGTCTCCTCTCAGGATTTTGAGTACACACACTCATGTGCCTGGTATGATTTTCAAGCTGCCTGGTCTGGGACTCAAACCATGAAATCAGCCATTCAGTGCCTTAACCTCCATGCCACCTGCTGGCCCAACACAGATTTTTTTTTTTTTTTTTTTTTTTAAAGAGAGATTTTTGCTATAGGGTGCATGCACTTGCCAGAGACACAGAACGGAAAATGAGAAATCACCTCCCAGAGGGATGGCCACACCGCAATCCCATGCACAAGTACTCAGCCACTGTGTCTGGGACTGGAACTGCAGTCGACTAAGTAGGAGTCCAGCGACATAACCATTATGCCATGTGCTGGTCTCCTGATATAGATTTTTAAATGTGTTAGGAGAAATATGACAGGAGCACCAGATCTGGATTCAATATTTAGATCTGATAAGTCACTTATCACTTTGAATTTATTTTCTGGTCTATAAAATGAGATAGTTCTACTTATATCACACAGTATTATAAAATAAAATGAGAGAATGGATAATAAAAGTGAACTATCAGACCCAGCCACAGTGGCTCATGCTAATAAGTCAGGCTGGGACCACATGGAAGGCCCATGTTCTGTTCCTGGTCTAAACTAAAGGCTAGGTGTGGGCATGCACCTCTAGTCCCAGTGACTCAGGAGACTGAGATAGGGTGATCTTGAGCTTGAGGCTTGCCTGGGCAATATAGTGAGATTCTGTCTATAAAAAAGCTGGACATAGTGCATATAGTTGTAGTTGCAGTTGGTTAGCAGAGGCAGGAAGATCACAACAGAGTGAGACACTGTCTTAAAAAAATAAAGCAATGGGGTGGCAAGCGGCATGGTGGCTAATGTGCTGGACTCCTACATGGCTGACCACAGTTCAAGTTCCAAACCTGGCAACTTGCTTTCTTACTCTCCCTTTCTCTCTCTTCCTCTTTTCATATTTTAATAATAATAATAAGAAATGAAATGAAATAAATAATTCTAAAAATAAAATAAATAAAAACCAACAACCAGGGCCAGCAGGTGGCATGGTGGTTAAGATACTGGATCCCACATGGCTGACTGCACAGTTCGAATTCTGGACCTGATAGCTTGAAAAACATGCCAAGCATGTGTGTGTACATCCACAAATTTCCAAGAGGAAAATGGAAGAGAAGAGACTGCGGTATGGCCATCCACTCTAGGGAGTGTTTTCCCTCTCTTTCCAGTGAGTGCACACACCCTATAGTGAAATTAAAAAAAACAAAAACAAAAACAAAAAAAAACTATGAAGTATACAAAAATGTTAGTACAAGTTGAGAATTGTTAAATCTAAAAATCCACAATCTGAAATGCTCTAAATCCAAAAGTTTCTGAGCATCAGTATAATGCCAAAAGTGGAAAAAATCCACACCTGATCTCATGTGATAAGTCACACATTTGACAATACAAAAGTCTGTGTAAAATTATCTTCAGGCCATGTATATAAGGTATAGATGAAACATAATGAATTTAGACTTGGGTCTCATTCTCAAATATTTCATTATGTATATACAAATATGACAAAATCTGAAAAAATCCAAAATCTGCGATGCTCTGGTCCCGAGCTTTCATATAAGGGCCACTGGACCTGTACTTTGGCTGACCCTGTAGGATTAGTTGATCCTGTCACAGACTGTAGATGTGTGAGAACACATTCCTACCATCCTCATTATGGCTTTAGGATGAGTGTTACATTTATGTCATTTCTTGTGGAGGTTACATGTTACACTGACGTGTGTGTGTAAAAGCATATGCATGCATGTACGGGGGGGGGGGGGGGGGGGGCAGTGTGACTCAAAGGTTGATCATTCCCAGTATCAACTAAATATGAAAGAGCCTAAGTTCTCAGGCCAAAACAAAAGAAAAAAGAAAAAGAAAAAGGAAAAGAAACTTTCAAAGAGGATGATAGGTAGACTGGAGATAAAAATTCTTATCTATTGGGACCAGCAGATGGTGTAATGGTTATGCCACTGGACTCCCACATCGTCGACTGCAGTTCAAGTCCCAGTATCAGTAGATTAAAACTCATGCCGGGGGACCAGCAGTTAGCGTAATGGCTATGTCGCTGGACTCCCACGTAGTCGACCGCGGTTTGAGTCCCGGACCTGGCAGCTTAAACTCACGCCGGGCGCGTGTGCGTGCGTGCCCGCCCAAGATCCCGAGAGGAGAATGGAGGAGAAGGGATTGCGGCGTGGCCATCCCCCCTGGGGGGTGATTTCCTGCTTTCTATCTCTCTGTCTCTCTCTGTCTGTCTGGCGAGCGCACGCGCCCTATAGCAAAAACCTCTCCAAAAAAAGAAAAAACAAAACAAAACAAAACAAAAAACTCATGCCGGGTGTGTGTGTGTGTGGCAAGATCCTGAGAGGAAAATGGATGAGAAGGGATTGTGGTGTGGCCAACTCCCCGGGGGGTGATTTCTCCCCTTTTGTCTCTGTTTCTCCAGTGAGCGCACACACCCTATAGCAAAAAATCTCTTAAACAGATTTTCTCGTCTATCTCATGGCATCCCTCATATGGATTTAGATTTCAAGGAGGGCAGCTATTTCAATACATGCTTTTGAGTGGTGACTCCATACAGCCCTTTACAATGTCAAGCCAAGAGCTAGACTGAGCCAGAGACTGTGAAATCTCAGAAAGCAAACCCATAAACTCAAAAGAGCCAGATAAGGTAGTTTGTTATTTCCCTTCATTTTGCCTATGCTTTTAGTAAAGTCAAGTTTGAATGTTCCAGGTGCATGTCAGCTGAGCCATGGGGGATTTGGAGAAGGGCTTATGTTTACATATACATTTACTATGCTAGTATGGAGATGGCAGTGGTAACTCTGATGAAGTGCTAAAAGAAAGTAAATCTCAAGGACAAGAGTTGGAGACCTAAAGCCCAGTTAGTTGACATTCTTCATGTGGAAAATTTCCTTCTACTAGGAATCTCCAGCAATCTGTGTTTGGTTAAGGAAAACATTCTCCTTACTCAGAAGGTGTAGGTGATAACATCTCCAGATCTCTTCCCATTCCCTATTCTGAGAATAAAAGTTCTAAGAGCTCAAAATATACAGTGATCGGGGCCAGCAGGTGGTGTGGTGGTTAAGGGCCAACCTCAGTTCAAGTCCTGGACCTGGTGGCTTGCTTTCACACTTTCCTTCTCTCTCTCTCTCTCTGTTCTTCTCTGGTCAAATTAAAATAAATAAATAAATAAATAAAGCTAAATAAAATAATTCTTTAAAAAAACATAAAATGATCAACAACTTGGTAGCATGGCAAAAGGGGGCATGTAGCAACTTAACGATTCCTTTTTACAGATAAGGAAACAAACGGAAGGAAAACAATAGCAAACAATTATATGGTACAATATACGGCGTATATTCCAACTTCTGCCCCTGAGCACTCTAGGGCAACTGCTCAAGGAGCAGAGAGAACATGGCTGACCGGATTCCAACCGCCTTTCCTG
The DNA here is from genome assembly GCA_026018925.1 of Tupaia tana. Classification (NCBI taxonomy): domain Eukaryota; kingdom Metazoa; phylum Chordata; class Mammalia; order Scandentia; family Tupaiidae; genus Tupaia; species Tupaia tana. The sequence goes on from JAKSZU010000004.1 coordinate 23,003,381, forward strand.
TCTGCTGATGCTGTTCTTCCTGCCTGGAACATGCGTTCCCCATTTTACTGCTTGCTGTCTCTTTCTTCAGGACTCAGTCTAGTCATCCTTTATTCTAGCAAGCCTTGCAGACTCTTAATGTTAGGCTAAACTCCCTGCCCACCCACTGTAACCCTCAACCCCTGCTGCTGCTTCCTTAGCTTGAAATGTTTTCCTCCTTTCTGCCCAGAGACCAGTTCTTATCTTTCTGGGTCCAATTATAGTTTATTATCTAGAAAACCTCTTAAACTTGTTCAGCTTACAGCTAACACTCTTCTTATTCTTAGTTCTTACAGGAAGAAGAGTGTGGTGGAAGAACTTACCAAGTTCTGTACTCAGATCCTAGCCATGTGACTTTTTTAAGTGTGAGACCACAGGCAAGTGACTATCTCTGTGAACTTCAGTTCCTCAGTTTCCTACACCAGTTGGCTGTTCCACTGGATTTTAAGTACAATGGCACAGAAAGGGGCTTGGTCTTATCTTTCTTCTATATCCTCTACGGGATCTAGCCAAAAGCGCATCATGCAAGCAGTGCTTGATGTGCTGAATAAAGTTTTCTATCACAGACCTTGCATGTGGTTCATCCCAGTGAGGTCTAGCAACAATCCTCCCTCTTTCCTCTCAGCGTAACTGTACCTTGCTCAGCACTGATGTAGAAATACTTGTAGCTGGGATTTCCACTCTCATTGATGATTTCAGGATGCACCTTGCCACTGGGATCTGTTGTAGACAAAATGGCAAAGGAGTTACAAGAATTGCAACAGAAAGAGACTTCAAGCACTATCTGGTACACAAGCCCTTTAGAAAATGAGACCCACCCAACCCTGCAGCCCGTTATCTCAGAACCCACCCTTTGCATTTCGTGCTATCATCACGATTCCTCACAACCTCTCAATACAGCCTACCGATAGCCCCAATCCCAATGTCTTGGCATACACTGTTCCTGCTTCCTGGTATATTTCTTTTCTGCTTGATGATGCTGAGGTAATACACTTTTCTTTTTTGCTATAGGGCACCTGCACTTGCCAGAGACACAGAAAAAGACAGACAGAAAGTAAGAAATAACCCCCCAGGGAGGATGGCCACGCTACAATCCCTTCTCCTCCAATCTCTTGGGATTGTGGGCCCACATGCACACACACCTGGCGTGAGTTTTAAGCCACCAGGTCTGGGACCGTGGTTAACTTTATGGGAGTCTGGCAATGTAGTCATTATGTAATCCACTAGTCCCCCCCCCTTTTAAAAAAAAAAAAAAAAAAAAAAAAAAAGAATGATCTAGGGGCCAGAAGGTGACATGGTGAAGGCCCTGGACACTCTCACATGGCCGACCATGGTTCTAGTCCTGGACCTGGTGGCTTGCTTTCTCACTTTCCTCTCTCTGTGTGTCTTTCTCTGGTAAAATTAAATGACTAAATAAAATTAAATATTTTTTAAAAAGGAATGATCTATTCGTGGGACTAGAAGATGGCATAATGATTATGTCAGTGGACTCCCACATGGCTGACTGCTGTTCGAGTCCCAGACCTGGTAGCTTCAAACTCATGCCAGGTATGTGTGCATGCATGTATGCCAAAAATCCTGAGAGGAGAATGGAGAAGGGACTATGGTGTGGCATCCCCCCGAGAGGTGATTTCTCACTGTCTCCTGTCTCTATCTCTCTGGCAAGCGCATGTGCCCTTGCAAAAATTTCTCAAAAAAAAAAAAAAAAAAAAAAAGGAAAAGGAAGAGTTACCTATTCATCATCATCACCATTTTTTCATTTTACTGGAGAGGCAGAATGAGAAAAGAAGACTGAGAAAGCAATCCACCAAGTTCAGAACTCGAACCACAGATGACCATGTGGAAATCCAGCGCCTTAGCCACTATACCACCTGCTGGTTCCATGAGATAGTACATTTTTATATGTACCCCCCCACCAATCACCTACAAGAATCTCACAGTATGCTGAGCAAAGATTAGGTGGTCTTTAAATCTGTTATGAAGTTGTGGAAAGACTTTGTCTGGTTATACCATCCTATGCCTTAGCAACCTATATGGTCAGGGATGGGATTTGTGGTTCATCTCTGTCCCTGCAGTGCCTGGTCTCTGGTATGGAGTGCTTGACATATGGCTAATGCCCAAATGATTGCTGAATGACTAAATGAATGACCAAACTCTTTTTTTTTTTTTTTTTTTGAGAGGTTTTCACTATAGGGCGCGTGCACTCGCCAGACAGACAGAGAGAGACAGAGAGACAGAAAGCAAGAAATCACCCCCCAGGGGGGATGGTCATGCCGCAATCCCTTCTCCTCCATTCTCCTCTCGGCATCTTGGGCATGCACACACACGCGCCCGGCGTGAGTTTTAAGCCACCGGGTCCGGGACGCGAACCGCGGTCGACTACGTGGGACTCCAGCGACATAGCCATTACGCTAACTGCTGGTTCCCTGAATGACCAAACTCTTGTCACTGCTCACAAAAGCAGTTAATAAATGAGAAGAGTTTTCCTTCAAATGTGCAATTTTGACATTCAGAACTCTCCCACTCTCTCTTGAAACTGGTTGTTTTGTTTATTTTTGGTTTGGGCCATTCCAGTAGTTTCACCAGGTGAGTCAGTGCCTTGATTCAGTTCTTTCTCCACCCACATCCCTAGATTAAGACCTTGTGCCTTACCCAGAAAAAGGATTCGTGGAATATAACCCCCATCAGGGCTGAAATCTTCATCCTTGGGTTCTTCTTCATCCTGTTAAGATTAAATGTAAACTCAATGTCCTCCCTCTCTTTGCCTTTCAGCAGCCTTAGCTCCTGCTTGTAGTGGCCTACAGGCTCTATATTATCTGCCACTCGGGTACTTTCCCAACTTCACGTCCCACCCGTTCTTCAGTCCTCCTCTGCTACACTGGCCTACTTGCTGATGTCATTAAGCAATAGGCATGCTTCTAACTCAGGGTCTTGGACTTGTTTTTACCCCTCTGCCTAAACACACTGCTTCCATGATCTACATGGATCACTACTTTTTCTGCTTCAGATCTTTGCTCAAATGTCACCTTCTTTTATAAACACCTATTTATAAACTGCAAGCCATTCCCCACCCCCACTCACCTTCATTTTTAGCCAGAGCATTTATCATTATCTGACATATTTCTTTATTTCTTGTTTGTCTGTCTTCCACACTAGAATGCTATTCCAATAAGGGAATGGTGTCTGTTCTATTCACTGCTATATTCCCAATACCTACATCACTGACTTGCACACAGTATTTCTTGAATGTTAGCCTCAATGTGGAGTCACAGTCCTCCCAGGAGATAGAGCTACACAACCAGTCCAGCTATACAAAGATGTAAAACCTATTATAACCATAAACTAATGATGATAGGAGCTTAAAAGTTAATGATCTTATTCTACGTCTCCTCTCCTACTTCCTTTCCAAAGTAGAAGCTGGATGGGTTTCTAACACATCTGATGCAAGCCTTCATATCAGAGGTCCTGTTGTGCTGAATATGATTTTATACTATTAACAATGCTGATTCTAAAACACAGTGTCTTAAGATCATAGAAGAAAGGAGAAATTTTCCAAGTCTTACCTCAAGATTTACCATAACAAAATTATGGGAAAGTTCTGAAATTTCTGTAGATTCTGCAAATTTAGGCTTTAAAGCTAGCGGGGAAAAGATTTTGGAATAGAAGAAAACACCACTGTTAAATCCAAACTCTGAGAACATGCATCACTATTTCACTATTTCTCTTTGTAGTTCAGGCATTTGCTGAGTTAACTCAGGTAACTAAAACTTTTTTTTTTTTTTAAACTCTAAAAAGCCAGAAACAGGACACCGGATTCTGGTCCAGCTTCTGTCAGAGCCACATCTGCAAAGCTATGTGACTTTGAGTGACTTCATTTCTTTGCATATCCTCCCCTATAGTTTAAATTATCGCTAGACTACTTGCGATACCTAATACAATGTAAAGACTATGTAACCAGTTGTTACACTGTAGTTTTCTTCTTATTTTTGGGTAGAGGTTTTTGCTATTGAGCATGTGCGCTCACTAGAGACAGAGAAAAACGAGAGAGACAGAAAGCAAGAAATCACCCCCAAAAAGGGATGGCTATGCCACAATCCCTTCTCCATTCTCTCGGGATTTTGGACATGTATGCACAAGCATCCAGTGTGAGTTTTAAGCTGGTGGATCTGGGACTCAAACTGTGGTCAACTACGTGGGAGTTCAGTGATGTAAACATTATGCCATCTGCTGATCCCCATTTATTATTTTTTTTTACAAGTGTTTTCAATCCAAGACTGGTTGAATCTATTAACGTGGAACCACTAGATACAAAGGGCTGACTGTACCATGTGCTTTTTTACAACTACATTTCAATAACTTGTACTAGAGAATAGACTATACTCTGCCACTAAAGTACATGTGTTTGTATCACTAATTACTTACACTCATTTTACACTCTTTCAAATACAGGTTTTATTAAAGGTTGTATACCAAATGAAAGAAAAAAACCTAACTGGGGAGAGGGCAGGGTTATACAGCAGAAAGAGAACATACCACAGAGTCAGATAAAGGTTCTAACTTGGTTCCCACCTCCTCTAGGAAGATTCTCTAATCACTTCTCATGTCTCTCTCTCTCTCTCTCTGTACATGATTTCAGCTTATTTGAATATTTATTATCCATACTACTTATTTTACCATTTAATTACAGAGTCAATGTAACTATATCTTAATCACCTCACCCTCCCTGCTGCCCCCTGCAATGCAATAGAAAATTTCATGAAGGCAGAACATCTGTCATAGATTTCTTTAGTATTCCTCAAAGCAATCAGAGGTGCCAGGCCAGAGTCAGTACTGATATTTGTTAAATGATAACATTCGACAACACATCTGAGGTTTGACTTCAAGCTGAACACTTGCACTTACCTTTGCAAGCTCCACACCAGGATTTATGGATAATCACCATGAGGGGCAATCCACTTAAAAACAAAGAAATTATAATCTAGTAATTCCACTTGAAATCTAATATAAATGATCAGTTTGCAGAGACAAACATTAACATATAAATACATTCATGTAGTATTTCATTTGAGAAAATCTTAAGACAATCTATTATATTGAATAATTTTAAGATACTTATTTTATTTATTCATTCATTTATTTTAATTTGACCAGAGAGAGACAGAGAGAGAGAGAGAGGGGCCTGCTGGCCCCTCACTAATAATTTACCATAACAAAATTATTGGTCAATCCTGGCAGTTCTATAAATTCTGCAAATGTGGGTTTAAAATTAGTGAGAAGACTGTGGAATAGAAGAAAACATTGAATCAAAACATTACTTTTTTTCTCTAAGATAAAACCTCATTTTATTTGAATGATTATCTGTGTAAGTCATCAACACCATTCTGTACAGACAAGAAGTGGTTCTTTACTTCTTGATGTCATCCTCCTTGGATAGTCTTGGGGATCTCCTTCTTGACCTGAAGGCACTCCTCACTGCACCTGCGTGCTTCCTTGGTCTTAGATCTGCGGGCCTCAGTTTGGTCTGTCAGGAGTTTCTTGTGAGCCCTGCCTGGCTTCAGCCTGTCCATGTGTACCATGAAAATCTGCCTTTTTAAAAACATATTCCCTTTGGGACCAGCAGTTAGCGTAATGGCTATGTCGCTGGACTCCCACATAGTCAACCGTGGTTCGAGTCCCAGACCGGGTGGCTTAAAACTCACGCCGGGCGTGTGTGCGTGAGTGCCCAAGATCCCAAGAGGAGAATGGAGGAGAAGGGATTGCGGCGTGGCCATCCCCCCTGGGGGGTGATTTCCTGCTTTCTGTCTCTCTCTGTCTGTCTGGCGAGCACACACGCCCTATAGCAAAAACCTCTCCAAAAAAAAAAAAAAAAAGAAAAAACAAACAAACAAACAAAACATATTCCCTTTCATCTTCAGGTACAGGCTGTGATAATGTGTGGCAGTGAATCTTCTTAGAGTCCCAGTATCTTCCTAGCAGCAGGTGGAGTCCTCATTCAGGTTACCTTCTCGGCATTCTAGCATTGGCTGTGCTATGCCTGTTGCTTACTCTGTGCAAGTATCTGCCCTTCTGGCAGGCTATGGTGTTGTTCTGGCATCAAGCCCGGGAATATGGTCATAAGCTTGTACGTGATTAGCCCATCTTTGATCAGCTTCTGGATCTGCTTGCCGTGAGTTGGCACGGGCAATTTCACTCTCTCATTGGGGTCAAACCACATCTTTTTTGCCATCGAGGACACTGTAGGAAAGACTCTACAGAAGCCTGAGCATATTCAAGGCTGAAGCTGGAGCAGCAAAACTTGATCTTCATTATTACAGTATTTCCAAATGTTACAATATTTCTCAAAGGTTATTGTTACATAATTATTGAAAATGTTTATGGAAAATTTTGACAAAATGTCAAGTAACAAAATTAGACATATTATTCTTTATAGTCTGGTTTTATATACACATATTGGGAAAAAAAGCCTAAAGGTGGGACCAGCAGATGGTGTAACGGTTACATCGCTGGACTCCCACGTAGTTGACCACAGTTCAAGTCCCTGACCCGGTAGCTTAAAACTCATGCTGGGCATGTGAGCATGTGTGCCCAAAACCGCAAGAGGCGAATGGAAAAGGGATTATGGCATAGTCATCATCCCCCAGGGATAAGAAATACACCAGACACATATGCATGTGTCCAAACTCCAATATCTTGAAAAGGAGAGAAAGAGGCTAAGGGACTGCTACAGCATGACCATTCCCCAAAGTGAGGGTGCTTTCTCCTCTCCCTCTCTTTCTGGCATGTGTATATACCTTTAAGCAAAAAAAAAAAAAAAAAAAAAAAAAAAAAAAAAAAAATCTAAAGAATAGTTTGTGACAAAGCCAGCAGGTAGTGTGGTAGTTAAGGTACTAGATTCCCACAAAGCCAACTGTGGTTCAAGTCCTGGACCTGGTGGAGTAAAAATCATGACAGGCACATGTGAAGGGTTTGCACTGTGGCCATCCCTTCTGGATGGTAATTTCTCACTTTTCCTCATACTCTCTCTCTGGTGAGCACATGCACCCTATGGCAACAAAAAAAAAAATACTTTTTGACATATTAAAACTAAACATTAATTCACATTTTAGTATCTAGAGTTTTATTATACAAAATGAAGTTAAATAATTTAAAAAAACACATTCATGCTCATTTGTTTACTTACTGTATATAAGTAGCTACAGAGACCCTATGGCCTACACAACTTAAAATATTTACCATTTGGCTCTTTGCTATTATTCTAGAGTGATGGTTCAAATTGTAAAGCACTCCTTGAGGGTGATGACCACACTATAATCCCTTTTCCTCCCATCTTCTCTCAGGATTCTGGGAATGCACATAGGCATGCTTGGCATGCTTTTTCAGGTTGGGTCTAGGATTCAAACCTTGCAGCTAGGTGGGATCCAGTTGCCTTAACCACCCTGTCACCTGGCTGGTCCCTCCCCAAGCCACCTTCTCCCAGCAGCTAGTTAGTCTTTCTCTCTTTTGGGCTCCCAAAGCATTGTCATTCTCTGTCTACTAATCCTTTTCATTCTATAATCATCTATCTACTTGTTTTCTCACAACTTCCCAAATGCAAAGATTGTATCTGGTTTGTCCTTGAAAATCAGACACTGGTAAAATAGGTACCTACTTTATACAGCAAAATCAATTAAAGAATGAAAGACACACAGTGATACTTGCCTTGAAATACAGAATGTAGCACAAGTTACAGAGATTATCATAATTACTCTAGATTAGACCAAACTATCTAGTCTCTCACTGAGCACTATCAAAATACTATCTCAGTCAAAGGTCCAACATGTATTTAAGAATTAATAATTTTTTAAGAATTAATTTTATTTATTATTATTTTTAGAGGTTTTTACTATAGAGAGCGTGCGCTCACCAGAAAGACAGACAAAAAGTGAGATGTCACCCCCCCACCCCCACCAGGAGGATGGCCAAGCCACAATCCCTTCTCCATTCTCCTCTCGGGATCTTGGGCACACACGCACATGCGCCTGGCATGAGTTTAAGCCACCAGGTCTGGGACTCAAACTGCAGTTGACTACATGGGAGTCCAGTGACATAGCTGTTAAGCCAACTGCTGGTCTCTATTTATTAGTATTCTTTTAATTTGACCAAAGAGAGTGAGAAAACAAGCTGCCAAGTCCAGGACTCCAACCACAGCCAGCTATGTGGGAATACAACACCTTAACCAGCATGCCACCTGCCAGTCCGATATAAATGTATTTAAATATTACATTATAGGGGCCAGGAAGTGGTATGGTGGTTGGGGCACTGGACTCCCACAAGGCCAAGTGCGGTTCAAGTCCTAGACCTGGTGGCTTGCTTTCTCACTTTCCCTTTTTCTCTCTCTGGTCAAATTAAAAAAATAACAATAATAAATAAAATAAATAACTCTTAAAAATTCTCCTTAATTTTCCTTAAAAAGTCTTTTTTTAAATAAAGGTATCTTTTTTTAAGAATTATTTTATATAATTTATTCATTCATTTTATTTTTTAATTTGACCAAGGAGAGACACAGAGAGAGAGAGAAAGAGAGAAAGGGAAAGTGAGAAAGCAAGTTGCCAGGTCCAGGACTTGAACCGTGGTCAGCCATGTGGGAGTGTCCAGTACCTTAACCACCATGCCACCTGCTGGTCGCAAAAATAGTCTCCTTTTTAAAAATAAACATTATATTAAAGACATCCCATAAGATTCTCTACTTTCAAAATATTTTATTAGATTCAATAATCTAAAGGTTGTCTTTCACTCCACAAAACCGAAGCTTCTTAAGGACAGAAACCAATGGATTAATGAACCCAGCCCCAGGATAAGGACGAGCAAAAAAGTAGTTACAGTACTCAAAGAAGTATGCCATCTTCAGTTTCAGTTAATAACTGCTTTAAAACAATTCTCATCAATCCAGTCTGCTCTCCCACAACTCAGCTGGGGGAAATCAGTGATGTATGATACCTCAAGCAGAATCCAACCTAAGTAGGCAACCACTGTCCCACTGAGCTCTGCCCTCTAGAAAAATTTGCCAGAATCCTCCAAGCTAGTTCTACATCCTCTCTACTCTCACTGTAAACTCAAGGTATGGCACACAGGCAAGACAGGAAGTTTGAGTGAGTTTGCCACAATAGCTCTAATACTGTATCAATATGCTTCCAAGACCTCCAGACTATTCTTTCTAGAGTAATAAGTGCAGAAGGGGTTAGACAAGTGTTTCGGCATTCTCCTATCCCTTCTGGTTAGTGCAGGCTCTGGCTCAGATACTGAAGAAACATGTTGGCCAGCTGAGGCAGGTTCTCATTGTTGGGATGCATTTTAGTGTAAGAAATAAACTGGCGACGGAGGCGACTCAGTTCTGCCATGGTCAAGGGCCGGGTAAACCGCAGGTGCTCCGTGGTGCCAGGAAGCGTAATTAAGTCCCCAGGGACAGCACTCTTCTGGGCATCCATCAGTCCAGTCAACACCTGGCTTGTGACTTGATCCAACTGGTGTAGAAAGTTGCCGGAGGCGAGGGGCTGAGACTGCGTGGATTGATGGGGTGGAGGAGGCCGGTTCTCAAATAGTGCAGCCCGGATCTCGGCCAAGGGCAACGGCTCCTCTAGGCCCACCAACGTGAACAAAGGCCTGTCCCAGCGGTTCCGAGAGTCGGGAGCCTCAAAGCGCAACGTGAGGGCCTCCAGAAGTTCGGGAGGGTAAAAGGCACGGGAAACCTGCTTTGCAGAATTCTCAGACTCCGGAGTCACGACTGGAGAATCTGGCGTCCCGGTTTCTTCCGGCTCCAGGTCCCGCGCCCTCCCGTTGACTACAGAGCCCTCTACCTGCGGTTTGCAGAGGACCCTGGCGCCCACCTCCAGAGTTCCCAAGCGCTCCTGGGTGCGCGGCCTCCAACTCGCACTGGCGTTCCGGCCCGGATTCCCCTGGGCGCCCGCCGCCGGAGACTCCCTGCTGGGACTGCGGGGCTGCACGCAGTGGACCAGGCAGAGCGGGGTGCGCGCCGCCCGCGCCAGGCAGTACAGCTCGTAGCGGAAGCCCTTGATGTAGTTCAGCGAGTCCAGGATGACCACGTCCTGGCGGCTCAGGCGCCGCTCCACCGCCGCTCGCAGGGCGCCGCGCAGCGCCTTCTCTCGGGCCGAGTCGCTGTAGACGGTGGCGTCCTCCGCGCCCAGCACCGCCGCGTCGTCCACCACCGACACCGTGCGGCCTTCGGCGGCCAGGGCCTGGCGCAGCTCGTCCGCACGCCGGCTCTTGCCGCTGCCAGGCAGCCCGCAGACCACCACGAGCGGCATCCTTTCCCGGCGTGGCCGTGCGCAGCGGCGCCCGAGCAACTTCCGGGTTTCCTACGTCTCCGGCCCTAACCGGAAGCACAAACGACACTTCCTGCCACCCTCGTCTCACACAGGCTCTCTTGTTTCCATGGAAATAGAGTTCTAAGCCAACCAGACCCAAGTTCAGCTTTCTCAAAAAGGAGATGCAGAGACCATCGTGGCCTCGCTTATTTAGGTCAGTTGTTCTAGGCCTGAAGGGAATGTGATCTCCCCGCACGGCCCATCCGTTTAATAAGGCGTTAATGAGCATTAAATACTGCAAAACAGTCCTTTTGGCATAAAAAGGGCAATCCATAAACGCTAGCTTTCCTTGCTCCTCCTCCAAAATCTAATTATTTCAATCATTCAACATCTCTATGGTTGGGGATTCAAAGATGAACATAAAACAGTGTTCCCTCAGGATATCAAGAGTCTGAATGGGGAGACTCAGGAATCTACAGAGTGGCCAAAGCTCTACTGGGTAGATATAAATGAAGTTACAAAAGGACATGAGAGAAAAACAAACTGCCCAGAGAAACTGTTGAACACTTTACTTAGGAATAGTCATTTGATTTAGAACTTGAAAGAGGAATAAGAATTTTTCTCCTCGGTAGGGCTACCAGATAAAATACAAGATGCCCAGTTAAATGATCATCAATTTTGTTAAACAATTTTGTTTTAGTGTAAGTATATTCCAAATAGTGCTTGTCCACAATTAAAATTATTTGTTGTTTATCTAAAATTCAAGTTTAACTGAACACCCTTTATTTTTATTTGCTAAATTTGGCAACTCTACTCCTGAGAAGGTTTGAGAACCAGTGCCATGAAATTGTACGATCAGTTCTAGAAACAGCAAGCACTATAATTTGATAGGTACAGAAGTATGAGCCTGCCTGTGCAAGTATGTGTATGTATAATGCAGTTGGACATATACCAGAGTGGAGTAGGTCTTTTTATCTCTCCATCACAGTATAGTACAGAACACTCAAGTCTTAGCTTTTTCGCTTACTAGCAATAAGCAACTGTTGACAAGTTTTTTAAGTTTTCAGTATTATGATTTCCTCTTTTGTAAAATAAATTATTTTACAGCTGAACCTCATAGATTATTATGAGGATTAAATAAATCAATGTATGTAAAATTCTTCAGTCAGTGCTTACTTTCCCCCACTGTACTACCTTTTTCTTCTCCATATGCACTGAATTTTATTTATGGATAAACTAAAACTACTTGGGTCTTGAGACTATTCAATTTGAGTCTAGTAGGTAATATGTTAACTGGTTGAGAGTGAGGGCTTTGAAACTAGAGTGCCTGGGTTTGAATCTTGGCTTTACCATGTACTAGCATGATCTTGGGCAAGCTACTTAACTGTACTGTGCTTTAGTTTTGATATCTGACATGAAAGTAACAACAATACCCACCTCAAAGAGGAGCTGTGAGAATTATATGAGTTAATTTACATAATTTAATGCTTGGTATGTAGTAAGCACTTAGTGTTCATTTGTTGTCTGGTAACTTATCCGTTCTTGTTATGCCTTGGTATAGCTCATCACCTAAAATTAGTGCTAAATTAATGGCTATAAAGTGTTTTACCAGCAGGGGCTGGCAGGTGGAGTGGTGGTTAAAGGCACTGGCTTCCTACATGGCTGACCACAGTTCAAGTTCTGGACTTGGCAGCTTGCTTTTTCACTTTCCCTTTCTCTTTCTGTCTCTTTTTGATCAAAGTAAAAATAACAATAACAAATGGAAATAAATAAATATTTTAAAAGGAAAAAAAAAGAAAAGAAAGTGTTTTACCAGCATAAATGACCTAAGACCATGTTTTGTACCTGGCAGCTGCTTCTTTCTTCCCATCTTCTAGTGTCCTCCAATGAATATGATCGCCAAAACCTGGAAGGAAAAGCCTTTTAAACATTCACAAGATGAACAAAGAGCACATGCCCCACAAAGAAGCATGGCATATTCAAAAGATACCCACAAAAAAGGCTTTTTCTGTCAAGGGCCTGATGTTCCAGTCCCAGTTCCACCACTTGATAAGTGTATGAGACCATGACAGTCCTATATCTCAAACCTGTTTTCATACCTGTAAATGGAGATAACACTGCCTACTTCATAGTTTATAAGGAGAGTAAATTAAATAATGAGTGAAGTGCTTTGTAAACTGTTAGAGTATGCCAATAATATAAAAACTTATGAGAATTTTCCAGAATAAACATAAAGCAGGTCATAACAAAAAGAAATAGTTGAAGGTCATATAGCATACAGTTCCAAAAACGTTTTTTAAGAATTATTTATTGGGAACCAGCAGTTAGCGTAATGGCTATGTCGCTGGACTCCCACGTAGTCGACTGCGGTTCGCGTCCTGGACCCGGTGGCTTAAAACTCACACCAGGCGCGTGTGCGTGCGTGCCCAAGATCCCAGGAGGAGAATGGAGGAGAAGGGATTGTGGCGTGACCATCCCCCCTGGGGGATGATTTCCCGCTTCCTATCTCTCTGTCTTTCTCTGTCTGTCTGGCGAGCGCATGTGCCCTATAGCAAAAACCTCTCCAAAAAAAAAAGAATTATTTATTTATCTTTTTTTTTTTTTTTTTTTTTTTTTTCTATAGGACATGCATGCTCACTAGAGAGAAAGGGAAAGTGAGAAAGCAAGTCTCCAGGTCTGGGACTTGAACAACAGTAAGCCATGTGGGAGTGCAGCCACCTGCTGGCCCCTGGCAATACAATTTTACAGTCAGAGAAACATTAAGCCCATGACTCCACTTCCTATTAAGCTTGTGACTATTTGTGAGTGAAGTAAACTCTCAAAGTCTTAATTTCTCCTTCTGTAAAGTAAAGATCATAAAACTTATGTCTCAGTGTTCATATAAGGACTAAAAAGGTAATGTATTTAAAGCTACTATTATTATTCCCACACTTCAGCCAGAGTGGTCATTTTAAAATGACATCACTGCTCAGGGCTGGCAGGTAGCATAGTGGTTAAGGGTGCTGGACATGACTAACCATGGTTCAAATCCCAGACCTGGCAGCTTGCTTTCCTATTTTCCCTCTCTCTTTCTCACTCTGTCCCTCTCTGGGCAAATTAAATAAATAAAGTTAAATAAAATAATTATTTAAAAAAATGACATCACTGCTGGGTAAAAACACTTCCAGAGGCTCTCCAATCCCCTATAGGTCTAATTCTTATAGTGAGGCTTATAAAGCCCTTCAGACTATGACACCTACTTGCCTCTCCAGCTCACTTTTGACTTTTTCTAAAACTCTATACACAAAAATACTTTTGCTTCTTTAATGCAGCATGTACCTTCTCCATGCTTTCATAATCGCTGCTATCTCTGCCTTTGCTCCCAAGTTGTATCCCTAACTCATTCAAGTACAAACCTTAAAGGTATTTTTTCTGGTATATCTTCCCTAACTCCCACAGCACACTATTCTTGCCCAATCACAGCACTTCCTAGGCTGAACTCTAAGTGGTTTTGTCCATCTTCTTTATTCCAAGGGGAGTTTCTTAAATGCTAAGACCCTGTCTTACTCTTCTCTCCATTTTTAGAATTTGGTAGTACACGAGGCTATCATTAAGTTCTCTATAAAATATTTATTGAGTGGGGCCAGCAGGTGGTTAAGGTGCTGGATTCCCATGTAACCAACTATGGTTCAAGTCCTGGACCTGGTGGCTTGAAACTCATTACAGACATGTGTGTGTGTGCCCAAAATCCAAAGAGAAGAATGGAGGAGAAGGGACTGTGGCATGCCTATGTCTCCAGGGGTGATTTCTCTCTTTTCCTCTCTTTGTCTCTGTCAGTCTGTCTGTCTGTCTCTGGTGAGTACTCACACCTTATGGCAAAAAAGTAAAAAAAAAAAAAAAAAAAAAAAAAAAAATTGAATAAATAAATCTTATTTAGAGTATATCACATTACTTTATGTCTAGAAAATGTTATTGATCATTAAAATGTCAGCTGCTATTTATTGACCATCTTATATGTACCTGGGAGGCCAACTCAAATCTGGAAGGGATATACCCACCTACCAAACAATAAAATCCTAGATACATACAATGGACTTTCAGAAGGTACTCATTGGCCTCATAGTAATAAGAGAAATCCCTCTAAAGCCAGATGAGGAACAGTGAGCAAAAGATAAGGCTGCCCTAGAGAATATCCATTACGATGGGGCAAAATAGAGAGGAAGCTGAGACTCTCATCTTAGTCCAGCCTTCAAAACAGATTAGAATGGGGGACTAGCAGTTAGCATAATGGCTATGTTGCTGAACTCCCATGTAGTCGACCGCGGTTCGAGTCCCGGACCCAGTGGCTTAAACTCACACTGGGCACGTGTGCGTGCGTGCCCAAGATCTCAAGAGGAGAATGGAGGAGAAGGGACTGTGGCATGGCCTTCCCCCCTGGGGGGTGATTTCTCACTTTCTATCTCTGTCTCTCTGGCGAGTGAACGCAATTAGAATGGGACCAGCAGGTAACATGGTGGTTAGGGCGCTGGATACTCCCACATAGCCAACCACGGTTTGAGTCCCTGACCTGGTGGCTTGCTTTCTCATTTTCTCTCTCTTTCTCTGTGTGTTGCTCTGATCAAATTAAAATAAAGTAAAATGAATGAAAAAAAATGAATAAATAAAATTAAATAAATAATTCTTTAATAAAGAATGGGACCAGCAGATGGTGTAATGGTTATGTTGCTGGACTCCCACATAGTCGACTGCAGTTCAAGTCCTAGAAACAGCAGCTTAAAATTCAGACCAGGCATGTGTGCCCAAAATTCTGAGAGAAGAAGGGAGGATAAGGACTGCAGTGTGGCCATTTCCTCTGGGGGGAAGAGGGTGACTTCTTGCTTTCTGCCTCTCTGATGAGGCCACTCGCCCTATAGCAAAAATCTCTTAAAAAAAATAGAGGGACCAGCAGTTAGCGTAATGGTTATATCGCTGGACTCCCATGTAGTCAACCGCGGTTCAAGTCCCGGATCCGGTGGCTTAAACTCACGCTGGGCGCATGTGCGTGCGTGCCCAAGATCCCGAGAAGAGAATGGAGGAGAAGAGATTGCGGCATTGCCATCCCCTCTGGGGGGTGATTTCTAGATTTCTAGCTTTCTGTCTCTCTCTGTCTTTCTGGCGAGCACACGCACCCAATAAGAAAAAACCTCTCCAAAAAAAGAAAAAAAAAAGAGAGCTTAGAATGATTCCAGGTCAGTAGCACCTCCTGGTATCCAGATGAATGCAACCTCTAGTTTCCAGAAGGTTGAATGCCAAACCTTTCTGGAGGGAAGCATTTCTTACTTTAATCCTGCAGGATAGTCAATGATGAAGCACCACTATTATGAGCTCACAATCACAGATCACCAAAAATGCAAGGAAAAAATCACCACTAGTAAGAGCAGAAATGAAAGATTCTTCAGATATTAGAATATCAGCCACAGAATACAAAAATAACGATGTTATATAATAGATGGAGGGCCAACTGGTGGCATGGCATTTAAGGCAATGAATCCCACATTGCCAACCATGCAGTTTGCGTCCTGGATCCGGCAGCTTGAAAAGCATGCTAGGTGTGTGTACATGTGTGCCCAAAATCCCCAAAGAAGAATGGAGGAGAAGGGGTTTTGTGTGGTCATTTCTTCTGGAGGGTGATTCCTCACTTTCTCTCTCTCTGGCAAGTCCACACACCCTGTAGGAAACTAAAAGAGAAATAAAAAATACATGGGATCACAAAAGCAGGTATACCACACAAAAAATAAGTAAACAAAATTGTGAAGGCACCAAACAGAACTTCTAAGAATGAAAAATAGGGGCCAGCAAGTGGCAAAGTAGTTAAGGTGCTGGATTCTCACATGGCTAACTAGTTTGAGTCCTGAACCTGGTGGCTTCAAACTCATGTTGGGTGTGTATGTGTATGCGCCCCAAATCCCAAGAGGAGAATGGAGGCGAAGGGACTGCAGTATAGCCATTCCCCCGGAGGTGGGGATGATTTCTCACTTTTTGTCTCTCCAGCAAGTGCACATGCCCTTCAGCAAAAATCTCTCTAAAAAAAGAATGAAAAACATCATTGTTGAAATACAAAGTAAATAGATACTCAGTAATGAACTGCTCCATTGGCCAACCATGGTGGAGCAACCATGGTGGAGTAGTATAGTGCTCCATGATGCTAGGGCCATACGGGAGCGTCTCAGTTCATATCCTGTGATCTACGTGTGCTAGAAGTGCATGCACACCTACGATTTTGGCCGGTTGAGGCTGGGGGCAGATCACAGCATGAAGGCCCTGTTGTGGGTTCGCCCCCCCCCTCTCTCTCTCTCTCTCAGAAGAAATAAATGTATAAACTTTATAAAAAAAAAAAAAAAAAAAAGAAAAGAAAAAAAGGAGTAATCAAGCCATTAAAAGATGTGGAGGAACCTTAGTTGTACAATATATTACTAAATAAAAGAAACCAATTTGAAAAGGCTATATGACATTCTGGAAAAAGCAAAATTATGACTGAAAGGAGACTGTGTGAGTGAGAGAGAGAGAGATGAATAGGCAGAGCACTGTGGTTTTTGTTTTTAATTTGGTATAGGGGCATGCACTTACCAAAGAGAGACAGAAAGAGGCAGAGAGGGAAAGTGAGAAAGCACTTCCCAGGGGTGATGACCACACTGCAATCCCTTCTCCTCCATTCTCCTCTTGGGATTTTGGGCATGCATACACACACATACAGTGTGTTTTTCAAGCCACCAGGTCCATGCAGTTGGCCATGTGGGATCTAGTTGCCTTAACCACCACACCACCTGGCTGGTCCAAGCACATGGTATTCTTTTTTTTTTTTTTTTGGAGAGGTTTTTGCTATAGGGCGCATGAGCTCACCAGACAGACAGAGAGAGACAGAGAGAAGAAAGCGAGAAATCACCCCCCAGGGGGGATGGCCACGCCGCAATCCCTTCTCCTCCATTCTCCTCTCAGGATCTTGGGCACGCACGCACACGCGCCCGGCGTGAGTTTTAAGCCACCGGGGGTCCGGGACGTGAACCACGGTTGACTACGTGGGAGTCCAGTGACATAGCCATTACGCTAACTGCTGGTCCCAGCACATGGTATTCTTTACAGCAATGAAACTATCCTATATGACGTTGTAATGGTACATATGTGTTGTTATGGTCTAAATTGTGCACACCACCAAAATTTGTATGTTGAGGTCCTAACACGCAGTACTTCAGAATGTGCCTGTATTTGAAGATAAGGTCTTTAGAGAGGTAATTAAGTTAAAATGAGGTCATTAGTGTAGTACTTTAATCCTAATAAGAAAAGATTAGGACAGAGACATACACAAAGAAAAGACCATGTGGAGACACAGAGAAGATGGCCCTAGGAGATGAAACCAACCTTGCCAACACCTTGATCTTGGCCTTCTCTCTAAAACTGTGAGAAAATAAATTTCTATTGTTTAAGCCACCCACTCTGTGTTATTTGTTATGACAGCCCTAGCAAATGAATATATATGTCATTATACTTTGGTCAAAACACAAAAAATGTATATCAAGAATGAACATTGGGGGACCAGCAGTTAGTATAATGGCTATGTCGCCGGACTCCCATGTAGTCGACCGTGGTTCGAGTCCTGGACCTGGTGGCTTAAACTCACACCGGGCGCGTGTGCGTGCGTGCCCAAGATCCCGAGAGGAGAATGGAGGAGAAGGGATTGCGGTATGGCCATCCCCTCTGGGGGGTGATTTCTCGCTTTCTATCTCTCTGTCTCGCTCTGTCTTTCTGGCGAGCGCACGCACCCAATAAGAAAAAAAACACCTCTTCAAAAAAAGAAAAAAAAAAAGAATGAACCTTAATGCAATCTAGGGACTGTAGTTAATAGTAATGTATCAGTTTTGGCTTATTTATTGTAACAGGGCCTGTGAGTATCCAAGATCCCGAGAAGAGAATAGAGGAGAGGGGATTGAGGCGTTGCCCCCCCCCCAAGACTTCTTTCTCTCTCTCTGTCTCTCTCTGTCTTTCTGGTGAGTGCACGTGCCCTATAGCAAAAACCTCTCCCACCCCCCCCCCAAAATTTTATTTATTATTATTATTTTTGTTTAAATTTGACCAGAGAGAGACAGAGGGAAAGTGAGAAAGCAAGTCACTAGGTCTGGGACTCAGACAGCAGTCCAGCCATATATATGGGAATCCAGCCCCTTAACCACCACACCACCTGTTGGCCCCCAATTTCTTAAAAATTCAATGGATAGGCTAAAATAGCAAATTAAAGACAGGTAAAGAGGTAGATCAGGGGCTGGCAGATGGCATGGTGGTTAGGGGCACTGCACCCCTACATGACCAACCATGGCTCAGATCCCGGACCTGGCAGCTTGCTTTCTCCCTTACTCTCTATTTCCCTCTCTCTCTCTCTCACTCTGCCCCTCTCTGGTCAAATTGAAATAAAATAAATAAATAATAAAGTTGAATAAAATAATTCTTAAAAAAATATTTTTTAAAAAAGAGATAGATCAGAAGTTATTCAGGGGCCAGCCTATTATGCAGTGGTTAAGACAGCTGGATCCCACATAGCCTACTGTTTGATTTGCGTTCCAGACCCAGCAGCTTGAAAAACATGCCAGGCGTGTGTGTGTGTGTGTGTGTGTGTGTGTGTGGCCAAAATCCTGAAAGGATTATACAGTAAAAAGGATTTCTGCGTGAACATCCCCCTGGTGGGGTGCTTTCTCACTTTCTCTCCCTCTCTCTCTCTCTCCCAGTCGCTCTCTAGTAAGCACACACACCCTCTAGCAAATTAAAAAAAAAAAAAAAAAAAAAAAAAAGAGGAAATTATTCAGAATGCAGTACAGAGAGACAAGGAGATGAAAAACATTCCAAAGGAGGCCAAAAGATAACCAAGTAGATTAAAAAAGTCTGGTGTACATAAAATTGGAGTCTGGAATGAAAAGATGAAGAAAAAGATATATATGAAGAAATAATGGCTGAGAATTTTCAAAGAATAAAACAAAACATGAATCTGTAGGTTTCTTCATAATTGTGTACTAACTTGGATAAATTATAAAACAAAATACACAAAGAAGTCGTAGTGAAACAGCAGCAAAAACATTGAGATCTTAAAAGCAGTCAAAAAGAAATGACATATTCCCTACAAAAGATCAATAATTAGACAGGTTCAATAGAAATCAGAAGACATGAGAATATCATCTTTATCATGCTTAAGGAAAATAACTCCAGGGTTCAGCAGGTGGTGGAGTGGTTGAGGTGCTGGACTCCCACGTGGCAGACCATGGTTCAAGTCCTGGACCTGGTGGCTTGCTTTCTCACTTTCCCTTTCTCTCTCTGTCTCTCTCTGATCAAATTGAAAATAATAATAATAACAAATTTTAAAAAGGATATGTGTTTTTTTTTTTTTTTTTTCTGTTTTTTTAAAAAGAACTCTATACCTAGAAGAATGTTACCTAGTAACACTATTTTTCGAAGGGGTCAGCAGGTGGCATAATGGTTAGGGCATTAGACTCCCACATGGCCAACTGTGGTTGGAGTCCAGACTTGGCAGCTTGCTTTCTCACATTCTCTCTGTCTGGTGAGTGCACATGCCCTATAGCATATTTAAAAATAATAAAACTATTATTTATAGACAAGTGCAAATAGGCATTTTTAGATAAAATGAGAGATTTTTCCACCATCAGGTATCCACTATCCATTATTACTTCAACAAATAAAATACTTATGGAGCCGTATCATGGTGGTTAAGAGAATGGACTCTCAACTTAGGCTCCTGGTTCTGAGTTCTAGTCCTGCTGCTTTCTAGCTGTGTTTTTGGCACAGGTTAAGCAACTTTTCCAAGTTGTAAAATGTTTCCTCAGCTGTATAATGAGAATAACAGCATGTATCTCATAGGGTTGCTGTGAGGAATAAATAAATACCTTAAAGAGCTTAGAGCAGTGTCTAGTACTTGAAAACTGCTACAAGTATTTGCTATTAATACGACACACCAGTCATTATTCTAAGTACTTTACAAATATTGATCCTCATAACCCTGAGGTGGAGACTCTTATTTGGGTCCAGCATTGTGGAGTGCTGGGTTACCACTCAGCTGGCCCCACATACTTTTTCTCTCTCTCTATTGCCAGAGGACATCTGTATGAGAGAGAGAGAGAGCCCCCAGTGGGGCATGGTCACCTCAATCCATTTTTTTTTTCTTTTCTTTTGTAGAGGTTTTTGCTATAGGGCACGTATGCTCACCAGAAAGACAGAGAGAGACAGAAAGAGAGGAAATCACCTCCCCAGAGGGGATGGCCACACCACAATCCCTTCTCCTCCATTCTCCTCTTGGGATCTTGGGCACACACGCACACATGCCCAGCGTGAGTTTAAGCCACCGGGTTTGGGACTCAAACCATGGTCAACTACATGGGAGTCAAGTGACATAGCCATTACACCAACTGCTGGTCCCTGGTCACCTCAGTCCTTTAGCCCAGTGTTTTTTCAAGCTGCTAGGGCCAGGATTGAACTGCAGTTGGCCATGTGGGATCTGGTTCTCAGTGCAGAGAGCTTAACTACTATGCTACAGGGCCAACCTGAGGAACTCTTAATCCCATTTTACAGATAAGAAAACTGAGGCACAATTTTTAAGTCACTTTTCCAAGAACATGTAGCTAGTGATTGTCAGAACTGGGATCTGAAACTAGACAGTGAGGTTCCAGAATCCTTACTTTTAACACAATACAACATTGTCTTTCACAACAAAAGGGAATAATGACAAAGAGGCAAGATAAGGAACAGACAATGCAGGGCCGTGCAAGCCACTATAAAGACTTTGGCTTTTACTGAGCTGCTGGAGGGCTTTGAGCAGAGTAGTAATACAATGTGATTATGTTGGGTTTTTCTTTTTTTCAGTTTTGTTTGTTAATGAGGAAGTAGGGAGAGATAGAGAAGTTTATGTTTGACAGGGTCTCGCCTGTTATGATCCGTCCTGTCCCAGTCTCCCAGTGAGTCAGGATTACAGGCATACAACACCATGCCTGGCATGTCTAGATCAGCCTGGGATTTGAACCCAGGTCTTTCATATAGCTCTGGCACCATGCAGTGGTGCCCCACCACCAGCGCCACTGCAACTGGGCCAACTGTGTTTTAACAGGATTTCTCTGGCTTCTGTGCTGAAAAAAGACTACAGGGGCCTTTATGGGTTGAACTATGTCCTCCCCCAAAAAGAGATATTGGAGTCCTAACACCCAATACTTCAGATTGTGGCCTTTGGAAGAGATCTTTACAGAGGCAATCAAAACATTATTTTTTTAGAGAGATTTTTTTCTATAGGGCATGTGGACTTGCCAGAGAAACAGAGAGAAATAGACAGAAAGCAACAAATCACCCTCCAGGAAGGATGGCCACATTAAATCTCTTCTCCATTTTCTTCTCGGGATTTTTGGGCACCCATGTACAAACGTCTGGTATGAATTTTAAGCTGCTGGGTCTGGGACTCGAACCATGGTCGAATATGTAACCATTTTGCCAAACTTTAGGGGTTTTTTAGTTTTTTTTTTTAATTTTTTAAAAGGTTTTTGCCATGGGTCACATGTGCTGAGGGAGAGAGACAATGATGAAGAAAGTGAGGAAATTACCCCCCCAGGGGGACAATCCCTTCTCTTCCACCCTTCTCCTGGGACTTTGGGCACACACGCCCAGTGTGATTTTCAAGTCACAGATCCAGAACTCAAACCACCATTGGCGACGTAAGAGTCCACCACCTTAATCACTATGCTACCTGCTGGCTCCCAGAGGCAAATTAAAATGAAGAGACCCCTAACCCAACATAACTGGAGTCTTGTGAAAAAGAAAAAAAAAAAAAAGAAAGAAAATTTATGGACCAGCAGATGGCATGGTGGTTAAGGCATGGGACTCCCACAGGGCCAACTGTACTTTGAGTCCTAAAGCTGGAGGCTTGGTTTCTCACTTTCCCTCTCTTTGGTGAATTAAAATAATAATAGGACCAGCAGTTGGCATAATAGCTATGTCGCTGGCCTTTCATGCAGTCAACCAAGATTAGAGTCCCAGACCCAGTGGCTTAAACTCACCCCAGGAGGGCGCGTATGTGTGCATACCCAAGATCCCAAGAGGAGAATGGAGGAGAAGGGATTGCAGTGTGGCCATCCCCCCTGGGGGGTGATTTCTCACTTTCTGTCTCTCTGTCTCTCTCTGTCTTTCTGGTGATCACATGTACCCTATATCAAAAACCTCTCCCCCCAAAAATAAAAATAAAAATAAAAATAAAAATAGTCATAATAAATTAAATAAATAATTCTTTTTTTAAAAAAGGAAAATTTGGACACAAACATGCACACAGGGAGTACAGGCCATTTATAAGCCAAGGAAAGAGAAAAGACCATTACGAGCTTTTTTCCTAGCTCCCAGGAGAAACAATCCTGCTGATATCTTGATTTTGGATTTCTAGTTTTTAGAACTCTTAGACAATTTCTGTTATTTAAACAAAGTCAACAAGATTTTTCTGTGAACTGGAGCTTAAGAACAAAGGAAGAAGGATGCGTCTAAGGTTTTTGGCTTAAGTAAATGGAAGGATGAGGTTGCCATTAACAATGAGGATGAAGCCTCACTGGGACAAAATCAAGACAGTCCGGGAGACACATAAGAGTGAGCATATGTCACTCTTTCAAAGAACTCTGCTGTCAAGGGAGTCATTGCTAGAGGAAGGGTCTTAACACAAAATGGAAGAAAGTATTAGATGCTGCAGGTTGACAGAAATGATTTCTTAAAGATAAGAAAACTAATGATGCAGGGTAAGAGGAGGGAAAGTCACTGACAAATGCTGAGTAGGAGAGAGGAGATGGGACGCAGTAGTCAAGGAGAGGTACTAGCCTTTGCTAGGAGCAGGGACAGTTTACCAAGGAACAACAGGCAGAGGAACATACACAGACACTGGTGGGTCAATGTAGTGGTGAGAACATAAAAATTAAAGTAAAAAGCCTCTTCTGAGTCCTTCTGCTTCTTCTAAACAGGAAGCATGGTCATCAACCGAGAGCAAGGACTGTGGAGGAGGTACTGGAGGTTTGAAGAGTCTGAAGAAAGTATGGTGTCGTCCTAGGAGAACCAGAGAAAACTGGAGGTACAGCCAAAGACATGTTTCAGGTAGGAAATGATCCCAGGAAAAAGTTTAGACACAAGGAATAGTAAACAAACTGGTAACATGGAGATAAATCCATAATAAATATGTCTGTATAAACCATTACAGTGTCTAATTTATAGAGTTAAAAAAAAAAAAAAAAAAAACAGGCGGAATTAAAATACTGGATAATTGTTTATAAGTCCAGAGGAAGTGACTGAAATCTAGTGTGCTAAAGATCTCTTATCATTGGGGGCAGTGGTTAAGATATTGTTAAATTTTGGTAAGGGGGGACCAACAGATGGTGTAATGGTTATGTCACTGAACTCCCACACACTCAACTACGGTTCAAGTCTGAGACCCAGAGGCTTAAAACTCATGCTGGGAGCGTGTGTGTGAGTGCTCAAAATCCTGAAAGGAGAATGGAGGAGAAGGGATTGGAGTATGGCCACACACCTCCCCCCACCGGGGGTGATTTCTCACTTTTTGTCTCTCGGTCTCTCCAGCAACATTTGAAGACAGTCCAATATCCTAAAATGACATCTGAATAGCCACTGAATTTATGCCAGTTATATGAAGGGTAAGCTGTTTCCCACATCAGCAGCTCTTTCCCTAAAACATTAACTTAAAAAAAAGAAAGAACAACCATTTCTTTTTTAAGTTTTTTTTGGAGAGGTTTTTGCTACAGGATGTGTGTGCTTGGCAGAGAGACAGAGACAGAAAGCAAGAAATCACCCCCCGGGGGGATGGCCATGCCTCAACCCCTTCTCTTCCATTCTCCTCTCGGGATCTTGAGCACACACGCACATGTGCCCGGCGTGAGTTTAAGCCACTAGGTCCAGGACTCGAACCGTGGTCGACTACATGGGAGTTCAGCGACATAGCCATTATGCTAACTGCTGGTCCCACCAATTCTGAACATAGTATTTACATCAGTTTCCAAGCCCTTCATCCTAAAATTGTTTTATTAGGTATAAGCTAAGGAAATCAGAAAAGTTTTATCCACCCCCTCCCAGCTGGCGAAACGTAAATAACAAAAGGTCAAGTGGCTGGCAGCCAACCTACTGAAACAGGGAACACTGTCCCTGAGAGGTAGAATAACACAGTGGCTACATAATGTGTCCGCAGTCAGGCAGACCTGAGTTGGAATCCCAGTTCCGCTACTTACTGTTTTCACAAATGTAAAATATGGCTAAGAAAAAATATATCACATAGGACTCTTGTGACTGTGAATAGGTCACTGTGTAGAAGGTAAACATTTCATATTAGTGCCAATTTTTTATTCCAGAGACCTGACAAAGTTAACCCTTTCTATTTCAGGCAGAAAGGCACATGAACTGCCCCTGTCTACAGCTTTCTAGTTTTTCCTTTAAACTCCACAGGAGTTTCTGCACTGAGAGACCAAAGTGGTATAGTGGTTAAGGGCGTTGGCCTGGGATTTGTATTCCAGCTAGTCTACTTACTAGTTGTATGATTCCCGTGCTTCACTTTAGGGTCTTCATCTGTGACATGGGGATGATGATAAAAATACTTACCTGGGGGCCAGCAAATGGCAAAATGGTTACATTGCTGGACTCCCACATGGTCAACCACAGTTTGAGTCCTGGACATGGGGGCTTAAAAATCAGCCAGGTGCGTATGCATGAGAGCCCAGGATCCCAGAAAGAGAATTGAGGAGAAGGGATTGTGGAGTGGCCATGCCCCCTGGGGGGTGATTTCTCACTTTCCCTCTCACTATCTCACTGTCTCTGTCTCTGTCTCTGTCCAGCAAGCACATATGCCCTATGGCAAAAAGTTCTTGATTATAGGGACCAGCATATATAATCTACATTATAGGGTTACTATGAGGATTTAACTAGCTAATACAGGAAACATGCACAGAATAGTGCCTGGAAGACAGTACAAATATAGTAAATATTAGTCATGACATTTCTCTCATGGGTGATGTATTCCCAATTTTTAGCCCATGGAGAATAATGAAATTACTTTAGAACTCTAGAACATTAGAGTTAGAAGGGCTCTTGGAACCATTTCTAGTCCAACTCTTATTTAATAACTGGCCTCTAGGGAAGACCCAAGTTGGTGAAATGTCCTGACCAAAATTAAAACTCAGGCCTCCTAATTCCTGTCTAGTGCTCACTCCTCATTACTGTGCTTACTTTTCTTAATGAAATAGTATAGACCATTCAGTTTCTCTTATAACCACCAGGCCATCTGCTGAAAAGTGCCAGGGCTACTTACGCATCTGCAAAGAAATACAAAACATCAAGACTTTTAGGAACCACTGCCTCAGGTGGCATTTTTTGGGAGGTGGGATGAGTAGGGAAAAAAATCAATTTCCCAAGAATCCATATGTAAGAGATACATAAAACAAAACAATACAGGAATTAGTTAAATAGTCTTCCACGGGAGGAAATGATACCAACTAACATTTGGCGAATACTTTCTAAGTGTGTGACATGATATTGACCTTTTTCATTGAATCCTCACAACCCACCCCCTTGCCCTAAGTTGCCCATCTATGTTTTTACTGCTCAGAGTACATATCATCCCACGACATAACTACCTGCTTACTTTTCTTGATATCTCGCCAGACAGTAAAGCTGAAATAGCAAAGAGATCACAATGATCATTCATCTCTCCTTTCAGCAAATATTCTTGAGAACAAACAAGACAGAAATGCTCCTGGCTCACTGTGGCAGACAATATTTACCAAAGATGGTGGCAACAATATTTCTGATTCCACATGCCCTTCTTACAGTGTGACCTCAACATTCCTCCCAATCCAGGGTCAAGGTGAGGGTGTTAACACCATTTCCCCTTGAACCTGCTCCTACAGAGGACACTGGATGTGATGCTGTAGCTTGTCAGACTAGCTGGCAAAACATGCATTTTGATGTTCTATGGCACTCATTCTTGGTATCCTGCTGCCATATATGAGGAAACTCACGCTAGCCAGTGCAGAAAGACCACATGGAGAAGTAACCGGCTGGGCCCTGAACATCATGAAACAGACACAAACCTTCCCCACTGTACCTTCTTTGAATTCTTTTTTTTTTTTCTAGAGGTTTTTGCTATAGGGTACGTGCGCTCGCCAGAAAGAGAGAGAGAGAGAGAGACAGAAAGCGAGAAATCACCCCCCCCCCCCCCCCCCCCCCGTGCAATGACCACCCCACAATCCCTTCTCCTCCATTCTCCTCTCAGGATCTTGGGCATGCACGCACACGCAACCGGCGTGAGTTTAAGCCACTGGGTCCGGGACTTGAACCGCAGTCGACTACATGGGAGTCCAGCGACATAGCCATTAATGCTAACTGCTGGTCCCCCTTTGAATTCTTGACCCCAGAATCACAAGCATAAGAAAATGGTTTCTTTTTTTTGGGGGGGGGGAGAGGTTTTCACTATAGAGTGCATGCGCTCACCAGACAGACAGAGAGACAGAGAGACAGAAAGCGAGAAATCACCCCCCAGGGGTGATGGTCACACCACAATCCCTTCTCCTCCATTCTCCTCTCGGGATCTTGGGCACCCACGCACACGCGCCCGGTGTGAGTTTTAAGCCACCGGGTCCGGGACGTGAACCGTGGTCGACTACGTGGGAGTCCAGCGACACAGCCATTACGCTAACTGCTGGTTCCCAGAAAATGGTTTCTTTACACCACTAAATTTTGGAGTGGTTATTACACAGTGATGGTAACTGCAACAACCAAACAGAGTTTAATGTCTAACAAAAGATAAAGATACCAAATATATAACTCCAAGGTATTGCCTATACCTAACACAGTAACTAGAAAAGTAAATTATTTGCTGAGTATCTGAACATTTTGCAGTTATTATAATGCTCTGAAGAACTAGGACTTTGAGAGTTCAAGCAACTTGCCTGAGGTTACTCAGGGGGTCAATGGCAGAACACATTAAAACTCAGATCTAAACCCACATCCTAACATCTTACTCTTCTGTCTTCCTCAGTACTTATGATATTAGTGTAAATAAACAGTAGCCTGTTTTAAAATGGGATTGCCAGTATTTAAACATTCTGGCCTAATAATAATTCATTGTGCAATTTCATTGAGATGGAAACCCACATATAACATTCTCAGAAAAGCTTTCCCTGACTTTCCAAACTCAAGTAATACCAACTCCCTCATCTTCCCCAGGCCCTCTACCTCCTACTCCATTATAGCTTCATTTTTCTCTCTGCGCTTATCCCTAGCTGAAATAGTTTTTTTTATTAACTTATTCATGAGTCTACTGTTTGTCTGACTTGAATACAAGCTCCTTAAGAGCAGGAACAATTTCTGTCCTGTTCACTGCTATATCGTTAGTGCCTATGGCAGTGCGTGAAATATGGCTGGTGAATTAATCAAAATTATTTACTGAATGAAGCAGTGATTGCATTCAGACGCACTGCATGTCCACTCGATCTCATTATCCACCAAGAAATGTGCAAACTGGGAAGACAAGATAAAACAGAAACAGCAGACTTGCAGCAGGATCATTCTACTTAGTAAGATCAGTACGAAAAAATGGAAGGAGGTTTGAGTACATGATACAACTCACTCACTTAGAAAAGCAAAGCATAAACCTTAGTTGACAGTCATCCTTGCTTCAACCAAGAGCGAGCTGCTGAGGAAGATACTAAAGCTTAGAATGAAGATGTAGGTAATAGGACGGAGTAGGTGGTCACAACTCCTAACTTCCATTCATAACCATTGGTCTCTTAGCCTTAAAAATAAATAAATAAATAAATAAATAAATAAATAAATAAATAAATAAAAATAAATCAGTTTTTCAGACACACTGACCCATGCCAAGGACAACTGCGGGTGATCCTCTAACAGCAGACCTTCTTCCCATCATATGGCCTTTTCTTCTAAACCAGACTGGTCTTCCTGTGACACAAGTGCTGTCTCCCTAGGGTAAGGAGAGGGTAATAACCTAGCTCTTCAGAGAAGAGGGAGGAGAGAAATCCTGAGACCCTCGGCAGGAGTCTCTCATATGCAGCTCAAGGCCTTATTTCTCCCAGGAGGGAAGGTGACAGCTCCTGAGGACTCCCAAGTGATAGGCACTATGCTGGGCTTTCAAACATGCTTTTCTCAATTTGGGGCCAATCCTTTCCCCAACCCAATAATTTATAGAGGCCTCAAGTACAAGTTCCCCGTCTTAACATTTCCCAGACTTGCTACTCCCTACCCTGTGAATTCTTCAAACTCCGGAAGCGGTTAGGGAAGATAAAAAGAAATCTGGCGGGGACTAAGAGAGAACGGGAAGAGAACGATGTTAAGGCAAGAAGAGAGTTATACTTGGTTGGTGCCCGGATCAGTAAAGATTAAGATAAGAATTTGGTCTGACCCTTTCCAAGCCCAGTATGTCCATCAGAAGAGGTGACGAGGAGCAGGAAACTGATGCCCAGCAAACAGGTGGCCCCGAGACGAGGCCGCATCTCCATGGTGGTTGGCGCGCGAGGCCACCGAGCTGAACGAACGCACAGCCAGAGATCTAGCAGAAGATCCGCGCCGCTCACCAGCGCGGCTCAGCCCAACCCCTCGCAGATTTTTTTTTTTTTTTTTTTTCCCTCTAAACTCTGAAGGAAGTGATGTTAGACGGATGTGGGTGGTGCCGCCAAGGTCCGGTTTAGGATGGAGTGAGTTTAAAGGTGCAGATCACGTAGAAGGGTGCGTGAGTTGCATTCGATAGTAAGTTGCTTTCCGCGGGTTCTGCAAGTCCAGGTCCAGGAACCCAGTAGTAAAAGGTGGGCCTATATGTATGATAGAGGTTGTGGGGGAAGGTTCGGGGAACCGTTGCTGATTACGTCCGCCAGCCACTCTGGCCCCTCCCCCCAAGAACCTCTGCACTTGATATTCAAAACACAAATTATTGATCGGTGAAGTCAGGCGCTCCTTCCTCAGCAAATAAAATAGGGTAATTGGGTTTCATTGTTTTGTTTCTGCTGAAGTCTCTGAGGAGACTTAGCAAACCTGTTCTGCAATGCCTGGTCTCATGCCTCACAGGCATGCCCCTTCCTACTGGAGAAGCGCTGGACCTTATTTTGCCTTACAGTTGCAGACCTTCCAGTCAGAGATGATGCAACTAACTGATGTAAGCTCCAAGAAAACCGAACTTGGGGCCTTAAATTGCAAAACTGACCTAGGGGACCAGGACATGAGTCACTGCAGGCATTTGAAGTGTAAAGCTTCTGGTGAAATATTAATTTTTGTTGTGAGTTGAATATTCTAAATTTTCCTTCTCTGTTGCATAACAGGTCACAATTTCCCTTCTTTCCTCCTGGTACTAGTTGAGTCCCCAAAGCACGTTCTTAACACACAGTAAAGATATCAGAACAGGGGCCGGCATGTAGCACGGTGGTTGAGGGCGCTTGACTCTCACGTGTCAACTGCTGTTCGAGTCTTGGACCTGGCGGCTTCCTTTCTCACTTTCCCTCTCTCTCTCACGCTGTCCCTCTCTGATCACATTAAAAATAAATAAAGTTAAATAAGATAATCATTTTTTAAAAATCAGAACAAAAGTTCACACCAAACAAAAACACGCACTGCCCGTTTATTAGATTCCCTACAAATCTTAAGCACGGACACAATAGAATGGTCCAGAGACTACAAGCTCCAGGATGCAGCGCGGCTGCACCTGCCACCAATAGGAATCCTGCGGTGCGCAGAGCAGGCTGGGCTTTGTAGTTCGGGGGTGCGCTCCGGAGATAGGCCGTCCTGGCGAAGGAGAGGCGGGGCCGGCTGTGTCACGTGGGCCCCGCTCCCGCCGCCGCGGTCGTCTTTCTCTGTCTCCGCTGAGGCAGCCATCTTGTTCTTTCCGCGTGCTGGTGTTGGAGGACCCTCCCTGCTTCAGGTGAGACCCCCGGCGGTCCCGCCACTCCACGGCCATAGGCCTCTGCGCACGGTCTCCCCCCGCCCTCTTCTGCCGACACCCGCCAACCGCTCGGGCTGCCACTTCCGCCGTGGCTCGGCGAGTGGGGGCGG
This sequence comes from Tupaia tana, assembly GCA_026018925.1. Lineage (NCBI taxonomy): Eukaryota > Metazoa > Chordata > Mammalia > Scandentia > Tupaiidae > Tupaia > Tupaia tana. The sequence continues at coordinate 23,033,782 of JAKSZU010000004.1, forward strand.
AGGCGACTGGCTTGGCCTGTCGGTTACCGGCGGCGCAGCTGGGGGTCGGCACCTGAGGGAAGGTCCCCAGCACCACCAGCTCCTGTGGGGGCCAGCGGGCCCGCGCGGTGGCCGCCCAGATCCAGCCCCAGGGGACGGTGAACTCCCGCGCCCCGTCCCACAGCCACAGTGCCGGAGCGCTGGGCAGCCCGTCCGTTGTCATCGCGTTTGCGCCTCCAGGCTACAGACAGGGGACGGAGGTTAGCACTCCCCGCCCGGACCTCTGCCGCCCCCGGCGCCGCGCTCGCCACCTCGCCGTGGCTGCGTTTGTTTACAAGTCTCCCGTTTCAGACGTTGCCTTGCACATCTTTATAGCCCGGCCCCGTGTCCGATGGGTGACCGGCAGGCACCCTGTTTGTTACACAGCTAGTGAATGGCGGTTTCAACTTCCCTTCCCACGTTCTTTCACTACACTGTAGCCAGCCTCTCGGAGTGGTAACCGTAGTTACCAGTTATTGAGGATCTTCGGTGAGCCATACCTTGTGTCTGATGATCTAACTTTTCCCTGTGAAGCATGTGGTGTTACACCTTTCCTAATGCAGGGGCAACACAGGTTCAGAGACGGAAAATAGCTTTCTGAAGCCTAGAGTGATAAAACCTTGGGCTGATTCCAACCTGTGCCTCTCGTAGGGAAACCCGATGTAATAAAAAATCGGGGCTAGAGATTGAAATTATCTTTATCTCTGTGTAAACATGTCTGTGAAAGTGCCTACCACAATGCTTGGAATTTAGGCACTCAATAAATACTGATTAACCTCATTATCTGTACTTTCTTGAATCTTTGAGGAAAGTGCTAAAAGATCATTGGATCCCTAAAGAAATCATTAATCATGTGGCTTTAGGAAGTTACTTCTTCCTTTTGGAGAAAGGGACTTCTCCCTTCTGAGCCCTCATTTCCTGGGAAGGAGGTAAACTGTTCTGTCGCTGTTATAAATTATACCCTGCTGCTGCCAGCAAGTTTTCCAAATGGCCTTACAGATAAGATAGGAATGATGGGTACAGTAAAGGTTGACTGACAAACAGGGAATTAAACCAGGTGATCTTTGAGGTCTACTCCAGATTTTAAGCTTAACATCTCTCCATAGACTGAGTCCAGTCCTCTTTTCTACTTGAATTACACAAACACACACCCCAAGTTGCTAATAGACAAAAGACCACCCTCTTACTCCCCTACTGCCTTGAGTTTCCAATCTCCCTAAAATACCTTTTCCCTGATATATTCCTTGGGGATGAGAGTTCTCAGTTCTATTGTCTGGCCATTTGACATGCAATCTATTCTTTCATCTACATATTGATTTAAAGAGTTTATTTTGTTGCCCCCCCCCTCCACCACCCCCCCCCCCCCCAGCAAGTCAGGACTCTTTGTCTGGACTTTCCCACCTCCATCTCATTTCTTGGGGACTTTTATTTCAGAATGATGAGTCCCAAAGGGCTTATCCCATGACAAGTTCTATTATTTTCATTTAGCCCCTTTTTTACAAGAAATTCCTTAGGCTCTTTGTTAGTTCACTATACCTTCATGGCCACATTCGCGTGAATAAGTGAATATGGGCCTTTTTCTGTGGATATTTGCGTTTAGAGATTAGAATTTACATCACTGAGTCTGTGGCAGAGCTAAGATCGACACACACCTAAGACTTCCTGTTTTAGATTCGAAACACACTCCCTCCTATAAAAATATGTTTTTAGTTGCTTGAACATGTGATATAGTACAGAGCAAATAGTGAGGAGCCATAAATTCTGAATATTATTTGTGAGCTGAACTTTAGTGTTAAAGCAGAGATACACAGAGGTTGGTGCCAAAGTACAGTGTCAGAGTACAGAATGGTTACTAATTATATAATCTTTGATTCTCTTTTCTCCTGCTTCTCTTATCTTTTTCATGTGAGTGATGATTGTACAAGAGTTAGAGAATTAGCCAAAAAAAGTTTTGATAACAGCCTTTTCCCTTCCCTCACATCTCAGTAATGGTCTGTTGATCACAGAACAAGTAAAACAAGATTTTTAAATTGGTTTTGTTTACAGAGTGTCGACTGTTATAAACTTAAGAACACTGCCTTTTCTTTAGTATGACTATCACAGACCAGACTAGGATTCATGACTTTATAGTGTTCTTCAAATCTTCAAAATCAAGATCATCTTTAAAAAGCTTATAGTGAGTTTCCCGGCCTCCCCCCGTGTAGTAGAAATGTTTTTGTTAAATTGTGCAGTGAAACATTTTACCCTGTATATAAGAACATCTCGAGTATGGCATACTGTATGAGTATAAGGTATTGACTGAACTCTGGAGAGTGCTGCAGAAGCATGCAATGTCTGGAAATCTGGTTCTGTTTCCCTATTAACACAACATCTGACCTTGAATAGAGGACGTGACTACAGGCTAGACAGCCTATTGTTGAATTTCTTTGTCTGTTTTTTTTTTTTTTTCTTTTTGTTCATTTATGGTTTATAAGAAATATAAATTGTGATTCCAGAGAAGAAAATCTACCTGAAAATTTTGCTAATAACATTTGGTAACAGCTCTTTGCTGTAAAAATCTTTGGAGAAAAAACTGGCTTGCCTACAGAGCTTTCCTAATTGGTTAGGTTTTATTGAATGCCAAAGAGCAAATCATGTTTTAAGGAGGGATCTTCAAATAGGTGACTGAATTCCGTTCTGTTTTCCGTTTACATATTTGACTCCTTCATGGTGTTATTTTAATTTTGATTTCTTAAATATCTGGTTTATTAAGCTAGACAAGTTATTAATGTTTATTAAGCATATAGACAGTATCAATATGATCATGGTGTTGATACATACTGTAAGCTCAGTAAACCACAAAGTACTATTTGCATCAACAGCTTTTAAAAATTTTGGTAAAACAGTGACTTTAACAAATTTATTTTTCCCCCCCCTAGATTTACCAACAGCATGAATCAAGAAAAGTTAGCCAAACTTCAGGCTCAGGTCCGGATAGGGGGAAAGGTGAGTGTGGCATAAGAAAAACTGACAGGCAAATGTATGATTACCAGATAGTATCATTATTTTGGAGTTGTGGTCATTAAAAATCTAAAATTTTTTTCAATAATCAAGATCAAACCACATTCCAATTTGAAAATAATTTGTGTAGATCTAAACTAGCTAATGAGGAGGCTTTTCTTTCTGATGGTGACATAGAAATAGCCACCTTTGTTTGAATCCTAATTCTTGATACCTGCTAGTTATGTAACATGAACAAATTACCCAACTTTGTTAAGCTTTAATTTTCTTATCTGCACAATAAAAATAATCCTAATAAGATACTTTAATGGATCAGGGTAGTATCTGTAAACTACCTAACATAGAAACTGGCAGAGTAGATGCTTAATAAATCATAGCTATTATGTTGGACTCACCTACAGGGCATACCAGATGTTAGGGATACCTAATCATTACTGGATGTACCTACTAGTTTAAGTGGAGATGCTCAAGCTGATTGTACATTTCATTCATTACCAGATTTTCTACCAATACTGCCTTACTCTATGCTGGTGAATATGAACATGAGCTTTCTTATTTCGTGTACTTTAAGGCTAAGGAAGAGCTGGTTCTGTGCCCCCAAAATCTTCCCTTCAGCTGTGGTCCCAGGCTCAAAGGGAAGAATATTCTTCCCTTATCACTGATAATACAATCTCTGCAAAAGAAAAAGGGAGAATAATAGTTACCTCAGACCTGAAGAAAGAGTAGATAAGGTACTACTGTATGTAGCGGATCCCACTGTATCATTTACATTGAGGGTAGCCACAGCTCAGTGGATGGGAACCAGAGGGGAAGAGAAGTAACTAGTACTTTCTCCTTTCACAGTGATACAGTAGGCATATTAACACATTCATGTAACCACAGTAGTCACATTGTAGCATTAAATGCAGTATTATATACCAGTGTGAAAACTAGGGATATTTAAGAGCAGTAGAATATACCTGGAGCTTGATTATATTATTTTAAATAGGTGGTTTTATCTAGATACTGTTTATTGAGCTCTCCATACAGCTCAGCTTGGAAGAGAGACATGCTCACAATTACAACGCAGAATTGAGTGTTATAATGAAGTACAAGGTACTCTTGCCTAGAAGAGACAAGTTAACACTGAGCTGGGATTTAAAGGATAAACAAGACTTTATCACTAGGAAGACAAGTAAAAGGGTTCATGGGAGGTAGGGTGAAACGGGAATCATTATTCCCACACATGCAAAAACATAATGGAATGACTTGCTTTAGTTTGATGCAGGGAGAGTTTAGAGCTACTGTGTTTATTTATTTATTTAAGAATTGTTTATTTAATTTTATTTACTCATTCATTTATTTTAATTTGACCAAAGAGAGACACACACACACTGAGAGAGAGAGGGAAACCGTAAAAGCCAGCCACCAGGCCCAGGACTAGAACCGTGGTCGGCCATGTGGGAGTGTCCAGCACCTTAATCACTACACCACCTGCTGGTCCTCAGAGTTTAAGAGTTTAGGGAACCAGCAGTTAGCGTAATGGCTATGTCGCTGGACTCCCACGTAGTCGACCGCGGTTCGCATCCCGGACCCGGTGGCTTAGAACTCACGCCGGGCGCGTGTGCGTATGTGCCCAAGATCCTGAGAGGAGAATGGAGGAGAAGGGATTGCGGCGTGACCATCCCCCCTGGGGGGTGATTTCTCGCTTTCTATCTCTCTGTCTCTCTCTGTCTGTCTGGCGAGCGCATGCGCCCTATAGCGAAAACCTCTCCAAAAAAAAAAAAAAAGAAAAGAAAAAAAAAGAGTTTATAATGAATAGATAATGGTAGGAAATGAAGTGACTAGGTAGTTTGGGGTTTCCACTGTAGTTTTATATGCTATACTTAGGAGTTGGAGATTTTATTCTATAGTTACTGAACAACTATTTAAGGATTTTAAGAAGGAAATGACAACCATTTTAGAAAAATAACTGCGGGCAATGTGGAAAATAGAATGAAATATAAGTTTGGTATAGAGGAGAACAGTGAAGGGGCTATTGCTATAGTATGTGGGGCACAAATTCAGGAGTTAGAATGGCATGACTTAATGATTGATGGGATATGGGGGATAAAGGGCAGAAAGAAGACTCAGGATTACCCCTCAGACTTTGGGTTTTAGAGATTGGTTTTATGGTGATGCCACCAACTATGAGACTTAGGAAATACAGGAAGACTAGATTGGTGGCCTGATAAGGTTTTAGACATAGTATTTAAAGTGTCTGATGTTCATTTGAGTTGAAGTATCCAGCAAGCAATTGATCTATTCCTGAATCAGGAAATACTCTCAAATAAATGACCATCTGGGAAGATAGTCCTTCAGCAACGGGGTATTGTCACAACCTGTGCTGCTAAAGCTCTCTTCCATTCCCACCAGAGCTACTGAGACAAGCTCCTGCCTCCCTCTATAAAGGCTGATTTGATCCTTTGAGTATTATTAGGAACTCTTTAAGAAATTAAAACCATTTCTTTCCCCTTATTCATGGTTTTAGAAAGACTTAACTCTCAAGATTTAGGCTGCTTTTGGTAACGTTTCAGCTCTGGTTTAGGTTACAGATGACCCAAGAATTTAATCTATTATTTTTGATAGTTTTTTTTTTTTTTTTTTTTTTTCTTATTCAAAATATATTTAGAGTTTCAGGACCAGCAGATGGAGTAATGGCTATGTCGCTGGACTCCCATGTAGTCAACCACAGTTCAAGTCCCAGACCTGGTGGCTTAAACTCACTCCAGGCGCATGTGTGTGCATGTGCCTGAGAGGAAAATGGAGGAGAAGGGATTGCGGCATGGCCATCCCCCCGGGGGGTGATTTCTCACTTTCTGTCTCTCTTTCTCTGTCTTTCTTGGGATTACATGTGCTCTATAGCAAAAACCTCTAGAAAAAATGTATGTAGTTTCAAAATAACAATTTAGAAATGAACTTTTAATATCGTAATAAATAGTGTAATTTGCAGCCTGTTTGCTTAGGCCAGAATTCCTTTTTTATTTATTTATTTTTTTTGGGGGGGGAGAGTTATTTTTTCTATAGGGTGCATGTGCTCACCAGAAAGATAGAAAGTAAGAAATCACTCCCATGGCCATGCCACAATCCCTTCTCCTCCATTCTCTTGGGATCTTGGGCATGCCTGAACACACGCCTGGCATTAGTTTAAGCAACCGGGTCCGGAACTAGAACCACGATAGACTACATGGGAGTCCAGCAATGTAGCCATTACACCAAGTGCTGGTCTCTCTCTCTCTCTCTCTCTCTTTTTTTTTTTTTTAAGTATTATTTTATTTAGGGGCTGGCAGGTGGCGTGGTGGTTAGGGGTACTAGACTCCCACATAGCCGATCATGGTTTGAGTCGGGCCTAGAGGCTTGCTTTTCTCTCTTTCTCTCTCTCTCTCTCTCTCTCTCTCTCTCTCTCTCTCATTCTTGCTCCCACTCTCGCTCTGTCCCTCTCTGGTCAGATTTAAATAAATAAATAACATAACATAATTTTTTTAAAGAATTATTTTATTTAGCCATTTATTTTTTTTAAATAATTACGTTATTTATTTATTTATTTTAATTTGACCAGAGAGGGACAGAATGGGGCGGGGGGTGAGAAAGCAAGCCGCCAATCCAGAACTTGAACCATGGCTGCTCATGTGGAAGTCCAGTCCCCTTAACCACCACACCACCTGCTGGCCCCAAGCCAGAATTCTAAGCAACACCCTAGGTTCCTTTTTTCCTCGTATTTCACATTTAATGCATCAGCAAATCATGTTGTCGCTTGTGAAAATATGACTCCTCACCATATCCACTGCTACAACCCTCATCTCAATCCAGGTCTGCAATAGGAACCTCCTGACTGATCTCATTAATTAGTCCATTTTCCTTCCACATAGCAACCTCTGTCATAAAAAAAGTAAATCAGATCAAGTCAGTCTTGTGGGAAAAAACCTTTCGATGACTTCCTGTTGTAGTTAGTATAAAACCCAGTTCCTGCCTGTGGTATTCTAGGCAACATAATCTGGCCTTTGCCTTTCTTTCAGATTTCATTTTCTTCCTTCCTGTTGTTTATTCTGCTGTAGTTGTACTGGCCTGCTTTTTCTTTCCAGAAAGGAAAAGTTCAATCTCATTCCGTTCTGCTCAGATCACTCTTTCCCTAGTTGTGGGTCTTCAGAGAGGCCTTCCCTAGACACTAATAAAGTAGTACTTCTCCCACCCAGTCACTCTTACTACTGTGTGCCATTTTTCTTTTTACATAATAGCCCTTATCCTGTTAGAAATTAATCTAATTTGTGTGTTCATTGACTTTTTTCTTCTCTTATAATATGTGCTTCTTGAAATTAGAACTTTATCCTTTGCATCATAGGAGTCTCAGAATCTAGAATACTTTACATAGTAGGTAGGCATTTCATTCTCAATTATGTCATGATTCTCAAGGTTTTAGAGTATCTTTTGGCTTTATTCGCAAGAGGTGATAACTACTTTAAGAAAGCAATCCTTATATTGAAAATTGTTATAAAATACACTATCAATAAATCTTTTAGTTACAGATTATGTTTTATTAACAAACCATGTTTTAGAACATAATAGGTTGAATCGATAAAGTCTGGATATTGGATAAGAATAAGAACTGGCTAGAACTGACCTTCAAAAATCTGGGCCAGGCTGACAATCACAACTCTTATTAATCATTGCTGTTGAGCCCATTTTTTACGTGGGTCAGTTAGATTTGTGTGGTGGATAGGAAGAAATGGTTGCAGTTGCTAGATGCTAGGCACATTAACACTTTTGTTTGCTTGTTTTTCAGGGTACAGCTCGCAGAAAGAAGAAGGTGGTACACAGAACGGCTACAGCTGATGACAAAAAACTTCAGAGTTCTCTAAAAAAACTGGCTGTCAATAATATAGCTGGTATCGAAGAGGTATGATCACTTTGTAAATTATTAAATTATGGGGGCACGTGCGCAAATGATTGCCTAGATTTTTTCAAATAAAAAATATTAGCTCAGAAGAATTTTTGATATTGCTACTTGGATGTCTTTGAAGAACTGTAGCTGTCAAATTTGTTTTTGGTTCTTTTCATTGCCATAAGGCACCTGTTGCACTCACCAGAAACAGTCAGGGAGAGGTAAAAAGTACCTCTCCAGTGGGGGATAGTCACATCATAATTCCTTTTCCATTTTTCTATCCTTTCAGGATTTGGAGCACACATGCATGTGTGGCGTGTGTGTTTTTAAAGCCACTGATACCAGGACTGAACTGTAATAGGCCCTCTGGGATCCAGTTCCCTTAAGCACTAGGCCAAGGGCAGTCCTTCAGTTTTATATCTTTGCCTACCTTTCTACTCTCCATCTGCTCTGCTTGCCCATCCCCACCCCCAACTAGTACTACTGACATTTGGAACTAGGCAGTTCTTTGTTATAGGAATTGGCCTGTGCATTATAGGATATTTGCAGTGTTACTGACCTCCACCCACTAGATGCCAGTAGCACCCCTACTTCTGCCCCAGGTTGTGACAGTCAATAATGTCTCCATATATTGTGGAATGTAGGCCTGGCCCTAAGGCCTTGTAGTTAGGATTAAGGGATCCAAATCCCACGTGGCCAACCATCCATAGTTCAGTCCTGGCCCTGGCACCCAGAAAACCATACCAGGCGTGTGTGCTTATGTGCCCTAAATCCCAACAGGATAGAGAAATGTAGGAGAAGGGATTGCAGTATTACCGCGCACCACTTGGGGAGTTCTTTCTCTCTCTCTGTCTGGCAAATACACATACCCTCTGGCAATTAAAAAATACATAGGTGCCGGCAGGTGGCATGGTAGTTAAGGTGCTAGAGTCCCACATGGCCAACCACCATTTTGAGTCCTGGACCCTATGGCTTGAAAATCACAGTGAATGCATGTCCGTGTATACCCGAAAACCCAAGAGGAAAATGAAGAAGAAGGGACTGCAGCATGGCCATTCTCCTAGTGGGCGATTTCTCACTTTTCCTCTGTCTCTTTCTGGTAAGTGTACATGTCCTATGGCAAAAACCTAAATATATGTATCTATAGATTGATTTATTCATTCATTCATCCTTAAAAGCTAAATCGCTTTTGGTTAAGGAATACTTCCTTAGGGAACCAGCAGTTAGCGTAATGGCTATGTCGCTGGACTCCCACGTAGTCGACCGCGGTTCGCGTCTCGGACCCGGTGGCTTACAACTCACGCCGGGCACGTATGCGTGCGTGCCCAAGATCCCGAGAGGAGAATGGAGGAGAAGGGATTGCGGCGTGACCATCCCCCCTGGGGGGTGATTTCTCGCTTTCTGTCTCTATGTCTCTCTCTGTCTATCTGGCGAGCGCACGCGCCCTATAGCGAAAAAAACCTCTCCAAAAAAAAAGGAATACTTCCTTAGAGATGGAGGGACCAGCAGGTGGTGTTGTGGTTAAGTTGCTGGACACTCCCACATGGCTGACCATGGTTCAAGTCCCAGACCTGGTGGCTTGCTTTCTCTCTCTCTCTCTCTCTCTCTGTCTCTGTCTCTCTCTCTTCGTGTCTCTCTCTGGTCAAATTGAAATAAAATGAATGAATAAATAAAATTAAATAAATTATTCTTTTAAAAAGAGAGAGAGGTCGGGGAATTATACCTTCCTTATAGTTTAGAATTAACTATGTAATATCCCTAAGGGTGTATTTGTCTAAATGTTTTTCTTTAGATTTGAAAAGTTTAATGGCTCTTATAATTAGTAGAACTTTTAGTGGAGGGGCCAGCAAGTGTCATGGTGGTTAAGGCACTGGACTCACACATGGCCAACTGTGGTTCGAGTCCCAGACCTGTCAGCTTACTTTCTTACTTTCCCTCTCTGTGTGTGTCCAGTGAGTGTACCTACCCTGTAGCAAATTGAAAAATAATAATAATGATAAATAAAATTAAATAAAAACAATAATTTTAAAAAAAAACTTAGGGACTGGCAGATGACATGGTGATTAAGGTGCTAGACTCCCACATGGCTGACTGTGGTTTGAGTCCTAGACCTGGCAGCTTGCTTTCTCACTCAATCTTTCTCCTTGGTCAAACTGAAAATAATAACAACAAATAAAATAATTTAAAAAAACAATTCTTTTAGTGGAGGGATAGCATTAACTTTATAAATGTTTTACAGTGAAATGAGGAATCAGAAAACAGACAAACCTATATTGCTGTGAAATCATGGTATTGTTTACTTGAAATTGTTATAATAAAGAGCATGATGATAGTCAGAACTTACTGAACACCCACTATAACAAGCATTTTGTTAAGGACTTAGTAAATAGTGGTGCATAGATATAATCCATGATTTCTGTACTTTGTAGCTTACACTCTAGTAGAGAAACTTAATGGGACAACTAGATAAATACGTATGTGTTACCTGATTTCTTCTTCACAATATCTCTTCAAGTTGACTGTTTCTTGATTACAGATGAGAGAACTAAGTCTCGTATACCCTGTATCCTGCCGTATATCTTGTGTTATTAAGTACATACTATGCAGAATTCATTATTTACAGCATTACAATAAAAGATGTGCTCATCAGTATTTCCAAGGACACCGCTGTTTCTCCTTTTTCAAGTCTTTATTTATTTATTTATTTATTTATTTTTGGAGAGGTTTTTGCTATAGGGCGCGTGCGCGCGCCAGACAGACAGAGACAGACAGACAGAAAGCAAGAAATCACCCCCCAGGGGGGATGGCCACGCCGCAATCCCTTCTCCATTCTCTTCTCAGGATCTTGGGCACGCATGCACACACGCCCGGCGTGAGTTTAAGCCGCCAGGTCCGGAACTCGAACCGCGGTTGACTACGTGGGAGTCCAGCGACATAGCCATTACGTTAACTGCTGGTCCTTCCTTTTTCAAGTCTTAATGTAGGCATTATTTATTCCCAGAATCCTACTTTGTAGTGACCACATGACTTTTGTACAAACAAGGGTTAAGTGCCTTTCCTATGTGCCTCCACAATATCCAGAATTTATTTTTATTATAGCACTTAAACTGTATACCATTGTGGATTATTTTTTGTTGACACTGCTATTGAATTCTAATTTTTGAAAAGTCATAGCGCCCAAAACATCACACAGGAAATTAATGGTACATAATAGGCACATGTATACTCTTTTTTTTTTTTTTTTTTTTGGTGAGGTTTTCGCTATAGGGCACGTGCACTCGCCAGAAAGACAGAGAGAGACAGAAAGCGAGAAATCACCCCCTAGGAGGGATGGCCATGCCGCAATCCCTTCTCCTCCATTCTCCTCTCGGGATCTTGGGCACGCACGCACACGCGCCCGGCGTGAATTTAAGCCACTGGGTCTGGGACTCGAACCGCGGTCAACTACATGGGAGTCCAGCGACATAGCCATTACGCTAACTGCTGGTCCCAGCACATGTATACTCTTGCTACTTCCCTGCCCTTCCTCCACCCCAGTGCATTATCTTCCAACCCTCACAGAATAGTTGTGTGGAGAGAATATATAATATATATAATAATTAACAATACAAGGTAGCAACTGTAAAGTACCTTAATATTAAACTTAAAATGGTGTTCTACTTTTTTCTTTCCCTCTTAATTTGATTTTTTAAAAGAATTATTTATTTAATCTTATTTATTATTATTTTAATTTGGCAGAGAGAGACAGAGAGGGGGAAAGTGCGAAAGCAAGCTGCCAGGTCCAGGACTCAAACCACAGTTGGCCATGTGGGAGTCAAGCACCCTAACAGCCCACCATCTGCCAGCCCCTCTAAAATTGACTTTTGGGAGCTGGGTGGTGAAGCAGAGGTAACGAACTGAGTCCACATGAGATAAGACTTGGGTTCACATTCTGGGGCCTCCCCAAATATGGCAGGCATATAGCCATGATCCAGGCTGGCTGAGACTGGGAATAGATTATAGCATGAAGATATTGTTGGGAGTACGAGTACCTGTACCTGTACCCCTTCTCCTTTTTCTTTCCTCTCTTACATAAATTAAGGAAAATATGAACTTAAGAGGATGGCAGGTGGTGTCATGGTTAAGGGCGCTGGACTCCCATGCCCGACTGCAGTTCGAGTCCCAGTCCTGGCGGCTTTCTCTCTCACTCTCTTGCTCTGTCCCTCTCTGGTCAAATTAAAATGAGTAAATAAATAAAGTTAAATAAAATAATTTTTTAAAGAGAAAATGAACCTTAAGATTGATCTTTTTAAATAATCGTTTTATTTAATTTTATTTATTTTAATTTGACCAGAGAGGGACAGAGAGAGAGAGAGAAAGCTACCAGGTATGGGACCCAAACTGTGGTCAGCAATGTGGGAGTCCAGCACCCTTAACCACCACGCCACTTGCTGGCCCCTAAAATTGATTTTTTGAGACCCAAGGTATTTGTACTTTATGTAACCCTTTGCAGATCTAAAATTTTTAAAAAGCTTAATTATTTTATGAAAGAAAGAACAAGAGAGACAAGCACCCTCAACAAGATCTCATGCCACCATCTGTCCCCTAGCTTTTCCAAGGCAGTGGGGTGTTTGGGTGGCACACATGAATGCCCAGCATATTCAGGTTAACCCAGGAACTGAATGCTAATATCCCATATGGCTTCAAGCACTATGGAGCATTCTGCTACCATTGTGCCACCACAGCTGGGCTTAAATTTTTTTTTCTTTTTTGGAGAGGTTTTTGTTGTAGGGCACATGCACTCACCAGAGAGACAGAAACCGAGAAATCATCCCCTGGGGGGGATGACCACACCACAGTCCCTTCTCCTCCATTCTCTTAGGATCCTGGGCACGCACGCACACTTGCCCAGTGTGACTTTAAGCCACTGGGTCCGGGACTAGAACGATGGTTGACTACATGGGAGTCCAGTGATGTAGCCATTACACCAACTGCTGGTCCCTAAATTTTTTTTTAAAGAATTATTTTATTTCACTTTATTTATTTGTTTTAATTTGACCAGAGATGAACAGAGAGAAAGAGAGAAAATGATAAAAAGCAAGTGCCAGGTCCAGGACTTGAACCTGGATTGGCCATGTGGGAGTCCAGTGCCATTAACCACCACACCATCTGCCGGCCCCTAAAATATTTTTGTTTATCCAGCAGGGGGTCTAGTGGTTAAGGTGCTGGACTCCCATGTAGTCAACCGTAGTTTGAGTCCTAGACCCGGTGATTTGCTTTCTTTGCCTCTTTCTGTCTGTTATTCTCTAGTGAATTCAAATAATAATAACAATAATAAGTAAAATTAAATAAAATAATTCTTTCTAAAAAAGAGAAAGAAATGTCAACTCTGATTCACATTCCTTAATTGTTCAAATTGCTTCATAGAATTTTACTGTTATATTCAAAGGACAACTTCTGCCTTAATAAAATTCTGCCTCTATGAAGCCTTCCCTATCTTTCCAGGCATAATGAATCAACCTTTCATTCTTCCAGTGTTTTTAGTTTAAGTTTACCATTTCATATTGTGGTATATAATGGTTACTTATTAACTAAGTAGCCTGCTTTCAGTAGATTAGAGTCATAACAGCAGAAACCATATTTATTCATTGTTTATAGTCTATAGCATGCTGGTGTCCCATTATGAGTTTGTTTGGGGCCAATTAAATGTAAGATTCTAGGTAGAATTGTTCTGCAATAAATCGGCCACAGGAACTAGAGTTTGGGAGAAAGCTTGGGGCTGTGGATATAAATTTTGTAGTTGTACATGTAAGTTTTGATTTTTTGCCATAGGGCATGTGTGCTCACCAGAGAGAGAGACAGAGAGAGTGAAACTGAGAGAAATTATCCCCTGGGGGTTTGGACATGCCGCATTTTCTTTTCCATTCTCCCCTCGTGACATGTGTCTGGCGGGATTTTTAAGTTGCTGGGTCTAGGAATTGAACTGGGGTCAGCTGTGTGAGAGGCCAGTGCCTTAACCACCGTGCCACCTGCTGACTCCTGTACACATAAGTTTTACTGTTTATATATTTCTCTTTCTGTTTCTTATTTTTCCTAAACCAGATGTGCCAAATGAAGACCTATAGTTATTAGTTGATTCTTCCTATAGTTCCATTTTCCTCCAGCTAGAGTCTCAGGTGCTGAGAGGTAGGCAGTTCTGAGTAAAAGAGAGCAAAGAAGAAGAGCATCCTTACTTTCTCTCTTAAGGTCCTGTTCTTTTGCATTTTTGTTTTGTTTACTACTGTTTTGTTTCTGTTTTTGTTTTTTTTTTTCAGAGAGATTTTTGCTATAGGGTGCATGTGCTCGCTGAAGACACAAAGAGGGACAGAAAACACCCCCCTGGGGGAATGGCCATGCCACAATCCCTTCAAATTCATTCTCCTTTTGGGATTTCTGGGCACACATGTACATGTGCCTGGCATAAGACCTAAGCTATTGGATCCAGGACTCAAACTGTGATTTGCTATATGGGAGTCCAGTGCCTTAACCACCTGCCACTTGTTGGCCCCTATTACTGTTTTTATTGTACTGAAATATATTTAACACAAAATTTGCCGTTTTAACCTTTTCTATTTTTTTAAATTTTGCTAGAGAATATGCGCATTCACTAAAGAAAAACAGAAACAGAGGAGGAGAAAGCACCTCTATGGGGACTGACCGTGCTATAATGCCATCTCCTCTATCTTTCCCTCCTTTTAGGATTTTGGACACTCATGCACACATACCCCGTGTGCTTTTCAAACCACTAGGCCCAGGGCTTAAATGGTATAGCCAGCTATCTGAGATCCAGCTCATGTAACCACCAGGCCTTACTCTGGCTAGCCCTGCTCTGGGCAATTTAACTTTTAGTATTTCATTTTCTATATTCTAAAACTAACTGAACTCTTTGCCCCTTTCTGGGCCTTTTCTTTTTAAATTTTTATTTCTTTCTTCCATCAGTGAGAGATAGAGACAGGCACCCCCAACGGAGTTTTCATGCCATGATCTACAGCCTCAGCCAGCCTGTATTACAAGCATGCACAAGAAGACCTGGGGATGCAATTCTGGCACCTTCTAGTACCACAGAGCATTGTGTTATTGCTGTGCCACCAGCTGGCTTCCTGTCTAGGCCTTTCTGTCCACAAAGCTACCTCTTTTATTCCACACCATTTAGAACTACCATGAATAAGTTTTATTCCTATTTTACAACCTGAGATGGAATTTATCCTGTTTTTGTTGTTGTTGTTGTTTTAAAGGACTATTTATTTATTTATTTAATTCCATTTGTTATTTGTTAATTTGACCAGAGAGAGAAAGGGAAAAGGACAAAGCAAGCCACCAGGTCTGAGACTCAAACTGTGGTTGGCCACGTCGAAATCCAGTGCCTTTAACCACCACGCCACCTGCCAGCCCCATCCTACTTTTTTCAATAAACTCAAACAACGTATTTCAAACTAGAAAGACCTGTAAAACATAACATTTAGCCTTTGGAAGTAACACCTGGACAGAAGGAATATTCATGAATTTGTTTATTGTTTTTGGCCTTGTGTCAGCATCCTACTTATTTTATTGCCCATAAGATATGTACTTGTCCCTTGTTATACCTAGGGGATTGGTTCCTGGATCCCTCTTGGATACTAAAATCCATGGATACTCAGGTCCCTTATATTGAATCATCAGAAAAGTCAGAGAAAAATATGTCATGACTTTTCCAATGACACAATATAAAAGGGCATGCTATTTGCATGCATATACTCTTATGCACTTTAAATCATCTTTAGAGTACTTACAATATCTGTTACAGTGCCTACATCTCACTGCATTTGTGTGGATTTAGTATAGCATTTGGCACATAGCAAATTCAAGTTTTACATTTTGAAAGTCTTTGGAATTTTTTTCCCAAACATTTGCTGTCTATGGCTGGTTCCGTCCAGGGATAAAGAATCTATCAAGGGACCAGCAGATGGCATAATGGTTACATTGCTGGACTCCCATGTTGTCAATCACAGTTTGAATCTCAGACCCGATGGCTTGAAATCCATGTCAGGTGTGTGTGCCCAAGATCCCGAGAGGAGCTTGGAAGAGAAGAGATTATGGTGTGACCATTACCCCTGGGGGGTGACTTCTTGCTTTTCTCTCTCTCTCTCTCTCTCTCTCTCTCTCTCTCTCTCTGGCGCACATGCCTTATAGGAAAAAAAAATTATCAATACAGAGGTCTGACTATACATTGTTTGTATGTTTCTGCTGGGTTTTTTTTTTTGTAGTCTTCATTTGGCCTATATTCTGAGATATGTAATGCTCTAGCAAGCTTTCATGTAGCCACAGAATTTAATTCTTTTTAATAATTCTTTTTATTTATTTATTTAAATTTGCTATAGGTCACATGTGTTTACCAGAGAGAGAAAGAAAGAAGGTAGGAAAGCAATCCAACAGGTCTGGAACTTGAACTGCAAGCCAGCGCCTTAATAACCATGCCATGAGCTGGCCCCCAGAATTTAATTTTTTATTTTAAGAGATTTTTGCTATAGGGCGCTTACACTTGCTGGAGAGACAGAGAGAAAGAGAGATAGAAAGTGATAAATCACCCTCTGCTGGGGTGGGGGATGGCCACGCCGCAATCCCTTCTCCATTTTCGGGATTTTGGGCACTCAAGCACATGCACTTGGCATGAATTGAGAACTACCAGGTCTGGGATTTGAACCGTGGTTGACTATATGGGAGTCCAGCAGCATAACCATTACACCATCTGCTGGTCCCCAGAATTGAATTTTTATAGGCAAATAAATGTTTTGAGCATACAAATGACATAGTAGAGAGGAAACTAAGCAGTAGTTTGGAAAACCCAGGTTCAAGTCCTTGGTTTGAACTTAACCATTTGTCCTTGGGTATATTGCTTACCCAAGAGCTCTTATCTTCAGTATTTATCTAGTATAAAGGATTTAAATGGGAAGACCTCTGAGTTCAACATATATGTACTAGAATGTTTTGGAACAATACTGATTTCAAATCGCTTGTGACTTTAATGTCTATAATCAAAAATGCTTCATTTTGATTTTTTAAAGAATTATTTAATTTTGTTATTTGAGACTTTGCATGTGGAGGTATTATAGAAATTCTTTATGCAACAATGTAATTTGGTCTTGGTTTGGAAACTATAATCTTACCATAGCTTTTATTTATTCTTTTCCTATCCTAGAATTAAGTGCTTCTAGGACAGATCCAGAGCAATGAGATCGTATCCACTGTGTTAGCTCCTTCTCAAGCCCTTCCTCTCTCAGATTATCAGCCACTTTAATATTTAACTAAAATTATCTTCAGAACTTATCTCTTTTTTTGAGTTTTTTTTTTTTTTTTTTTTTTTTTTTTAGAGGTTTTTGCTATAGGGCGTGTGTGCTCACCAGAAAGACAGAGACAGAAAGCTAGAAATCACCCCCTGGGGGGATGGCCACACTGCAACCCCCTCTCCTCCATTTTCCTCTCGGGATCTTTGGCACGCACGCACACATACCTGGTGTGAGTTTAAGCCACCAGGTCCCGACACTCGAATCGCGCTTTACTACGTGGGAGTCCAGCAACATAGCTATTACACCATATGCTGGTCCCAAGGGGACTTGAACCACAGTTGACTACATGGGAGTCCAGCAGCATAACCATTAGTCCCCCCAAGGGGACCAGCAGTTGGTATAATGGCTATGTCGCTGGCCTCCTGTGTAGTTGAGCCCGGTTCGAGTCCCAGACCTGGTGGCTTAAACTCACACCGGGTGCATGTGCGTGCGTGCCCAAGATCCCGAGAGGAGAATGGAGGAGAAGGGGTTGCAGCGTGGCCATCCCCCCGGGGGGGTGATTTCTCACTTTCTGTCTCTCTGTCTCTCTCTGTCTTTCTGGCGAGCGCATGCGCCCTATAGCAAAAACCTCTCCTAAAAAAAAGAAAGAAAGAACTTATCTTCTCTAAAGTTAATATAAATTAACTCATGATGCCATTTGCTAAGAATAGGTGGATTGAATGCTTACTGTATATGGTATACTTAATAGAACCTTAAATATAATAGGGAAAAGTATAGAATTGAAATATTAGGTTTTGTCATAAAAACATTTGGGAAATCATTTGTGGGGCTTAGTTATAATTTTCTAGGGATTTGCCTTTATTTTCTCTGTGTTCCAGGTCTTGCCTGAAATTTAGAAGCCCCTTTCTTCCCCTTCCTTTCTGGTGCTGTCAGTGGTGATGATCACCTCTGAGGAAGAAAAGCCCACTTCCCACTGACCATGGAGAACACTCAGCATCTCTGCTTGATTGTGACAAGGGCAGTTTTTGGATGGATCATGAAATGCTTCTAAAGTAGCCAAGAGTTAACTCTTCCTAACCTTTTTTATAATAACCATGTTACCACCAAGGTAACTTACCCTGTGGAATCAACTACACAGTAGGATCATACTATTTACACAGTTAATTTATACAATTCAACTCTACCAAAACACACACACACACACAACCAGAAAGTAAATGAATAATATAGAAAAAGTAACAATTTAAATAGCACATGTTCAGCCTTCCATTTCAGTAAGTCCCAGGCAATAGATGAACTCAAATCTGAGAAGTCAGTTTATATAGGTGAGAGCTATAGAAAAAATGTGAGGATGATTTTAAAGGTTCCCCATTTATTGATAAAGCATGTTCAGGTGTCCAGACAAGTGAGTGGGGGAGCTTTCCTGACATTTATAGGGGTTATTGAAGGTTTTTGAGAAGCTTCATCTAAGAATTAACGGAACTGACAATCTTCTAAGAGAATGACATTTGAAGACAACTTGAAATTTTTGTAAATTTACTAATTGTTCAGAGTGAAACACCTAGCTGATTAAATTTCTGAGTGTTCTTTATGGATTTTCAGTGGCTGTTTTTACTATATACTACTACTCCTTTTCAGTATATCCTCTAAGTAACCTGCTACCCCGCCAAATGGTCATTGCACTGATTTTTTGTTTGATAGTGAAAATTGATTAAGGTAATTAGTAATTTTATTATGAAGCCAATTTTGGCTAATTTCATTTTTTAAAAAATACAAATATGAACTTCCTTCCCATGGAAGTTTTTTAATTTAAAATCTTAAGGCCGGCTCCATGCCCTCTTGGTTAAGGCAGCCAGATTCCACATGATGACTTGCAGTTCAGGTCCCAGACCTGGCAGTTTGAGAAACAGGCACATTTATGTGCCCAGATCTCAAAGGGAGGGAGAGATGGAGGAGAGGGGATTGCAGCGTGACTATTCCCCATGGATGCTTTCTCTTCTTCCTCTATTATCTGTCTCTGGTGAGCACACATGCCCTCTAGCAAAAAAAGGAAAAAAAGAAATCTAGATTCTATAATGAAATTACTATTTCTTGACTATCCTAGTTATTTGTACCAGCTGCACCATTTACTTTCGACTAGTAGGAGCTTCTTCTACCATGTCCACTGCTTAGCTAATTACTACCTTGGGACTCCATAACTACCAAGTAATAAAACCATAATTGGCCGAATTGCTTTTTTAAAAAATACTGTTTTAGTTGTACCTACCATGTGAAGTATATTCTTCTTCTGTGATCATGCAGGTGAACATGATTAAAGATGATGGAACAGTTATTCATTTCAACAATCCCAAAGTCCAAGCTTCCCTCTCTGCTAATACCTTTGCAATTACTGGTCATGCAGAAGCCAAACCAATCACAGAAATGCTTCCTGGAATATTAAGTCAGCTTGGTGCAGACAGCTTAACAAGCCTTAGGAAATTAGCTGAACAGTTCCCACGGCAAGGTAGGTATTTCAATTTAGTACTTCCTTCTCTCTCTACCTTAATAAAAGAAGCTAATAATTTAAAATATGTCCCATCTTAAATTGGTAGGATCTGCCTATGTGTAATTATTTGACTTTCTATAAAGACACTTGTATGCTTTATAAATTATGTGCTTGCTTATTTAGTAATTATGTAGTATGGCATATAGAATATTCAGAAACATTTTAGTAGTAACATAGTATAATAACTTGAGAAGTGATTAACTTAAAAGGAAAATGCCAGGATCTGTAGGACTCACTTTTAAATAGTTTGATATTCCCTTTGATTAAAGAAACCAGAAAATAGTGTAATAAGAGAACTATATTTTAATGAAATATTGATTGCACTATAGATATAGCAACCATAAATTCTAAATTTCCAAATTAGTCTTCATTTCAAATATGTCTTGTCGCCCTTAAAAGTCAGAGCCTAGTATTTCTGTATACATACTACATAGTTAGGTACTTTCTTATACCCAAAGAAATGGGAACAACTTGAATATTAGTTTTTTATTTTGAGAATATGGCCACTATAAATTTACTGTGATGTCTTTTTATTCAACCTAATCTGAATTATACCATCTTACATGTAAATTTTACCTATGCTACACATTGTAATTGCCAGGCTAGTATATATCTAGATTAGTGTATATTTAATTAAGTTCAAGTTTTATTGATTTTAATCTTACTTAAGCAACCAAATATGAATGGCATTTTAGATTGACCATATTTGACTTTTCTGAGCAACTATATGAAATTTAGACAGGAAAAAAGATAATATGACAAGTGTATAAAGAACTCTTCTCTCAGTAACTAATATTAAAATAAACTTTTTGTAGTCTTGGATAGCAAAGCACCAAAACCAGAAGACATCGATGAAGAGGATGACGATGTTCCAGGTAAGTGGCATTTCTTTGATCTTAGGATTTTTAGCATCCTGTTTTATCTCATTTCATTTGTTACAGAGATGACTCTCAAGTTTTTGTTCATTGTCAGCTTGTGAATTTATTAATAAATTGATTCAATGTGGATAGAATCTGATAAAAAAGAATAAAAGTCCTACCTTATCCCACCATTTAGAATTTAGCATCAGAGGGGCTGGTAGGCAGCTTGGTGGTTAAGCGTGCTGGACTCCCACATGGTCGACCACAGTTCAAGTCCTGGACCTGGTGGCTTACTTTCTCACTTTCCCTCTCTGTGTCTCTCTCTCTCACTCTGTACCTCTCTGGTCAAATTAAAAAATAAATACAGGGAAAAAAAATTAGCATCAGATTGTCACACAAAGCACTGCTGCCTGCATTTATTAAATTGAAATTACTGATTATTAATTTGCGTAGTCATTGTTGTAACATTTTTGTGGAAATTATAGCTAATGTGAAAATGTTATTCACCTTAGTAGTTTGCATATACAAAAAAAATAGATGCACATTTATTTAGGATTACTGTTTTTTATTTTTTTAAAGAATTATTTATTTGGGGGCTGGCAGGTAGCATTGTAGTTAAAGATGCTGGAGTCCCACATGACTGACCACGGTTCAAGTCTCAGACCTGGCAGCCTGCTTTCTCACTTCCTGTCTCTCTCTCTCTCTTTCTCTGGTAAAATTTTAAGATAATAATAATAATAAAAGTTAAATAAAATAATTCTTTAAAAATTATTTAATTTTCTTTATTATTATTTTTTTTAATTTGCTACAAGGCATGCGTACTTACCAGAGAGAAAAAGAGAAAGTGAGAAAGCAAGCTGCCAGGTCCAGGACTCAAACTGTATTCATCCATGGTGGAGTCCAGTGCCTTAACCACCATGGCACCTGCTGGCCCCAGGATACTATTTTAAGCAGATAAATCAATCATTTTTAGTGAAATGCCACCAGCACCAGTTCATGTCTACCAATTGTCCTGCATGTTTTCAGACTTAATTCTAGTTGTAATAATTTTTTTGTCAATTGGGATTAGTAATTAGGAATTTCATTTATCTCATCCATTTATTTTATTTATTTTATTTTTTCCAGATCTTGTAGAAAACTTTGATGAGGCATCAAAGAACGAAGCTAACTAAAATCTTTTCTGGTTTTGGAAGCTGGCATGGACTAGATTTAACAAATCAGTTATGTGGTTCCAAAGTTTTACAGACACGGAGAACATCACCTGTTACTAGTTCAGTAATATAAATATTTTGTATATTAATAATGCTGTTTGTTCAGCATTTTTTGGTCATTTGATTTTGCATTTTGCACTTCCTCCCAGGATCTATTCTTTTGGTCAAAATATGAAGTATTGGTGCAGCTCGAGGGTGTTTTGGTTTTTGATTTTTTGTTGTTGTTGGGGTATTTTTGGTGAATGTATGTGTATGTATGTGTGTGAGTATGTGTGTATACAGTGGAAAGCAAATTGGAAAACAGTTCTATTTATCCTCCTCTTTCCCCAGTAGAAATAAAACAAATCTTTACACTTGTTACTTTTTTTTTTTCAATAATGCACAGAATTAATAAAAAGTGAGTATCTTGGATTTCAGATCTGAAGATATTTTTACCTTTGGAGGTTTGGTTTTAATTTCCATGGTTTACTATCAGAGTTTTCATACATTTCTCTGGTTTTAAGTGTCTTGAGATATTTTGCCACCAGCTTCATGCTGGAATAATGGGTAGCCTATCTTTGGTTGGTTGCCTTAGATCACTTATCTAGTCAGACCCAGGAAAGTTTGTTACTAGCTTTCTTCCTACCTACCTTTTTCCCTCCTCTTTTTGGTCACCAAATGGCCTGGTCAGCCTTTGGTAATATTCTTCCTCATTTTCCACTTAGCTTGAGAAGGATGTTCTCCATTTAGAGTTAAGTGAGTGCCTAAATCCCTCTTTTGTAAGATTTTGTTCTCTCACCTTGAAGAACAGCAGCTCCATCATTAACTTTTTATTTCCCATTGATTTTGTAATTTGTTAGATTCAGACTGGAATAGCTAGCATGTGCTTGCTAAATAATTTTATGCCAGCCTTATCCTGTATCCTAGCTGTTCTTAGTAGTAGGTGCAAAAATGCCTCTCTTCAGCAAGGTTGAAACTGGGAATGTCCTTTTGAATGAGAAGAAAATAGGCCATAGGCTCATCCCCCAGCACAGATGGGCTTTCTATAAAATGGTACTGGCTCCAAGAGGATTTCTTCAAATGCTCTCCTACTTTTGGCCTTGAACCTACCTCTGGGTTGTATATTACTATTATAGCTGCTCATACCTCCTGCATGCTTAGAATAATGCTTTGGGGGGGAGCACTGCTAAAACACAGCTATTTATTTTTTCACCTCCTTTCAGAGGACTTTGGAGGTAAGTTGAATTCGTTCAATCAAGTTTCCCTCTTGCTGTCTAATAAAAGCTTGCATTTTGCTATATCAGCATTTGTTATAAGCAATATTTATAGATTTAGAAAATCTGTTATTTCCTGGCCCATCATCAATTAACTGTGCTTAACCCTACAGCATACCAACTTTTGTTTCAAGCTAGATATCTTTCTTTGATATCTAACATGCAAGACCAGCAATATTTTGCGAGATCTATAGACACGAAGACAAAGCTCTTGTGACTTCTTCATCCAAACACCTAAATTGGTTTGATAAATTTGTTCATTTTCCTGTTATGTTTCATATAACATATGGGCTTATCAACAAAATAAAAAATAATAAAACAATAGTGCAAAAGAGGAGAATATTTCCTCTTGTGCTTTTCTTACTGTCTACAGAATTTCCTTTTGTATTACTCCTCTACTCCATATCCCCAAATTAATTTTAGTACTGTTATTGTTTGAAATAATATGTCCTCCGTTATTAAATCAGTAGCTCTACATACTTCCCATGTTCCAGAATTCTGTTTCTCTAGCTGTCCCAAAGGGGCACATTATGGGACAGAGAGAGTTAGAGGGACCACTTCTAGTGGTTAGGGACAGATAGGAGATACACAGGATAGCAGATGAAAAAAGCACCTATTTGGAAGTCCCAAGATTTGAGTTCTAGTCTATACTTTGACATTAATTATGTGACCTTGGACAGGTTACTTGACTGAAGTTACCTCTGAAGTTCATCATTCATATGAGATTTTTTTTTCATCATCATTCATATGAGAGAGAGATTTTTGCTACAGGGTTTGTGTGCTCACCGGAGAGACAGAGACAGACAGAAAGTGAGAGATCATCCCCCCTCCACCCAGGGGATGGCCATGCTACAGTCCCTTTTCCGTCCTCCCCTTGGGATCTTAGGCGCACACATGTGCGTGCCCGGTGTGTGTTTTAAGTCGCTAGGTCCAGGATTTGAACTGTGGTCAACTATGTGGGAGTCCAGTGACGTAACCATTACACCATCTGCTGGTCCCATATGAAATGTTTCTAAATCTAAAGTTTCTTCTGCTTTGACAGTTCTGTGAATCTCATTTCCGAAAATTACCAAGGAGGGAATCATCTATTCAGTGTTTTCATTTTTATCGATATCCATAAAACTTTTTGTGTATATACTTCCTAGTCAGTGTTCCCTTTTTTTCCTATTGATAACAGCTATTAATGGTTGGCCTCTTATATACAGAGAACCAGTATTTTTTGTTAATCTATTTTTATACTGGTCTCTTTTCTAGACAGTGTATAAGAAGATCCTCAAATTCTCAACCTGAAAAAATATTCTTGCCTTCAAAGTAGATAGACATGGGACCAGCAGATGGCATGATTACCTCGCTGGTCTCCCATGTAGTTGACTGCAGTTCGGGTTCTAGACCCAGTGACTTAAAATTCATGCCGGACACGTGTGCGTGCATGCCCAAGAAAATGGAGGGAAAGGGATTGCAGCGTGGCCATCCCCCTCCTCTGGGTGATTTCTTACTTTCTGTCTCTCCAGCAAACACATGCACCCTATAGCAAAATCTCCCTAAAAAAAAAGCTTTTGGCCAGAACCACCATCTTCCAGTAATTAACCAAAATGACGAACACAAAGGGAAAGAGGAGAGGCACCCGATATATGTTCTCTAGGCCTTTTAGAAAACATGGAGTTGTTCCTTTGGCAACACATATGCGAATCTACAAGAAAGGTGATATTGTAGACATTAAGGGAATGGGTACTGTTCAAAAAAGAATGCCCCACAAATGCTACCATGGCAAAACTGGAAGAGTCTACAATGTTACCCAGCATGCTGTTGGCATTGTTGTGAACAAACAAGTTAAAGGCAAGGTTCTTGCCAAGAGAATTAATGTGCGTATCGAGCATATTAAGCATTCTAAGAGCAGAGATAGCTTCCTAAAACGTGTGAAGGAAAATGACCAGAAAAAGAAGCCAAAGAGAAAGGTACCTGGGTTCAACTAAAGCGCCAGCCTGCTCCACCCAGAGAAGCACACTTTGTGAGAACCAATGGAAAGGAGCCTGAGCTACTGGAACCTATTCCCTATGAATTCATGGCATGATGGGTGTTAAAAATAAACTAATCTGTGGTCTATAAACTTTTTTTTTTTTTTTTTTTTTTTTTTTTTTTTTAAAAAAACAACCCTATAGCTAAAACCTCTCAAACACACACACACAATAAAGTAGGTAGGTATAGAGTAAGGGTATGGATGAAACATTGTTGGAGAGAGATTTTTGCTATAGGGTACGTGAGATGGAGAGACAGAGACAGCCATAAGTGCTGAGTCCTAAATTAGAAAGGGCATGGGATGCTATCTATCCCTTGCATAGTTGGGTTGTTTTTTTTTTGTTTGTTTTTTTAGAGAGATTTTTGCTATAGGGTGTGTGCGCTAGCCAGAAAGAAACAGACAGGAAGCAAGAAATCACCACACCCCCCCCCAGGGGGTATGGCCATGCCACAATCCCTTCTCCATTTTCCTCAGGATCTTGGGCCTGCACACACACGCACTTGGTGTGAGTTTAAGCCACCAGGTCCAGGACTCAAACCACAGTTGACTACATGGGAGTCCAGCGACATAGCCATTACGCTAACTGCTGGTCCCATAAGCACCAGTTTTCTGTGCCTTATTATCCTGTAGGGGGACAGACCAAGGGACTGATGTCACCTGCATGTATAGTGGTGTTGTACCACATGAGAGAAACTCCAAAATTAAGAATCTCAGAGTTTATCTAGAATGGCTTTCACAGCTGCCCATTTTTCTCTCCAAAGGTAGATTTTTCTCTGGAATGTAAAATTCTAAGGAGAGGTAAGAAAAAGGTCTATCCTACCATTGTGGAATGTAAATAAATAGCTCTGGAGAGAGATACAGGAGTCTATCCGTAGGGTGGTTAGTCATCTTTAACCCAAGTAACCAGAAATTTTCTCTCAGAAGCCCTTCGAAAATATTCATGGAGAATTGTTTCCTAACCTAAAGAGCATTAGTGGGATGATGAGTGAAATTTGAATATGGGCTATATATTAGATAATATTGAATGAGGTTAAATTTCTTAACATTTATCATTTTGACACTTGTATTATGATTATGTAAGAAAACACCCTTAAGAAATAAATGCTGAAGTATTTGGGGGGTAGAGGGTCTGTAACTTGCTCTCAAATGGTTTAGTAACTAATACTATAGAGAGTGACACAACTAAGTAGAGACATGTTAATAATAGATTAATTAGGTGAAGGATAGTTCACTATTTTTGCAACCTTTCTATAGATTTTAAATAAAATGTTTATCAAAAAGAGGAGAAAACAAAAAAAACAAAGCTACTGAGAAATTTCTATCAAGAGGAGGGCCAGCCTGTGGTCTGGTGGTTAGGAGAGCTACAGCTCACATTAGACCACTCGATTGAAGTCTCAGACACAGTGGCTTGAAAAACAGGCTGGGTATGTGTGTGCATTTGGCCCAAATTCCTACAGTATGAGAAGTGAAGGAGATGGAATTGTGGTGTGACCATGCCCCATCAGGGAGCTGCTTTCTCCCTCTGTCTCAGAGTGCATGTGTCCTCTAGCAATTAAAAAAAAATTTTTTTTATCTTTCAATTAAAAAAAAGTGGATGGGAAGTTACCAGGAGGCAATTACAGTGGAGAAATCATGAAGAGCTATACTAAGGTAGTGGAGTTGAGGATGGAGGGAACTGGATGGTTTTGAATGATATTTGGAGGCAGAATGGAGAAAGCTTGACTGGGGGCCAGCAAATGATGTGGTGGTTAAAGCTCTGGATTCCCACACAGTTGACTGTGTGGTTCAAGTACCGGACTGGACCTGGCGACTTGAAAATCATGCAGGACACATGTACATGTACGTGTGCCCAAAAATCTTAAAAAAAAAAAAAATCCTAAAACTACGGGCAGACAGGTGGCATGGTATTAAAGGCACTGAACTCCCACATGGCTGACCACAGTTTGAGTCCCAGACCTGGCAGCGCTCTCTCTCTCTCTCTCTTTCTCTCTCTCATACACACACTCTGTCCCTCTCTGGTCAAATTTAAATAAATAAAGTTAAATAAAATAATTTTTTAAAAAACGCTATTGAATGTGGGAGATAAAGAAATGGAAGGTGGAACCAGCCAGTGGTGTGGTGACAGATTCTGGATCCCACATGGCTAGCTGCATGGTTTCGATCCAAGCTTGAGAAACATGCTGGATGTGTGTGCCTACATACCCAAAATACTGAGAGGAGGATGGAGAAGGGGCTGCAGCATGGCCACCTACCCTGGAGAGAAGATTTCTCACTACTTCCTCCCCCCAATTCCCACTCTCTGGTTAAGTGCACATGCCAAGTAGCAAAAAAAAGAGAGAAAAAGTGCCAAAGATGGATCGCTAAAGAAGCAGCAAATTTGTGTGTGTGGGGGGGAATTTTTAGTATAATTTTAAACAGATTACCATTGAGATGTCTGTGGTATATCCATGTAAAACATCTGAGAAGACAACTGTTTATACAATCCTGAGGTTTGGAGTATATGGACTGGTAATACAAAAGTGAGATACAGTCAAAAAATGGTAATGAAAGATACAGATTGGGAGTGAGGAGTAAGAGAAAAGAAAAGAAAGGAGACCAAGATTGAGCCCCCAGGAAACGCTAAAGTTTGAAGAAATAAAGTAATTTATCAAAGCAGAATAAGAAAGATAAGTGAGCAAGAACCAGGGGCATGATGTCACAGAAGGCAAAGAGGTGGTTTCCTATGTTGCTGAGAGGTCAACGGGGAGAATAACTGAGAAGGGTCGAAAAGTTTGTCGGGACCAGCAGTTGGCATAATGGCTATGTCGCTGGACTCCCATGTAGTCAACCGTGGTTCGAGTCCTGGACCTGGTGACATGTTTGCGTGCATGCTCAAGATCCCGAGAGGATAATAGGATAATGGAGGAGAAGGCGTTGCGGCATGGCCATCCCCCTGGGGGGTGATTTCTCACTTTCTGTCTCTCTCTTTGTCTTTCTGGCAAGCACATGTGCCCCATAGCAAAAACTTATCAAAAAAAAAAAAAAAAAAAAAAAGTAAAAGAAAAGTTTAACAAGTTGGGGCTCTCTCTCTCTCTCTCTCTCTCTCACTTTCCCTCTCTGGTCAAATTAAAATAAATAGATAATTCTCTTAAAAAAAAAAAAAAGAAAGAAAGAAAAGTTGTCAAGGTTGTTGGAAAACAGCCATCCCTGGAATACCTCATTTGCCCTGGCTTTCCCCATTTGCCAGAGGTAACTATGATTTCCCTGATATAAATTCCTATTTTATTTATTTATTTTTTTGGAGAGGTTTTTGCTATAGGGCACGTGCGCTCGCCGGAAGGACAGAGAAAGACAGACAGCGCAAAATCACCCCCAAGGTGGGCTGGCCACGCCGCAATCCCTTCTCCTCCATTCTCCTCTCGGGATCTTGGGCACACACGCACACGCGCCCAGCATGAATTTAAGCCACTGGGTCTGAGACTCAAACCCCAGTCGACAACATGGGAGTCCAGCGACATAGCCATTACGTCAGCTGTTGGTCCCATGAATTCCTATTTTTTCTTTTTATAATAATGTTGAATTTTGTAAGTCTATTTTCTATTTATTTATTCATTCATTCATTCATTCATTCATTTTAATTTGACCAGAAAGAAGCAGAGAGAAAGAGAAGGAAAGTCAGAAAGCAAGCCACCAGGTCCAGGACTTGAACCATGATGGGAGTGCCCAGCGCCTTAACCACCACGCCACCTGCTGGTCCCTGAATTCCTATTTTAATGAGAATTCACATTTAGGGACCAGCAGATGGTGTAATGGTTAGCTGCTGGACTCCAACATGGTTGACTGTGGTTCGAGTCCTGGAACCAGTGGCTTGAAGTTCACACCAGGCACATGTACATGTCCCCAAAATCCCAAGAGGAGAATGGAGGAGAAGAGATTGCATATGGCCATCCTCCCTAAGGGGGTGATTTCTCACTTTCTGTTTTTCTGTCTCTCCAGCGAGTACACATGCCCTATAGCAAAAAATCTATAAGGAAAAAAAAAAAAAAGAAGTCACAATTATATAATGATTTTCAAACTCACTAACTGAAGTTGCACACCTGATCTCATTTGGTCCCTATGAAGTTACCATTGTCAGGGAAGAGCCATTTCTCTCACCATTAATATTTCTAGTGCCCAGCACAGTGCTAGACTTTTTTTTTTTTTTTTTTTTTTTTTTTTTTTTTTTTTTTGAGAGGGCACATGCGCTTGCCAGAAAGACAGAGAGAGACAGAGAAATAGAAAGCAAGAAATCATGCCCCAGGGGGATGGCCACACTGCAATCCCTTCTCCATTCTCCTCTCGGGATCTTGGGCACACACACACGCGCGCCCGGCATAAGTTTTAAGCCACCGGGTCCGGGACTTGAACCGTAGTTGTCTACATGTGAGTTCAGCGACACAGGCATTACACTAACTGCTAGTCCCTAGACCTTTTTTTAAAAATAATTATTTTATTTAGGGGCTAGCAGGTGGCATGGTGTTTAAAGGCACTAGACTCCCATTTGGTCGACTACAGTTCAAGTCCCGGACCTGGCAGAAGTTTTTAATTCTTAATAAAAAAAGAATAATTTTATTTAACTTTACTTATGTATTTATTTTAATTTGAGCAGAGAGGTATAGAGTGAGAGAAAGAGAAGAGGTACAGAGTGAGAGAAAAGAGAGAGAGAGAGAAAGTGAGAAAGCAAGCCATGAGGTACAGGACTCAAACCAGGGTCGGTCATGTGGGAGTCCAGCACCCTTAACCGCCACGCCACCTGCCGACTCCAAGACTTCTAACAAGCAAGTAAAACTTGACTAGATGGAAGCCAGTAGGTGGTGTGGTGGTTGAAGTGATGGACTCCCACACGGCCAACTGCAGTTCAGGTCCCAGACCTGGCAGCTTGCTTTCTCACTTTCTCTGTCTATCTCTCTGGTGAGTGCATGTGCCCTATAGCAAATTTTAAAATAACATAAAGGGCCAGCAGGTGGTGTGGTGGTTATGGCACTGGACTCCCACATGGCTGACAGTGGTCTGAGTCCTGGACCTCGAGGCTTGCTTTCTCACTTTCCTGCTCTCTCTAGTGAGCACATATACCCTATAGCAAATTTTTAAATAATTCATAAATAAAATTAATTCTAAAGAAATTTTGACTAAATGAAAGAATAAGCAGTTGGTGTGGAGGGCAAAAGCTTAAAGAAATACAGAAGAGGCAGAAAACTCAAACCATGAAACAAAAAAAATGGAGAAGTTTGTTGGTAGCTGCAAAAGCAGGAAAAGTAAGAGATGGGTATGAACTCCCACTGCTGTGGACAGAAAGAACGCCTGCCGCTGAGGAGCTGATAGGACAGCCACTGCTTGTTGGATCCTGGTCTGCCTTCTAGTTCCCTATCTTAGGTCAGCTCTATGTGGAAACACTGAGTCACAGATCCGTGGGCACAGGCCTTAGCGGGGTATGTTCTCAGCATCAAAACCCGAGAGGAGGGAACCAGCAGTTAGCGTAATGGCTATGTCGCTGGACTCCCACGTAGTCGACCGCGGTTCGCGTCTCGGACCCGGTGGCTTACAACTCACGCCGGGTGCGTGTGCGTGCGTGCCCAAGATCCCGAGAGGAGAATGGAGGAGAAGGGATTGCGGCGTGACCACCCCCCCTGGGGGGTGATTTCTCGCTTTCTGTCTCTATGTCTCTCTCTGTCTGTCTGGCGAGCGCATGCGCCCTATAGTGAAAAAAACCTCTCAAAAAAAAAAAAAGAACCCGAGAGGAAGCAAGAGAAAAATAGTTGGGCAGAGGAAGAAGTTGGCCATGATGCAGTTGCAACAGAGTCCTCCGTTGATCCTACAAAAAGCTCAGACGCCAAAATGACCCTCTGGAATCATCCAGAATTGAGACAAAGTGAGACCTTTACGTTCCCCACTTGCTTCACCATCAACCAGTCATTGGATTCAGACTGCAGCTAGGAAAGAGGCATCGCCGTGGATGGGCAGTTCCTTTGCCATGGGCAATTCCCACAGAGGGACTCAGCAGCTAGGGACATGACTGGCTTAATCCTGAATAGGGGATCTGGGAGATACACCAGGGTGCATTTTGTTTCCGAATCATGGGGTACTTGAAGCCACCATGAGTAGAAGTTTCTGCTCTACCAATGGGCTTAGTTACGGTGTTCTAATCATCCCCTTTTCCTCATTTCCACATGCATCCATACAAGAAACTCCTGGGCCAGCCTGCGGCATGATGGTTAAGGTGGCTGTATCCCACATGGCCAACCATAAAGTTTGGATCCTGGACCCAGTAACTTGAAAAACATGCCAGGTGTGTGTGCATGTGTGCTCAAAAGCCTAAAGAGAGAAATGGAGAAGGGATTGTGGTATGACTGTTCCCCACTTGGGGGTGTGGAGAACAGTTTCTCATTTTCTCTCTTTTTCTCTCTCTGGTGAGTGCATGATAGAGCATGGTGTGCACATGAGACCAAGGGAGAGACACAGAGAGAGGAATACCCCCACAGGGTCTGGTCATGCCACAATCCCCTTTCTCTAGTCCTCCAACTCTGTGGATCCTAGATGCTCAATCCACATGCCTGGCATGGTTCAGGTCAGCTGGGCTGGGGATTTGAACCATAGTTGCCAAGTGGCTTCTGGCACTGCTACCACCTGCGCCACCACAGCTGGGTCCCCAGCTAAATTTTTAAAAGGTAAATGCAAAGTGAGACCATCTCTCCTATACTGGTCTGTTATTCAGGTAAGTTTTGAATCTACACGATATATTTCTGTTGCGAGAACCCCCTATTAACGAAATTTCAATGGTTTGCCATCACCTAAGGGCCATTAGCCTGGCACTAAATACCTATTGCTGTTTGGCCCCAGCCTGGCTCTCCAGCCTCATCAATAACCAGATTTTCTTTCTTTCTTTTTTTTTGGAGAGGTTTTGCTATAGGACTTGTGCGCTTGCCAGAAAGACAGAGACAGAGAGACAGAAAGTGAGAAATCACCCCCCCGGGGGAAATAGCCACGCCACAATCCCTTCTCCTTCATTCTCCTATCAGGATTTTGGGCACGCATGCACATGCGCCCAGCATGAGTTTAAGCCACCGGGTCCGGGACTCAAACCACGGTCAACTGCATGGGAGTCCACAATGTAGCCATTACACCTACCGCTAGTCCCAATAACCAGATTTTCTTTCTTTCTTTTTTTTCTTCAATAAACATGTCAATTTATTTTAAGTCAATTTGGTACATGATAAATTGGTTTTGCAGTTTTTTAATGAACTGAAATGGAAATTTCTAAATACAGCAATATCTGCGTGTGCAACAAATACCTGTAAGGTAAAATAAAGTATCTGAAAGAACCATATCTGCATGGACAAATCAGATAAAAAATCTAAAAAGGTTTCCTATATATCTTTTTAATTAAAAAAAACAAAATTACTAATACTAGTTTTCTTTAGCAAGATACTACATTGCTAAGGAAAGGGTGGGGAAAGTCTGCAAAGGCTGTGAGTTCTGTTGCAAGAGCTCTTTAATAGACCTGAAAAATCAAATGTCCTATTAGGCTGTTGTTGTTAGAGCAGTGTTCATAATTACAGAACATGCTTCAAATCAAGTTATCTTCATAAAATTTGTTTCATGTGTTGACATTAATGCGTGTCAAGGAATTCACATCCAGGTAGTGACAAATTATATCACTGTAACTAATTTTTACCACCTTGCAAGGAATGGAAATTCTATGTATTTTCAAATGAATCTTAGATTGCTCACTAAAAAGGAACAGCCATGGCACCATTATATATCTTGTGAGGTATAGAATATTACTAGAATAGTACTACTAATGAAAAAACAAAAATGTGAGGGAAACCGATCTTTTCTCAAAAACCTTTGAAGCTAGAGATTTTAAACAAGACACTTGAAAACATTAAGTATATGTACAAATGTGCAAGTAAAACAAACTTTAGCTGTACCAGCAAGTAACAAAGAAACCAGCAAATCTTCATTTTAAGAAACTTTAACTACTAAATGCAAGGAGTTTTTGGTTTATGAACCAAAGTAATGTCATTTTCTACTCTAAAATGCTGAAAACCAAGTGCTAAACTCAGCCACTACAGGCTACAGAAACTAAAACAAAACAAAACTAATGACCTAGAAAAGAAAAAGCCCATTTAAGACAGACCAGAGCCTCTGCACTAATCTGATGTGTCACAGGCAGGGAGCTGTAAAATTGTAAAATTTGAAGACAAACAAAAACAAACAAACAAACAAAAACCCTAGTACTTACCAAGAAAACTATAGAAATAAAAGTATGTCTGCTTACTTTCAAATGCCATGGGAATTGAAAACAGAAAGAAGAAAAGAGAAAGAGAAAGCACTGTCTACTCATCCAGGGCAATCATCATTAAAAATCTACATTATCTTATCAAGCAAAAAATCTGAAACTTTCTAAAATCATATTGATCACATTTTCTGTCTAAAACCTTAACTGTCGGGACCAACAGTTAGCGTAATGGCTATGCCGCTGAACTCCCATGTAGTTGATCGCGGTTCGAGTCCCGGACCCGGTGGCTTGAACTCACGCAAGGCGCGTGTGCGTGAGTGCCTAAGATCCCAAGAGGAGAATGAAGGCAAATGAAGGAAAAGGGATTGCAGTGTGGCCACCCCCTTGGGGTGTGATTTCTTACTTTCTGTCTCTCTCTCTCTGGCAAGCTCATGTGCCCTGTAGCAAAAACCTCTCCAAAGGAAAAAAAAAAAAAAAAAAAAAAAACTTAACTGTCTGGTTTAAAGAGTCAGTAAATGACTCTAAAATAACTTCCTTTTTGATTCGTGATAGTTACTTTTCAAGAAAGCGTGGTGGAATGCTTTCAAGGTATAACAGTGTCAGGAGAATTTTTTGAAACACAAAAATATACATATAATTTAATCAACTTTATCTCTTCAACCATAATAATTTTGGGAGGTTCAATATATGGAAGGCTTTCAACTCTGTATACTATCCTCCAGCTAAAGTTTCTCAGCTTGAAATAAAGTAGGTTAAGTTTTCAATGAAATATTAAACAGTAAGATAACTAAAAGCAGGATTACTACTGCTCACTTCAACAGTTATTTCCTCCAAACAAGTTTTAGCTTTGTTAATGTGAAGGAATAAATCACAAACATTTTAAGTTCTAGGCTACCATTCAGACTATCTTCTTTTTTTTTTTTTTTTTTTTGAGAAGTTTTTGCTATAGGGTGCGTGCACTCGCCAGAAAGACAGAGAGAGACAGAGAGACAGAAAGTGAGAAATCCCCCCCCCCCCCGCCCCCGAGGGGATGGCGACACCGCAATCCCTTCTCCTCCATTCTCCTCTTGGGCTCTTGGACATGAACACGCACCCAGCATGAATTTAAGCAATTGGGTCCAGGACTCAAACCATGGTCAACTACATGGGAGTCCAGCGACATAGCCATTATGCTAACTGCTGGTCCCCAGACTATCTTTTAAGGCACTGTCTTTATTTTCTCAATGGTGTAATGTGCTTTAAAAGTATGAACAATAACCTATTTTATACTAATAGTTTGTATCCTTTCCATTCATTTTTTTTTTTAGAGGTTTTTGCTATAGGGCACGTGTGCTCCTCAGACAGACAGAGACAGAGAGACAGAAAGCGAGAAATCACCCCCCAGGGGGGATGGCCACGCCGCAATCCCTTCTCCTCCATTCTCCTCGCAGGATCTTGGGCACACCCGCACACGCACCCGGCATGAGTTTTAAGCCACCGGATCTGGGACACGAACCACGGTTGACTACGTGGGAGTCCAGCGACATAGCCATTACGCTAACTGCTGGTCCCTCCATTCATTTCTTTAAATCTGGAATGTAATTCCCTGTGTGGCATCTTATTTATTTTTAAATTTTAATTAAATTACATTGAGACAGAAAGCAAGAAATCACCCCCGGGGGGATGGCCACGCTGCAATCTCCTCTCCTCCATGCTCCCCTAGGGATCCTGGGCACGCACGCACACACGCCCAGTGTGAGTTTAAGCCACTGAGTCCGGGACTCGAACCACGGGTGACCATGTGGGAGTCCAGCGACAAAGCCATTATGCCATCTGCTAGTCCGGGCAGCTTATTTCTAATGTAGAAAAAATAACTTATCAAGCACAAAATTTTATTTTAAGGATACAGTTTAGGACTACTAAGTTTATAAATTTATTCCACTTTTTAAATGATAATCAAAAATCCACCTGACTGATGTTAATTTGGCACACTCTCTCGATTCTGGTCACTAAACTACACCTTCAGTTTGGATGAAAATAATAGAGCTTTCAGGCTTTAAAACAACTCAATTTAAACTGCCAAGAGTCATGAGGTTGTCTGCACCGGACATTCCCATCACTTACAGAAAGTTACATTTGGCATGTCAAGAAAGAAACAATCCCACAGCAGCAGCCATTTAAAATAAAAGAAGACAGCCGTAAGAATTCATGCAGACTATTGTTACGTATTCCTGTTGAGCAAAATGATTTCACTGATTCTCCTTCTGGATGATGTTCCAAAATATCCTATATGCATCCTTTGGAAACCTAAAAATCCTGGAATAGCATCTTCCATGTGGGACTTCTTGAAAGATAATATTTTGGTTTCCGTGAGTTACACGAATGAATCACCAGTCCTTGTTCATTGAATGGGTCTGTTTACAGAGTGTGGTCATATCGTTCTTTAGATTTGCAGAACTTATAGAGAAAGAAAATTACAGCCTGGACACCGGAAACAAGGTCAGTTCCTCTAATAAACTGGCTGCATCAAAGGTAGATTTCCGCGCAGGCGGTGAGGTCGGAGTCAAAGTGGTGTTGGGTGTACCTGTTGCAGTAACGATGATGACGGAAGTGGAAAAGGAGGGTGGGCTGTCCTTTTAGCTGCAGAACTGGATGTGGTCGGGCTAGCAGTTGGCTCCTAACAGAAATCTGACCCTCACCACATGGCAACCACTAACTGTAGAATGACTGGGACAGTAAGAGCTCTTATCTTTACGGTCTACCCCAAAGCAGGTAGTATTAACAGTGCGAGTATTAACACAGCAAACACAGCTATTTCGGTTTTCGCAGGATTCTGGTACTAGAGTGGGGACAGGTGGGAGGGACGTCGCCGGCGTCAGGGTTATGTTGGTGGTGGTCGCTAATGTCGTCAAGTGAGTCACGATCGAGCCAGAGTGGTGTTCTGCACCGGGGACAGCACGCAAAACGCCACCAGGCAGGTGGCCGCCCAAGGCACGCGTGGGAGAGCCCCGACATCGTGTCTTCTGCGCTGGGGTCTGGACGAAGGCTGCGGCACACAACACTTGGTCTGTCCCTCCGTCTCCTGCGGCGCCGCCTCCCAGACTTCCTAACTAGATTTTCTAAAATATTGGGTCGATGGAAAAATGACACATTTTGCATAGAAAACTAGAAAAATAAGTATGACTTTTCCGACGACCCAATATTTCTGTCTTTGGTTGTCGGATGCATCCTATTGTTATTCAGGACTCAGCTCCCATGTCACCTCCTTTGTATTCGGTAACACTGTACATAACTCTATTTGAGCAAATAATTTCTCTAGCATTCCCAAGTCTCTTTCCATGCACACACACCATCATAGATCCTTACATCATAGAGTCTAACTCAGAGCCCTAGAAGGCATTACCTAGGACGAAGCTGGCAATTTAATGGGCCTGCCCGCCCCCCTTTCCTTTAA
Source organism: Tupaia tana (assembly GCA_026018925.1). NCBI lineage: Eukaryota > Metazoa > Chordata > Mammalia > Scandentia > Tupaiidae > Tupaia > Tupaia tana. The sequence continues at coordinate 23,070,554 of JAKSZU010000004.1, forward strand.
TTTGCTCGAGGGCACATGTGCTTACCAACGAGAGACAGGGAAGGAGAAAGCCCCCTCCGTCCAGGGGAGCGCCATGCCACAGTTTCTTTTCTGTTTCTCCATCCTGTTAGGATTCGGCACACACACATGCCTGGCATGTTTTTTCAAACTGCTGGGGCTGGATTTCAAACCAGGTTGGCCATGTGGGATCCAGCTCCCTTAACCCTTAGGCTCCAGGGCAGGCTCCAGGCCTGCTTTCAAACCCAGGTCCATCTAACACCAAAGTCACCGTTACTTTTCTTTCCCCTACATGATCTCCTCGGGTGCAAAAACGACGTGTTCTTCCTTCCTCCCCTCTTTCCTCCTCGCCTCCCTTTTTCCCTTCCTTTTTATTTATTTCTCCCACAAGGCAGAGAGACAGACAGACAGACAGAGATACAGCATCCCCAAGAGTCTTGATGCCTTGATCTACCCCCAGTGTCAGCCAGCCCTGGCTCATGGGCATACACACACCCAGATGTGTACCAGGAAGCTCCCATGTGGGTCAGCCTTGGACCATTGGGTTTTATCACTGCACCACTGTGCGCCTCCTACTCGAGCTTCCTCCCTGTTTCCGTAGGCCCTGTTATGCCTGCTGAATAGCAGGCACTTCATTATTTCTTTGCTGAAGAAATTGCTAGTGTACACAATGTTAGATCCCACTTCCATGTTTTTATTTAAGTACTTTTCCACCCAAAATGTCCTGCCTCCACTCTATTTAAAGTCAATCTACCGCCTTTGAAAGGCTGCTTTTGTGGAGCCTCACTGTTCTACACTGATCTCCTTTCCCCTTGTCTGAATAATGCCAACCTGCACATTTTCACCCTGGATTACATTCTGACTTCTATTGCTCTTGTATTGCTTTATTCATGGTTAGCTGTTCAGGACAAGAACCGAATCTTCTCTTTGGAATGCCCTGGAGCACATTAGCCAGGGCTAAGTGTGATTAACATGGCTCAGAAGATTTCTTTCATCTAGAGCCAGCATCAGATAACCTTCAGGAACATCACACAGGACAGTTCACATTCAATTCCACACACTTGTTAAGAGTGGCAGTCTAACTCCTATTCTCTGATTAAGAACGCCCCCTCATTGGGGCGAGCAGGTGGTGTGGTGGTTAAGGCGCTGGACTCCCACATGGCCAACTGCGGTTTGAGTCCTGGACCTGGCGGCATACTTTCTCACTCCCCCTGACCCTGTTTGTCTCTCTATAGTCAAATATCAAAAATAAGAAGAAATAAAATTAAAATAATTCTTTTTAAAAAAGAATCCTCCCTCATTGAACAGGAAACAGTGAATTTTTTTGTTTTTAATTTGCTAGAGGGCATGTGTGCTCACAGAGAGAGAGAGAGAGACAGAGAGAAAGAGAGACAGAGAGAGAAAGAGAGAGAGAGAGAAGGAAAGAGAAAGCACTCCCTGCCAGCCAAGGGGGATAGTCATGCTGCAATCCTTCTCCTCCATTTCTCCTTTTAGGATTTTGAGTACACATGCACAGCACCCATTGTGTATTTCAAGCCACCAGGTCCGGGGTTTGAACCATACATTGGCCATATGGGATCCAGCTCCTTAACCACCACACCAATAGCTGGTGCGTGCCCAAGACTCCGAAAGGAGAATGGAGGAGAAGGGATTGCGGTGTGGCCATCCCTATTGTACAGATCATATTCACCTGGTAGGTTTTGTGTGTGTGAGTCCTAACTGCAATAAGAATAAGAATAATATGCATAAAGCATATTAGAAAAATGCCTGGGATCTAATTAATTAATAGGCACTTAATAAATATTAGCATCAGCACCATTACTATTGAAGGCTAATTCTAATACTAATCTAATATGCTAGACTTTAATCCTAGAATTTCATAATTTAATACTGTGTACCTCAATGTTCCACTATGTCAACTCAAGACTCTTCATTGGAACTCAAAATTGTGTTCTCTGAATGCCATGTCCTATATTTGTAATTCAGGCTAAGCATTCAAACTTCAATATTGCATTACTGGAACTAAAGTTCCAGTCTCAAAATGCAAGATTCTAGTGATAAAATTCCAAGTTCTATTCTTGGAGCCCCAGATTCCAGTAGAGGAATTGCAGGTCCTTTCTCTGAGATTGAAATTCCTCTGTTGGTCCTCTAGATTTTACTCTCATAACTGGAGATCCTATTAGAACATTAGGTTCCAAATTTGGAGCCTGAGATTCCAATACTGAATCTACTATTGCAACTTCAGGTTTTACTCTCTGAACCTAAGCATTTTACCACTAGAACTCAGTTGCTACTCTGAACCTGAAATTTTCCTATCACAAGCACATGCTCTATTCTCTGAAATGGATTCCACAATCACAACCAGGAACTCTACTTTAGAAATTTTGTAATGGCAACCCAAAATTCTATATTTGGACCACTAAATTCTAATCTGTGACCTCCAGATTCTATTTTCAACTCCCAAGTTCTATTGAAGTTTGAGATTATAATACTGAACTCCAGTTGTGACTACATAATCCCAAATTTTGAATGGCAAGTTTTACTATTTTACTCAAGGTTTCATTCGTATAATCCCATATTTGACTCTTAGTTATCTAGCTTCTAGCTAGAGAATGCTGAGAAGGGTTTCTTAAGAACTTTCCAGGCATAACTACTTGATCATACACTCTTCTGTACTGTGCTCTCAAATTCCTGGGATATCAAATCTCTTTATAAATGGAGTCTACTGGGAATGGCTATGCTGATAGTCAACCAGGCTGGCAAGATTGGTTTGCTGGCGACACTTTCTACAGTTCCCTCTCTTCTTTCCCCTACCACTATTTCATCTTTGTGACTTTTCTACAGATTCCTGGTGCTTGTGTGCACTCTCGTGTGCACTTGGCCATCCAACCTACTTAGGTCAAGTAGCTCTCAAGAATATATTTGAGGGGAATATATTTGGTGGCTAAGGACGCTGAATTCCCACATGGTCGACCATGGTTCGGGTCCCAGTCCTGGAGGCTTATTTTCTCACTCTCTCTCTGTCCCTCTCTGGTCAAATTAAAAATAAATAAAATAAAGTTAAATAAAATATTTCATATATATATATATATACACATATATATATATATATATTATTTATTTATTTATTTTTTAAAGAGTATATTGGAAACTGAGGCTGGCAGGTGGCATGGTGGTTGGGATGCTAGACTCCCACATGGTTGTCTGTAGTTCAAGCTCCAGATCTGGTGGCTTGCCTTCTTGCTTCCCTCTCTCTCTGTTTCTCTCTGTCTCTCTCTGGTGAAATTAAATAATAGTAATAATAAATTAAATAATTAAAAAAGAATATATTCCAAACTATGTGCACCAAAGTGTAATGAATTTAAATATTTCATAGGTAACCCTCCCCCACTTTAAATCCTTAACATTTAGATGATCATCCAAAGAGTTGAAATTCCTAAAGTAAATTTCACACATTTTCAAGGAGTGAGGAAGTAATTTGGAAGGAAAATCACAGGGCCTCTGTTAGATTCCTGAAATCACCTTAGCTCATTGATAATATGTTCCAAAAAGATTCTGGAGTTTGGAAAAGTCTCCTTATTTCCCTCTTCATTTGTAATATGGAGACAAGAATAGATGTAGATAATTTATGTAAAGGAGTTTTGTGAGCACTCTGGAAACATTATTAACATTCTCCCTTTTCAGAAGGGTACTTCTCTGGCTGCTTTAACCATGGATACTGTGCTACCTGTTGGGCATGGTTTGAGTTAAATGGCTATTTTTTCCCCTAAGTGTCACCAACAATCACGTTCGATTTTTCCTTGGCATAAGTGAAGACCCTTTGGAAAGAAAACTACTCTGGTTGGTTTTGCTGAATTTATAGTAAGTGATTTAAGATGAATGAATTCAAAATTATCTATTGGACATCTACCAAGTGGAAAGGAATAGGGAGACAAAGACGGAGAAGTCTCAATGCCTACCCTTGCGGGAGTGAGGGATGTGCCGCAGTTAGGGGTGACGTCACAGAGCGGGTGATCTCCCACCTGGCTCTTGTGAAAGGAGTATCGTTTTGAGAGGGAAATAAGAGCACTTCAGGTAGAGAGAACAATATGGGCAAAGGCACAGTGCTATAAAAGTGCCATTGAGAATGGTAGATTGCTCTGTGTAATCAGAGAAGTGGATCCAAGTCACGAAGAGGTGATGACAGCGATTAACAGCCAGTTTCCACAGCGCCTTATTGTGCACAAAGTCCTTTCAAACATATGCCCTTGAGAGAGGCTTTATCGCACAGTGGTTGACCCTGTGGACTGTGATGCCAGGCACACCTGGTTTCCAGCCTGTGTTACCCTTGATAACTGCTATATTTGACGGTTGCTTACCTTCTCTTAAGTTTTCTCACAAGAGAAAAAAAAGCACCTACTTCACTGGGCTCTTGTCAGGATTAAATGAGATCCAGTTCTTATATATTAGCCAGCGGTTAATAACTGCAATAATTAGTAGCTATCACAGACTACGACTATTTAATCTGTGAGGCAGAAATTACGATCTCAGTATTACTTAGAGGAATCAGGTTAAGTGGCTAAGGTGGGATACGAAATCCTACGCACTTTGTTGCTGCACTAGAGACTTCAGACTACAAAGGCAAGTTGGAACCACAGTGTTAAGAACACTCAGTGACAGTATACTTTTTTTTTTTTTTGGTGTAGGCTACAAAAAGCCACTAAATATTTTTATGCAGGAGAGAGTTTTGAATTAGATCTCTATTTTAGAGAGAATTTAGAAATAAGTTTCACTCAACTTATAATCAACAATTGCAATAATAAAAATATGTATTGAGCATTTATGTACAAGAACATGGCAGTAAGAAAGACTTTTCACTGCATTTTGGATTTTAGAAAATAAATTCTTAGTATCACCTCATGTAAAAAAATTCATAGGAAGAAAACAGAGGTATGGCTCTCTTGATATTCTATTTATTTTTATTTTTTAAAAGAATTATTTTATTGGGGACCAGCAGTTAGCGTAATGGCTATGTTGCTGGACTCCCATGTAGTCGACTGCAGTTCGCGTCCCAGACCCAGTGGCTTAAACTCACGCAGGGCGCGTGTGCATGCGTGCCCAAGATCCCAAGAGGAGAGTAGAGGAGAAGGGATTGCGGCATGGACATCCCCGCTGGGGGGTGATTTCTCGCTTTCTATCTCTCTGTCTCTCTCTCTCTGTCTGGCGAGCACACGCGCCCTATAGAAAAAACCTCTAAAAAAAAAAAAAGAATTATTTTATTTAACTTTATTTATTTAGCTTACTTAAATTTGACCAGAGAGGGACAGAGCAAGAGAGAGAGGGTGGGTGGGGAGAGGGAAAGTGAGAAAGCAAACCGCTAGGGAATCTAGTGCCCTTAACCACTACACCACCTGCCAGGCCCTCTTTTTCTTTTTTTAAAAAAATTGCTAGAGTTCACATGCATTCACTGGGGGGGGGGGGGAGAGAGAGAGAGAGAGAGAGAGAGAGAGAGAGAGAGAGAGAGAACCCTTCCCATGGGGGATGCTAACTCCTCAGTCCTTTCTCCTTTCAGGATTTTAGGTATGCATGCACAAGTGCTGGCATGTTTTTCAAGCTACTAGGTCAAGGATTCAAGCTGTGTAGTCAGTCATGTGGAATTCAGCCAACCTAATCACAATTCTACCAGCTGGCTCTTAATATTCTATTCCTAACTCACTCTCTTTCTTTCTTTCTTTCTTTCTTTCTTTCTTTCTTTCTTTCTTTCTTTCTTTCTTTCTTTCTTTCTTTCTCTCTTTCTCTCTTTCTCTCTTTCTCTCTCTTCTCTCTTTCTCTCTTTCTCTCTCTCTCTTTTTTGGAGAGGTTTTCGCTATAGGGCACATGCGCTCCCCAGAAAGACAGAGAGAGACAGAGAGGCAGAAAGAGAGAAATCACCCCCCAGGGGGGATGGCCACACCGCAATCCCTTCTTTTTCATTCTCCTCTCGGGATCTTGGGCATGCATGCACATGCCCGGTGTGAGTTTAAGCCACCGGGTCCGGGACTCAAACCGCAGTCGACTACATGGGAGTTCAGTGACATAGCCATTATGCTAACTGCTAGTCCTTTCTTTCTTCTTTCTTTCTTTCTTTCTCTGTTTGTTTGTTTGTTTGTTTGTTTGTTTCTTTCTTTCTTTCTTTCTTTCTCTTTCTTCCTTCCTTTATCTTTCTTTCTCTTTCTCTTTTCTTTCTTTCTTTTCAATTTGCTAGAGGGCACACGTGCTCAACAGAGAGAGACACAGAGATAGGGATATAGGAAGAAAGTGAATGCACCCCCTGTGCTGTGCTCTTTTCCATTTCTCTTCCCTTTCAGGATTTGAGGCACACATGCACATGCACTAGGTGTGTTTTTCAAGCCACTGGTGCTGAGATTTGAACCAGGTGGTCAGCTATAGGAAATCAAGCTACTTAACCACTAAGCCGGGGCTCGCCCTGTGATTTGTTTTTCTTCTTCTTTTTTTTTTTTTTTGAATTTATTTTGTTTGTTATTATTATTTTTAATTTGACTAGAGAGAGACAGAGAGAGAAAAAGGGAAAGCAAGAAAGGAAGTCACCAGGTCCAGGACTCAAACCACAGTCAGCCATGTGGAATCCAGCACTTGTAACCACCATGCCACCTGCTAGCTCCTGATTTGTTTTTCTTAAGTGAAAAGGAGGTTCTATCCTTTTCTTCCATAGGTATGGAGAGACATTATCATTTTTTTCAAAGAATAATTTTATTTATTTATTTATTTTCACACAAGTTTTGCCAGAAAAAGAGAGAGTGAGAGAGGGAGAGTTAGAAAGCAAGCCACCAGGTCCGGGACTCAAATCGTGGTCAACCATGTGGGCATTCCAGTGCCTTAACCACCTCGCCACCTGCTGGCCCAAGACATTTTCTTAATCTTCACAGTATGCAGTATGTATTACAGATGGAGGGTCTGAGGATATGAGAGTGGAGAGGTAATATACTCAAAGTACAAATCTGGTAAAATGGCAAGGCCAAGATTCAAACCCAAAACTGTTTACTCCAAAGCTCTTGCTCTTTCATCAACATTTCACTTCTTGGTACCAGAAGGTGGCATAGTGGTTAAGGTGCTGGATACTCCCACATGGCTGACCACGGTTCAAGTCCTGGACCTGGCGGCTTGTTTTCTCACTTTCCCTTTCTCTCTCGGTGTCTCTCTCTGGTGAAATTAAAATTAAAATGAATGGATAAATAAAATAAATAATTATTTTTTAAAAAATTCACTTCTTCCCAGTAGTAAGAGGAGATAGTTTAAGGCAGAAATGTGCCTCTCTCAAATTATACTCAAACAACAAGAGTGTGAAGAGCAAAGATGGGGCCTGGGACTCCTCCTTTGAATGCAGAGAAGGAAAAGAACCTGAATACTGGAATCTTCTACCTAGTCAGCAGCTGAGAGACTCTGGGAGAGCAGAAGTGGAACGAGGAGGAGGGGAAAGCAGGAAGGTCTCAGCAGTTGATGACATGGCACCTGATAAGCCTCTTCCCACCAGGTAGCCACAAGTTCTAGTGAACCTACTCTGCGTCAGGGACCTGGAGTTGTGGGAACTAAGTTTTTTTTTGTTTTTTTTTTTTTTTTTTGTTTTTTTTTTTTGAGAGATTTTACTATAGGGTGCATGTGTTTGCTAGAGAGACAGAGAGATAGAAAGTAAGAAATCACCTCCCAGGGGCATGGCCAGCCAGCAATCCCTTCTTCTCCTCCATTCTCCTCTCGGGATTTTGGGCACACACACACACACACGTGCCCTGCATGAGTTTTAAGCCGCTGGGTCTGGGGCTCAAATTGTGGTTGATTACGTGGGAGTCCAGCGACATAACCATTATACCAACTGCTGGTCCCAGAAACTAATAAGCTCTGATCCTACAAGCTCAGAAGTAGCATGCCTCTCAGAAATAATGTCCATTCTCGGGACCAGCAGTTAGTGTAATTGCTATGTCTCTGGACTCTGATGTAGTTGACCGCAGTTCGTGTCCCGGACCCGGTGGCTTAAAACTCACACCGGGCGTGTGTGCATGCATGCCCAAGATCCCGAGAGGAGAATGGAAAAGAAGGGATTGCAGCATGGCCATCCCCTCTGGGGGGTGATTTCTCGCTTTCTGTCTCTATGTCTCTCTCTGTCTGTCTGGTGAGTACACACACGCTCTATAGCAAAAACCTCTGCAAAAAAAAAAAAAAAAAAAAAAAAAAAATATATATATATATATATATATATATATATGTCCATTCTCTTCGTTGTCTAAATAAGGAAACAAGCCCAGAGAAGCACACTTATTTTTCTGAGCATGGCAGTGAGAGCAGAATTTAGGGCTCTGTCTCATTGGGATTCGCTTCCCTGTAATTAATGCCACACTAAAAGCAACCGACAGATCCTTTCCTGAATGCATGTCTGGCTATAGGAAGCTCCACACTGGCAGGAATCCAGGGCCCGATCATGCGCTAAGTCACATACAATTCTCTAGTTGACATAATCTTCTCTAACCGCAGAAATTCCCTAACTAGATTGACCTCTTTTATCTGAAGGAGACTAGAAGACTGATGCCTTTCAGATGGGGCTTTATGGTACAAATTGCCCTGACGCCTGCTCTGTGGTCTGAATATCAGTTTCCTCACGGGGCAGACCACTGTCATACAGAGGGAAGTATGATTTGGAGGCTGAACCTCTCTGAGCCTCAGCTTCCTCATTTGTAAAATCTGTAAAACTCATCTGTAAAACTCATCTGTAAAATACCCACATCACTCGGTTGTTGCAAGCCTTAAATAAGAAAACAAATTTTACAGAATAGTATCCAGCACATATTTCACATTCATCCACTTAAAATTGTCTCTTTTTACTGCCATTACCATAGGTCTTGTCAAAGCCTCTGTCGTGCCTCGATTTCTGAAAGAGCCTCCTATTTCTCTCGCCTCTACAGTTTCATTACTCCTCAGTAGCCAGAGTGTAATGTTTTGAAAATAAACTGGATCATACCCTTCCTTGACTGAAAATTCTCAATAATTTCCATTGTCCATGAGATAAAATCCCAATTCCTGGGCCTGATGATGGCACAGTAATAATGCAACTGCACCCATATGGAAAAGGTCCTGGGTTTGTGTCCCACTACCTCCCTGAGCCCCCTGGACACATGTGTACATGATCCAGACTGGCTGAGACCGGGGGCAGATTGCAGTGTGAAGCCCTTGTTCGGATGCCACTTGCTCTCTCATGGAATACATACACACATACATGCATACAGAAATCTCAAATCCTTGGTTACCATGGTTACAATTCCTTTGTAATCTTTTTTTAAAAAATATTTATTGGGACCAGCAGGTGGTATGGTGGTTAAGGTGCTGGACACTCCCATATGGCTAACCATAGTTTGAGTCCTGGACCTGGTGGCTTGCTTTCTCACTTTCCCTCTCTCACTCTCTGTACCTCTCTCTTGTCAATTTAAAATAAATGAATGAATAAATAAAATTAAATAAATAGTTATTTTTAAAAAATATTTATTTATTTAATTCCAATGACTATTTCTTTAATTTGACCAGAGAGAGAGAAAGAGAGAGAAGGGGAAAGTGAGAAAGTAAGCCGCCAGGTCTGGGACTTGAACTGTGGTTGACCATGTGGGAATCTAGTACCTTTAACCACCACACCACCTGGTGGCTCCATTTTCTTTTTAGAGAGAGAGAGAGAATTTTTGCTACAGGGCACGTGCACTTGCCAGAGAGAGACAGAGAGACAGAAAGTGAGAAATCACCCTCCCCCACCAGGGGAGATGGCCACCCACAATCCCTTCAATTCCATCCTCCTTCAGAATTTGGGGCACGCATGCACACGCGCCCGGCATGAGTTTCAAGCCACTGGGTCCAGAGCTCAAATCACAGTTGACTACGTGGGAGTCTAGCGACAGAACCATTACACTATCTGCTGGTCCCTATAATCTGACTTGTGCCTGTCTTTCTTTGGTTTGTCTCCTACCAATCAACCTTTGCTCAGGGAATTCCAATCACACTTACCGAAAGGTTCCTTGGGTTCTTTCTCACACCGGGCCATTGCATTTGCTCTCCCCTGGCTAACTAGAACTTGGCTTCCTAGTCTCAACTTGCATGTCGCTTCTTCAAAATGACTTTTCTGGACCTTACTGAATTATTATCTCCCAAAGATTTCCCTGATCTCATTATTCTGTCCTGACAATCTTATAATCCAAGACTTACACAATTAATAATGATATATTACTTTGAATTTGCTTAATTCTTTATATTCTTTCCCTAGAACTGGGCCAGCAGCAGGTAGCGTGGTGGTTATAGCATGGGTTATCCTCCATGGCTGACTCCAATGTTTGAGTCCTGGACCTGGCAGTTTGAAAAATATGCTGAGCACATACGTGTGCATGCGTGCCCAAAATCCCAAGAGAAAGGAGAAGAAGGGATTGCAGCATGGCCAGCCCTCGCCCTCACTCTAGGGGATGATTTCTCACTTTTCCTCTCTCTCTCTTTCTGGAGCACACATACCCTATGGCAAAAATCTAAAAAATAAAAGATAAGGGTGAGAACTAAGTCTGCTTTTATTCCCCTAATACCTACCACAATCCTGAAGATATAATCCTTAGGGAATATTTATTAAATGAACAAAGATTAGCATTCAATTAATTTCCTTTTTCTCCACTTTTTATATTATTATCAGACATACCTAATGAAATACTTCATAGTTAATAAAAATACAGTTTCAGGGGCCATTCATTTATTGTAAGAGTGAAAAAAAGTTTTTTGTGTCTTTTTTTTTTTGAAATTGAGATCTGTGTTCAATTCTTTGCTCTGACACTTCTGCTTTGTAGGCATGTGTGCTTGCCAGAGGGAAACGGAGAGAGAGGTAGAGTGAGAAATCACACCCCCGCCCCCCCCCACCCCCCAGGGCAGATGGCCACGCCACAGTCCTTTCTCTATTCTCCTCTTGGGATTTTGGGCACGCTTGCATGCACCCAGCCTAATTTTCAAGCCACTGGGTCCAGGACTCATCTGCACAGTCCACCATGTGGGATCTGGCCACCTTACTTCTTGTTTTTTAATTTGCTAGAGAGTGTGTGTGCTCGTTGGAGAGAGACAGAAAGTCATGCATATACACAGAGGGAAAGTGAGAAAGTACCCCTCCCCGTGAGGAATAGCCATGCTGCAATCCCTTCTCTTCTACTTCTCCCTCCTTTTGGGATTTTGGGCATACAGATACATACACCTAGTATATTTCCCAAGCCACTGGGTCCAGGACTTGAACTACACAGTTGGCCATGTAAGATCTAGCCACCTTAACCACCATGCCACTGGCTAACCTAGCTTTTTTTTTTTTTTTTTTGAGAAATTTTTTGCTATAAGGTGCGTGCGCTTGCTAGAAAGACAGAGAGATCCAGAGAGACAGAAAGCGAGAAATCACCCCCCAGGGGGAATGGCCATGCCACAATCCCTTCTCCTCCATTCTCCTCTTGGAATCTTGGGCACACATGCACACGCGCCCGTCATGAGTTTAAGCTGCCAGATCAGGGACTCGAACCACGGTCGACTACACATGGGAGTCCAGCGACATAGCCATTACACCAACTGCTGATCCCACTTCTTACTTATTAATGAAAAATTTAGCATCAACCTCCAAAGATTGTTATGAAGATTAAGTAAGCATGTATATGAAGCTTTTAGTGCAGTGAGACATATAAGTGCTTATAAATGGTAGATAGTTTTGTTATCAGTAACTATCACAAATAATAATCTCAGAATACCCCCTAGGTCTGTATTATACTACTTTTGTGCCATGGAAGACCATTAAATCTTGTGTCAACATATCTGCGTTCCAGTTCTGAAACTTAGTCCACAAACTGGACACCCTGTCTCTTTGAGCTTCATTTTCCTCACCTGTAAAATAGGTTTACTGGGGCCATCAGGTGGCTTAGTGGTTAAGATGCTGGGCTCCCACATGTCCGACCATGGTTTGAGTTCTGGACTTGGCAGCTTACTTTCTAACTTTCCCTTTCTCTCTCTGTCTCTCTCTGATATACTTAAGAAAATAATAACAAATAACATTAAATAAATAAAATAATTCTTTTTAAAAAACAGGATAACTAATGCCTATACTTCTTGCCATATATGGCCATTATTGGACTCACACAGGATGATGCAGGCACAAATGCTTGTGAATTATACTTACCTGGCAGGGGAGATACCATGATCACGAAGGTGGTTTCCCCAGGGCGAGGCTTATCCATTGCACTCTGGATGTGCTGACCCCTGCGGTTTCCCCAAATGTGGGAAACTCGACTGCATAATTTGTGGTAGTAGGGGACTGCGTTCGCGCTCTCCCCCAAAAAAAAAAAAAAAAAAAAAAAAAAAAAAAAAAAAAAAAAAAAAAAAAAAAAGCTTGTGAATTATAAAGGACTGGTTACGAGGATGTGTGTAATAGCCTCAACTGGGCTGGACTGAGGTGTACATCATGCTGGGTAAAGTCTCTTCACAATCTAAATGATGTATAGTGATTTAATGTATGAATAATAATTTAAAAATTAATAAAAAAATTATAAAGGGCTGTATGTTAAAGTAAAGGTCTATTAATACAATTTCTGGCTCACCTCCCAAGAAGACTCTGGGTAAATAAGATAAGGTGGAAGTAATGTTCCAAGATCGAGGCCAAGGGAAGAGCTTTGGACTGGAGGCCAAGATCAAACCTAACTATCTGTTATGGAGCCAGGCCTCTGTTTTATCTCTGAGTGAAGAGAGAAGTCTGATATCTCTTCAGTGCCTCAGGGAAGAGAGTGCAAAGAGAGGACAAAAAAGTCCAAAAATAAGACATGTTTGTATATCTGCCTTACTGCTGTCTGTCCAGATAGGGAGAAGGACCTGGAGGGTCTCTTTGTGTCCTAATTCTTTTGGCTCCTCCTTCCCCCAAGGCAGGTATGCAGCCCTGTCAGAACCCCGGAGAAAAGAGCTTTTTTTTGAGAGAGAGATTTTTGCTATAGAGCACGTGCTCTCACCAGAGAGGTAGAAAGCAAGAAATCACCCCCCACCCCCCAGGGGAGATGGCCATGCCACAATCCCTTCTCCTCCATTTTCCTTTCAGGATTTTGGGCATGTGCGCACACATGCCCTGCGTGAGTTTGAAGCCACCAGGTCCAGGACTCAAACTGCAGTCAGCCACGTGCGAGTCCAGTACATAACCACTATGCCATCTGCTGGCCCTGAGAAGGGCTTTTTATTATCTGAACTGATGACAACTGTTTCACACATCTTCACTGCCCATCTTCACTCAAGCGTGTCAGGAAGAACACATTTTCCTGCATATTTAAGGAGGTAGTGTTCAAATGTTAAAGAACAATATGTGATTGTGGCATGGCCATCCCCCCAGGAAGTGATTTCTCGCTTTCTGTCTCTCTGTCTCTCTCTGTCTTTCTGCCAAGCACACGTGCCCTATAGCAAAAACCTCTCAAAAAAAAAAAAAAAAAAAAAAAAAAAAAAAAAAAAAAAAAAAAAAAAAAAAAAAAAGAAAGAAAGAAAAGAAAAGAAAAGAAAGAAAGAAAAAAGATTCTATTGGGGTACATTATCTCTTGCACTTTGAATCATGGGATAAATAAATAAACTTGAAAAAGCTCAGGCTTGGGACCAGCAGTTAGCGTAATGGTTATATCACTGGACTCCCATGTAGTGGAGTGCGGTTCACGTCCCGGACCCAGTGGCTTAACCTCACGCCGGGCGCCTGTGCGTGAGTGCCCAAGATCCCGAGAGGAGAATGGAGGAGAAGGGATTGCAGCGTGGCCATCCCCCCTGGGGGGTGATTTCTCACTTTCTGTCTCTCTGTCTGTCTCTGTCTGTCTGGTGAGCGCACGTGCCCTGTAGCAAAAACCTCTCAAAAAAGGAAAAAAAAAAAGAAAAAGCTCAGGCTCAACTATTCTTCTACAATTCTATTTATGTTTGATTCAAGTTTCATTTTCATCCTTACCATTTTTTGTTTCTTTGCTTCATTTGATACATATATTTGGTCAATTCTCTTTTTTTTTTCTTTTTTTTTTTTTTGAGAGGTTTTTAGCTATAGGGCGCGTGCGCTCGCCAGACAGACAGAGAGAGACATAGAGACAGAAAGCGAGAAATCACCCCCCAGGGGGGATGGTCACGCCGCAATCCCCTCTCCTCCATTCTCCTCTTGGGATCTTGGGCACGCATGCACACGCGCCCGGCGTGAGTTCTAAGCCACCGGGTCCGGGACGCGAACTGCGGTCGACTACGTGGGAGTCCAGCGACATAGCCATTACGCTAACTGCTGGTTCCCATCAATTCTCATTTGATTATTCATTTTTGTCATGTGGATTTTATTACTAGTAGAAAGGATGCGTCCTAATATGTGTGTTGTTGTCTGTGCAAGAATGGAATAAACTGATGTGTAGTGACTAATCACAGAGAGATTTTGAAGGAAGCGGTATGACTGATCACTGATCATGATGTGCATCTGTTATTTACATAGTGATCTGTGGGCTGAAGAGCTAGCAGCAAAATTTGTACTTTGTGCAATTAATTAATATATGGTGATAAATAAATTTTAAATTGCGTTGTTGGAGAACTGATATTATTTAACTAAACTGTGGTGGGACCAGCAGTTGGCATAATGGCTATGTCGTTGGACTCCCATGTAGTTGATCACGGTTCAAATCCCAGACCCAGTGGCTTAAACTGATGCCAGGCACGTGTGCGTGCGTGCCCAAGATCCTGAGAGGAGAATGGAGGAGAAGGGATTGTGGCATGGCCACACCGCCTGGGGGGGTGATTTCTTGCTTCCTGTCTGTCTCTCTCTGTTTTTCTGGTGAGCGCACATGCCCTATACCAAAAACCTCTCAAAACAAATAAACAAACAAACAAATCTGTGGTAATTAAAATTAATGTATTTCAGTACTGTGTCAAGCAAGGGCTGTTTGTATTTACTACCTTTGCTTTTCAAGCAGTTTACTTAATTTTAAGTTTATATAATTTTTTAGAATTATTTATTTTATTTATTATTATTATTTAATTCAATCAGAGAGAGATAGAAAGAGAGAACAAGGGAAAGCAAAGCAAGCTGCCAGCTCTAGGACTTGAACCACAGTCAGCCATGTGGGAGTCCAGCGGCTTAACCACCATGCCACCTGCTGGCCCCATGTTAATATCATTTAACATTTAAAAATAGCTGTGTTTAACAACCGGCTCACAAAGTTTCTTAAAACTTAACAATTAGCTTTCATGAGCCAACAGAGCTGGTGCCAGCCCATCAATGCTTTCACTTCAGGCATTCCTTGGTTTTATGAAGCACATAAACACGTACACACTGTGTACATTCGAAACCAAGCAGAGACACTATTTTTTCCAACTCTATTCCTATAGTACCTGGATCATAGTTAGAGCTCAGTGTTTGTAGAACTGAGGTGAATTCACATTCACATGAGAACATACATAAGTCTATGTCATTTGCTCGTGTACACCACTGAGGCATAGAACACTCAAAACAAACCTTGTGAGTCATCTGGCTGTAGTAGATGATTTGTCTATTCTGTACTACAAAAAATTTTTTTCACTTATTTGGTTTTCTGATTATAAGAGAACGTATACATTAGAAACAACAGGACAGGCCAGCTCAGTGGCCTGATGGTTAAAGCAGCCAGATTCCACATGGCTATCTGCTCACGCACATGTGTTCAAAATCTCAAAAGGAGGGAGAGATGGAGGAAAGGGACTGAGGTGTGACCTTTCCTCATTGGGGGTGCTTCCTCCCCCCAGCTATCTAGCAAAAAATTTAAAAAAGAAAGAGAAAAAGAAACAACATGGAAAGGAAAAACAAAAACAAAAAACAAAAAGCAAAACCTGTCAAATTCCCTGAAGCTGCCAGTGTTAGAGATGAGAAACAAAGTTTGAGGTTAAAAAGATAAGCAAAGATGGGACCAGCAGATGGTGTAAATGGTTATGCCACTGGACTCCCATGTAGTTGACTGAGGTTTGAGTCCTGGACCTGGCAGCTTAAAACTCACACCAGGCGTGTGTGTGAATGTCTAAAATCCCAAGAAGAGACTGGAGGAGAAGGGACTGGCTTGGCCATCCCTGCTGAGAGGTGATTTCTTGCTTTCTGTCTCTCTGTCTCTCTTGTAAGTGCACATGCCCTTTAGCAATAATCTCTCTAAAAAAAAAAAAAAAAAAAAAAAGAAGAAGAAGAAAAGACAAGACAAGGGAATATAACTTTTAATTGATGCCCACTACGTGCCTGGAACTTTCTTGCTAATCCTTACAATTTTGTACCATAAAAATGAAAAAAACAAGACTAAGTAACTTCCTCTAGTCTAACAGCTTGAAGTCAGTGAGGCCAGGATTTACACTTAGATCTACTCACTTCAAAGCACGAGTTCTGTCCACTGTACACTACTATCCCTGTGCCCAGGGACTGGTATGGAATAGGCTGGGGGATAATGGAGGATAACCAGTCTGACTAAACTGGACAGTCAGAGGTAAAGCCAAGAGATTCAAATGTCTAAATAACGATCTTTCTCTTCCTCTGTATTCCAGCCCATGTTCACATCATTAGAACCCTGGTTTTCAGACTGCAGTCCAGGTCTTTCTGCTGTACCACACAGGCTATACTGCCTAATACACAATTCCTACAAAAAACACATCATAAACCTTTCCCTGTGTCAAGAGTACCCTAACCCTTCTGACAAACCAGAGGATGGCAGTGTGAGTCATCATAAACAGAATGTTAATAATAATAATTATGCTTGTGGAAAGCCCTCTTGTGTTATTATTCAGTCCAAGCTGACTTATATGAAGACACTTCACTCACATAATAAGTGGTCCCAGTGGTCTGCCTCTTCCTGCTGGACAGAGCATATTCCCAGCCTGAGTGGGGGAGGAGGTGTTGCTGGCTGACGCAGCAAGGAAATTTGTAGTTGGACAAGTTGGGTTGGAATCTTAGCTTTGTCATTACAGTCAGACTCCTTGGATAGGTAACTTCACCTCTCAATCGCAGCTTCTTAATCTGTCAACATGTTGAAACAGAACACATCATCCTCTCCCTCAAGCCTGCTCCTCCTCTGCTGTGTTTCCCTGTCTGATAGCAACAATTACCAGGATGCCCAAGCCAGAAACCCAAGTGTCATCCTTGACTTCTTCCTCTTTTTTACATGCCAATCCATTCGAGTGTAATGATCTGACCTCCTGAAATCTCCATTTATCTTACGCTAACTTAGTATAGGTCACCATCACTCGTCCCTGGACTGCAGCAATAGACACTTTATCCTTCATTTCCTCATCCTGTTGGGATTTGGAGCACGCACATGTGTGTACCTGGTGTTTTTCAAGCCACCATGGCTGGGATTCAAGTCATGGCTGGCCATGTGTGAACCAGCTCCTTTAAACTCTAGATTATGGGACCAGCCCTATAAACTTCATTATTGTCAGCATTGACTCTGTGATGTTACTGACAAAAATGTATTGCCTGAATCTAATCATAAAGAAAATCAGACAAACTCAAATTAAGGGATATCAGGCAAAATAAATGGCCTATAGTCTTTAAAAATGTCAGGCCATGAAAGAGACTGAGAAACTATTCCAGGTAAGTGAAAATTAAAGAAACTTGACAACAAATTATAATGTCTTACCTAGCACTGGATTTTGGACCAGAACAAAAAGTGATTTTAAAGAAGAAATTTTCAAAAGCAAAAAAGAAAAACAAAAAAGCTAGTTGTGCTAGACCTTAAATTCACTTGAATAAACCATTTTTAGAATATTGGCTTTTGGGGGCCAGCAGGTGGTGTAGTGGTTAAGGTGTTGGATTTCACATGGTTGACCATGGTTTGAGTCCCAGACCTGGCAGCTCGGAAATCAGGCCAGGTGCGAGTCCATGTGTGCCCAAAATCCTGGAAAGAGAATTGGAGAAGGGATTGTGGAGTGGCTATCCCTCTGGGGGTTGATTTTACATTTTTTCTTTCTCTGTCTTTTTCTGGAGAGCAAATATGCCTTATGAGAGGAAAAAAAAAAGAATATTGGCTTTTTATAGAATGTGTATGATATAAAAATGAAAGTGGGGAGGAGTACCAGGTTGGGAATAGAATTCAGTCACTGGATAGCAGTGGAAATCATTGCAAAATTGAGTATGGGTAACCAACTCTATTGATAGTAGACCATTGTAGATTAAAATAAAAAATAAATCTGGAACCAGCAGATAGGTGTAATGGTTATGTTGCTAGACCCTCACATAGTCGATAGTCAACCGCTTTTTGAGTCCTGGACCTGGAGGCTTGAAACTCACAACGGGCATGTGTGTATGCGTGCCCAAAATCCTGAGAAGAGGGACCAGCAAGCAGTTGGCGTAACGGCTATGTTGCTGGACTCCCATGTAGTCAATCACGGTTCGAATCGCGGTGGGTTAAAAACTCATGCTGGGCGTGTGTGCCGGAGATCCCAAGAGGAGAATGGAGGAGAAGGGATTGCAGCATGACATCCCCCCTGGGAGGTGATTTATTGCTTTCTGCTTTCT
This sequence comes from Tupaia tana, assembly GCA_026018925.1. Taxonomy (NCBI): domain Eukaryota; kingdom Metazoa; phylum Chordata; class Mammalia; order Scandentia; family Tupaiidae; genus Tupaia; species Tupaia tana. Next base: position 23,089,068 of record JAKSZU010000004.1, read on the forward strand.
GTCTCTCTGTCCTTCTGGCAAGCACAGGCGCCCTATAGCAAACAAACAAACAAACAAACAACAACAAAAAAACAAAAAAGCATCTCTCCAAAAAAAAAAAAAAAAAATACTGAGAGGAGAATGAAAGAGACGAGATTGTAGCCATTCCCCGTGTGTGTGTGTGTGTGTGTGTGTGTGTGTGTGATTTCTCACTTTCTGTCTCTCTGGTGAGTGCACACATCCTATAGCAAAAATATTTCTAAAAAAATTAAAAATAAATTTTAAAAGTCCACTGTAGAAGAGAAGAAAACAGATGAGAGACATTTCAGGTGTAGAGCAAACTGGGTAGGAAGAGTCAAAACCACAGAATGAAATTGTAGAAGTTGAAAGAAATGAAAATGAACTACTGTGCTCAGGGAGGTGGTGATAATAAAGACTGTCTCTTAAGCAACAGAATGTGAATAGAAGGGAAGAAAATGTGAAGTGAGAGGAAACAGGTCCTGGGAACAAATGAATCATCTTCAAGTAGTAGCTACACCCCGGGTAACATGTTTATTCATCAACAAATGCAGATTTCCTATGGCATAGTGATCTAGACTTAGAAAGCACAGTGTCAATGCTAGGTTGCAAAACTGATCTAAATTAAAGAGCCTTTTTCTTTCTATAGAAAATTTTTTGCAATAGTAATTCATCCTTACAGCATTTTCTTCTTTTCCCCTTTTAAATACGTTTATTTAAAATCTGTCTCCCTTTTATTCATTATGGGGCACGTGCGTGTCCATGCAAGAGTGAGAGAGGAGCACCCTCCACAGGGTCAGGCCACATTGTCGTCCCCTTCCTCCTGCCCTCCAGTCTGTCGGGTCTTGAACACTCATCTGTGTGCCCAGCATGTTTCAGCTGACGGGGCTGCGGATCTGAATTGCAGTTGTCATGTAGGATATGGTTTCTCTTGAACTATGCATTAACTCTGCACCATGGAGTCAGCCCAGCATTTCCTTAACATTACTGGAAGGCCTGTAAGGGCATCAGACGGGGGACTGAAGGAATCTCAGGGTCTATGTCTAACTTTTCCTTCTATTGGATACACATACATGTAAAATGGTGGTAGCAAAGTACCTAATTCATAGAGTTGTTGTAAGGATGAATCATGCTTTCGGGGTCCCAGTTTTTTTTTGGTTGTTGTTGTTAAAAAGGGCATAGGCCTTTCTGTCTAGTGGCAGCCATCAGGTAAGCCAAGGTGGGTGTGTACAAGTACATTCAGGAGTTCTGGAGGAAGAAGCAGTCCAATGTGATGTGCTTTCTTCTAAGGGTCTGCTACTGGCAGTACCGCCAGCTCTCTGGGCTGCATCGGGCTCCCCACCCCACCCTGCTGGATAAAGTGAGCAGACTGGGATACAAGGCAAAGCAAGGTTATGTCATATATAGGATTCGTGTGCGTCGTAGAGACTGCAAACGCCCACTCCCCAAAGGTGCAACCTATGGCAAGCCTTCCATCATGGTGTTAACCAGCTCAAGTTTGCTCAGAGCCTTCAGTCTGTTGCAGAGGAGCAACCTGGATACCACTGTGGGGTTCTTAGAGTCCTGAATTCTTACTGGGTGGGTGAAGATTTCACATACAGATTCTTTGAGGTTATCCTCTTTGATCCATTCCATAAAGCTATCAGAAGAAACCATGACACCCAGTGGATTACCAAACCAGTCCACAAGCACACAGGGAGATGTGTGGGCTGACATCCGCAGGCCTCAAGAGCTGAGGCCCTGGAAAGGGCCACAAGTTCCACCACACTATTGGTGGCTCTTGCCGTGCAGCTCAGAGAAGGCGCAATACTCTCCAGCTCCACCATTACTGCTAATCTAAGAAATGTTTGTAAAATCCATACCTAATAAACAATTTAGAACAGTCACGTCTGCTTAAAAGTGTTACTTATCTGTTAAACTAGTCTGTAGATTGTTTCATGACTGCTTTGTCGAATTATGAAAGTTCCAAATGCAATCATGTCTGAAGACTATAAATGATAGCGTATCTTGTTTCTAATAAGGCAAACTTTTTTTTTTTGAGAGTTTCTTTTTTGCTATAGGGCGCGTGCGCTCGCCAGACAGAGAGAGACAGAGAGACAGAAAGCGAGAAATCACCTCCCAGAGGGGATGGCCACGCTGCAATCCCTTTTCCTCCATTCTCCTCTCGGGATCTTGGGCACGCACGCATGCACACGCGCCCGGCGTGAGTTTAAGCCACCGGGTCCAGGACTCGAACCACGGTCGACTACATGGGAGTCCAGCGACATAGCCATTACACTAACTGCTGGTCCCTCTAATAAGGTAAACTTTTTTTGTCTGCTTTACCTTATGAGGGAGTTATATGTTGGTATTTAAAATGTGTGGTAGAATAGGTGTAAAATAAATTCTTTAAAACAGGAGTTCTGAAACCAGCCCTGTAGATTTGTTTGGTGCATGTGGTGAGACCTACAGCTTTATTGGGGTGGTGGCAATGCTCTGCTTAACTTTCAGTTGGCTAGTTTTGGATTATGGCTAATACAAACTTCAATTTGGATTTAACTTGGAAATTTGTAGAGCAGGAGGATGATATCCTAAGCCCATGTCACGGTCATGTAGAAAATTACAGGCTCAGCCTGAGTCTCCATTTTTGGATTTAATCCAGTGTTCCATTTGTGTAACTTGGATATGGAAGGAAAAAGGTTTCCCCATGTGCCACCATTTTTAGAAAAAGAAACCTATCACAAGAGGCTTCTCTTATCATTAAAACAAGTCTGAGTTAATCTGATAAAATTGCCTCAGTCTTCAGAGTATTTAAAAGGTAAAAGCTGATGTACTCCTATGACTGCCTGGGATGTGGAATCCTGATTTTCATGTGTAGTAACAGTCAATAGTGGTATTTACACTGGTTTATTTTGTAACTGATGGAAACTGAACGCTAAAAGTTCCAAGTACATGAGCTTAGAAAAAGATTTTAAATACTTGAAACATGAATTGATGACTATTACAAAGCCTCAAGCTCAGTAGGGGAAAAGAATGATTGTCTGAAAGCGCATTAGAGCACAGTCTAAGTCTTAGGGATCATGGCAGGTCAACCCACTTTACTGCTCTCAGAAGGCTACTGAGAAAAGTCATAGTTGATGTCAATACAAGCGCATGGTTTCCAATCTAACTTGATATTTTCTCCACGGTTATTTTTCTCTTCTGAATTCAAATTACTCTCAAAATTCTGACCACTCTACAAAATCGAGCAGTCTGTTATGTCCCTACCTTAACTTTAAGCATACCACCAAACTGTGTTGCATTTCTGTTTAAATCATGTTTTCTAGTACAGTATGCTACTGTTCCCCAGGTCAATTTGAAGAATTGCCCTAGTTCTTTTTTAAAAAGAAATTTATTTATTCATTTAATTCAGCCAGACATACATAAACACATGCACACCGAGAGAGAGAGAGAGAGAGAGAGAGAGAGAGAGAGAGAGAGAGATAGTTCAGAAAACAAGCTTCCAGGTCCGGGACTTATGATTGGCCATGAAGCAGTGTCCAGCACCTTAACTACCACACCACTTGCTGGTCCTGAATTGCCCTAATTCTTTTCAAGTTGTGGCAAGTAATAGTTTAGTTTCAAAATCTAACTGCTAGATGGGGACCAGTAGGTGGTGGTTAAGGTGCTGGACCCTCCCACATGGCTGACCACGGTTCAAGTCTTGGATCCGGTGGCTTGCTTTCTCTCTCTCTCTTGTCAAATTAAAATAAAATGAATGAATATAAATAAATAAATAATTCTTTTTTTAAAAAGAAAAAAATCTAACTGCTGGTTTTCCAGAACCAATTTTTCTTTTCCTTTTTTTTTTTCAGAACCAATTTTTCTAACAATTTTCTCTAGGGTTTTAAAAAGACTCAGTTAATTGCCAGAAAATAATCATAAAACCTCTTGAATCCTAAATTCCTTTTTACCCAAAAGGTTTTAAACCATACATTTGACTGTGTAGAGGTTGTTTAACTAAAGGTATAAATGTCTATTAAACCAAAAAAGGGGGGGAATAGTGGGGTCTAGCAGGTGGTGTGGTGGGTTAAGGGCACTGAACTCCCACATGGCAGACTGCAGTTCGAGTCCCAGACCTGGTGGCTTGCTTTCTTACTTTCCCTCTCTCTCTCTCTCGCTTGCTCGCTCTGTCCCTCTCTGGTCAAATTAAAATAAGTAAGTAAATAAATAAAATTAAATTACATAATTTTAAAAAAGGGAGAACGTGATTATTTTGTAATGTGATTCAGGAGTGTATGGTAAAGACACACTTAGGATTGTACAGGAGCAGCTTTCATTGATGAGACAGGAGTTGTAAGGTTATACTTTCTCTAAGGTGGCTGCTCAATTATTATAAGAACATTTCCTGGAGACTTTATGTAACTTTCTCATTTATTATTATTTCGCTATAACCTAAGATGAGGTGAGCTTCCTTTATAATACTTTAAGACAGAAAAATATACTGTTTCTAAACTGGTATCTGTTGTACAACAGGCTGTCATAGGAGCCAGTATATTAGGCTTTGTTCTTCAGAGGACGGATAGTGTATAAATACATTAGCAAAATCAGGGAAACTTCACCCAGACCAGAGGTCATAAAGAATGATGCACCCGGCCAACAGCTGGCATGGAGGTTAAGGTGCTGGATCCCACTTAGCCATCTGTGAAGTTTGAGTCCCAGACCCGGAGGCTTGGGACTCAGACACGGTGTGTGTGTGCATGGCCAAAAATCTCGAGAGGAGACTGGAGGAGAGGGGACTGCAGCATGGCCATATCCCCTGGGGGTGATTTCTCATTCTCCCTCTCTCTCTCTCTGGTAAGTGTATGTGCCCTAAAAAAATAAACACACACACACACAAACACACACACACACAAAAACAACTTAAAAAATGATGCACTCATCTTTTGATATGGATACACTTATTAACACACATACAGAAAGACACATACACAAACACAGAAAACAAAAAACAAGTGGGTACAATCCTGAGCCTAAGAAAGACTGAGAGAGTGTTCAGGAACCCAAAAACATCTGGACATTTAATGGACTGGTCCTTTTTTTTTTTTTTTTTTTTTTTTTTTTTTTTTTTTTTTGAGAGATTTTTTTTGCTATAGGGCGCATGTGCTCGCCAGACAGACAGAGAGAGACATAGAGACAGAAAGCGAGAAATCACCCCCCAGGGGGGATGGCCACGCCGCAATCCCTTCTCCTCTATTCTCCTCTCGGGATCTTGGGCACGCACGCACACGCGCCCAGCATGAGTTTTAAGCCACCGGGTCCGGAACTCGAACCGCCGTTGACTACGTGGGAGTCCAGCGACATACCCATTACGCTAACTGCTGGTTCCCTGGACTGGTCCTTTTATCTCCAGTCTTTATAATCAGCAAGGCAGGCAGGAGAAAACTGAGATTCTAACATAATTATATAACTTGCTCAGCATCATGAAGCTATGCACGACAGGATAGAAACTGGTTGTATCAGAAACTGACACCAAAGTCCCTGCTCATTCCAGTATACCACTCTGAAAAAAGTATTTGGAAATTTTTGGACCAGGGGATTCAGAGACTTTCTCTACTTCCTCTGACAATCTTTTATTTCCTTTGTTTTTCAATATGACATTGGCATCCTAGAGGTTGAGAGAGATCAAAAACAGGGCATCTGTACACAAAATGATTTCCTAGCCCTCACTATAAAACAGTCCTTCCTTCAGTCTTATTCGGCAGTGATGGGGGGGTTGGAGAGGTGAGACAGTAGAGGTGAGAGTAAGTAAGGGGCTTAGTAAAAAAAAAATGGGTAAGGCTTTAAGTTATTTGTGAATTTCAGGACTACTTGTCTATTCTGTTGATCTGTCTGTATATACAGAATATATCTACTATATATTCTGTATCTCTCTGTTTTTTCTTTTTTTAGGGGGCGTGTGTGTAGGAACGATCGGTTTGGTACGTTAGGGAATTTTTGTAATGATCTGCACAGTAGATCTCAAAAAAGTTAAAGTCAAGGACAATTCCTTCATCTGTTTGGGAGTTTTGTCTGTGCGTATGTGTGAACAAAAGGCTTGTCCTGGGTCACTCTTCTTTCGTCCAGACGCTCAGAAGACACTGGAAGGAATCCCCACCCCCACCATGAGGGCTGAGAGGAGACTCCGCACACCCCTGCTCTCAGGTGCGGGTCCGAGTGTCAAGAACGTTCACGTACCTTCTGGAGAGAGAAAAGGTGCTCAGAATCTGACGGGGAGTGGGGACCGCCAGGGCCGGTGGGAGCCAGGGGGCTTCCGGCTCCCGGAGGCGTCGTCGGAGCGGGCCGCGGCGGGCGGCGGAGGCACAGGGAGCGCGGGGCCCCCGCCGCCCCCGGGCCGCGCTCCCTCGCGTTCCTGCCGCTCGTGCCCGGCGCGGCCGCCGCAGTCTCGGCGCCGTAGCGGGACCTGGGGTCCAGGGGGCGCTGTGGCCCAGCGGCGCGGGCGGCAGGAGCGGCCCCCGCGACGCTGAAGGCTTCGCCGCGGATCCCCGCCGGCGGCACCTCGGTCGTCCCGCCGCAGCCTGCGCCCCCGGCCCGGCTCAGCGGCGCCCTCCGGGATCCGCGTGGCTGCGGCGGCCCGGGAGCCGATGCGGCTGGGCGGGCGCTGGGCCTCCGCCGCGGCAGCTCCGGCAGCGACCACAGCCCCTTCAGGAGCGGGAGGCTTCGCGGCGGCGCCTGGGGTCGCGCCGGCGTCCTCTTGAGGAGGGTTTCGGCTCGGGACGACCCCCGGGCCATGCCGAAGCGGCGGCGGCCGCAGGCGAGGTGAGTGTGGCGGCGCAGCCCCGGCTCGCCCGCCTCGCGCCGCGGGTGGGGGCCCTGGCGGCCGCCCTCGGCGGGGAGGACGGGGCGTCCTGCCGCTGCGGCCGCCTCCCCCACCCGCGGCCCCGGGGCCTCGGCCCTTCCTCCCGGTGCCCCCCGGAGGCTGCAGGCCCTGGGGGAGACTAGGCCCCGCGCCGCCGGGCAGCCCGCGCCCCGGCCTCGGCTCCGACGCGGCCCTGTTTGTGGAGCTGGGGGCCAGCGCGGGCACCGGCGCCCTTCGGGTTTGCCCTGGGCCGGGCCGAGCGCAGCCTCCTTCGCCCGGGCCCGCTGGTACCTCCCGGAGGGAGGCAGGGGACGCCTGTTTGCAAACAGCCTTGGCTTCCCGGCGCCCCACAGTGAGTCCCGCAGAGTCCCGGAGGGAGGGGAAGGGGAAGCAGGGCCGGGCGAGAATTGGGTGCAGAGTGTGCGGGGCCCGGGAGCCCCTGGTACCCCTGGAGTGACATTCACGGGTCTGACTTGCTTGAGAACAACCTTATTTGAGATGAAATTTCATCACCTGCAGATAGCTCATCCTTGCCCTTCTTCTACAATGTATGTATTATCTCTGAGCGTGGTCTGCCCTGGAGAAAGCCCCGTCCCAGCTTTGCGAGGCTAAGTTTCTTAGATAAACATTCTCAGTTATAAAAATGTCTTCTACAAAGGTCTCCCCTCCTGCCCAAAGGGAGAGCAAGTATTTTAATGCTTCAGTCCTCGTACAAAAATCCTTCACCTAAATAAAGCCAGAGGATGAATGGCAAAGGGATTTTAGGTCTTGTTGATTATCCTAATAACAGGTACCTGATGGAAGTGGGACATATTCCAAATTTTAGAAGTAAAACGATTTATTCTGATATCAATGTGAAGTAAAGTTTGTCATTATAGTTTGATACTGTAAGTCACATACCTGGGTGCTTATGGCTTATAATAAATACAATTACAGGTTATTCTTGTTTTCCTGTTATGAATGTGAAAGTTATATAATTTATAACCATGTCTAAAAGTTTTATTATCCTGAAAAAATATGAATATTGTAGAAAATTTGTAAAGTACAGAAAGGTAGTTTCAGCTGTCAATAAATATGTAATAATGGAGTGAGAAATCACTTGTAACCTCACAGATGGTACATTTTTTAAAAGTATTATTTATTTGTCTATCTATTATTATTATTTTTCAATTTGACCAGAGAGAGACAGAGAGAAAGGGAAAGGGAAAGTGAGGTAGCAAGCTGATAGGTCTGGGACTTGAACCGTGGTTAGCCATGTGGGAGTCTAGCACCCTTAACCACTATTCACCGGCTGGTCCCTGTACTTTTTTTTTTTTTTTTTTTTAAAAAGAGACATTTTTGCCATAGAGCATGTGTGCTCCCAGAGAGACAGAAAGTGAGAAATCACCCCCTGGGGGGATGGCCACGCCACAATCCAGTCTCCTTTCTCCTCTTGGGATTTTGGGCACTCTTACACACGTGCCCGGCATGAGTTTTCAGGAACTCTACCTGTGGTCGACCGAGTGGGATGGTACATATTGATGGTCGTTCAGAATTTAAAATCAACTTGTACTGCTGGTGATTTTTAAAATTATTTCTGTATATTAGGCTGAAAATTAGTTGACTGTTCTGTTTGACATTCAATCATTTGTATAAATTGGAACCATAGTTGAATTTATTAATTAAAACAGAATAATGTGGGTAACTACTTAAAAGACCCCCCGCCCCCCATAGCCTCCTGTTTAGCATGGGGAACTCCTCAGGTTTAGGAAAACTTGGTATGATAAGTGTTTTTGAGGACCTGCTATGTTAGATTCTGTAGCCTTGTACTGTTTTTGGCAGATTTTGCTTAATAATGTTTCTAGATGTAAACAATTGGCTTGAATAAATGTTTTTTGGGGTTTTTAAAAGTTTAATTTAGTTCTCAGTGTCCCTAAAGGCCCCCAACATTACAGTCAGTTGAGAGTGCTTATTAAAATATATGGATTTCTGGTCCCCTAAACCAGAATTCTAGGGATGATAGTGGCCCAGAGATCTTCATTTTTATGAAGCTTCCTGATTCATAGTTCTACTCAAGTTTGAGATTCACTAATGTAAAATGTTTAAAGTTAACTAACCCTGCTCAGCTGAATAAAAGTGTCTGTTTTCTAGCAAAATTATTAATCTTAAGTGACAATAAGGTCATTTCTTAGCAACCGATAATGATATTATTTTAGGAAGAAAAATTTATTTTGAGGGATACCTGATTCATTCAACACACTGTTCTTGAGAGCTTCTTACTGTTAGCTGTGGTGTTGGAGAAGGATACCTGGCTACGTACCTTGACACTCAGTGGACCTTAATGTCATTATTTGTAAAAAAAAATAGAGTTATTATACTTACCTTGCGTGCGGCTTTTAGGATAAAAACATTTGAAAAAGTAAAATACTGTCATAAAGTTTTAGCTTTTAATAGTAAGCCAGGTGGGAACCAGCAGTTAGCGTAATGGCTATGTCGCTGGACTCCCACGTAGTCGACCGCGGTTCGCGTCCCGGACCTGGTGGCTTAAAACTCACGCCGGGCGCGTGTGCGTGCGTGCCCAAGATCCCGAGAGGAGAATGGAGGAGAAGGGATTGTGGCGTGACCATCCCCCCTGGGGGGTGATTTCTCGCTTTCTGTCTCTATGTCTCTCTCTGTCTGTCTGGCGAGCGCACGCGCCCTATAGCGAAAAAAACCTCTCCAAAAAAAAAATAGTAAGCCAGGTCCTGTAATAGGTGCTCTGAAAGATACAAAATGACCAAGGTCTCTGCTAGCAATTAGCTAATTGTGGAAGCAGGACAGGTTTAATTAACTGTTACAAGACAGGGTCAGCAAGTGTTGTAATTGAGTGGAACATGCTAGATTTCTGTTTAAGGCTTTTATTCCTCATCCAGTAGCTTGCCCTTTAAGAACATTGATAATAATTCTTGTATATGGTTATTTTTATCTCTTCCCATTCCTCCTTAAGTGTTTCTTTAAGGAAATAATTGTATATGTTGCCTGGTAAGTAATGGTTTTATTTTAACTCCTTTAGAGAGAAGGAATGAGTGGAGATGATCCCATTCTTTTCTCTGTTGCTAAGCCCCCACTATTCATTTCCATTCAGTAAACTTATATTTGGCACCTGTGAATTGCTAGTCATGGACAGGTTGCAACAAAGCACAAGGCTTGTTTAAAAGAAAATTGTGTGATCGCCAGCTGCTGTGGCGTAGGGTTCATGCAGTGTTCTACGATGCCCAAGTCGCATGGAAGGGCCTGGATTCACATTCCAGGGTCTCCCTGTACCTGCCAGATGTGCATGTTTGTGAGCCTGGCTGGCTGAGGCTGGGCGTGGATCATGGCATGAAGATCCTGTTAGGAATGTCTGGTTCTCTTTCTCTGTGTCTCTCATGGAATAAATACATACATTATCTTGATAATTGCTTGGATTTTTACGTAATACCTTATGTAGCTAAAGGAGCGCTATGTATGTGTGTGTGTTTTGTTGTTAGCTACATGATATGGTGCCGAGTGGAGTCAAATATGGTCAGAAATCCTTCCACACCTCTTATAGCAATGGGACGTGTAGGGATGTTTAGATTCAGTTTCTTCTTAGGTACTGTTGGAGTAATAATACCCTTCCCTAGGAAGTAGAACAGGGTCCATGAGATAAAAGTAATAAAGAGCAATTAGCTCAATGTCTGTCACATAGAAGGTGCTCAATAAATATTTATTGTTGTTCTCCCTTTTGGGGGAAACAAAAACTAGAATTGAAATTCCTAAGTGACTTGAACTTGGTAGGTCTAATTATTTTTGAGAGAATAAGTCTACTTTGGAATTCTTTGAAAATTTTGAGATGAAGTAGTTTTTATTCTAATTTAGTATATATATTTTCTATTTAATTTTTAGCTAATATCTTAGTATTCCCTGTGTATAGGATATACTTGTTGGAGATTTTCATTTTCAGAGTTTAATGTTAATCTTCAATTTTACTTATATGTACTTGACCTTCATTATGTAGAGCAACATCTTAGTATATAATAATCATTGGAAAATATTGGGTTATTGGGAAAGTCATGATGTATTTTTCTATGCAAAAATGTATCATGGCTTTACTGATGACCTAATATATATAGTTGTAGCTACTGAGTAGAAATAGTTATTATAATTGGTATTCAAAATACTATAAATGTATTCTTATTTATATTAAGAACTGGAGATTGCTCAAAATATAGACTTTTCCTTACAAACTACAGTAGATTAAAACTAGGTCTTTGGGGATCAGCCAATGGTGTAATGGTTACATCGCTGGACTTCCATGTATTTGACTGCAGGTTGAGTCATGGACCTGGCAGCTTGAAACTCAGGCTGGCTACGTATGTGTGCGTCCATGCCCGCCCAAAAGCCTGAGAGAAGAAAGGAGGAGAAGGGATTGTAGTATGGCCGTCTCCCCTGGGTGGTGATTTTTTGCTTTCTGTTTCTTTGTCTCTCTCTGTCTCTCCAGCAAGCACATGTGCCCTATAGGAAAAATCTCTCAAAACCCCAAAAAACCAACTAGATCTTTGGCTGCCCCCATGTACAGGGTTAAATACTGTTTAGAAAGAACTAGATGTCACATGGCCAACCATGGTTTCAGTCCCACCCCAGCAGCCAGGAAAACGTGCTGGGTGCACCTGGAGTCCTAGAGGAATGGAGCAGAGGGGATTACAGCATGACCAGGCCCTGTTTGGGGGATAAATACAGAATTCTCCTAATTCAGAATTCTCTCTGTGTGCGTGCCCTCTGGCATTGGAAAAATATGTAAAAACTAGATTTTATAACCTGTTAGGTACAGATTTCAGTTTTTTCTTATAACCTATATGAGTTTGGACAAGTTTCTTACCCGCTTTAAGCCTCAATTTATTCTTCTGTAAAATAAAGCTGATAACCCCCACCTCATATAATTATTGTGAGGATTAACAATACAATGTGTAAATCAGAGTTACAACTCAGTCCTTTGAGTCCTGGGAAATCAGTGTTACTTTGGGAGTGGAAAGTATATTTTTTTTTGTTTGAATTTAGAAAGAGCTTGAAAGATTATTAATTATTTATAGAGTTTACAACTAAGAAAATCAGCATGATTGAGACCAGCGGTTGGCATAATGGCTATGTCGCTGGACTCCCATGTAGTTGACCGTGGTTTGAGTCCCGGACCTGGTGGCTTAAACTCATGCTGGGCACCTGTGCGTGCGTGCCCAAGATCCCGAGAGGAGAATGGAGGAGAAGGGATTGCGGTGTGGCCATCCTCCTGGGGGGTGCTTTCTCTCTCTCTGTTTCTCTCTATCTTTCTGGTGAGTGTACACGCCCTGTAGCAAAAACCTCTCCAAAAAAAAAAAAAAAAAAAAAAAAAAAAAAATCAGCATGATCAATTTTGAAGTATTAGAGATAGCTACATTAAGGAGCAACCAAAGTGTCAGTTGAATTAGCAGTTTAGTTGTATGGTAGTAGGCTGCCTTATACTTTTTAATAGTAAATTTTATTTAATAAAATATTTGAAAATGTATAAAATATTTTTAAAAATTATTTTATTTAACTTTATCATTATTATTATTTTTATTTTCCAGTTCGATCAGACAGAGGGAGGGAGAGAGAGAGAAAAAGAGAGAGAGGGAAAGTGAGAAAGCAAGCTACTAGGTCCAGGACTTGAACCGTGGTCGACTATGTGGGAATCCAGAGCCTTAAACACCACATCACCTGCCGGCCCCTATAAAATATTTTTTACAAATTAAGTAGTATTTAATATTTTTTCTTTTAAATTACTGTAAATAGTCCATTTATAGAACTGAACTACTGGAAAAATCAAATAGTATGTAATGTTTTTATACTTTTACCTTTTGAAAGCCCTTAATAAAATAAGTTAAAGATGAAGAAATCTCTATGGACTCAGTGAAAGCAGAAGTCATTGAATTCATATTTGGCAAGAGAAAAGGAGAACTTAATGCACATTTATAGGAACCTCGAGACATTTGGAATTTTATATTAGAGAGTAATCTGCAAAAATCTTAAATTTGTCCTGTCACTTAGTTTAAAATCCTTACATTTACTTATTCAAACTTAAATGCCTTTGCTGGGTGATGCTTTTGACTCCAGTGGTTTTATTTAGTTGATAATTTTATAGTGATTTCTTATCTTTTCTCATTATTTTTGAATACAGCTTTAAGGATATGTTACTTAGTATCTACAATGGTGATGTTGCATTTATTAAGATACAGAAATAGTAAATCTATGCCCTAGTTTTTTTTTTTTTTTTTTAAGAGAGATTTTTGCTATAGGGTGCATGTGCTCTCCAGAGAGAGACAGACAGAAAGTGAGAAATCATCCCCCCCTCCCCAGGAGGGATGGCTATGCTGCAGTCCCTTCTCCTCCATTCTCCTTTCGGGATCTTGGGCACATATGCACACGTTCCCAGTGTGAGGTTTAAGCCACCAGGTCTGGGACTCCAACTGTGGCTGGCTACGTGGGAATCCAGTGATGTAACCATTCCACCATCTGCTGGTCCCAGTGCCCTAGATTTTTAAATATTAAGTTAAACTTGCCCAGCTGTGGTCACGCATTCTGAATGCTGCTGCTTGGCAGGCTGAGGCCACATGGGAGGTCCTGGTTTGATTCATGCCTACTCTAAAAAGCCAGGTATGGTGTTGCATGCCCTTAGTCCCTGTCATTTGGGAGGCTGAAGTGGGACGATTGTGACACAGTGAGACCCTGTCTAAAATACCACAAACATATGGGACCAGCAGTTGGCGTAATGACTATGTCGCTGGACTCCCTCGTAGTCGACTGTGGTTCAAGTCCTGGACCCGGTGGCTTAAAACTCACGCCGGGGCGCGTGTGCGTGTGTGCCCAAGATCCTGAGAGGAGAATGGAGGAGAAGGGATTGCGGCGTGGCCATCCCCCCTGGGGGGTGATTTCTTGCTTTCTGTCTCTCTGTTTTTCTCTGTCTGTCTGGTGAGCACATACGCCCTATAGCAAAAACCTCTCCCCCCCCCCAAAAAAAAACCCCCACAAACATATACACACTACCAAAAAGTTAAAGGAAATTTAAATGCATATTTTTACTTTTGAGAGAAATCTTAGGAAGTTAGACCTAAGGAAAATGGTAACAAAAATCTAGACTATTTCTTTTTTTTTTTTTTTTGGACAGGTTTTTTGCTATAGGGTGCGTGCGCTCACCAGACAGAGAGAGACAGAGAGCTAGAAAGCGAAAAATCACCTCCTGGGGGGATGGCCGCGCCACAATCCCTTCTCCTTCATTCGCCTCTCGGGATCTTGAGCACGCACGCACACGCACCCTGCGTGAGTTTAAGCCACCGGGTCCGGGACTCGAACCGCGGTCGAATACGTGGGAGTCCAGCGACAGCCATTACGCTAACTGCTGGTCCCTAGACTATTTCATTAACTAGGGATAGTTTGAGTATATTTAGTTCTGGATTCTTCAGGTGGCTTGAAATAGCATTAACTATAGAGAGGCATGTTTATCTCAATTCTATTTAGAATATTAGGTAAGGTTCTTTTTTTTAATACTAACTTTACTGAGATATTCATGTATCATTCATTTGCCCATTTAAAGGGTACAATTCAATGGGTTTTATTAATAATATAGTCACAGAGTTGTGCAGATATCACCACTGCCTAATTTTAGAACATTTTTGTCACTTCAGAAAGAAACCTGTGTCGGGACCAGCAGGTGGTGGGATGATTAAGGTGCTGGACAGTCCCACATGGCTGACCACGGTTCAAGTCCTGGACCTGGTGGCTTGCTTTCTCACTTTGTCTCTCTCTCTCTCTTTCTCTGTCTCCCTCTGGTCAAATTAAAAAAATAAATGAACGAATAAATAAAAATAAAATAAAATAAAATAAAATAAAATCTTTAAAAAAAAAAAAGAAAGAAAGAAACCTGTGTCCATTAGCAGTCACGCCATTTTCCCTAATCCTGTCAGCCCTAGGCAACCACTAATGTACTTTCTGCCTTTATTGATCTGCTTATCTATTCTGGACATTTCATGTAGCTAGAATCATACAACATGTGACTAGTTTCTTTTTCTTTTTTTAATTAGCTAGAAGCCCCAGTCACACCCCTTTCTTCACGTTGATGTACTTTTTGTAATTCTTGGAGTAACCTCTGTGAAATGCTCCAGCAATGCCTTTAGGGGTAAAATCCCGCATCAGTATCCAGTTTGGCAGCTCCCCAAGTTTGACATCCATGAGTTTCTTCTCCTTCGCTGGTACGACTCACGCTGTCTTGGCGTCCTGGTGTCTGCTGCACAGCACATGTGGCTGGTTTCTGAGCATAATGTTTTCAGGGTTCAGTAGCATGTATCAGTACTTTATTTTTTTTCATTACTGAATAATAAATATTCCATTGTATGGATATGTCACATCTTATTTATTCAGTTCAGCTCGTTTCCATTTTTTGGCTGTTATGAGTACTGTTGTTATGAACATTTGTGTATGGATTCTTGTGTGGATGTGTTTTCATTTCTCTTGAGTATACAATCGCTGGGTCAAATGGTAACTGTTTAAGCTTTCAAGGAACTGCCAGACTGTTTTACAAAGTAACTGCCCCTTTTTACATTCCCACCTGCAATACATGAGGGTTCCAATTTCTTCACATCCTTTCCAACACTTGTTATTATCTTTCTTTTTGATTATACTACCCTAGTGAGAATGAAGTGGTGTGATAAGGCTCTGTTTGAGGGTCATAACTTTTATTTACAGTCATTAGTTAATTGTAGATACTTTTACTTGGAGATAAATTGCCAGAGTCTTTGACGATAACGAATGTCTTTGGCTTGAGGATAGAAGCTGTAAACTTTCTACTTTCCTGTTTAGTAAATAGTGGACTCAGTGGGTGGGACTGGTTAACCACATTGTGTAGTGATCAGGGTATGGTGGATGTGGGGACTTCACTATCTAAAAGGCTGTCTTCTAAGAGTATTTAACAAAAGGCAATTGTAAGCCTAGGTTACTTTTCATTTAACTCAGTTGAAACATTTCTAAAAATGTTTCAGTTGCATATTAATATTTCTTTCTCTTTTTTGGGGGAAGAGATTTTTGCTATAGGGTGCATGCACTCACTGGAAAGACAGAGGGAAACAGAGAGACAGAAAGTGAGAAATCACCCCCCAGGGTGGATGGCCACATCGTAATCCCTTCTCCTCCATTCTCCTCTTAGGATCCTGGGCACGCATGCACATGTGCCCAGCATGAGTTTAAGCCACTGGGTCCAGAACTTGAACCATGGTTGACCACAAGGGAGTCCAGTGACATAGCCATTATGCCAGCTGCTGGTCCCGTTTGCATATTAGTATTTCTAAGCACACAAGTCTGACAGATTTTAAGGACAGATTTTACCTCTCAATGACATCATTTTATATAAATATTGAGTTGGGACCAGCAGTTAGCGTAATGGCTATGTCGCTGGACTCCCACGTAGTCAACCGCGGTTCGAGTCCCGGACCCGGTGGCTTAAACTCACGCCGGGCACGTGTGCGTGTGTGCCCAAGATCCCGAGAGGAGAATGTAGGAGAAGGGATTGCGGCACAGCCATCCCCCCTGGGGGGTGATTTCTCGCTTTCTATCTCTCTGTCTGTCTGGCAAGCGCATGCGCCCTATAGCAAAAACCTCTCAAAAAAATATTGATTAGTCATTATTGTTTATTCTTATACATAAGGTATTCCTCTTCTTTTTTCCCCATTTAAGGTATTAAAGCTCTTCTATGAGGTTTAGTAAGACACATTTCAGAGTCAGCAATACTGGCTTGCTAACATTTCTGAAGTTTTTTTTTTTTTTTTTTTTTTACCTAGTTAGAAAACATTGCAAGAAACCATTGTTTGAATAAACAAAGTAAAAGTTTGGGGCCTTTATTCTATGTACAATGGATTGCCCACAATATTTTCCCACCTGATTAAGATCAGTTTTAAAATCTATTATGCTGACTTTGTACCGAGGTGGAAGGCTTACACTGGTTTGTTATACAATCTTTTAGTTGTGTGGATGGCATAATTTCCATATACAGTTACAAAAATAGCAGTTTTAGAGCCTTTTCAGTAGGATTAATGAAAAGGTGTGCATTTCTGTTTGTAATTTGGTTTGGTTCTTTTCTAATCTGTCATGGTTATGTTTGGTATTTTATCTGCCGGAATTCATCTTATTAAGATGAAGACAGAGAGTAAATAGTAAACATTTTTATTATTTCATAGGACAACAGTTTATCTTAAAATTCCAGCAATATAAAAATTTTGTGAAAATATTCTGTCAGGGTTTATGTAAACATTAGTCTCCATTTTTTTTGTTTTCAACTGAACAAGAGAAATAATCCCTAAAAAAGTAATTGAAATAAAATATTGCCAGTCTGAATAACACTAAACTTTTAAAATATAATACATCATGTAGGCCTTCTTGTGATTCTGGTGATGTAATAACTATTGATTTATTTTTTTATTAGTAGCTGAGGTAAATTATTTTTGAGGCTATTTGGAGGCCACTCTTGGAAATTTGTGCTCAGTGTCTTAAAATCGAGGTTGAGATTCTTTAACCTGGCATAGGGCCCTTCATGATTTGGTTCCAGCCCGATCATTTCTCACTCCTGTTTCTACATCCAGTCCTTCCAAGATCCCAGGTTTACGAAGTGTTCCTTGATTTCTTTTACCTCGTATCACCTTGTATTTATTTTTTTGGAGAGGTTTTTGCTATAGGGCACGTGCGCTCGCCAGAAAGACAGAGAGAGACAGAGAGACAGAAAGTGAGAAATCACCCCCCAGGGGGGATGGCCATACCACAATCCCTTCTCCTCCATTCTCCTCTCAGGATCTTAGGCACACCCGCACATGCGCCCGGCGTAAGTTTAAGCCACCGGGTCCAGGACTCAAACCACGGTCGACTACGTGGGAGTCCAGTGAGATAAACATTACACCAACTGCCGGTCCCATATCACCTTGTATTTTTGTAATGCAAAAGCTTTACCCACAGTGTACCGTGTTTCTGGTAGGTGTTTCATGTATGTTATTTGTAACTTTGGCAATTACCTTGTAATATCTCATAGTATTATGTATGTTTTACAGCTGAAAGAACTGAGGCTAGAAAGTTTTATTTCCCTAAGCCCATAACCAGACTTCAAACCCATGTATCTCTGATTAAAAAGTTCATACTCTTTTTTATCTTGTGAGCCTCTTCATGTGTCTGTATATTTGTTTTATTTTTAGATTTTCCGTAGTGCTTCAGTGTTCATATCATAGCACAAATTAGATTGATTGACTTTGGTGGACATTTGCCTTTGAAATATTCTGCTGGCATGTAATATTTTGTATAAGGTATAGATACATATTTTGGGAATTTTAGTTCTTATATATTAGTGTTTTTGAAGTAGATAAATGTCTGACTAACAATTGTTAGAAAAATATAACTCTGGGGGCTGGCAGGTGGCGTGGTTGTTAAGTCTCTGGACTCCCACATGGCTGACTGCAGTTTGAGTCTCGGGACCTGGTGGCTTGCTTTCTCACTTTCTCTCTCACTCACTCACTCTGTTCATCCCTGGTCAAATGAAATAAGTAAATAAAAATAAATAAAGTTAAATAAAATAATTCTTAAAAAATATTTGTAATTCTGATGTGGGTCTCAGTTCTGATCTAAAAATGGGTGGTACACTAGATGGTAAGGCCCCTTCCACATTTGATACCTTATTCAGCATTTCTAAAAGAGAACTGAACGAAAAGATAAATGACGCCTAGCCGACTCCAGGCAGTGATGAAGACCTGTCATAGGTGAAGCTGGGGCGTGGTATTTGAGGAAGGTAGGAAAACCAAGACCAAGGGATTATGATTTGCATAAAAATTGTCCTTGTAATAAATAAAGAGAATGTATCTCTGAGTAAAAACACTGAAACGTGGCTTGGCAGTATATGCAGAATGTTACCGGTTGGCAGGTTGAGGCCACATGGGAGCCTAGATTCCATTTCTGTCTACCCGAAAGAGCCGGATGTGATAGTAGAAGCCTGTAGTCCCAGCTCCTTGGTAGGCTGGGGCAGGAGGAATGAGACAGGACAAGACCTGTCTTATTATTTTTAAAATTAATTAGTTAATTAATGAATTAATTAATATTGTTATTTTCCACTTTGATCAGAGAGACAGAAAGAGAGAGAGAGAGGGAAAGTGAGAAAGCAAGCTACCAGGTCTGGGACTTGAACCATGGTCAGCCATGTGGGAGTCCAGCACTGTTAAACACCACACCCCCTGCTGTCCCCCCTTTTTAGAATTATTTTTACTTAACTTTATTTATTTATTTAAAATTGACCAGAGAGGGACAGATGAGAGTGAGAGAAAGAGAAGGAAAGTGAAAAAACAAGCAGCCAGGTCTGGGACTCGAACCACACTCGGCCATGTGGGAGTCCAGTGCCCTTAACTACCATGTCACCTGCTGGCCCCAAGACCCTGTCTTACACACACACACACACACACACACACACACAAATTAATCTCTGAAACTCTGGAAATTAGAGGTTTTTTTTTTTTGCATAATACTTATTAACACATCTTTTATTGATCTAGGTCAACTTTTTTCTGTTTTATGAAGCCTCACCCTCATAATATTTATAAGTATTTGAATTCTCAAGTGAAAGTTCCTGATTACATCCTGAAGGAACTTGTTATGTTGTTGTTTATCGCTAATTATTAGGACATTTTATTTTGTATTTAGCCCAAATCTACTTTTTCCCAGTATGTAGCCTTTTGTTGTTTTGCTTTCTAGAATTACATGTAATAAGTAATTATTCTTATCCTAATATCTGAAGATGACAAGGTAATATCCTGTCTCTTTTAGCATAGTTATTAAAAGCACAGACTCTGGGGACCAGCAGTTAGTGTAATGGCTATGTCACTGGACTCCCACGTAGTCGACCGCGGTTCGCGTCCTGGACCCAGTGGCTTAAACCCACGCCGTGTGTGTGTGTGTGTGTGTGTGTGTGTGTGTGCCCAAGATCCCGAGAGGAGAGTGGAGGAGAAGGGATTGCAGCGTGGCCATCCCCCCTGGGGGGTGATTTCTCGCTTTCTGTCTCTCTGTCTCTCTCTGTCTGTCTGGCAAGCGCACGCGCCCTATAGCAAAAACCTCCCCCCCCCCCAAAATAAAAGCACAGACTCTGGAGTCAGAGTGTTGGGTTCAAATTTTAATTTGATCACTTTTACCTTGTGGTCTTGGGAAAGTTATTCAACTTCTCTGTTCCTCAGGTTTTTTTTTTTTTTTTTTTTTTTTTTTTTTGAGAGGTTTTTGCTATAGGGTGCATGCGCTCGCCAGAAAGACAGAGAGAGACAGAGAGACAGAAAGCGAGAAATCATCCCCCGGGGGGATGGCCACGCCGTAATCCCTTCTCCTCCATTCTCCTCTCGGGATCTTGGGCACACACGCACACGTGCCCAGCGTGAGTTTAAGCCACCGGGTCCGGGACTTGAACCGTGGTCGACTACATGGGAGTCCAGCGACATAGCCATTACGCTAACTGCTGGTCCCCTCTGTTCCTCAGTTTTCTCACCTGTAAAACAGGACTCATAATGCAATGAGTTAAATGAGATGATCTATGTAGAAACCTTTATGATTGTATAGTATGTTGGTTCAGGACTCCCAGGAAGCAGACATTGAGATGAATATAGTAGTACAGGAGGTTTCTGGGAGATGAGGTGGAATGCTTGTGAAGGAGAAGGGGGAAGAAGCAAAACTGCAAGGGAGAGCCTTGGTCTGTGCTGTATATAGATCTGGAGAATTCTCAGCCGTCCTCACAGGGACTCCTGCACTGGGCAGAAATGGCTAGATTTCAGTACACCCACCGTGTTTACTGACTAGGACCTGCTCAAGGAAGAGTGCAGCCTCGACTGGGAAGCTGAAGTGAATTCAGAATGTAACTACACTCCTTACACCTAAACTGTAGCTTTAGTTTTTTTTGTTTTTTAAAGGAGATCCAAGTGACTGCCACTGTCCATTTCTTGTGTTGCTCAGATCATGCCTCCAAACACTTTTTATTTATTTATTTTTTAAGTTTACTTATTTCTTCTGTGAGTGATGGAGAGAAAGCCAGTCCCCTTACAAGGGTCTTGATGCTGTGATTCACCTCTAGCCTCAGCCAGCCGCAGATCACGGGCATGCATGTGCCTGGTGTGCTCAAGGAGGTCTCCAGACAGGAACCTGGAACCTTCCCAGGTAGGTCGGCCTCATAAAGTGCCACGTTTCACTGCCGTGCCACCATCCACGCTCCCTGTCCCCAAGTACTTTCTGAGGATAGGTCCTCCAGGCTTCTGTAGATCTCTCTTCCTAGTGGAAAATGTAGATGGAGATGAGATAGGCTTCAGTCCTCACCTTTGCAGCTGGTCTCTGAGCAACAACGGTTCTCCGTGTCTCCTCCTTCCACTGTGCTGGCTGTGTTGCCTCTGCCCTCAGCTCTTACTGCTGCTGACCTTGGCTATTTACCTAGTGGTATGACCCACACCCTCATTTCTGAGGGATCTGAGAACATGTTCTTCTCAGGCTGGAGTGGTTTCATTTGCATTCACAGCCACAATTGGGCAGGGGAATATCAAATGCTACCCTAGTGAATCTCTGAGTTCCACACATATTCTTTTAAGCTCTCGTTGTGTAACAGTAGCCCTACTGTTCTGAGAATGAGGGTTAATTAACTCTGCTCATAAGGTGATTTGCCTCCTGGCCCCTGGATACAGGGAGTCCCAAATGACCAGGCTGCAGCTGTAACTTACAATTTATAGTGTGTCGTGATGTGTCTCAGTGTGTCCCTTCTGGGTCCCAGGATTTCTAAACTCTTTAGAACCTAGCATTGCAGGGATAGAAAACACAAAATCCTCCAGTGGATCATTGGAAATGACAGTAAGGGGGAGCCATTTTTCCTTCTACCTCCTGGTTCTCAGTCCCATGTGTTCTTACTACTGGACACACGGCTCTTATTCAGCACCATATACTGTATTGTATATGAGAGCATACCGTTCTTGCCTTTGAACTGATTCATCAGCTGTGCCTTCAGCAGGCCATTCCAATACTCAGTAAGACTGGTTACTTTTATATGGACCCATTAAGGATATAACCACTGGATCTCATAGTTATGGGCCTACTACCAAAAAAATCTTTCACTGTGAAGTGTCTCCCTTGGTTAGGTTCCATGTCTGTGGATTAGACATGGTAACTGAACATTATTTACTTAGTGCTGCTGGCTAAGGAAAACCCATACTTGGGATAATTGTCCATTCCTGTGTGAGAATCAATCACTGGCCCTTCCAAGATGAAGGGGATACAGTTTCCCACCTAGTAACCTGTTGGTCTGCTTAAGGAACAGTACTACATTGGGGCTTGGTGTTAGTTTCTGTTAGTTGTAGGCTGGATGCTCAAAGTGGGCCTTCCTTCTTTGCCTTCATCTCCATTTTTGCCACGGTGACCTCTCCAATTATATCCATATTATGCCAGTTCTGGGGTGACTAATGTCAACTGCCTGAGTCATTTTTTTTCTACGTGGCTGGTTAGTGTCTCTTTTGCATTAGGTTTTTTCTTTTCTTTTCTTTTTTTTTTGAGAGAGAGATTTTTGCTATAGGGTGCATGCACTCGCTGGAAAGACAGACAGCGAGCAATCACTCCCCAGGGGAGATGGCCACACCACAATCCCTTCTCCATTCTCCACTCAGGATTTTAGGCATGCACGCACATGCGCCTGATGTGTTTTAAGCCACTGAGTCTGGAACTTGAACCGTGGCGGACTATGTGGGAATCCAGCAACTTAACCATTACACCATCTGTTGGTCTCTGCTTTAGGTGTTTTCTGGTGGGC
The DNA here is from genome assembly GCA_026018925.1 of Tupaia tana. NCBI lineage: Eukaryota > Metazoa > Chordata > Mammalia > Scandentia > Tupaiidae > Tupaia > Tupaia tana. Next base: position 23,111,705 of record JAKSZU010000004.1, read on the forward strand.
ATTCACACATGGAGCAGAGGTTTTCATGCTTTGCACCTAGTCCCATATGTTTACTCATTTGCCTCCATCCATACCTCTTGCCTCTGTCTCACTCTTTTTCATTAAAAGCCTCTAACGAGCTGGCCAGTTCATTTGCCATTAGCCTAAGAGTCCATGTATATCCTCACCCTAGGCCACACTTTTGTTTCTGCGCAAAATATAACCAGGTGCACCACTCGAAGCTCTACCAGTGGAATATTTTCCCTTTCCACTGTCAAGGTCACCCTTAAGTGTGGATGTAATGAAGCTGTTTACTTTCAGCTTGCATTTGCTTACCGAGCTGACCTACTTAAAAGCTAAGCTTTTTTTTTTTTTTTTTAAATAGTTATTTATTTATATATTTTCAATTTGACCAGAGAGAGGAGAGGGAGGGAGAAAGTGAGAAAGCCAGCTGCCAGGTCCGGGACTTGAACCATGGTCAGCCATGTGGGAGTCCAGCACCTTTAACCACCGTGCCACCTCGTGGCCCCAAAACCAAGCTTTGGCTTTGTTCCTTCTCCTTAAATTGGTCATATATGATCCCACAAACAGCTAGAGATGTCAGCTGAGGAAGAGGTGCTGGTACATATGTGGAGGGTGTCAGGAAAGTCTTGACTGTCTGCTTATATAGCTTACTTGCACCCTTGGATTCTATTTCTGTGTGATTATTATTATTTTTTGGAGAGGTTTTTGCTATAGCGTGTGTGCGCTTGCCAGAAAGACAGAGAGACAGAGAGACAGAAAGAGAGAAATCATCTCCCAGGTGGAATGGCCATGCCTCGATCCATTCTCCTCTATTCTACTCTTGGGATCTTGGGCACGCTTGCACACACGCTTGGCGTGTGTTTAAGCCACAAGGTCTGGGACTCAAACTGCAGTCAACTACATGGGAGTCCAGTGACATAGCCATCACACCAACTGCTGGTCCCTTCTTATTATTTTTTGAATTGCCAGAGGGTGCATGTAAGAGAGAGAGAGAGAGAGAGGTCCTCCCCTCCCACCACCATGGGGTGTAGTCCTCAATTTCTCTATCTTGCCAAGAATTAGGACGTGCAAGCATACACACTCAGTATTTTTTTCAAGTCTCCAGGCCCAGGATTTGAACTGTGGTTGGCCATGTGGGATTCCATTTTCTATGTATAGATATCCTTAACCTCTGTGCTATCGGCTGGCCCTTGGTTCAGTTCTAGATGTGCTGCTTCCATCTTACAGTGGATTGCTGCTGACCTCACCTGGCTCACACTTGGAGAGTTCTAGTGATTGTAGCTTGTTATGGAAAGTCTGGCACATGTACCTGAAAATCAAAATTGTATCTCTTACCAGAGCCAAATAGCATACTAGGAGCAGTTTTTCTAATAGCATGACTTTCCTGCAGAACTCCAGGTCCTGAATTGTGATCTTCAGTTGGGGCTTGCTGTAAACTTCATACTGCATCTTTCCCAACCATTTATACATAACTCCAGCAGCATGGGAACTGCTTGGACTATAGGCTGAGCTTGCTGTAAAGTTGTTTGCCCACTCAAGGCTGGCAACCTTTCATGTCATCCAGTGTATGGGCCACAGTGATACTCCCATGTGTAGAATGTGTTACCTCTAGAATCTAAAGAAGCCTACTAGACATTGTGTTTTCTTTTTTGTAGTGTGAAATGCAAACAGCAGTAATTTGTTTTTTGCTTTGGAGGGAATGTGTTGATGTGACTCTGACCACTGAACTCTTAAAATTTCACTAAAGGGACAGCAGGTGACGTGGTGGTTAAGGTGCTGAACACCCACATGATTGACCAAGGTTCGAGTCCCAGACCCAGTGGCTTGAAACTCACATTGGGCTAGTGTGTGTGTGTGTGTGTGTGTGTGTGTGTGTGTCCAAAATCCCAAGAGGAGAATGGAGGAGAAGGGATTGCAGGGTGGCCATCCCCCCAGGGGATGATTTCTTTTTGTCTGTTTTTCTTTCTCTTTCTCTCCTATGAGCACACATGCCCTATAGCAAAATCTCTCAAAAAAAAAAAGTAAAATTCAGCTTGCTAGTCATTTCTTGCTCATCTTGTAAGATCATATGATGTCATTGATGTCCTTGACCAAATTGTTGTTCTGAGTCCAGATCTCTTCAGACTATATGTATTTTTTCCTCCAGACTGACTGAGTTTAAATCTGCTCCTGCCCCTCACTTCAGACTATATATATACATTTTTTTTAAAGAGAGATTTTTTTGCTATAGGGTGAATGCACTCACCAGAGAGAGGGAGAAAGTGGAAAAAAATCACCCTCCGGGGGAACGGCCATGCCACAGTCCCTTCTCCTCCATTCTCCTCTCAGGATTTTGGGCAGGCATGCACACACACCCGGCGTGAGTTTTAAGCCATTGGGTCCATACTCAAACTGCATGGTCAACTACATGGGAGTCCAGCAATGTAACTATATGCTATCAGCTGGTCCCCAGGCTATATTTTGATAGAGGAAAATTGGGCTAGCCTTATAACCTTGTGGTTAACAGAGCAGGATCCCATTCATGGACTGGGAATTTCACTGCTGAGTGGTTCTGTGGACCAGTGGACCCATTGCAAGCTAGAGGAAAATTAACATAGTGCTGGGCTAGCCTCATAACCTTGTGGTTAACAGAGCAGGATCCCATTCATGGACTGGGAACTTGATTGCTGGGTGGTTCTGTGGCCAGCATTTCAATTTATGACTGTTTACTGAAATAGGGCCATGTTGTGACTCCAGTTTTCTGGATAGCATTGCTCAGACTCTCAGACTCCCTTGAAATGTCTAGGTATTTTCCTTTTCCCACTACTCGTCCAGTCACTTGATGGAATGGCCATAGATACCCTTGGGGAAGGAAGGACTGGAGAATCATTTTGTATATAAAATTAGTGGGTCGGGATCTGAAAACTGGTTCAGGTGCAGGAACTGGGCAAGGGATAATGGCTCTTTGTTGGGACAGTCACCTTCAGCCTTCTGCTCATCTATTCTTGCTTTGTTTTGATTCTGTGTATTAAGCAGCACTGTTGTTTACCACCTATTTTTCTCATAATGACACTATATTCTGTTACCGACCTCCACCGTTCCCGGAGCAGCCTTATTGGCTGTCTCCTACCATGTCAGTCATGATGATAAATTGGTTTACTAGCCTCTGGTGTTTAAGTGCCACCACTGGGCTGCTGTTTCTGCAGAGCTCTATCATCCTACTGCTGACAGTGAGCCAAACTCTGACAGCCGCTCCTTCAGAGAACTGTCACTGGACTTCTTAGTGATGCAGGTGACCCTCTCTCCAGCATATTACTGATGACCTTGGTGAATGGCCTTCTTCACTTAACAGCTCTGACATGCTCACTTTCCTGAGTCTTTTAACCCTTTCTAACATTCTCTGCCATGTCAGTTCAGACGTTTCAACCTCACTCAGTGTGAGCCATCACTGTTTCCAGGCTTCTAGAAGCCACCCTGCCAATGAGTTTATACCACCCCCAGGACCTTCATATCTTGAGACACTACTTACTCTCTGCAGTGAATTCTACTGTAATCAGTCTGATGTATCTGCCTCCTTGATTAAGTATCATCAGGATCTAACACCGTAGATATTCCCCAGATCTTGCTGGTTTACACTGGCTAATTTTTTTTTTTTTTTTTGATAAGAGAGAGAGAGAGAAAGGTAGAGATAGATAGGCACTATTGACAGGGTCTGGCCATGTTGCGGTCCTCACGACCAGCCTCCTAGTTAGCTAGAACCACAGCTGTACACCATCATACTGGGCTTATTTAGGTTTCTTTTCCTGGAACCAAACCTAGCCCTTCCATGTGGCCTCAGTCACTGTGCTGTGGTGTCCTTCCATTTGCACCATTGCGGCTGGCCTACACAGTTCTTACAGGTTCTTTCAGGTATATAATCCTTGTTTTCTGTATTAGGCCCAAGATGTTCCTGATAGGATTAACATTAGTTAATATTATGGCTTCCAGGATTGGAGATGGGGGCAGATTCAAGGGGAGCCAGTGTTGCCGTGCTGGGGGTTGCCATGCAGGGTGTTGCCGTGCAGGGTGTTGCTGAGCAGGGTGTTTGCCGTACAGGGTGATGCTGAACTGGGTATTGTCTCTGAAGTGTGTTTCTTCAGTGGGGAGTGTAAACTCATTCCACCAGACTCAGACGGTTCGAAGACAATGTATGGGGGAACCATCTTAGGTATCCTTATCCTATCTATCAGGCTTCTAGTTTTCCAAACCAGAACCCTGACCTTGTCATAACAAGGCTTGGCTGAACATTCAGTTATTTATTTATTTTTAAGTATTATTTATTTAATTTAATTCCATATGTTATTATTATTATTACTTAATTTGACTATAGAGAGACAGAGAGAGAAGAGAGAGGGAAAGTGAGAAAGCAAGCCATCAGGTCCGGGACTCAAACTGCGGGACTCAAACTGCGGTTGGGCCATGTGGGAAACCAGCAGTGAGAAAGCAAGCCATCAGATCTGGGACTTGAACTGTGGTTGACCATGTGGGAAACCAGCACCTTTATTTATGTTTTTAATTTTTATTTTTAAAAAATAATTATTTATTTAATTTTATTTATTTATTCACATACTTTTTTTTTTTTTTTTTTTTTGCTATAGGGCGTGTGCGCTCGCCAGAAAGACAGAGAGAGACGGAGAGACAGAAATTGAGAAATCACCCCCTAGGGGGGATGGCCACGCTGCAATCCCTTCTCCTCTTGGGATCTTGGGCATACAGCATACATGCACACGTGCCCAGTGTGAGTTTAAGCCACTGGGTCTGGGACTCAAACGGCAGTCGGCTACATGGGAGTCCAGCAACATAGCTATTATGCCATCTGCTGGTCCCTCACTCACATATTTTAATTGGACCAGAGAAAGACAGAGACATAGAGAGGAGAGAGGGAAAAAGAGAAAGCAAGCCACCAAGTCCGGGACTCGAACCGTGGTTGGCCATGTGGGAGTGTCCAGCGCCTTAGCCACCATGCCACCTGCTAATCCCCAGGAAACCAGCGTCTTTAACCACCGTGCCACTTGCCGGCCCTAGCATTCAGTTTTCTTTGAGGCAATGGTCTTTAACCATTCTGAGTTTGCTCCTCATCTTTTACCGCCCTCCCACAGTAGATGATGACTTCTTTGTGATCTGTGTAGTAGCCCTCTCTCCTTCACAGCTTAGTTTTCAAGTGTTTGTTAGCTGCCCTCTCTAGGGAGTCAGTGCAGCATAATCTCCAGCCAATTCCGTTGTCTTTGTATGCATTGTGTTCCCCTCACACTTTCAAACGTCATAATCTTTGCACCAGTCGGTGTTTCTGAGAACACTCTCTCAAGTTATAACTTGTAAAAGTGTTAACACTGAGGCTAGCAGTTATCTTGGTGGTCAAGGTGCTGGATTCCCACATGGCTGACCGTGGTTTGAGTCCCGGACCCAGCAGCTTGAAACTCAAGCTGGGTATGTTTGCATGCATGCCCCAAAATCTCAAGAGGAGAATGGAAGAGAAGGGATTGCAGACTAGCCATTCCAACTGGGGGTGGGGGGGGGGTGTTTCTCACTTTCCCTCTCTCTGTTTCTCTTTTTTCCTCCCTCTAGCCAGTGCACACACCCTATGGCAAAAACCTACCAAAAAAAAAAAAAAGCTGTTAACATGTGGGCTATCAGTTTGTGCCAAGGACTGTCCATGACTCCATATATCACCTGAGATGAGATCCTCCTGGCCAGTCAGATAATGTGATCTGGTTTCCAACCCCCATCTTACCTCCTGCTTTCTCCGTCCTTCTCTGCTACCAGCTCAACCAGTTTGAGCCCTTCGGGAAGCAGATGTTGAGAAAGGAATGCAAGAAGTATATGGCACGGGGAGGAATCCGTGAAAGGAAAGTGAGAGGAGACAGAATTGTCAGGAAGAGCCTCAGTGGGATGAAATCTGCCAGTCTCTGACAACCCAGTGAAGATACCAAAGCAAACATTGTCTGTTAGAGGAGTTCTGCATTGGACAGAAATGGCCACGCCTCAGTGTCCATGCTGTAATCACTCACTGGCTAGGACTGCCCAGGAAGAGCCAGGCCTCAGGTGGAAAACTGGGAATTCTGAAGGGACTGAAGTTGGAGGCTGTCTGCTGACCACTTGCTTAGCAGCTTATTGGCAAGTTCTGCGTTTGTGTTTAAAAAAGCCAAACGGGCTGACCTAGTAGCACAGAGGTTAAGTACTCTGCGTTTGGAGCCATATCCCACATGGGTGACTGCAGTTTGAGTTGAGTCTTGGGCACAGTGCTTGAAAATCATGCCAGGTGCATGTGCACATGTGCCCCAAATCCTCATAGGATGGAAAAATGGAGGAAAGAGAATTAGGCCAGACCACACCCCATTGAGAGGTGCTTTCTCTGAGTCTCTTTTTCTGGTGAACTCATATGCCCTCTGGCAATTAAACAAATAAACTCACATTAAAAAAATTAATTTTAATAAATAAGAATAAAAAGATCCAAACTCTTGAATTATTTTTCATAGAAAAAAATCAGGAAATAGGCTAATTTAATCTCAGGCTGATGAACCTTGTAATCCTTGAAGGCTGGTACAAGTGATTTATCCCCGTGGCTACCACATGTCAGTACTAAGCAGATGTTGGGTATTATTATTGTGATCTTATGATTACATTTTGCTAAGTTGCTTTTATCCTTTATAAGTAAAAACTTCTAGACATTGGGGCTGGTAGGTAGCGTGGTGGTTAAGGGCACTGAACTCCCAAATGGCCAACTACAGTTCGAGTCCCAGACCTAGTAGCTACTAGTAGCTTTCTCACTTTCTCTCTCTCTCTCTCTCTCTCTCTCTGTCCCTCTCTGGTCAAATTTAAATACATAAATAAATAAACAAATAAATAAACAAACTTAAATAAAATAATTCTTAAAAAAACTTCTAGAAATCTTTCTCATGAATGTGTTTTTGTCAATATGTGACATAAGTTTGGTACTTGGTATGGCACATAGTAGGTGCTCTGAATGTTGATTGAGATGAACTGTGCAGTTTGATCAGTACAGTATGAAACATGATAATCTCCCCCCCCCCCCCCCCCCCCCCCGTTCTAGATACTGCTGCTTCTTTTTTATTTCTTTTTAGGCTATTGTTATAACAGGCTATTGTTATGTGATCCTCTGACCTCCTGAGTAACTAGGACCACAGGTACATGCCACCACATCTGGCTTTTGGAGCGGGCTGGGAATCAAACCTAGGCCTCCATGGGGCCTCTGCTGAGAAGCAGCATCTGACTCCTAGTGCATCCTTCCCATGGCCAGGTCTCTGGACATTTCTACTAGTGTAGCTTGAGGTTTCGCTTTAGCTTGATTCTCTATGACTTTTTTCTATAACAATTATTTCAGTTGTTTGCATCTTTTTATTTATTAAATTATATTTAAATTTATTAATTTCTTATTGAATACATTTTATATATTAATTAAATTATTTATTTACTTTCTCCTTTAGCACAGGTCTCTCAAAACACAAGTGCAGAACCATCTCTATAAAACATTATTAGGTAGTTTTTAGTTCATTATTCTAATTTCATTAGATCTTTCGAATACTGATTCTTTGATTCAGCAGATCCAACTGTCACACTTTTCTTTATAGAGTACCACAGATTTTAGCATTGTACCGTAAATACCACATCCAAATCATTAATAAAAATGTTGAACAGGATAAGATCAAGTATCAAGCTCTCGCTAGGCCCACCATTGCTTTTGCATGTTGCTGCAGTTGTCTGCACAATAAAAAGTACATACTGAAATTTGTGTCATAGTAGATGTGCCTTCAGATAGGTATCTATAATCAACACTATTTAACCTGTTAGGAATTAACCTTATTGATATTTGACCCAAGTTTCAAAAGATAAGAGACTTTATCAAACAAATACCTTGTAGAAATCTAGTAGAAATTAGTGAGGCATTGAGGCAAAAACAGAAATGAAGATATTTGGCATGTCTTAGTGAATTTATTTGGTTAGCAGTGGTTGTTGCTTTTCTTTCTTTTTATATTTTATATTTTTTTTAGTTTGTTATAGGGCACGTGCACTAGAGAGAGAGAAAAACAAGTGAGAAATCACCACCTGGGGAGATGGCCACACCAGGATTCCTTATCCTGCATTCTCCTGGAAGGATTTTGGCCATGTACACACACGGATCCAACATGATTTTCAAGCCACTAAGTCCAGGACTCTTAACTGCAAAGTCAGCCGTTTGAGATCCTAGTGCCTTAACCTCTATACCACCTGCTGGCCTGGTTGTTTTTCTTTCTAAATAAGTGCTTGCTTTGACTTTCGTCTGCCAGTAATCAGCTGGGTGACCTTGGGAAAGTCACTCAGCTTTTCAGAACTTGAGATTCCTTACTAGTAAAAATATATAATATGATTAGTAAGTTCATAGAGACAGAAAGAAGAGTGGTAGTTGTCAGGAGCTGAGGAGAGGGGTAAATGGGTGTTATTGGTTAATGTTATTGGTAAGAGTTCCAGTGGGAGGATGAGAAAGTTCTGGAGATGGTTGAAGATGATGGTTGCACAACAGTGTGAATGTCTTTACTGCCACTGTACTGTACATTTGAACTGCTAAATTTTATGTGTATTTTACTACAATTAAAAAATGCATAAAATCTGGGACAAGCAGGTGGCATATTGGTTACTTGACTGCAGTTCGAGTCCTGGCCCTGGCAGCTTAAACTCATGCCAGGTACATGTGCATGCGTGCTCAAAATCCCAAGAGCTGCATGGAAGAGAAGGGATTGCAGTGTGGCCATCCCCCCTGGGGGGACGTGATTTCTCACTTTCTGTCTTTCTGTCCCTCTCTGTCTCTCTGGCAAGCTCACACACTCTATAGCAAAAATCTCTCTAAAAAAACAAATCCAAAAAACAAATTAAGAGCAGGCCAATATTGAAAAGTAATAGCAGTAATGTTAAGGAGCTAGTGGACTCTTGTTTCTAATGATACAAATATAATTTTTAAAAAATCAGGCTTAATGGTAAGACACTAAAAGGATTCCCTTTGCAGTCGAAAGCAAAAGAAAATTTCTATCACCATTTTTGGAGAAACTACCAATGAAATTAGACAAGAAGGAAGAAAGGAAGGACATAATTAGAAAAAAAAAGATAACCAACTTAATGGCAGTGGGGGCACTGAATTCCTTCAACTATGAGTTTGAGAAATAGAAGTCCTTCTGGAAGGATAACAAGATCCCTCAACAATCTGACACACAGGGTTGTGTGTTTGCTCCATGTGCACATGCATGTGAATGTGTGGAAGGAAGCAGTAAATCAGTTGAAATCTGAGAACAAAACCTGATTGAATTAAAGTTCACAGAATCACTGTTTCTCAAGAATGGGTAATTGAGAGACATAGGACATCATGGGGTGTGTGTATCTGAACCCAACCATCTGCCAACTTCAGTCAGCACTTACTGTTCTGTGTAAGATGAACGAAGAGATAGGCATCTAAATAATAATGCAAACTTTATTGTCTTCTAGGCTGTTATCAGTTGTTGGAGAGTAGGAAGCATATCTGAAATCTTCCCTAGCTTCTCTCCTTCGAATTCCCCTCTGCTACTCAGGTCTTTTTAAACTCTTGTTAGAAGTAGCAGTATGTATATACATTTTTAATTTCATACTGTTAAAGTAGTTTTCTTTTTTTTAGAACTATTTATTTAATTCCATTTATTATTATTACTTTTAATTTGACCAGAGAGAGACAGAGAGAAAGGTAAAAATGGATAAAGCAAGCCACCAGGTGCAGGACTCAAACTGTGGCTGGCCATGTGGGAATCCAGCACCTTTAACCACCACACCACCTGCCAGCCCCAAAGTAACATTTGTATGGAAAAAGTGACTGACTTCAAGTATGAACAACTATGTAAGTGCTTTCTTGAGACAACTGTTGCACTTAGGTCTGCCACTGAAGTGCCTTATTCATTCTTCTCATTTGGTCACACAGTATATTCAAAGGACGTTTTCTCAAGAGTTGAGATTTAACAAAGTTAATAATTTTTATTGCCTCATCAATCAAGTGAAACTGGCATTTTTTAAAAACTGAGAGCGCATGGCAGTGAAGAATATGACTGTTAGCACAATTTCCTCTTCTTGCCTTGCTTTGTGCTAAGGTACTAGCAGTCCTACCCACCACTGCTTTTGCACTGTTGCTGCAGTTCTTGGCACAGTGAGAAAAAGAAAGCTGAAACTTATGTCTTAATATTATTAATGAAAAATTTTTTGACCTTGTATAACTAAAGCATCTCAATGGATTTCCAGGAGTCTGTGAACCACTAGAGTAATCTAAACTCATCCCATTTTGTGTTTGAGTGCTTTCAAGCAACCTGAACTTTACCTTATGTTGATAAGATTACCTGGCTGGGGATTGGTCCCATAGCCTAGTGATAAAAGGAGCTGGATCCCACATGGCCAACCGTGATTCAGATCCCACCCCAGCAGCTTGAAAAACACACTGATGGGACCAGCAGATGGTGTAATGGTTACACTGCTGGACGCCCATGTAGTTGACTGCAGTTCGAGTCCTGGACTTGCCAGCTTGAAACTCACACCAGGTGTGTGTGCGTGCGTGCATGCATGCCTAAAATCCCGAGAGGAGACTGGAGGAGAAGGGATTGCGGTGTGATCATCCCCCCCAGGGGTGATTTCTTGCTTTCTGTCTCTCTGGCAAGCTCATGCGCCCTATTGCAAAAACCTCTCTCAAAAAAAAAACAAAAGAAAAACACACTGGTTATATGTGTTGTAGGTTTTTGCCATAAGGCCATGTGTGCACACTGTAGAGAGACAGAGGGAAGTGAGAAATCACTTCCAGGGGATATGGCCACATTGCAGTCCTTCTCCATTCTCCTCCTGGGATTTTGCGTGTATGTGCATGTTTGACTTTTAAGCTGCCGGGTCTGGGACTCGAACTACAATTGACTATATGGGAGTCCAGTGTTTTAACCACTATACCACTGCTAGCCACTTATTATTATTTTAGATTTTTGCCATAGGACATGTGTCCTCACCAGAGAGAGAAAGAGAAAGAGAGAGAGAAGGAAAGTGAGAAATCACTCTCCAGAGGGTATGGCCATGCCACAATTCCTTCTCCTTCATTCTCTTCTTGGGATTTTTGGGCATGCATGTGCATGCACCTGGTGTGATTTTCTTTGACAGGTTCGGGACTCAAATCGTGGTTGGCCATTTGGGTGTCCAACACCTTAACTACCATGCCACCTGCTGGCCCCATTTATTATTTTTTTTTAATAAGAGAGGTATCTCTCTCTCTCTCTCTCTCTCTCTCTCTCCTTTTTTTTTTTTTTTTTTTTTTTTGAGAGGTTTTTGCTATAGGGCATGTGTGCTCACCAGAAAGACAGAGAGACAGAAAGTGAGAAATCACCCTCCACAGGGGATGGCTATGCCACAATCCCTTCTTTTCCATTTTCCTCTCGGGATCTTGGGCATGCATGCACACATGCCCATGTGAGTTTAAGCCACAAGGTCCGGGACTCAAATCACAGTCCACTACATGGGAGTCCAGTGACACAGCCATTATGCCAACTGTTGGTCCCTAGAGAGGTATCTTTTTTTTAAAAAAAAAATTTTTTATTGCCAGATGTATATGATGTATGTGTCGGAGAGAGCTCGTGTGTGTGTGTGTGGGGGGGGGAGGAGAAAGGATTCCTCAATGGAGTATGGTTACATCACAATCCTTTTTTCTCCATTCCTTCTTCCATCAAGATTCTTCACATTTACTCTGCATGTTTTTCAAGCCACCTAGGGCTGGAATTCAAACAGTAGTTCGTCATATGGGATCTGGTGCCCTTAACTTTTGAGTTATGGGGTGCTGGGAGGGGAGAGAGAGAGAGAGAGAGAGAGAGAGAGAGAGAGAGAGGAGAGGAAGGAGAGGGAAAAAGAGAGAGAAAGAAAAGGGGGAGAGGTAGTTGCTGACATAGTCTCACCATATTGTGATCCTTTCTGTCCCAACCTCCTAGTCATCTAGGACCACGCTGTGTGCCTCTATATAGTAGGCCTATTTAGGTCGGGTTGGGAACCTCTTGTGGGACCATCTTCATGTGGTACTGCCTTCCTGGTGTCTGCTCTGTGCCTGGGTCATGACTGCTTTCATTTAGTGTAGTCTTTATGTAAGAAAATTGATACAGTCTCATAAATCAAATTAGAAAAGAAAAATTAAGTTCGTGTAACAGACTAGATTCTTTTTTTTTTTTTAATGATTTTATTTAACTTCACTTATTTTAATTTGACAAGAGAGGGACAGAGTAAGTTTGAAAGTGAGAAAGCAAGCCACTAGGTCCAGGACTTGAACTGCATTCATCCATGTGGGAGTCCAGTGCCCCTAACCACCACACCTGCTGGCCCCCAGACTAGATTCTTTAGTAGCAAATTCTAGATGGAGTATTGAGATTCTTATAGTATATTGAAATTTTGTTTTACTGATTTTTGCTGGAACGAACTGGCTGTTGCTTAGCCCAGATCTGACCCCCACCCCATGAACTCCTCGATCTCTCTACTGTTCTTCCCCACACATGACCTGTTCTTTGTCCTTGATAATATTTCCTGTGTTGGCATTGTTCTTCCCCCAGATATTCTCCAGGTTGCTCACTGATGTTCTGGTTTTGATGTAAATACCACCTCTCAGTATTTACTTCCTTGGCAGCCCTATCTAAAATTGTAACCCTCAATCTCTCTTCCTTTATTTTTCTCCTTAGCATGTATCATCTAGCTTCACATGTATTTTACATGTTTACCTTATTATCTATTTCCGTCCATTAAATGTCCGCGACATGATGGTCAGGGTTCTTGCTTGTCTATTTGATTGTTTCATCTCAACTGTTTAGACCTGTACCTGGAACTTAGTAGGTGGTCAGGTGTTGGTTGAATGAGTATTTGTATAAATATGGACTACGTGGAGGTTTTTATTGTATTTCTATTTTTAGGAGGTGTGATAAAAAATCATACTGTTAGAAAGTTTTTGTAACCTAGCTCCTTGTTAGTTCGATATTCTCAAATTGGTTATGGCAAATACAGAGTAAGTATTTGTTGAATGGATTTGTCAGTCACGAAAGCTCAATTTTTTTTTTTCTGCAGGATTCTCGTTATGTGATGTAATAGTTTTATACATTGAAACAGTTCAGAGTTTTGATTTTTTATTTCAGGTTTTACTTACGAAGATTAAAAGAACACTTCTTTGCTCTTTTTAAAAAATTCTTCCAAATCCTGTTTTTAAAGTTTATTTCTTCATGAGTGAGAGAAATGAGAGAGAAAGAGAAAGAGACTGTACCCTAACATGGTTTTGATGTCTTGATCCACCCTCAGGTTCAGTCAGCCCCATGTCAATGGCTTGCATCTATCCAGTGTCCTCAGGGAGGTCTCCAGATGCAAACCTGGAATCATCCCTTGTGGGTCAGCCTCACAGAGCATTCCATTTTACGGTTGTATCACCATCTGGCTTCCCCTGTATTTTAAAAATACGGTTCAGAGGCCAGGAGGTGGCATAGTGATTAAGGTGCTGGACTCCCACATGGCGGACTGCGGTTCGAGTTCTTGACCTGGTGGCTTGAAACTCACACCGGGTGTATCTACGTGCATGCCCAAAATCCCAAGAGGAGAATGGAGTAGAAGAGGTTGTGGTGTGGACATTCTCCCCCACAGGGTGATTTCTCACTTTCTCTCTGTATCTCTGGTGAGTGCCACACACCCAGTAGCAAAACTCTCCCTCAAAAAAAAAAAAAAAAAAAAAAAAAAAAAAAAAAAAAAAAAAAAATTGCGGTTCAGAGTTTTTCTTTTCTTTTTTTGGGGGAGAGGTTTTTGCTCTAGGGCATGTGTGCTTGCCAGAGAGACAGAAAGGGAGAAATCAACCCCCCCCCCCCCACCTCCAGCGGGATGGCCACGCCGCAATCCCTTCTCCATTCTCCTCTCGTGCTCGCACGCACACACACATGCCTGGCATGAGTTTAAGCCACTGGGTCTGGGACTCAAACTGCAGTTGACTGCATGGGAGTCCAGTGGAACAGCCATTATGCCAACTGCTGTTCCCTGCAGTTCAGAGCTTTTTCTATGAAGCCTCATCAGATAATTCTAAGTTGTAATGACTTTCTCATTGTTGTTAGGTGTTTGCCATAGTGACTACATTTACTGGAGAGAGAGGGAAAGTGAGAAATCACCCCCTGGGGGATGACCACATCACAAACCCATCTCCTCCATTTTCCTGTTAGAATTTTGGGCATATAGGTTCATGTGCCCAGCCTGATTTTTAAGATACCAGATCCGGAATTCTAACTGTGGTCAGCCATGTGGGAGTCCAACACCTTAACTGACATGCCACCTGCTGGTCACAAGTTGTAATGACTTTTGTTTTCTTTTAGTTTTTATTAATATTTGTGCATCTGTTACAGTTTTTAAAGAATTATTTGTTTAATTTGATTTATCATCATCATTATTATCTTTTAAAAAGCTTACTATAGGGAACCAGCAGTTAGCGTAATGGCTATGTCGCTGGACTCCCATGTAGTCGACCGCGGTTCGCGTCCGGACCTGGTGGCTTGAAACTCACGCCGGGTGCGTGTGCGTGCGTGCCCAAGATCCCGGGAGGAGAATAGAGGAGAAGGGATTGCGGCATAACCATCCCCCCTGGGGGGGGATTTCTCGCTTTCTGTCTCTCTGTCTCTCTCTGTCTGTCTGGTGAGCGCACGTGCCCTATTGCGAAAACCTCTCAAAAAAAAAAAAAAAAAAAAAAGCTTACTATAGTTCATATGTGCTCACCAGAGAGAAAGAGAGAGGGAAAGTGAGAAAGCAAACTGTCAGGTCTGAGACTTGAATCACAGTCAGCTATGTGGGAGTCCAGTGTCTTAACCACCACACTACCTGCTGGTCCCATATCTGTTACATTTTAATTAATTAATTAACTAATTAATTAACAAATTAATTTTTAGAATTTTTTGCTATAGGGCTTGTGTGCTTTCCAGCAAGACAGAGAGAAACAGAGACAGAAAGTGAGAAATCCTCCCTACCAAGGGAGGTTGGCCACGCCACAATCCCTTCTCCATCTTCCTCCTAGGATTTCGGGAATGCATGCACACATTTCCGGCAGGAGTTTTAAGCCACCAGGTCCAGGACTCGAACCATGATCAACTATGTGGGAGTCCAGTGACCTAACCATTATACCATCTGCTGGTCCCCATCTGTTATATTTTAATGTCATGTGATATGTCTGAATGCTGACCTTTATTTTTTATTTTGTTACTTAATTTTTCACGAGCATATGGTTTTCTGATACTCTCCTCGTATTTATCCTTAAGCTTTTTATTAATATTATTATTATATTTTAATTGCTAGAGTTTGTGTGCTGACCAGAAAAAGACAGAAAGAAACACAAAGAGAGAAAAAAGCATCTCCCAATATGGTATGATCATGTCTCAATCCCTTTTCCTCCATTTCTTCCTGTATGGAGTTTGGGCCTGCACATGTATGTCGTGTGATTTTAAGCTGCTATAGCCAGATTTGTATGCAGTTGTCCATGTAGGACCTGGGTTTGTATGCACAGTACTTAACCCCTATACCTGCCCTATCCTTAAACTTTTTTTTTTTTTAAGCGGGAGATTTTTGCTATAGGGTGTGTACACTCACTGGAGAGACAGCAGAGACAGAGATAGAAAGTGAGAAATCACTCCCTCCGGGGGGATGGTTACACTGCAGTCTTTTCTCCTCTATTCTCCTCTTGGGATTTTGGGCACGCACGCACAAGTGCCTGGTGTGAGCTTTAAGCCACTGGGTCGGGGACTCAAACTATGTGGAGTCTAGCGATATAACCATTACACCATCTGCTGGTCCCTCCTTAAGCTATTTAAAACAGGAGGAAGGGAACCAGCAGTTGGTGTAATGGCTATGTTGCTGGACTCCCACGTAGTCGACCGCGGTTCGTGTCCTGGACCCGGTGGCTTAAAACTCATGCTGGGTGCGTGTGCGTGTGTGCCCAAGATCCCAAGAGGAGAATGGAGGAGAAGGGATTGTGGCGTGGCCATCCCCCCGGGGGGTGATTTCTCGCTTTCTGTCTCTCTGTCTCTGTCTGTCTCTCTGGCAAGTGCACGTGCCCTATAGCGAAAACCTCTCCAAAAAAAAAAACCAAAAAAAAAAGGAGGAATATATTATATTATAGTTTTTAGTAGCAACTAATAAAGTACTTTATGTTTATTCGTATATTTATTTATTTAACTAATAGTTATTGACCCTTTTCCCCTTGTAAGACTGAGCTGAAGTGCTGAAGATAGAAGGAGGGATGAGATGTGTTTTTGGCATGAAACCATAGTCTTGTGGTTAAAGGAGCCGGATCCCACAGGGTCAACTGTGGTTGGAATACCAGCGTTGGTGGCTTGAAAAGCACACTGGGCATACGTGTGTGCCCCCAAACCCAACAAGGCGAAGAAACAGAAGAGGAAGGAGCAGTGTGACCATGCCCCATTGGGGTGTGCTTTCTCCCTCTTCTCTCTCCGTTTCTCTGTCTCTCCCTGGTGAGCACGTGCACACTCTGGCAATTAAAATAAAAAAATACATTTTGCCATGAGAGAATTAGAGGACTAGTTGGAAAGGCAAATACGTAAATAAATAAATATATCAGATTCTCAAAGAATGATTAATTACCCCTGGGAAGATCAAGGAAGGCTTTACTCAAATGGTGTTCAGTATTGAAAAATCAGCAGAAGTTTGCCAGATGGATGAAAACAAGAGGGGCATTTTAAACAGAGGAAAGACTAGGCACAAATGTGTGGAAGTATGTGGAGCAACATATGTTGTCTTATTTGGGGAACTGCAAATAGTGTGGTATGCGGTTTTGTAGGTTGAAAGTGAGTGAGGGAATAGAAACCAAGGCATAGGAGCCAGATGATGAAAAGCTTCATATACTATACAAAGGAGCATTTTTTTTTTTTAAACTAAGGCATGGGCAACCTATAAAGAGTTTAAAATAGTAGACTACTTGGTCATAGTTGGGCTTTATTTTTTCTTTTTAAAATTTTTGCCAGAGGATACTTGCACTCACCAGAGAGAGACAGAGAAGAGGGAGAAAGTACTCTCCCAGGGGGAATGGTCACGCCACAGTCCCTCCTCTGTTTCTCCTTCCCTTTGGGATTTTGGGCACCCACATGTATCCAGTGTGTTTCTCAAGCAGCTAAGTTGAGACTTGAATGTCAGTGCTGGCTATGTGGATCTGATTGCCTTAACCACAGGGCCACAGATCCAGCCCATATAGCTTTTAGAAAAATCATTTTGTTGTCAGCTTAGTAGGAGAAGGGCCAGAATAAATACAGGGATAACTTTGGTGAAACTACTGAAACTAAGCCAAGGAAGATAGTATGAATCAGAGTAGTAACATTTAGTATAAAGAGGAGAAGATGGATACAAGAGGTCTTTAGGGTTGCGATTGCAGGATTGATTGTAGAATTGGTAAGGTTCCTTACCTAGAATTGGTAAGGAGAATCGTCTTGGACGATTGTGTGTATGACAAAATCTTTAAGTCGGGGAGGGAATTCAGGAGCTATAGTGATTTTAGAAGAAATAGTTAAAACCACAAGACTAGATGAAATCATCCAGGAAGAACGTAGTTAAGAGAAAAGCTGGTCATGAACGAGAACATGACACTGAATAAAACTCACATTGAGGAGACACAGAGGGTGAAAGCCAGCAAAATGAGACAAAGATACAGCAGGAAATCAGTAGAAAGTATCAAGTTTTATATAAACAAAGGAGCATTTTGAAAAGAAGGGTCAGCTGTATTGTTTCCTGTGGATAGGCTAAATATGAGGAGGATTTAAATAATCTATTGTGTTTGACAATGAGAAAGTCACAGGGGCCAGCAGGTGGCATGATAGTTAAGGTGCTAGATCCCATATGACTGACTGCATGGTTCAAGCCCCAGACCTGGTGACTTGAAGAACATGCCAGGTGCTTGAATATGCATGCCTAAAATCCTGAGAGGAGAATAGAGGAGAAGGGATTGTGGCATGGCCATCCCCCTGGGGGGGGGGGGTAAATTTTTTACTTTACCACTCTGTCTCCAGCGAGTGCACACTCCCTGTGGCAAAAATCTATAAATTAAAAAAAAAAAAAAGAAAAAAAGTGATAGATGACCTTAGCTAGAACAATTTTGTGAATTTAAGATGAGAAGGTAGATTAGTAAATTAAAAAAAAACAATTATTTGTGTGGGAAAGGCAAAAGAACAGTAGCTAGAGGGAAATGTTGGATTAAGTGGAGAGGTTTTTCTTTCCTTTAAATTTTTTGACATAGGGTGCATGCACTTGGTGAGAAGAGGAAAAAAGAGAAAGTGAAAAGTCACTCCCTCCCCCTCACTGCCCACCCAGGGGGATCACCATGCCAAAATCCCTTTTCTTCCATTCTCCTCTCAGGATATTGGGCATGTATACACATGTGCCCAGCGTGTTTTTCAAGCTGAGGGGTCCGGGACTTGAACTGCACAGATGGCCATGTGGGATGCATCCACTTTAACCATCATGCTACTGACTGACACTGGGTTTTATTTCAAAGACAGGAACTTTGTATGTCATGATCCTCCTGGCTCAGCCTAATAGCTGGGACTCTGGGTGTTCATCACCTCATCCAGCTCTTTCAGACAGGGTCTTGCTATGTTGCCCACCCTAGCCAGGAACTCATGGTCTTCCGGCCTCAGCCTCCCAAGTAACTGATACTATTGGCACATGCTACTATGCCCAACTTTTAGGGTGAGCTGGGGACTAAACCCAGAACTTTCATGTAGCCTCAACCTGCCAAGTAGCAGTGTCTACCAGTGCATCTGTGGCTGGGTCTTTGTTAGTTTTATACCTAAGTATTTCATCTATTTTGGTGGTAATGTAAATGGTATTTTGTGTTTTTTTACTTGTTTGTTTTTGAATTGTCCAGGGGTGCACATACTCTTCAGAGAGAGACAGGGAAAAAAGCACCATCTAGTGGGGTGTGATCATGACACAATCTCTTCTTCTCCATTGCTCCATCTTCTCAGGATTTAGGTCACACACGCCCATGCACCTGGCTTGTTTTTCAAGCTACCAGGACTGGGATTTGAACTGTGGTCACCCTGTGAGATCCAGCTCTCAACTGCTAGGTAATGGGGCCATCCAGTATTGTGTTTTAAATTTCAAATTCTAGTTGCTCATTGGTAGTACATAGGAAAGCTATGACTTTTGTGTCCTTTAATATGGCTGTAGTCACTAGTTCCCAAGTTTTTTTTTTTTTTTTTTTTTTTGGTCAATTCTTTTAGATTTTCTACATAATGATTATGTCATAGCAAACAAAGACAGTTTTTTCCCTTCCTGGCCCAGCCTATATGCCTTTTATTTCCTTTTCTTGCCTTATCACATCAACTAGGACTTCCAGTACAGTGTTGAAAAGGAGTGGGGAGGGGCTGGCAGGTGGTGTGGTAGCTGGGACATTCGACTCCCACATGGCCAGCCATGGTTCGAGTCCCAAACCTGGCAGCTTACTTTCTTACTTTTCCTCTCTCTCTGGTCAAATTAATAAAATAACAATAATAAATATAGTTAAATAAAATAATTCATTAAAAAACAAAAGAAAAGGAGCAAGAAGAGGGAACATCTATTTCTTGTTCCTGATCTTAGTGGAAAGATGCAAATTTCTTACAAGTAAGTATTATGATAGTTATAGGTTTTTATATTTTTATAGATGTTCTTTATTAGATTGAGGAAATTGCTCTCTATTCTTAATTTATTGAAAGTTTAAAATTATGAACTGGTATTGTTTTTTGTCAAAAGTTATCTCTACATCTGTTGATAGGATCATGTGATTTTTTTTCCCCCTTTTAGCTTCTTCATGTGATGGATTACCTTAACTGCTTTTCAAATGTTTAACTAGTCTTGTATACCAGGGATAAATCCCTCTTGGTTGTGGTGTTTAGTTCTTCTTATATCATACATTGCTGATTTTGATTTGCTAATATTCTAAGGAGGATTTTGCATCTGTGTTCATGAGAGGCATTGATCTGTAGTTTCCATATAATATCTTTGTCTGGTTTTGGTATTAGGGTAATGCTGGCCTCATAGAATGAGTTAGAAATCTTTCTTCTGTAGTGAATTTGCTTCGTGGCCTGGTGGTGAAGGCAGCCAGATCCCATGTGGCTGACCGTCTGGCTCAAATTCTGGACCTGGCAGCTTAGGAAACATTCTGGGTGTGTGTCTGTGCATGCCTGATGTCTCGAAAGGAAGGAGGGGTGTAGGAGAAAGGGTTGGAGCACAACCATTCCCCATGAGGGGGGTTCTTTCTGCCCTTCTTCTCTCCCTCTCTTGGATGAGCACACATGCCCTCTAGCAGAGAGAGAGAAAGGAAAAGATAGAATTAACTGGTATAATTTCTTTCTTAAATATTTGGTCAAATAAATAAGTGAGTGCATCTAGGCCCGGTGCTTTCTGCTTGGGAAGGTTACTAATCCTTGATTCAGTTTCTTAAATAGGTATCAGGAGATGCACATTGTTTACCTAGCCTTGCGTGAGTTTTGGCAGATTGTGTCTTTCAAGGAACTGGGCCATTTCATGTATGTTATCAAATCTATGTATATAGAGTTGTCGTGCAAGGAGATAAGGATCTCTAGCTTGTAGATAACTGAATGTGGGGTATCTTGGCCACCATAGTTGTGAGCCAATTCCTTATGGTAAATGTTATTTACACACACACAAAACTGTATACACATATGTATATATAACCCATCATGGGGAGGGTCTGAGTTACTCAGTCCAATTCAAATGCAAATCTCTTCTGGAACATTCTCAGACACACTGAGGAATAATGTTATATTAGATGTCTGTGCATCCCTTGGTCTAGTCAAGTTGATACAGAAAATTACCTATCACAGGAATGTGGTGTATCTCTATAGTTTCTGGTCCTGTGTCACTTATATATAGATTTGTGTACAGGTTCTTGTGTCTTTGTTATTCCAGACATGAGAATTAAATATGTTCCTTGTTTTAGTGTCAATCTTAAATTGCTGTTCTAGGGATTTCAGTACCTATGTCTATTTGATACATTTGCTACCACGTTTGCCACTATTTGTTAAACTATTTTGCTTTTTGTTAGTGTGTATTAGGTGAAAACAATCACTTTGTTCTGGATAGCTCTTGACTGAGAGTTTGATGTTTGTGAAGGATGCCAGATTGGTATCTTGGAAATTGAAGCCCCGTGTGAATGTGGGTAGCAACAGTGTTGTTTTCCTAGATTCTCTCTTAATGTACTTTGGTTTCGATCTGCAGGAATAAAGCTTTTCTCAGAGATTATCTCATTTCTTTATTTCTGTCCCTGTGAGTGAGTGTGTTCATATTCAGAGGATGTCTTTTTAGGATCAAATTTACTTAGTCTCTTCAGAAAGTTGAGCAGTCAGGTTACCTTTTTGTTCTTACTTTTCTATTTCATTGTTCAGACTTGAATCGATCACTTAAAACCAAAGGCCCTAATGGATTATTAATTGTATCAACAAGTCCATTGGTTGGTTTAATGGTTCATATCACACTCTTTGCCTTTAAGTTCTAATTTTTTCACGTAAGTGACTTTTTGATGATGGATAAGAATAGCTGCCATTTATTGAGTATTTATGTATCCCATCAATCCAAGGTACTTTATAGAAACACATTTTTCTTCTTCTTCATTAAAAATATCCTGCTGGAGGGACCAGCAGTTGGCATAATGGCTATGTCCCTGGACTCCTTATGTAATCGACTGTGGTTCGAGTCCTGGACCCAGTGGCTTAAACTCACACTGGGTGCATGTGTGTGCATGCCCAAGATCCCAAGAGGAGAATGGAGGAGAAGGGATTGTAGTGTGGCCATCCCCCCCGGGGGATGATTTCTTGTTTTCTGTCTCTCTGTCTCTCTCTGTCTTTCAGGCGAGCTCACTCACCCTATAGCAAAAACCTCTCAAAAAAAAAAAAATCCTAATGGGATCAGCAGGTCGTGTTATGGTTAAAGACGCTGAATTCCCATATGGTCGACCACGGTTCGAGTCCTGGACCTGGCAGCTTTCTTTCTTTTTTTTTTTTTTTTTGAGAGGTTTTTTCGCTGTAGGGAGCGTGCGCTCGCCAGGCAGACAGAGAGAGACATAGAGACAGAAAGTGAGAAATCACCCCCCAGGGGGGATGGTCATGCCACAATCCCTTCTCCTCCATTCTCCTCTCGGGATCCTGCGCACGCACGCACACGCGCCCGGCGTGAGTTTTAAGCCACCGGGTCTGGGACGTGAACCGCGGTTGACTATGTGGGAGTCCAGCGACATAGCCATTACACTAACTGCTGGTTCCCGCAGCTTGCTTTCTTACTCTCCTTTTCTCTTTCTCTCTCTGTCTCTCACTGGTCAAATTAAATATGATAATAATAATAACAAATTGAATTAAATACATATTTAAAAAATGTTTAAATCCTGCTAAGGAAAGTTTACATATAAAATATAAAGAAACAGGGTCAGAGAGTTTAAGTAACTTGTTCAAGTAGCAACAACTGGTTAATATAGAATATGAATTCTAACCTGTTTCTGCAGTCTTTCTGCTGTGCCCCACTGACAACTTATAAGAAATGTTTATTTGGGGACCAGCAGTTAGTGTAATGGCTATGTCGCTGAACTCCCACGTAGTTGACCGCGGTTCGAGTTCCGGACCCGGTGGCTTAAACTCATGCCAGCGCGTATGCGTGCGTGTCCAAGATCCTGAGAGGAGAATGGAGGAGAAGGGATTGTGGCGTGGCCATCCCCCCTGGGGGGTGATTTCTCGCTTTCTGTCTCTCTGTCTCTCTCTAGCTTTCTGGCAAGCGCACGCGTCCTATAGCAAAAACCTCTCCAAAAAAAGAAAAAAAATGTTTATTTGGATTAAGCATCAAGTAAGTTTATTACGTATTGGTAATAGTTGACTTGAAATGCTAATTCTAGTTTTGTCAGATATTCCATTGCCGTATTCCTACTCTTAAATGATATATTTTTTTCTTTAAAGGTAAATCATAAAACTAACAGGAACTTTCTGAAGAGTTGTGATTGTGGATAGAGAGCAGAAAACTGTAATAAGACAGCTTGAATTTGAACCGCTCTTCAGTGTGCAAACCAATAATTTTATATTGGCATTAGTAAACTTTGAAATAGTAAAGTGTGTTGATGTTTTAGCAGTCTTGGGACCCTTGAGATCCTTTGTATGGGAAAATTTCCTAGCTAGAAGTGCTTTGAAAGTCTTTCAGTTATTTTAGTTTATATCACAAGTGGTTAGTGAGTACTTACTCTATGCCATACATACAGAGATACAATAATAAAAAGTCAGAAGCAATCCCTATTTTGAAAAATATAATAGCATAGAAGAAGTAAACAGTTTAAAAAATCATTAATCACTTGATAAATGTTAAGACAGAGGTAAAAGGTATACAAGAGAAAAGGGGCACCTATCACAAACCTAGATCAGAAGGGCTTTCTGAAAGGAGTAATGGGCGGGTAGGATGAGGTGGATGGTAAGAGTCAAGGAAAGGGGGGGGGGGGGTGAAGTGCTGGAGAGTATTCAAGGCCTAAATATAGTAGTTACAGGTGTGAAGGCCTGCTTTTGTTTCTATTTTAGGTTTTTGCCATAGGGCATGTGCACTTCCTGGAGAGAGACAGAGAGACAGTGAGAGGGGAAGTGAGAAATCACCCCCACATTCCACTCCCTTCCCCCACCTCCTCCCATGGGGGATGGTCACACCATAGTCTCTTCTCTTCCTGGGATTTTGGGCATGCATGCACACGTACCCAGCATGAATTTCAAGCTGCTAGGTATGATCTGAGTTCCCATTGGCCGTGTGAGAAGCTGGCACCTTAATCACCATGCCACCTGCTGGCCCTTAAAAAAGTTTTTTTACTTTGGATTTTTTAAGAGTTCAGATCAGTTGTTTCATGGAATGCCTCACATATATTTTGATGATTGTCAGCATATAGGTTTCTAGACTTATTAGCTTGAGGATCTAATCCAGTGTGATGACAGGTGATTAAGGTGCTAGACTCCCACATGGCTAACTGTGGTTCAAGTCTGAGACCCAGTTGCTTGAGAATCATGTTGGGCACTTGTTCATGTGTGCCCAGAATCCCAAGAGGAGAATGGAGGAGAGGGGATTACGGCATGGCCATCTCCCCTCGGGGGTGATTTCTTACTTTCCCTCTCTATGTTTCTCTGTCAAGCACATGTACCCTATGGCAAAAATAATAATAATAATAATAATAATAATAATAATAAAAGAATAAAAAATGTATAGATTTAGTAGTTTTCAGTATATTCACAGAGTTGAACAATCATCTCTACTGTCTACATTCCAGAAGATTTTCATCAGAAAGAAAGAAACTCCATACCCATTAGCAGTCCCTCCTTATATTTTCTTCTGTCCAGCCCCTGGAAACCACTAATCTCAGTCCAGCCCAGTTGAGACCATCATACACATCCTTGTCAACAGATAATAAACCTCCAAGCGACTTACCCAGAAGAAAATGATTAATCCAATTAAAGATGGGAAAATGAGCTGAATAAGCTCTCTAAGGAAGACATACAAATAGCCAAAAAGCATATGAAAAAATGCTCAACATTCCTCATTATAAGGGTGATGCAGATCAAAATCACAAACGAGATATCACCTAACCCCAGTCAGAATGGCGAAGATTAAAAAACAAATAGTAATAAGTGCTGGAGGGGATATGGTGAAAGGGGAGCACTCCTACACTGTTGGTGGGAATGTAAATTGGTCCAGCCACTGTGGAGAACAATATGGAGGTTCCTCAGAGACCTTCAAGTAGAACTACCACATGATCCAGCAATTCCACTCCTGGGTATCTACCCAAAGGACGGGAGAGCACTCAGTCAGAAAAGCACTTGCACATCTATATTCATTGCAGCTTTATTCACGATTGCTAAGACATGAAACCAACTCAAATGTCCATACACAGATGAATGGATTGAAAAATTGTGGCACATATACTCCATGGAATACTATTCAGCCATAAAAAACAAGGCCCTGGAATTTGATAGAAAGTGGACCAATATGGAAAATTTATTGCTGAGTGAAGCAAGTCAGGCTATGAAAGAGAGACATTGCATATCTCCACTTAACATATACTGACTGTCTACACTCTGTGGTAGAGACTGAAAGACTAGAGAACATAAAAGTATCAAAAATTGTAGACACTAGAGACAGTCTTTTCAAATTCTTGCCTGTATTCCTTTGCTTGCTATATTGGGTGAGCTTATGGTTTAATGGGGTGTAACAGTTTTGTAAAGAGAAATTACAAAAAAGCTTTATAGATATAAATGTATTATTGGAATACACAGAACTATGTGATTATTCATTTCATATTGGGAGGTGATATTTGAGTGGAATATTGGAGTTCTGTGAAAATATCTTATTTTTCTCCTTTTGTATCTTGAAATGTATTTAAGGCATTTTATATTGTATTTTATGTCATATACCTATCCCTTTTTTTGGGGGGGGGGTTTGCTATAGGGTGTGCACGCTTGCCAGAAAGACAAGAGAGAGACAGAGAGTCAGAAAGCAAGAAATCACCCCCCCAGGGGGATGGCCACGGCACAGTCCCTTCTCCATTCTCCTCTTGGGATCTTGGGCACGCGCGCACACACACCCGGCGTGAATTTAAGCCACCGAGTCCAGGACTCGAACCGTGGTTGACTACATGGGAGTCCAGCAACATAGCCATTATGTCAACTGCTGGTCCCCACCTATCTTTTTTTTTTTTTTTTTTTAAGAGAGATTTTTGCTATAGGGCACTTGTGCTCACTGGAGACACAGAGAGAGACAGAGAGAGAAAGCAAAAAACTGAGAAACATTTCTCTATCTGAGGTGACAGAATTCCTTTTTTTTTTTAGAGAGTGGTTTTTGCTATAGGGTGTGTGTGCTCCCCAGAAAGACAGAGAGAGACAGAAAGGGAGAAATTATCCCCAGGGGGGATGGCCACAGCACAATCCCTTCTCCTCCATCCACTTTCCTCTTGCAATCTTGGGCACGCACACACACGTGTCTGGCGTGAGTTTAAGCTGCCCGGTCAGGGGGTCGAACCTCAGTTGACTACGTGGGAGTCCAGTGACATAACCATTATGCCATCTGCTGGTCCCAGAAACTCCTGTTTTCACAACTGTTGTTTTCTGTCTCTATCTCTTCCTTTCCCTTTGTTATTCTGAACTGTTTCCTAATTTATTTATTAGGTCATTAGGAACTTTAAGTCTATTTTAAGGATGAATGCAATAATTATATTTTGTTATATGATACTTCTCAAAGGTGTGAGAATGGAGACGTATAATTAAACAGGATGGATTGACCACACATATTTTCTTTATTCCTGCTGTATTCTCTGCTAACATGTGAGGTGATAACAGTGAATGAGATATTTCAGCAAATGAAAAGAGTAAAGGTCTTTGAACTGAAGAAGAAATAAGCTACTTGCTGGGTGCTGGTAGTTGGCACAGTGGTTGGGACTCTGGACTCCCATGTGGCCAACTGTGGTTCAAGTCCCGAACCTGGCAGCTTGCTTTCTTGTTTTTCTTCTCTCTCTGTAATCAAATTAAAAAATTAAAAAATTGGATAAATAATTCTTTTAAAAAGTTTTTAAAAGAAATAAGCTATTTACCTACAGAGAGAGATATAATAAGCAAGTAGGTATTCCAAAGTACCTTAGAAAGACTTTTGTAATATGGCCCTCTATAGGCTTAGTTAGGTAAACTGTGGTACTGAAAACAGAGACTGATTAGAAGGCAAGGCCAGCATGTGGCATGGTGGTTAAGGTGCTGGACATTGCCACATGGCTGGCTATGGTTCAAGTCCCAGACCTGGTGGCTTGCTTTTTCACTTTCCTTCTCTCTCTCTGTGTCTTTCTCTGGTCAAATAAATGAATGAATGAATAAATAAAATGAAATAAACAAAGATGATACAAATAATGATTCAGTTTACAGATACTCTACCCTATGTAGTCAAGTAACTTTCCTGTTCCCCCTTGCAGGAGTCTAGAGGTTTATTTCCTGAAAGAATTGAGTAAGAAATGCTTTTAATTGAAGGATAGTAGGCATTTCAGAAGGAGGGGCATCAGGTAAGGTTTGAAAGTACATTGAGGAAAATGTAGTGTGAAGTCATAGATCTAAAGTTGAGACATTTCAGCTGCTTGAGGGAATGTACAGAAGTAGGTAGATGATTAGACCTAACTGGGGTTGAGGCTTTGCAAGCTGGGGGTGGAAGGTCAAAGAAATACAATTCTAGTAGAAAAACCTATAGTGTTTTGGAAAATTTTCATAATGTTATTTTTTAAAAAGAATTATTTAATTGTACTCATTGTCATTATTTTATTTTATTTTTAAAAGTTGACCAGAGAGAGACAGAGAGGGAAAGTGAGAGAGCAAGCTGCCAGACCTGGGACTTGAACCTCGGTCAGCCACATGGGAGTCCAGCTGCCTTAATCATCATGCCACCTGCTGGCCCCTTCATAATGTTAGAGTTCTCCAAAGAAGCAGAACAAATAACACACATAGATTATATGTGTGTGTGTGTGACAGAGAGAATATGTACATGCATGTGTGCATAAATTTATTCTAAGGAATTAACTTGTGACTGTGGAGCCTGAGAAGTTTCACAGTCTGCTATCTGTAGGGTGGACACTCAGGAGAGACTGTGGAGGTGTTCTGAAACTAGACGGTCATTTCTATAAATCCTACTCGGGGCAATAAATGAATGAATTTTTTTTCCTTTTCCTTTTGTTTTAAAAATTAGAAGAATATTAGATGGAAGTAATGTTTGAGGTCAACATGCTTTGGCCTTTCCATACTCCTGACAATGAAGACTTGCTAATATTGGGTTTTAAGATATCATCTAGCCATTGCTCCTAGACAGTAGAAGAGGACTGGAATGAAAAATCTTAGACTGGTTTCTTTCTTACTCCTTTTGGAGGTCAAAACCAGTTTGTCAGTTAAAATCTCAGCAGGAAGAAAGGACATTCTTAGGAAGCAGCAGTTTTCTTGGCTTTGGATTCTTGTGAGGACCTACTGTAATATAAAGTAAATTATATTTTTTTTTAAAAAAGAATTATTTAATTTTATTTATTCATTCACTTATTTTAATTTGACCAGAGTGAGAGAGAGGGGGGTAAGTGAGAAAACAAGACATCAGGTCCAGGACTCGAACTGTGGTCGGCCATGTGAGTGTCCAGTGCCTTAACCACGCCACCTACTGGCCCAGTAAATGGTATTTTTATGAATTAACACAAAGTCATTGGATAGAAAGTGGTGTTGATTCTTTACTTTTCATTATCCACTGAAAATAAGTATGCAAAGTTCTTAACAGTTTGTCAAAACATTGAACTTTTGTCTTCCTAGACAATAAAAATGTGTCTACTGTGCCCTTCCATACTAACCAGGTCTTTGAATCTGAAGGTTTAATTGTCATTTACTGTTTAAGCCCCATTGCTTTTATTTGTCTGGCTATAATAGGGTTATATGAAGAAAATTAGGGCTTATTAAAGTTTAGCAAATGTAATGAACAATGTGTTTTTTCATTAGGATCAAACAGAGCATACTGAATCAGCAGGACTGGCTGGTAGTGTGGCAAGAATCATGAATAAGCACCGAGAAGTCTGTTTCTTATCACTTGTCTAAGGCGAAAAGGTAAGAAAGCCAATGCTCTAATTTATTTTAGACTGAACATAAGAAAATAACTTGATCTATAGAAAATAATGTTGATATATCTATGTTGCTTGCTTCATTTATAACATTGCCTCTTGTTAAGTCAAGGAATAAAATTTTTCGAAAAGATTTGACTTAAATTCAGAGGAGAAAGGGATATTTTAAAAATTACTGTTAAATTATGTAACAACACCAACTTCTTTTCTTTTTTCTTTTTTTATTTCTTCCTTCCTTCCCCCCCCCACCCCCCCAGAGGCCATGTCCATTCCATGGAGACAGAGACAGAGAGAGAGTGGGAAAGTGAGAAAGCATCCCCCAGGGAGATGGCCATGCCACAGTCCCCTCTCTTCCATTCTCCTCTTGGGGTTTTGGGCACACAGCACATGAACCTGGCGTGTTTTTCAAGCCTTGGTCTGGTTTTTGTCCATGTGAATCCAGCCACCTTAACTTCCATGCTATCTGCTGGCCTACAAAACCAACTCCTTAATTGACACTGGCTCCTTTTTTCTTTTTTTTTTTTTTTTTTAAGTTTTGCCACAAGGCATGTATACTAACCAGAGAGAGAGAGTGAAAGTGAGAAATCACCCCTCCGGGGAATGGCCATGCTGTAGTCCTTTCTTCTTCTCTTGGGATTTTGTGCATGCATATATATGTACCTAGTGTGTTTTTTAAGCCACCAGATCAGGGACTTGAATGGCAGTCAGCCATGTGGGATCTAGCCACATTAATCACCATACTACAGGCTGGCCTTCCTCCTCCCTTTTAAGAGGTAGCTGCTACGTAAGCATAAAGAGGTAATTTCAGTATGAAAAAGAACATGGATTTGAACAATTTTGTTAGGAGATAATAGCAGCAACTAAAGTCATTTATGTTTCTTAGTCATATCATTAAGAACTAAGCAGTTAAAGCTAATTTGGGGATGGAAAATCAGAAATGTAAATTTAGTTATATTGTTTTATTTTTACTTGTAAGTTATTTATGAAGAGCAGTAATTTCCAGTAGAAAACTGGGAATGTTTTACTAATTCTCATGGGGCAGGAATCCTTCACTTTTTCCCAACTAGGAGTCATGTTAGAGTTTTGTTTTTTTGCTTTTTTTTTTTTTTTTAGAAAAACAGGATTTTATTATTCCCATTACAAAGGACAGGTCTTGGCAGGACAGGGAGTGTGTTCTGACAGTGAGAAAAAGGCTCTATTTGCCAGCGATGAGTGGATTCCACAGGACCACGATGACCGAGTCCCCACGCAGAAACATCTTGGAGATGTAGCGGTCCTTGTTGACTGGCTTGGACTTCTTGCCTTTGCCACTCTTGGTAACCTCAGTCCACATCTCCTTCATGTTCTCCAGCACCATGTTGCAGTGCCTGTCGAAGGCCTTCACCCGGCCCAGGAGTTTCTTGTTGTTGCGGCAGTTGATGAGTACTTGGGTGTTATTCTTGACTAACTGTGTGAGCACAGAATGTGGACCCATGTTAAATTCCTCCTCCTCCCGCTTCTGCAGCTCCTCTGGAGTCATCTCACTCTTGGGCTTGTTGAGGAGGCTCATGGTGGCGACGGCACTCTCAAGTCACTCCCGTCTCCTCTGCGTTCCTTCAGCCTCTAAGCATGTTAGAGTTTTTTTGCTACACGTGCCCTGTAGCAAAAACCTCTCAAAAAAAAAAAGAAAAAAAAAAGAAAATCTACTGGCTATGCATATGTGGATTTATTTCTGGGTTTTCTATTTTATGACATTGCTCTGTGTGTGTGTTTTGTTTTTGCTAGTACTATATTGTTTTTGTTACTATAGTTTTATAATATATGTTGAAATTCAGCAGTATGATGCCTCCAGCTCCATTCTTTTTGCTCAGAATTGCTTTGGCTAATCATGGTCTTTTGTGATTCCACATAAATTTTATGTGTTTTTTTTCCTGTTTCAGTGAGGGATGTCACTGATTTTTCCTTAAAGAATTATTTTATTTAACTTTATTTATATATGCATTATTTTTTAAAGAATTATTTTATTTAACTTTATTTATTATTATTATCATTATTATTTTTCAGTTTGATTAGAGAGAGGAAGTGAGAAAGCAAGACACCAGGTCTGAGACTTGAACCGTGGTCTGCCATGTGGGAGTCCAGCGCCTTTAACCACCATGCCATTTGCCGGCCCCTGCATTATTTTATTTTGACCAGAGCAGGATAGACAGACAGACAGACAGAGAGAGAGAGAGAGAGAGAGAGAGAGAGAAAGAAAGTGTGAAAGAAAGTTACCAGGTCTGGGACTCAAACCACAGTTGGCCATGTGGGAGTCCAGTGCCTTTAACCATCATGCCACTTGCTGAACCCTGTCATTGATTATTCTGATAACTATTGTATTGAATCTGTATAATGTTTTTAATAATACAGAGATTTTAGCAATACTCATTCTTCTAATCTATGAACGTGGGACTTTTTCCGTATTTTTGTATCTTCAATTTTTTTCATCAGTGGTTTAAAGTTTTCATTACAGAATTTTTTTTCACCTCCTTGGTTGAATTTATGCTTAGTATTTCATTTTCTCTGTAGCTATTGTAAGTGGAATGGTTTTGTTGATTTCTTTTTAATCAATTTTATTATTGATGAATAAAAATGCTACCAATTTTTGTATGTTGATTTTGTATCCTGCAACTTCACTTGATTCAGCAGTTCTGAGAAGATTTGGGGCAGTCTTTAGGGTTTTCTATATATAATGTCATAATGTCTGTAAACAGGGACAGTTTGACTTTCTCCTTACCAATTTGGATGCCTTTATTTATTTATTTATTTATTTATTTATTTATTTATTTTTGGAGAGGTTTTGCTATAGGGCACGCGCGCTCGCCTGAAAGACAGAGAGAGGCAGAGAGACAGAAAGCAAGAAATCACCCCCCAGGGGGGATGGCCATGCCTCAATCCCTTCTCCTCCATTCTCCTCTCGGGATCTTGGGCACACACGCACACATGCCTGGCATGAGTTTAAGCCACCGGGTCCGGGACTCGAACCACGGTCGGGGTCGACTACATGGGAGTTCAGTGACATAGCCCATACGCTAACTGCTGGTCCCAGGATGTCCTTATTTCTTTCCATTGCCGATTGCTCTGACTAGGACTTGCTCAATAATAACTGATGCATGAATGTACATGTTTGTTGTAAACATATGGCATAAAGAAAAAGTACCAGTGAGGGATACATGGAAAGAACAATCAGATCAGTGCTGTAAAAGTGGGGGTCTCTTAAGTTTAAGATTCTAGAGGATGTCTGAAAGGTCTCTGGGCAGTAGAATAAAAAAAAATGTGTGGAAACAGAAGGACAAAATAAGAAGTATTCAGGAAGAAACTGTACTTCAGTAATTATATTTATCTTTAAGCTATACATGTGAATTTTGTGAGCTTTCATTTAGTGTAAGAGATGGATACTTTCATAAGAAGGCAAGTAAAGAACCCTGACATTAGATTTATATTCTCTGAGAATCTTAGCTTATGCAGTGAGAAGATTGCCTGTCACCCATGTCCTCAGTAAACTATAGGTTTTTCTTTGGAAAAATGAAACTAAAGAGTCTCAAAACATGAAATCTGGGATGTGGCACCATAGTGAAAGTGTGGGGGGGAGAGGGCAGGATTACGGGAAATTCTGCATAATGAAAGCTAAGATCCTCCCCTCATCCCTTCCTCTTCTCTTTCAGAAGATGGCTGGTAGGCATTACATCTTAGAATGCCCTTACAGGAGATTATGTGATTCTTCTCTGGAGTCCAAAGAAAAGACATACACACTGACATTTTTTGGGGGGAGTACTTCAAATGAAGTAGGCATGCTCCTATCCAATCACCATGCATTGGAATCCTCCCTGACAACAAGCCACATATGCAGAGCTTCTAGTTGGCTTTTTTTGTTTGTTTTTGGAGAGTTTGTTGCTATAGGGCGTGTGCGCTAGCCAGACAGAGACAGAGAGACAGAAAGCAAGAAATCAACCCCCAAGGGGAATGGCCATGCCATAATCCTTTCTCCTCCATTCTTCTCTCAGGATCTTGGGCACGCACACACATGTGCCCGGCGTGAGTTTAAGCCACTGGGTCTGGGACTCGATCCACGGTCTAATACATGGGAGTCTAGCGACATAGCCATTATGCCAACTGCTGGTCCCTCTAGTTGTCTTTTAGTACCTCATATTTTAAATTTAAATTTTATTCACTGTCATTATTTTATTTTAATTTTTAAAGTTGACCAGAGAGAGACAGAGAGAGAGAGAGGAAAGTGAGAAAGCAAACTGACAAGTCTAGTACTCAAACCACAGTCAGCCATGTGGGAGTCCAGCCAACTTAACCACTGTGCCACCTGCCAGCCCCAGTACCTCATATTTTAAATAGATAGGCTTTTGGGTGAGCATCTAGTGTGAAAGAGAGAAACTAAAACACATTAAGTTTAAAAGAGGAACTTGGAGGAAATAAATACTATTGAAACAGAAGAAAGTTTTTTTTTTTTTTGAAAGAATTATTCATTTAATTTTATTTGTTGTTATTCTTCACTCTGACCAGAGAGAGAGGAAAGAGACAGAGCAAAAGCAAGCCACCACCTCTGGGGCTTGAACTATGGTTGGCCATGTGGGAGTCCAGTGCCTTTAACCACCATCACCTTCCGGCCCCCAGAAGAAAGTTTTTTTTTTAAAAAAAAGAAAAAAACCAAACTGTAGGTAATTGTATTAGACAGGTAAGAGAAGATCAAGATGCCTTCAAAGGATTAGAAAGGTAAAGTGCTCTGGAAATTTAAAATATGATAGATTTTTTTGGTATAATTTTATTCTTAAACAATCTCAAGCTTGTAAGAAGTTGTAGATATAATGCAAATAACTTTTTCTTTCTCTAAACCATTTGAGATTCGGTTGCTGGTTGCATGCCTCACAACTATTGAATACCTTTATTTATTTATGTATTTATATTTATTGGGGGAGATGGCCATACCACAACCTCTTTTTCTCTATTTTCCTCTTGGGATTTTGGCATATGCACACATGTGCCCAGTGTAATTTTGAAGCTACCAGGTCTGGGACTCAAACCATGGTTGGCCATGTGGGAGTCCAGCACTTTGACCACTGTGCCATCTGCTGGCCCCAACTTTTGAATATCTTAACTGTGTTTTCTGTTAACACAGATATTCCCTTATATAAACACAAGTATAGCCACTAAAGGGAATTAATACTGATGTACTATCACAATTTAATTCTCAGACCTCACTTAAGTTTTTTTTTTTTTTTTTTTTTTTTTTTTAAGAATTATTTTAACTTTATTTATTCCTATTTTAATTTGACTAGAGAAGGACAGAGGGAGAGTGGGAAAGTAAGAAAGCAAGCCATCAGGTCCGGCACTCGAGCCGTGGTCGGCCTTGTGGGACTGTCCAGCATCTTAACCACCACACCACCTGCTGCTCCCCCTCACTTAAGTTTTAATTCTCAGACTACACTCAAGGGGAAGTTTTTGCTATAGGGCGCGTGCACTCGCCAGACAGAGAGAGAGAGAGACAGAGAGATAGAATGCGAGAAATCACCCCCCGGGGGGATGGCCACGCCGCAATCCCTTCTCCTCCATTCTCCTCTCGGGATCTTGGGCACTCACGCACATGCGCCTGGCGTGAGTTTAAGCCACCGGGTCCAGGACGCGAACCGTGGTCGACTACGTGGGAGTCCAGCGTCATAACCATTACGCTAACTGCTGGTCCCAGACCACACTCCAGTTTTGATAGTTGTCTAAGTGATGTTTTTTGCATGTTTGTTTTTATATCAAGGGGATCTAGTTCAGAATGACATGTTGCATTTAGTTATGTCTCTTTAGTCTTTAGTCTAAAATACCCAATGGTCTCATTCTCTCTTGATTTTGGCATGTTTGAAGATTACAGACCAGGTATTTTGTAGAATGTTCCTTAATGTGGGTTTGTCTGAGGTTCCCTCGTGATTAGATTGAGGTTATGTATTTGTGATGAGAACATCACAGAAGTGGTGCTTTGTTCTTTTTACGGTAGCCTCTCAGGGAGCATGGAGTTTCCATTTGTCTCATTACTGGTGGTGTTTACTTGGATCACTTGAGTAAAGTGATGTCTACCAGGCCTTTACTCTAAAGCTACCTTTTTTTCCCATTGGTAATTAGTGTTTTTGTGGGAGGTACTTTGAAACTGCCTGTATCCCATTCCTCAGCACACTTCAGATTCATTCACATATATTGTAAAGACTTGTGTTTTACTTTTTTATTCAAAGGGTTATAATTCATTGCTATCATTATTTATCTTGATGTTCAATTTTTCTCTGATTTGGCCTGTGGGAGCCCTGTCAGACTGGCTTTTGTGACCTTTTGACATGTTCCCATCATTCTTGAATGCTTCCTTGCTTTCTGGTATACAAAATATTGAAGACTCATCTTTTTTTTTTAATAGAAATATAATTTGTATGCCATAAAAATTCACCCTTTTAAAATATTCAATGGAATCATTTTTATAGATTCATGGAGTTTGACTATCACCACTCTCCAGTTACAACTCCAATACTCCCGGTATCTGACAACTTCTAATATGGTTTCTAATTTTTTTTTTTTTTTTTTTTTTTTTTTTTTGGGAGAGGTTTTTGCTGTAAGGGTGCATGCACTTGCCAGAAAGGCAGAGAGAGACAGAGAGACAGAAAGTGAGAAATCACCCCCTAGGGGGCATGGCCACACCACAGTCCCTTCTCCTCCATTCTCCTCTCGGGATCTTGGGCAAGTACACACACGCACACACGCCCGACGTGAGTTTAAGCCACCGGTTCCAGGACTCAAACCATGGTCGACCACATGGAAGTCTAGTGGCATAGCCATTGCGCCATCTGCTGGTCCCTGTAGTTTCTGTTCCTAAGGATTTGGCTAGTCTAGATATTTTATATCAATAGAATCATGTAAGATGTGTTTTTGTTGTATCTGAATTTTTTAGTTACCATATTTTCAGTGTTCATTCATATTATAGCATATGTAAGTACTTCATCCTTTTTATTGTCTTATAATATGCTGTTGTATCAGTGTTCCATACCACATTTCATTTATTCAATCATCATTTCTTTTGGAATTGCTAGGCCTCGTGATAATTATGTCTAACTTTTTGAGGAACTGCCAAACTGTTTTCCAAAGGGGCCCATACCATTTTATATTCCCTCAGCTATGTGGGAAGCATCACATTTCTCTACATTTTTATCAAAGCTCTTGTACTTCTACTCCAGCCCTAGAATCAGCCATTTCTCCATGGAGCTCTGTTCCTTTTAGTGGAGAATAGTATTTAGACACCAAATCTACTGTTAGGTGTATTCATTGCAACATGGAGTGTGGGTGGAGGCTGCTGACGAAGCTAGAAAATGTACGTACAACCCCTCACCCCCGCCACACACACTTACATTTATATTTATTGCTGTGTTTATTGAAGTCCATCAGCAACATGGAGTCCAGGTGGGGAGCTGCTGACAAAGCTAGAAATACATATGTATACACACAGACATGTGCATATTTACATTTATAATTATTGCTCTGTTTATTGAAGCCCATCAGTTCACACTGATACCTCAAATTCCAGACCAGTACTACAGGGTTCTTTCTTCTTTTCTACTTTTCCACATTTTAACCCCATTTTCTAACAGTGAGAAACCTTGCTTCCATTGCCCTTCATACAGTCACTTATTCCACCCATCTCACTATGTGAACCAATATCCCAGTATCGTATCACTGCTGTGCTGTCCCTGTCCCCTGGCCATTGTTACTCTGCTCAGGTTCTAATCCGTCAACCCCGACTGCCTCTTTCTATTCCTTCTCACATTTCCTGCACATGGTTACCCTTCTCACCTGCTTGGGCTCTCCGATGTCTTCTGCCAGACCATCTCTTTCCCATCTTTCCCAAGTATTGGCTCCTTACCTCTCTTGGACTCTTAACACCCCAGCTGGGGTGTCTTTATATACAGATGACTTTCTTACCTTGTTGGAGCTCTGCCGCCTTATTCTGGGCCTCCTCTACACAAGGACATCTGCATTACCCTACGTAGGCTCTGACTAACACTTTCACGAATGCTCTCCTCATCCTACTCCAGTGTTTATCAAATTTTTTAAAAGAATTATTTTATTTAACTTTATTTGTTTATTTATTTTAATTTGACCAGAGAGGGACAGAGCGAGAGAGAGGCAAAGTGAGAAAGCAAGCCACCAGGTTCGAGACACGAACTTCAGTCAGCCTGTGGGAGTTCAGCGCCCTTAACTACCATGCTACCTGCCGGCCCTAACTAATTTTTTTTTAAGAATTATTTTATTTAACTTTATTTATTATTATTATTTTCCTGTTTGATCAGAGACAGAGAAAGAGAGAGAGGGAATGTGAAAAAGTGAGCCACCAGGTCCTGGACTCAAACCACTGTCGACTATGTGGGAGTCCAGCGCCTTTAACCACTACGCCACCTGCTGGCCTCCATTCTCCTCCATTCTCTTTTCAGGATCTTGGGCACACACGCACACATGCCTGGCGTGAGTTTATGCCACTGGGTCCGGGACTCAAACCATGGTCAACTACATGGGAGTCCAGCGACATAGCCATTACACCAACTGCTGGCCCCTAAGAAAACTATTATTAATGCAGTGTATAATCTAACGTATAGTTCATATCCACATTTCTCCAGTTTCTTCCCCCATTTTTAAAAAAAATTTGTCAGAGGGCGTGTGTACTTGAAAGAGAGGAGAGGAGAGGATAGGAGGAAAGCACTCCCCAGTGGGGCATAGACTTACTAGCTTGAGGATCTTATCCAGTAGTAAGAGAGGTTTTGTAGTTTATTATTATCTGAAATAATTTATAAGAATTTTTTTTTTCTTGAGAGAGACTCACGGACAGCTGTACTCTCCTTTCTGGTCCTTGAGATGTGATCTCTCCAGATTCTGCAATAACCCAGCTATGGCTCCTGGACTTTAGACCTCTGAATTAGTCGGAAGTGCAGTAGCACTTCAAAGAAGAAGAGGGAAGAATAGAAGTACAAAAGTGGTTTTCTGTAAAAGAATTAGCTGGCGTGTTCTCAGAAGTGAATGTGGTTCTTATTAGAACTACAAGGTATATTTATCTGAACGTTGAACAGTTCACAAAAGTGGAACAGCAAATGAATGAACTTTTATGATGCTATCATGAAAATTTTGAAAAACAGAAGAAACTTAGCAGATCACAGGACCAGCCAGGTGCATGGTGGTTAAAGTGGCTTGATCCCATATGGCTGACTGTGCAATTAAGTCCCAGATCTCACAGCCGAAAAACATGCTGCGTGTGTGTATGTGCATGCCCAGAATCCTGAGAGAAGACTGGAAGAGAGAGGGTTGCATCATCCCCCTGGGAGATGCTTTCTTTCTCACTTTCCCCTTTTCTCTCTGTCTTTGGCAAGTGCACTTGCCCTATAGCAAATGAAGGCTTTTTTCTTTTTTTTTTTTTTAAAGACAAAAAAAACAGACCACAATAACAAGATTCTTCTTGAATCCCCGGAAGTACTTGTATTTTGTTGCCATCATTTCCCCTACCTGGGCCCTCCACAGCCCCTGATGAGAACTCCAGTGATGACACTGATGACCTTCAGCCATTATCACACTTGGAAGGATTTGATGACTAAAATATTAACCTGAATGTCTTTTTTTATGGATGAGCTTTAATTTTTTGGTACATCATTTTTATAATTCTTGCTGATTTTTATGTTATGTAATATGTAAAAGATGCAAATTAGAACAAAATTATCAAGTTGGAGTTTCCTTTAGACCTTTACATTATTCAGAATAAAGATTACACTAGGAAAAAAAAAGCCTTTTATTCTCGTACACTTAAGATGTATAAATTATATTTTATTTAAAAAATTAATTAATATGAGAAAGTGAGGGAGATAAAGAGAAAGAGGGAAGATTTATTATTATTTTTCTTTGGTATATTTATTTATCTATCTATTTTTTAAAAAGAGATTTTTGCTTTAGGGCATGTATGCTTGCCCAGGAAAAAGAGAGAAAGACAGAGACAATGAGAGGAAAAATGAGAAATGATCCCCTGGCGGGGGGAGGTGGTCATGCTGCAATCCCTTCTTCTCTATTCTCCTTCTGGGATCTTGGGCGTGCACGCACCCATGCCCAGCATGATTTTAAAGCCACTGGGTCCGGGATTTGACCCATGGTTGACTATGTGGGAGTCCAGTGATATAACTGCTAT
Organism: Tupaia tana; assembly: GCA_026018925.1. NCBI lineage: Eukaryota > Metazoa > Chordata > Mammalia > Scandentia > Tupaiidae > Tupaia > Tupaia tana. The sequence goes on from JAKSZU010000004.1 coordinate 23,150,593, forward strand.
GCCGTCTTCTGGTCCCTTTATTTTTTCGTTGTGATTTTTCAGGCCACTGGGTCTGAGACTTGAACTGTGGTTGGCCACGTGGGAATCCAGCACTCCAACCACCACACCACCTGCTGGCCCAGGAGATTAATTTTTGACAAGATCTTGCTATGTTGCTATCCTCCTGCCCCAGTCTCCCAGTTAGCTAGGACTAAAGGCCCATGCCACTGTACCAGGCCTGTTTAGGTGGGCCAATATTTGAACCTAGTCATCTCATGTGGCCATAGCTTCAAGGTAACAGTGTCTTAGCAGTGTACACCACTGGCTGAGTCTATGAATTATATTTTAAAAATTCAAAGTATAATGCAAATTTAATCTGCTTTTTAGGTTTAAACAAGTCTCTTGAGTGGTGTTCCTTCACCGATGGAGAATTATTTCCAAGCAGAAGCTTACAACCTGGACAAGGTGTTAGATGAATTTGAACAAAACGAAGGTGAGAATTTACATTGGTGGAGATATTTGGGTTTATGATATAGAGAATGTGGGGATGTAAGAGGATGCAGTACTTAAAAAAATCCAATCTGACAATTTGATGATAAAAGTATTATAGGATGATATCCAGACTAAGAAATAGTAGAAATTACTTTTTTTTTTTTTTTTTTTTTTTTTAGCACAAACTGTGTACCAGATACTTAGGTGAATCATATCATTTAATTTTTTTTTTTTTAAGAGAGATTTGCTGTAGGACCTGTGCACTCACTGGGGAGACAAAGAGATACAAAGAGAGAAAGCAAGAAATCACCCACCAGGGTAGATGACCATGCCACAGTCCCTTCTCCTCCATTCTCCTGAGATCCAGGGTTTGTATGCACATGGGCCCCCTGTGAGTTTTAAGCCACTGGGTCGGGACATGAGCTGCAGTTGGCCGTGTGGGAGTCCAGTGCCTTAACCATTATGTGACCCGCTGGACCCAGTCTTTTTTTTAATTGTTAGAGTGTACAGGCACTCGCAGAGAGAGAGTGCATGTGTGCGCACGTGAGAGAAAGCATCCCCGTAATGGGGTATGATTATACTGCAATTCTTTTTCCTCCATTTCTCTATCCTGTCAAGATTTTGGATGCACATGCCCCTGGTGTTTTCTTTTCAAGCCACCATATCTGGGACTTGAACTGCAGGCAGCTATATGGGATTCAGTTCTCTGTACATAGTAGTGCTTAACTGTTGTACTATGGGGCTGGCCCCATTTAATCTTCAAAACAATCCCATGAAAGTCAACCTCCTTATCTTTATTTTATAGGTGAGACTGTAGGGACAGAGAGGTCAGGCCACTTTCCCAAAATTACCTTGCTAACAAGTGGCAGGGTTAGGATTCAGGCATTGCAATATATGAGAGCTTGAGCCCTACATATGCTATATAGTCAGTTTATGGTCAAGAAAAGCTTTAGAATGTATGCTTGTGAGGCCAGCAAGTGGCATGGTGGCTGAAGTGCTGGACTCCCACATTGCCAACCGCAGTTCAAGTCCTGGAGTTGGTAGTTTGCTTTCTCATTTTTTCTCTTTCTCTGTCTTTCCCTTCTCAAATTAAAAGTAATAATAATAGCAAATGGGGGTCAGCAGGTGACTTGGTAATTAAGGCACTGGACTCCCACATAGCTGAACGTGGTTTGGGTCCCAGACCTGGCAACCCTGGCAACTTGTTTTTTTCACTTTCTCTCTCTGTTCAATATATGTGTGTGTATACATATATATATATATATATATGTATGTATACACACTCATATATATGTGTGTGTGTGTATATATATGTATGTATGAATATATATATGTATGTGTGTGTGTGTATGTGTATATATATATACACAAAGTTAAAATTTTTTTTTTTTTTTTGGAGAGGTTTTCACTATTGGGCGTGTGCGCTCGCCAGACAGACAGAGAGAGACATAGAGACAGAAAGCGAGAAATCACCCCCCAGGGGTGATTTCCCCCCCAGGGGGGATGGTCACGCCACAATCCCTTCTCCTCCATTCTCCTCTCGGGATCTTGGGCACGCATGCACACACGCCCGGCGTGAGAAGTTAAAATAATTATTAAAAAAAAAAAAATATATCTTTTTTTTTTTTTTTTGAGAGGTTTTTGCTATAGGGCATGTGTGCTCGCCAGAAAGACAGAGAGAGACAGAAAGTGAGAAATCACCCCCAAGGGGGATGGCCATGCCACAATCCCTTCTCTTCCATTCTCCTCTTGGGATCTTGGGCACACACGCACACGTGCCCAGTGTGAGTTTAAGCCACTGCGTCCGGGACTTGAACCACAGTTGACTACATGGGAGTCCAGCGACTTAGCCATTTTGCCAACTGCTGGTCCCCACATCTTTTTTTTTTTTTTTTTTTTTAAGCACGTATGCTTGCATTTTATAATCTAATAAAAATAACTTGTTCCATATTGATTTCCCAGTAAAAACACGTTTTTGGGTAACTGCCAAAATGGATAATTAAATTATACATTCTCAAGGCATAGTCTAGAAATGTCTGTTTAAGAATCACCTGGTATCTGTAAATTCCCCTCTCAGTTCGACTTGACTGGAAATGTCATATTTAAATCCCTATTCCTTCACTTCTCACTCCCGTGTTCTCTAATAGGAAATGGCATGTGACAAGTTTACCAAAAGATTTATTTTTATTTGAAGTCCATGATTTTAGTAATGGTCTCCAGTGACTGTATTCAGTGATTGAGATTATTCTTTGTTCACAGTTAGATTAATTTTGATTTTGTTACTTTGAGTCTGATAGAGCAAGCCTTAAATAGAATATACGATCATGAAGATAAGGAGGGAAAAGGAGAGGAGACCTGGGATGGCCTTCTCAATTTTAACCATCAGTGACCTAACACTAATCCATATCTGTGTCTTTGTTTCTGATTCATGTAAATGTGAAATCCTATTTGAAGGTTTTACTGGATCTAAGTAAGCTTTGTATGCTGCAAGCCTACCTCAGTTTTTCCTGCCTCTATACATTCCAGCTCTCTAATCTTATCCTGGACAATTCCTTTCTCCTCTGAATTTATTTTCTACTCCTACATAATAGTTTTCGTTTACTTATACTACTCTGTACTGGTAATCAGATAATCATGTATATTCTATCTATATCTTATTCTCTCAACTAGGTTATATATTTCTTGGAGACAAGAGCTATCATTTAATCTTCATATTCCTCATATCCTAAGCTTTTACTATGTAAATGGTCACCATGTATTTATTGCATACCCACTGCATACCATCATTATGCAAAGTAAGGACTTACATAAATGGAAGAAAACATTTCTGCCTTAGAAATCATTCAGTGGAGGGGCCAGCAGATAGTGTAATGGTTATGTTGCTGGACCTCCCACATGCCCAACGATGGTTCGAGTCCTGGACCCAGAGGCTTGAAACTCATGCTGGGCACATGTGCATGCGTGGCCAAAATCCCAATGGGAGAATGGAGAAGAAGGGATTGTGGTGTGGCCGCACCCCCCCCCCCCCACCAGGAGGGATGATTGCTCACTTTCTATCTCTCTGTCTCTGTCTCTCCAGTGAGTGCACACACTCTAAGGCACAAATCTCTCGCAAAAGAGGTAAAGAGGAGGGATCAGCAGTTAGCATAATGGCTATGTTGCTGGACTCCCATGTAGTCAACCGTGGTTCGCGTCCTGGACCCAGTGGCTTAAAACTCACACCGGGCGCATGTGCGTGCGTGCCCAAGATCCCGAGAGGAGAACGGAGGAGAAGGGATTGCAGCGTGGCCATCCCCCCTGGGGGGTGATTTCTCACTTTCTGTCTCTCTGTCTCTCTCTGTTTGTCTGGCGAGTGCATGTGCCCTATAGCAAAAACCTCTCCAAAAAAAAAAAAAAAAGAGGTAAAGAAATCATCCAGTGGATTGGACCAGCAGGTGGCATGGAGTTGAGGTGGTCAGATCCCACATGGCTGTGCAGTTCAAGTCCTGGACCCAGTGGCTTGAAAGTCACGATGGGGGATGTACATGTGTGCATGTCCAAGATCCCGAGAGGAAATAGAGGAGAAGGGATCATGGCATGGCCATCCCTGCTAGGGAGTGATTTCTCTTTCCCTCTCTCTTGTTCTCTGGAGAGTGCACACGCTCTATGGCAAAACAAAACAAAACAACAACAAAAAGGCCTTAACATAGAGATAGAAGAAGTGCAATGGGTGCATTGAAAATTAATGTTAAGCTGAGAATTAATATTATAAACATATCTGCATAATTTCAGCACCATGATTGTCAGCTAAAAGAGGAAGAAAGCAAGAAAGGCATTAAATGTATTGTTTATTTCCACAATTTATTTAGATATACACAATAGCTATATAATTTGGGAGAGTTCCTTTTTTTTTGTTGTTTAGAGAGATTTTTGTTGTTAGCGCGTGTGTTAACTGAAGAGACAGGCAGAGAGACAGAAAGTGAGAACTCACCCTCCATGGGGAATGGTCATAACACAATCACTCTCCTCCATTCTCCTCTCAGGATTATGGGCACCCATCCTCATGCATGTACATGTGCCCAGCGTGAGTTTTAAGCTGCTGGGTCTGAGACTCGAAAGTCCAATGATATAATCATTATTGGTGGTCCCTGAGAGAGTTCCTTAGTGTTGTTATGATCTGTTAAAAAGTACACAGGAACATTATATGAAATTATATTGATCATTAGACAATGATTTAATTAAATAAGATAAATGAACATTTTTGCAAAATGTTCTCAGATGATCATATAAACATGAGTCTAATTAATAATGTATTGTAAGGCCAGCCAGGTGGCATGGTGGTTAAGAGGCTGGATCCCACATGGCTGTCTGTTTGATTTGTGCTCCAGACCCTGCTGCTTGAAAATATATACTGGGTACTTGTATATGCATGCTCAAAATCCCAAGAGAATGGAGAAGAGGGGATTATGACATGGCCATCCCCCTTGGGAGGTGCCTTCTCATTTTCTCTTTTTCTCTCCAACAATTTCATGTATCCAAAGTAAATAAGTGAGAAATCATCCCCTGGGGGGATGGCCATGCCACAATCCCTTCTCCTCCATTCTCCTCTCAGGATCTTGGGCACACATGCACATGGACTTGGTGTGAGTTACAAGCTGCTGGGTCTGGGACTCGAACCACAGTTGACTACGTGGGAGTCCAGAGATGTAACCATTATGCTACCTACTGGTCCCCGCCATAAGTAAATTTTTATAATAATAATAGTGTATTATGACATGGCTATAAGCAGAATCTGGCATACTGTAGCAAACTATTTTTGTTTAATCTTGGGCATGCATCTACATGCAGTCCCAATTAGTGTATGTTCACCACTGTTTCTAATCTTTTTTGCACTTTAGTCTCTGCCCTTCCCTGTGTCCAGACAATCCAAGTGCATTTTTCCTTCTACTGGACGCCATATAGCCTGTGGGTCATTTTGATTATGCTATTAGAATGGAGTAGAAGTCTTCTGTTGTTTGGAGTGTCCTAAAATATAAGCATTTGATTACCTAGACATGCAGGGAATTGTCTTAAATATGTATTTTATTCTTAGTAAAAAATTAGAAACCTTCTATCCTAGAAATATTTTAATTCTAGAATATAGTTGGAAATGTTGGTTAACTTAGTCCTAATAGCTTTTCCAGAGTTCTAGCAAACGTATTGTTCTTCCTTGTCTTTTCAGATGAAACAGTTTCTCCTACTTTATTGGATACAAAATGGAATAAGATTTTAGATTCGTCTTCCTATCGACTACCATTTAACCCTGCATTGGCTGGTGTGAATGAACCTGCAATTTCTGAGTCACAACCACAACTGAAAGTCTTCTCCCTAGCTCATTCACCGTCCCTGACCACAGAGAAAGAAGATCATTGTGCTAATGGACAGGACTGTAGTCTAGATTCAGAGATCACCACAATGTGGATTGACGAGAATGCTGTTGCAGAAGATCAGTTAATTAAGAGAGGCTATAACCTGGAGGATCAGTGCAGTGCTGCTGAAGTTGGAGAGAAGAAATGTGGAAACCTGACTTGTCTGCCAGATGAGAAGAATGTTCTTGTTGTAGCCGTCATGCATAATTGTGATAAAAGGACATTACCAAGCGATTTGCAGGATTGTGATAATTATCATAGCCAATCTCTGATGGATGCTTTTAGCTGTTCACTGGATAATGAAAACAGACAAACTGATCAACTTAATTTTACTATAAATGGATCCACTGATAAAGATATGAACTCAGAAAAACAAATGGATCCATTGATTAGACCAAAAACAGAGGGGAATTCTGTTAACCATCTGTGTACTACTGCTTCTGATAATCTAGCCAATGTCTGTTCCCCTTCACAATTAAATGATGAAAATATGGGTAGAGACCCCTCCATGTCTGTGATTACAAGTGTAACAGCTGATTCAGTAATCTCATCCCAGGGAATAGATGAAGGTCCTGCTGTTAAAAAGCAAGAGAACCATACAGCAGAGGAGGACCTCACTGGCAAAATCAGCTCTCCTAGGACAGATCTAGGGAGTTCAAACTCCCTTTCCCACACGAATGAGGGAATTTTGACAAAAAAAGAGCCAGAAGAGGAGAAAACAAGTGAAGAATCCCTCCAATCTGGTTTACCTATGTTTCCTAAACCAGACCTGCCTAATGGGTCTGGAAGGAATAATACTTGTGAACAGTTTTCAGATTGCTTTGTGTCTAGTGAAGTTAAGGCTGATGAAAATGATGCCTGTGAACACGAAGAAATTCTTGGCACTACAGAATTTCTTAATGTGACAGAGCATTTCTCTGAATCTCAGGATATGACTAATTGGAAACTGACTAAACATAATGAGATGAATGATGGCCAAGTAAAGGAAGGACAGGAAAAGATTCTGCAGATCAGTCAGTCTGAGGACACTTACGGTGATCGTGGAGAACATATTGGAATAGCAGATGCAGGTCTAGATTTAAAAGGAACTTGTATGAATGAAAGTGAAGGATGCGATTTCTCCACTGTTACAGGTACACCAGCAGCAAATTCTCTTTCTAATGGTTGTGATTCCTATGGAATGCAGAGCCCAGTTGCTTCATTTGTCCCAAAGACTTTACCCTCCAAAGAAGATTCAGTAACAGAAGAAAAAGAAATAGAGGAGAGCAAGTCAGAATGCTACTCAAATATTTATGAACAGAGGGGAAACGAGGCCACAGAAGGGAGTGGACTGCTTTTAAACAGCACGGGTGACCTAATGAAGAAAAATTATTTACATAATTTCTGTAGTCAAGTTCCATCAGTGCTTGGCCAATCTTCTCCCAAGATAGTAGCAAACCTGCAATCTATCAGCGTTCCTTTTGGTGGTGCAAGACCCAAGCAACCTTCTAACCTTAAGCTTCAAATTCCAAAGCCATTATCAGACCATTTACAAAATGACCTTCCTGCAAACAGTGGAAATAATATTAAAAACAAAAACGATATTCTTGGGAAATCAAAATCAGGGGAAAACTCAGCAACCAACATATGCAATGCATCTTTGGGAGACATCTCTATTGCTGGCACAAATGGGGAACATTCAGAGAGTTATGAGGCTGAGATCTCTAGTAGACCGTGCCTTGCATTAGCTCCAGACAGCCCAGATAATGATCTCAGAGCTGGTCAGTTTGGAATTTCTGCCAGAAAGCCATTTACCACTCTGGGCGAGGTGGCTCCAGTATGGGTACCAGATTCTCAGGCTCCAAACTGCATGAAATGTGAAGCCAGGTTTACATTCACCAAAAGGAGGCATCATTGCAGAGCATGTGGGAAGGTAAGTTGCATGTTTTAAATTGGAAATCTGGCATGCCCATTATGTAATATTCAATTAGAAATTAATAAAGGCAGTTAAAAGTGACCATACTTCTGTTTGAGAAGACATAGTTTGTGAAAACTCAGTTCCAGTAAATTTCTATATTATAAAATGATCTTGCTTAGATAGTGTATATTGTATTTGTTGCCAAAATTTATGCTGAATCTGTTTTCATGAAGAGATGAGAATTGAGGAAGTGTTAACTTTGTGGTTTCCATATTGACAGATACTTGGTAAATGGAATAGTTTGAAATAAGGAAGTTATTCTTTTGGTTTAGGGAATATTTGTGGCATCATAATTTTAAATTCTTGATTGGGAATTATTAGAGGATTAGTTTCATCATTTTAATATTTTTCTATCTTTTGTGTATACCAAATACTACATTTGCTGAAATTTTTGCTTTCTTAAGCAAATAATAAAAGTATTTTTCAGAGACCAGCATTCTAGATGTAATGAGTAAATAGGTATTCTAGGTGGGATTCAGAAAGAAAATGAAAAAATCCATGTACATTTAAAAATGAAATGGAGGGGCTGACAAGAGGAGTGATGATTAAGGTGTTGGACTTCCACATGACCAACCACAGTTCAAGACCAGGACGTGGTGGCTTACTTTCTCACTTTCCCCTCTCTCTCTCTGTCTCTCTCTCTCTATATATACACACACACACACACACACACACACATATACAATATATACATACACATACATACATATATATATACACATACATATATATATATAAGATATCTTACTAAAAAATGAATAAAATAAAATAAATAAATCATTTAAAAAAACTCTCCTCTTGGGACCAGCAGATGGAGTAATGGTTATGTCACTGGACTCCTATCACTGAATTCCCACATAATTGATCATGGTTCAAGTCCCAGACCCAGCGACTTAAAACTCATGCTGGGTGCATGTGTGTGCATGCCCAAGATCCCAAGAGGGGAGTGGAGGAGAAGGGATTGCGATGTGGCCATCCCCCCTGGGGGTGATTTCTTGCTTTTTGTCTCTCTATCTCTCCAGAAAGCACACATGCTCTATTGCAAAAATCTCTCTGAAAAGAAAAAAAAAAAAAAACAACTCCTCCTTCAGCCTCCCAAGTAGCTGAGCCTACATGTGCACACCAGTGTATCCAGGTTTTAAAAAATAAAGAAATAAAATAAAAATGAGATAGAATTTTTGCTGAGTGGAATTTATGGAATTTATGAATTTGTGGACTCATGGTGCTTTCTTTCCCATGTACCTCAGAGATATTGTAAGGATTGATGAGATAAAGTGTATAAAAATCCTTGAGCTTTTTGGAAGAAAAGTGTTTGTAAACATAGGTATACTTTTTTTTTAAAAAAAGAATTATTTTATTTAACTTTATATATTATTATTATTATTTTAAATCTGACCAGAGAGAGAGAGAGGCAAAGTGAGAAAGACAGGGGAGGGGGAGTGAAGCCGCCAGGTCCAGGACTTGAACTACAGTCGGCCATGTGGGAGTCCAACACCTCTAACTACCACACCACCTGCCGGCCCCCATGGGTGTGCTTATTCTAGATGTTAACCTGATTATACTGGAAATGTAACTAAAAAATACCCTATGTAATGTGACTTTGTAAAATGAAGTTATCTGCTGAAAAAGAGCCTTTGTGTTATTGTATTCTAGTAGAAGTTAAACATATCCCATAATTTCTCTATAGCTAAATTCTTTCTACTGCAACATATGTATATTAAATGTCTATTGTATGAAAGGCTCTGGGCTATATATTGGGGATTCACGTGCATGTAAATTGGGATTTATGTTCTGATGGAATTTAAAATAAAGGGCACTGATTTCAGTGAGTAAGGAAAAGAATATCCAGATTGTCTGGAGGTTATTTTTTTAATTTCTTTTTTAAAGAATTATTTTATTTATTTATTTACTTACTTATTTTAATTTGACCAGAGAGGGATGGGGGTAGGGGGTGATGGTGGGAGTGGAGAGGATGGGGGCAGTGAAAAGGCAAGCCATCAGGTCTGGGACCCGAACAGCAGTTGACCATGTGGGAGTCCAGCACTCTTAACCACCACACCACTTGCTGGCCCCAGATTGCCTAGAGTTTTTGAAAATTCAAAAAGTAGGGGGCCTGCGGGTGGCATGGTGGTTAAAGGCACTGGACTCTCCCATGGCTGACCTGGCAGCTTCCTTTCTCACCTTCTTTCTCTCTCTCTCTCTCTCTCTGTCTGTCTGTCTGTCTTGTTCTGTTTAAATTAAAAATAACAATAATGATAAATAAAATAAAAGAAATAATTCATTTAAAATTTTTTTTTTTTTAAAAAGAGAATTACCTGAATTGGGACCAGCAGTTAGCGTAATGGCTATGTTGCTGGACTCCCACGTAGTTGACCGCGGTTTGAGTCCCGGACCCGGTGGCTTAAACTCACGCCGGGCGCGTGTGCGTGCGTGCCTAAGATCCCAAGAGGAGAATGGAGGAGAAGGGATTGCGGCGTGGCCATTCCCCCTGGGGGGTGATTTCTCGCTTTCTGTCTCTCTGTCTCTGTCTGTCTGGAAAGTGCACGCGCCTTATAGCAAAAACCTCTCTAAAAAAAGAAAAAAAAGAGAACTACCTGAGTAGACAAATTATTTCATCCCACAGTAATGTATAATACAGTGTACTGAGAGTACCAGATATGTGTGTTTTTTTTTCTTTTATTTATTTTTACATTTTTCCACTAACATTTACTTTACATATCAAAACATTTTTGCTCTTACTCCATAGTTCTTGACAGTTAATAAACAGTTTTCAACATTTCAAAATACTGAATTTTAAAGATAATGTTCAAAATATTTCTTATAATTTTGTTTGTGACTCTATAACAACAGAGATAGTATGGTTTTAAATATTTTTGAGAAAATATTTACATATCACCTACTCAAATTGTTGAAAAGCAAACACCCAGTACACAAGTCACACATAAACCTTCTCAATTCAGCCCTGCCTACCAAGTATTCTGTGATATACCATCTGCTAGCAAAGATCAGTCTCTTTTTCTTCCTTCAATGTCTTTCTCAAGATAATCCTCTTTTGCAGTCTTTACTGATTACAATGCTGGGCTGGAAAAATCCAGGTTATTTTATGTTATAAATTCTTTCATATATCTTCTCTAATCCTCTCTGCCAGGCAGATCTATTTATGGTGCTAGGCCATCTTTCTAAGAGCATCTGTTGGCTTACTTGAGATCTACCTTAGTTCCATAGTTTTCTGATTAATCTTCAGATATGACATTCTAGTCAAAGCCCTGTCCAAAAATGAGTATTTCCAATTTCTGATTCAATGCAACAAGCATTATTGAACTTATGCAAATAACCCTTCTGCTACAAAATAAGAATACTCCCAAGTATTTTCCAATTCCAGAGGGGTCAGGAAGGAAGAAAAGTTTATGTTTCCATTTAAAGAAACAAACAAGAAAAATATTTGAACAGACTGCTGAACCTATCAACAACTCAGAAGAAAGTAAAATGCTTAAATTGGGAAAACAAAGCATAGTAAAAACAATCAGTAATGTTTTACTCAAAAGTCATAAAATTCTATTTTGCCAGTTCAGTCTTATGTTCAAACTCTCTTCTGTTTAATATGCAGTATTACTGTGGTCCAGTCCTTCTGTTTAAATCCTGAATATTGATATATCTTGTCCCTAGCATTAAATTGGTCATTTTCTTGGTTGCCTTTTGTTCTCTTATTTCTTTTTATTTATTTCTTTTTTTATTTTTGGAGAGATTTTTTGCTATAGGGTGCGTGCGCTCACCAGACAGAGACATAGAGACAGAAAGCGAGAAATCACCCCCCCAGGGGGTATGATCACACCGCAATCCCTTCTCCTCCATTCTCTTCTCAGGATCTTGGGCACGCACGCACATGCGCCCGGCGTGAGTTTTAAGCCACAGGGTCCGGGACGCGAACCGTGGTCGACTACATGGGAGTCCAGCGACATAGCCATTACGCTAACTGCTGGTTCCCGAGTTCTCTTATTTCTTTAGGCGCCTTTAGTTTTCCTGGTAGAGCACTCCTTTCAGAACTTCTTAAAGAGTACGTCTGCTATTGGCAAATTCTTTCAGGTCTTGTTTATCTGAGAATGTTTTTATCCTTTCTTTCCATATGAAAGATAATCTCGCTGGGTATAGTATTCTTGGTTGAAACTGTTTTTCACTTAATACTTTGAATATGTTTTCCCATTCTTTCCTTGCTCATACTGTTTCTGATGAGAGGTCAGAGGTTAGCCTGATTGGAAAACCTTTATAAGTAACCTGACGTTTCTCTCTTGCCAATTTTAGTATCTTGTCTTTGTCTACAGATTTGGCCAGTCTGGCTATGATGTGCCTTGGAGAAGATCTTCTTGGGTTGATTCTGTTAGTGGTCCTTTGTATTTCTTGGGTCTGGATATTTGAATGCCTCTCTAAATTTCGAAAGTTTTCTTCCAAGATTTCATGGAATAGATTAACAACGCCCTTATTAGTTTCCTCACATTCTAGGATATCGATTATCCTGATGTTTGGGTGCTTAATGCTGCCTAGTATTTCTCGTATAGTATTCTCATTTTTTTTTGGTTATTTTCTCAGTTTTTTTTGGTTGTTTTTTTTTAGGTCAGAGGTTTTGCCTTCCACATCCGAGATTCAATTTTCTTCATGGACTAATCTGCTTTTAATACTGTAGAGGGAGATTTTGATTTCCTGAATGGCAGCTTTCATTTCTAATAGCTCCATTTGATTCTTTTTTTATGGTGTGCATTTCCTCTTTCAGATCATGGAAGAACTTCAACACCTCCTGGAACTCATTGTCTCTTTTCTCCTGCATCTTCTGGAGTTCAGTATCTCTCAGCTCTTGCATCTCGTTTAGTTTTGTCATTATGAATATTCTGAATTCTCTATCAGACATTTCCATGAGTTCTATTGTACTGTCTGTGGATGATGAAGGATTGTTCTTTTCCCTTAAGGGAGAGATATTTTCTTGATTTTTCATGTTTCTTGTGCCTCTGTGGTGGTTTCTGGTCATTCTGTGACAAAATCTCTCCTCCACTTGTCTGAATGTTTTGGGAGTCTAGAAGATGGAGTTTAGAGCATAGCTTCTCTGAACAGGCCAGAACACACCTTAGCTTTAAAATGGCTTCTTTTCTGAACATTTCAGGAGTCTAGAAAATGAAGTTTAGAGCATAGCTTCCCTCCAGATATGTATTTGTTTTATATTTATTCTCATTTAGTCTTCATGAGTCCTGTAGAGTGTCTGTTAACTTTTCCTATTTGACAGATAAAGAATTTGAGACTCAGAGAGTCAGGAACTATGCCCAAGGTCACACAACTTCTAATTACCAGAGCTGACTTCAAGATAGTACTCTTTCTTTTAGTCATACTGCTTCCCCCAGTACCCCCTTCCATTCATATTAGTAATATGAGCAAAATATTTTAGGAACATTGAAGAATGAGAGATCAGTTTTCCTCAAATAGCATATGAGTCTAATTCTTGCCTTCATCGTTAATTGGAAAAGCATGTCACACACTCTAAAACGCTCAACAAAATGTGTTTTTTGTTTTGTTTTTGTTTTTGTGGGACTCACAAAAGTCAGGACAGAAAAGTGACTACTTGGAGAATGAGATATAAACAAGTGGATTTAGAACAAAGTTCACATAAACTTTGGAACAAAGTTCTAAAGTACACAAGAAAGATGGGATCACTTTAGAGCAAAACAGAGGAATTAACGGTAGGAAAAGAGAAATACATTCATCTTACAGGGGCCAGGACTGGCCCAGCAGTAAAACTGGAAGCTCTGTGAGCCTGACCCACACGGGAAGATTCTGGATTCTTGTCTGGGGACCTCCCTAAACCTGGTCATGTATGTGCCCATGATCCCTGGGGTTAGCTGAGGCTGCGTGTAGAATATGGCATCAAGACATTTTGGGATTGCTATTTCACTGTCTGTCTTTCTCTCACTCATAGAAGAAATAAATAAGCTTATATTTTTTTGTGGGAGTGGGTAAAGAGCCAGTAGTTAGGGTAGGTGTGGAGGTTAAGGTGCTGGACTCCAATATGACCAAACACAGTTCAAGTCCCAGACCTGGTGGTTTGAAAATCACACTGGGTATTATTGTGTGTGCAAAATCCCAAGAAGAGAATGGAAGTGAAGGAATTGCTGTGAGGCCATCCCTCCTGAGGGATGATTTCTTGCTTTCCCTCTCTGACTCTTCAGTGAGCACATGTGCCCTATGGCAAAAACCTAAAAAAAATTTTTAAAAATTCCTCCTACAGAGGGGACAAAGATAAAAAATATGCTGCTCAGGACCAGCGGATGGCATAATGGTTATGTTGCTGAACTCCTATGTAGTCAACTACGGTTCAAGTCCTGGCCCTGGAGGCTTAAGACTCAAGCTGGGTGCATGTGTGTGCACAATGTGCAAAATCCCAAGAGGAGAATGGAGAAAGGATTGTTGCGTGGCCATCTGCCCTGGGGCAAAGGGTGATTTCTGGCTTTCTGTCTCTGTCTTTCAACAAGCGCACACGCCCTATAGTAAAAATCTCTCAAAAAAATAATGCTTGAATATAGAAGGAGTTCATAGAAAATTGTGACAAATTATTTAACACTTTGTAGGGTTTACATTCAGCTCTTATTAGAATTTTTATAATTTCATGGTATAATGTAAGTAGAATACAAAATAGTTAAACTACAATTTATGAAAGTTAAGTATTGCAGCTTATTTCTATATTGCTATATATTGCTACTTATTTTTTATTTTTATATTGCTATAAGTGGGTATATTGAGACATATAAATTTAATTCTTGCCTTTATCCTTAGTTGGAAAAGCATGTCACACATTCTAAAATGCTCAACAAAATGTATTTTTTGTTCTATTTTTCAATTTTGCTAGAGTATGCTTATGTTCACCAGAGAGAGAGACAGAAAAAAAGAGAGAAATCACTCTCCAGCAGGGAAGACTATGCTGCAGTCACTTCTCCTCTATACTCTTCTCAGGATTTTGGGCATACACACACATGCGGAGGGCATGTTTTTCAAGTTGCTGGGTCTGGGACTTGAGCTATGCAGTCAGCCATGTGGGATCCAGATGCCTTAACCACAACTCCACCTAGCTGACCTAACAATATGTGTTATTTCATTTTACTCATTATTTAGATAATTGTCCCATGTAGCAACATATAATCCCTACCTCTCTTGTAGGACAGGCAGTAAATTACAGAGTAGAAAGAATATAGAGAACTCTTTCCTCAAAGAGTGCCCAGTAAGTTCAAATTATTTCTGTTATTATACATCCATGTTAATTTCCTATGGGAATTGCTGATTCCAGCAGACCATGGTTATTCTCTGTTGACTTCTATTTGCCTTGAATATTTTGATCCTTTTTTATTTGCTTATTTGACTTCAAAAACTTAGGAAGGCCATTAAATTTAAGAGCAAAAGAAAAAGGAATTTTTGAAAGTAGAGACCAATTTCTTATTTTCTTTTTAAGTTTTATTCATTCATTTATTTTACTTTGACCAGAGAGAGACAGAGAAAAAGAGAGAGAGAGAGAAAGTGAGAAAGCAAGCCACCAGGTCTGGGACTCAAACTGTGTTGGACCATGTGAGAGTGTCCAGCACCTTAACCACCATGCCACCCGCTGGTCCCCACTAGAGACCAATTTCTAAAAGAAAAGAAAGTTTTAAACATTTTAAAAAGAATTATTTAATTTAAAAAATGTTATTATTATTTTTTAAATTTGATCAGAGAGAGACAAAGAGAGAGAGAAGGAAAGTGAGAAAGTGGGGCCAGCAGGTAGTGTGGTGGTTGACTGGCTGCTTGGCTGGCTGCTGTTCAAGTCCTGGACCTGGCAGCTTTTTTTTTTTTTTTTTTCTTTCTTTTTTTTTTGGAGAGGTTTTTGCTATAGGACGTGTGCGCTCGCCAGAAAGACAGAGAGAGACAGAGAGATAGAAAGCGAGAAATCGCCCCCCAGGGGGATGGCCACACCGCAATCCCTTCTCCTCCATTCTCTTCTCGGGATCTTGGGCACGCACGCACACGCGCCTGGCGTGAGTTTAAGCCACTGGGTCCGGGACGTGAACCGTGGTTGGCTACATGGGAGTCCAGCGACATAGCCATTACGCTAACTGCTGGTCCCATGGCAGCTTGTTTTCTCACTTTCTCTCTCTCCTTGTCTGTCTGTCTCTGGTGAGTACATATAACCCTACAGCAAAATTTAAAAAAGAAAAATAATAATAAATAAAATTAAATAATTCTTAAAAAAAAAAAAAAAACAATAAAAAGAAAGAAGGAAAAGCAAGCAAGCAAGCCTTCAGGTCTGGGACCTGAATCACAGTCAGCCATGTGGGAGTTCAGCACCTTAACCACTACACCACCTGATGGCCCCAGAAAGAAATTTTCATGTTTTATTTAGTCATTTGCAAGACATACTTTACCCATTATTGTCAGTGATATGACTGGTTGTTATTTACTAGGTGCCAGTAGGTAAATGACTATTCTATGTACTGTTTGATGTTAGTAAACATAGCAATAGCCTTTGGAAATAAAACTTTCTGATACTTATAGTGTAGGTATTTTATATTTAGAATGGTGTTAAAGATGAGAATAACTGGTTTTTGAATACTTCGAATTTTGTACTAGACTTGTCCAGCCTAACAATACAATTCTCCAAGATACACTTTTTTTAAAAGAATTACTTTACTTAACTTTATTTATTTTAATTTGACTAGAGAGGGCAGAGCAAGACAGAGAGAGAGAGAGGACAGTGAGAAAGCAAGCTGCCAGGACTGAGACTCAAACCACAGTTGGCAATGTGGGAGTCTAGTGCCCTTAACCACCATGCCACTGACCACTGGGACTTGAACCACAGTTGGCAATGTGGGAGTTCAGCACCCTTAACCACCACGCTGCCGACCAGTGCCCTTAACTACCACACCACCTGCCAGCCCCTCTAAGATACACTTTTAGAAAGGTTAAGTAATTTTCTGGGACCAGCAGATGCCATAATGGCTACATCGCTGGACTCCGGTGTAGTCGACTGTGATTTGAGTCCTGGACCCTGTGGCTTAAACTCATGCCGGGCACGGGTGCGTGTGTGCCCAAGATCCCAAGAGGATAATGGAGGAGAAGGGATTGTGGCATGGCCATCCCCCCTAGGAGGGATTTCTCTCTCTTGCTCATTCTCTCATTCTGTCTCTTGTCAAATTAAAAATAAATAGATGAATAAAATTAAATAATTCTTTAAAAAACAAACAAAAGTGCAAATTTAAAAATGAAATATATAGTCATATGTGATTGTGAATGGTTTGTGTAGTCCACTGCAGGAATTAGATAAAGATTGAGAAAGGGGCTTCCTGAGACACTGATTGAGAAAGAGGGTTCCTAGTGGACTGGTCCTAAGTCGGAGGGAGTCCTTAAACAGGTAGGTCATTAAGTGAGGAGTGACGTCTTTGTTAACTGGAGAGAATTATTTGAAAAACAGAGTAGTATATTAAATCCTAAACCAGCACTTCCTCTGATAGAGGAAATTGGTCACATAATGTCAACTGGCATATAAAAAATTTATTACAGGGGCAGCAGATGGCATAATGGTTATGTCGCTGGACTTGCATGTAGTCGACTGATGTTTGAGTCCCAGACCCAGGAGCTTAAAACTCACACCGGGTACATGTGTGTAGGTGCCCAAAATCCTGAGAGGACAATGGAGGAGAAGATTGAGCATAGCCATCCCCCCTGGGGGATGATTTCTCACTTTCTATCTCTTTGTCTTTCCAGTGAGTGCACACACCCTATAGCCAAAAAAACCCCCTCTCTCTAAAAAAAAAAAATCCATGCAAGACCAGCAGATGGCATGGAGGTTAAGGTGCTGGATCCCACATAGCCGACCTCAGTTTGAGTCCCCAGCCTAGCAACTTAAAAATAACACTGAGTGCTTATGTATGCCCAAAATCCTGAGAGGAGAATGGAGGAGAAGGGATTGTGGTATGACCATCCCCTCTGAGGAGTGAGTTCTCACTCCCTCCAATAAACCCCTTCACCCCCATCTTTCTGGTGGGTGCACACGCCCTATAGCAAAAAAGAAAAATCATATTTTTAAAACTACCATATTTTCAATATATGCAAAAAAGAGAATAAAAAACAATGGAGATATATTTAAATTTTTTTAAAGAGTAGAATACATCTTTATTATACAATATTTTATTTTTTTAAAAAACTTTCTTTTCTAGAATACAGTTTCACATTAGAAATTCCCATAGTGGGAAGATAACAATTTATTTCTTATAATTTTATATTTGTGGGCAGATTATTTTAGGACAAATATAATGTATTTAAGCATTACATCTTAATTCAGAATTTGTAACATTTTGACACATCTACAAGGTTTACTTCTTTCCTAAATGAACTTCTCTATATTCAGAAGCTCTCTTAAGGTTTTCTTCCTAGCATGGAAAAGTTCTTTATGGTAATAGTATTCCCTCATTTTAAAGTTTCCCTAGGATATGTAACCGTCGATAGCTAATATAACAGAGGAGGAGTTTTCAAAAATTAAAAACTTGTCTAATTTCTAACAGTCTTTACTCATGACGTCATAGTCTTCCCCTTTGTCCACTATTCCCACTCTCCCACTTGTCCACTATTCCCAGGACAAATGTAGAACTTTGTGTATTGATAGTAATAAAGCTGAATTCTCTTCAAGAGATTGATAAATTAAATAGCAAAAGCTCTTATATAATGTTTAATTATACTGTGAGTCTTATGAGAAGTGTGGAGACAACCCCACTAACTCACCAGAATACAGAACTTGGTCTCACAAATTCTGGATACCTTTCAAACCTTTTCTTCAATAACTGAATTCTGAAAATAACCATATGATTAGGAGACCTGTCCATCCATGAACTTATCTATTATTTCCTCCTGATTGTGAGCAGAATAGCATGACAGAACAAGGCAAAGAGTCACACGATCAATTCTTAAGGTATTACATCAAAAAAAGCCGGCTCTTCCACAGCATGACAACAGCTTTGCAGATGCCCACGTCATGACAGTTGAAATAACAAAGCCCGGCAAAGGTTAAAGCTGAGAGTGCCAAAAGGCCTGCCAAGGCAGCTTTTTGTGATGCATCCCCATGAACATAGTCAGTAACAACTTGTCCAAGGCCCCAGTGACTTATGGAGAGTGAGGGCTGCAGCCAGGGAGTAGTCCATCGCAGAGCAAGGATTCAGATAAGCAGCTGGAAGCAGGCCCAGGAGCAAAACACTGGCAACCCTCTCACTAGTCCAGTGGAGAGATGCAGCCTTGGAACCAGAGTGGTGGTTTGGTGACAGGTGAATGTGCTGGACTCCCTGTGCTCTACACCATTCTGGGGTAGGCTGGTCCTGGAGAAATGCAGAGACATGAGCTGGTCTGATCACTGGGGTTCGCAGGAATAGAGCTCGGCCTTCCTGGGCATTGCAGAGGACACTCAGCCTACAGAGAAGCGCCATCTCGTTCCTCAGGGCTCAAGTCACCCAACAACCCGGCGACATATTTAAATTTATTAGATTTATTAGGGCCAGCAAGTGGCTTGGTGGTTAAGACACTGGACTCCCACATGTCCAGCCACTATTTGAGTACCAGACCTGATAGCATGCTCTTTCACTTTCCTTCTCCCATTCTCTCTCTTTCTCTGGTGAGCCTATTTGCCCTACAGCAAATTGAAAAAAATAATAAATAACATTAAATAAATAATTCTTTTTTAAAAAAGGGTAGAATTAAAATTTTATGTATATATAACAGTAAATAGAATGTTGATAATAATCGAGGTAGGTGATGTTAAGTTGAAACCAGCATGTTTGGGACCAGCAGATGGCTTAATGGTTACGTCACTGGACTCACACATAGTCGACTGCGGTTCGAATCTCAGACCCGGCAACTTAAAACTCACACTGGGTGCGACTTAAAACTCACGCCAGGTGCTTGTGTGTGCATGCGTGCATGCCCAGGAGTCCAAGAGGAGAATGGAGGAAAAGGGATTGTGGCATGGCTATCCCTCCTTGGGGTGATTTCTTGTTTTCTGTCTCTCTGTCTCTCTCTGTCTATCCAGCGAGCACACACTCCTTAAAGCAAAAATCTTCCTCTCTCAAAAACAAAAACAAACAAACAAAAAAACACCATGTTTATGCATTTAAAAAGGCATAGATGTCAGTTCTTTCAGCTAAAAATTATTTTTTGAGTAAATAATTCAGAAAGAACAAGAGCCATAAACAAAAAGATATCTTCTTTTTTGGAGAGAGATTTTTGCTATAGGGCATGTGCACTTGCTAGAAAGACAGAAAGAGGAACAGAGAGAGAAGAGAGAAATCACCCCTAGTGGGGATGTCCACACCACACCCCCTTCTTCTCCATTCTCTTCCTGAAATTTTGGGCATGCATGCATATGTGCCCAGCATGGTTCCAGCCTCCAAGTCTGCGACTCGAAATGTAGTCGCTTTAACCTTAACCACTACGTTTTCTGGCCCCAGATATGTCTATTTTAATATTACTTAGAATAGCAAATGCATTTTAAATAATTTATGTCCTAAATCAGAAAATCACCATGTTAAATATGGTACATATATATTTGACTCAGCCATTAAAAATACAATTCTAAAGTAGTTTGAAAAATAACTCATGATGATGGGGCTAGCAGGTGGCATAGTGTTGAAGGCACTGGACTTCCACAAAGCCAACCATGATCCCAGACTGGTGGCTTGAAACTCACTCTAGGCTTATATGCGCGGATGCCCAAAATCCCAAGAGGAGAATGGAGAAGGGATTGCTGTGTGGCTATTTCCCTGGGGGAGAGGGGTGATTTCTCGCTTTCTGTCTCTGACAAGTGCATGTGCCCTATAGCAAACATCTCTCTTAAAAAAGAAAGAAAGAAAAGTACTTATGATGACATGTGAATAAAATATAGTGCAAACTCATGCTTTGTTTGTAATGATAAAAATTATTTTTGAGCAAACTGTGTCAGAAGAGGACATGTAAAATCAAAAACAAGTAATTTTAATTGATGGAATTTTGGGTGATTATTCTCTTTTTCTTTCTATTTTATTTTTATAATGGTTCTTAGTATTGATTCTATTAAAAACAGCTCAGGATTTGTGAAATAGTTTTGCCAAAAAGTCTAATAGAATCTGGTCCAGTTGTTGAATCCAGTAATTGACTTATAGGAAATACAGAGTTAAATACATTAGCCAACAACACAGAATGGCAATCAGTGAGACTCAGATTCTGGGAAAGTATAGGACAAATAATTCACTTTATTCAATAAAATATATTTTTTTATAATTATTTATTTATTTATTCATTCATTTATTTTGACCAGAGAGAGATACAGAGAGAGAGAGAGGGAGAAAGTGAGAAAGCAAGCCACCATGTCCAGGACTCAAACCATGGTTGGCCATGTGGGAGTGTCCAGCGCCATAACCACCACACCACCTGCTGGTCCCATTCAATAAAATATTTTTGAAAGAGAACCTGTATAATAAAAGAAACTTTACACATATTCATTAGTTGCAGTGTGTGAACCTTATTTGAATCCTGGTATAAGCATAATATTAAAAGAAGAAATACGATAAAAATAAAAGACAGGCCAATCCCAAAGCATAGCACTTAAGAGCTATACAGAGGAAGCCCCTATGGCTGGCCAGGGTTCGAATCCCAGTCCTGGCAGCTTGAAAAACACTTATGATGTGGCTGGAAGGTGGTGTGGTTAAGGTGCGGGGCTCACAAATAGCTGACCTTGGTTTGAGTCCCAGACCTGGCGGCTTGTTTTCTCACTTTCCCTTTCTCTCTGGTCAAATTTTAAAAAATAATAAAAAATAAAATTAAACAAGTAAAATAATTCTTTTAAAAAAATAATAAACACACTGGGCACTCTGAGTTGCATGCACACATGCCAAGGATCCTGATGGCTTGATGAATTGGAGGAAAAAGGATCACAACATGACCAGGTCTGGATGGAAGGTGCTTTCACTCTTTCTCTCTTGTGTATGTGCACCTGCCCTCTGACATAACAATAACAAAAGATAAAATAATCACAAAAGCTTCAATGAAAATATAAGACTATTGAAAATAAAACACTGGTGGTTTTTTTTTTTGTTTTTTTTTTTTTTTTGAGAGATTTTTGCTACAGGATATGTGCACTTGCTGGAGAGACAGAGACAGAAAGCAAGAAGTCATTCCCACAGGGGATGGCCACGTTGCAGTTCCTTCTCCTCCGTTCTCCTCTTGGGATTTTGGGCGACCGCATGGGAGTCCAGTGATGTAACCATTATGCCATCTGCTGGTCCCAACACTGGATATTTTATGTTATTAAGAAATTGTTATTAAGGTATGATAAATGTAGTGTTGTGTTTAAAAAAATAGTTCCTGTGTTTCAGAGCTATATACTGAAATATTTAAAGATGAAATGCTGAGATTTATTTCAAAATGATTAGATGGAGAAGTAGGTAAGGATTGGCTTTGATAAGTATCAAGAGGATAATGGCAATTGGGGATTTATTATACTGTTAAGTCTACTTCTCTATGATTGAAAATTTCTGTAATAAAGAGTTTAGGGCTGGGTCTGTGGTACAGTGGATAATGTGCTACTGAAGCGAAGCTGGATCTCACATGGTGACCATAGTTCAAGTCCTTGGCTTGGTCAGCTTATAACATATCAGGCATGTGTGTGAATGCCCAGGATCTGGTGGGCTAGAGGACTAGAGGAAGGGGATTGTAGTGTGACCAGACTCATGTGGAAGAAGAGCCTCTTTCTCTCTCACACACATGTACCATATCATAAATAAAGAAAAAAATGTTTTTAAAAGCCTATAAAAATAAAGAATGATCAGGGTGTGCTTACAAAAAATAGGGATATATTTTAATTGCTCATCTGTTATGAACTAGCACTTTTTAGCCCACATACTAATCTTTTAATGTACTCTAAGTATGCTATTTACAAGATAATTATATATTAAAAAATTCATAGTACATTAAAGGAAGTGATGTCTGCACCAATTGTAAGCATGTAATTGATCTTAAAATTTATCGAAAATTAAATGCAATTGCAAGTATGCAATCAATTTTAAAATGTAAAGTTCTATGAATTTTTTTTCTTCCAGTCTGCTGTTACATCTTTCTGTTTGCACAGTTCTCACTTGGAATTCATGTTGAAAAGTCTATATTAGAAACACTGTGTGGGCCCAGTGGATGGTGTATTGGTTACATTGCTGGACTCTCCTGTAGTTGACTGTGGTTTAAGTACTGGACTTGGTGGCTCAAAACTCATGCTTGGTGGACCAGCAGTTAGCGTAATAGCTATGTCGCTGGACTCCCATGTAGTCAAGTGTGGTTTGAGTCCCGGACCGGGTGGCTTAAACTCACGCCGGGCACGTGTGTGTGCATGCCCAAGATCCGGAGAGGAGAGTGGAGGAGAAGGGATTGCAGCGTGGTCATCCCCCCCGGGGGTGATTTCTCGCTTTCTGTCTCTCTGTCTCTATCTTTCTGGTGAGCGCACATGCCCTATAGCAAAAACCTCTCCAAAAACAAACAAACAAAAAAACAAACAAACAAACATGCTGGGCATTTGTGAGTCCATACCCAAGATCCCAGGAGGAGAATGGAGGAGAAGGGATTGCTGTGTGACCATCCCCCCAAGAGGGGGTGATTTCTTGCTTTCTGTCTCTCCTACAAGTGCATGTGCCCTATAGCAAAAAATATTTCTCTATAAAAGAAATATAAACTTTATAAACTATCCTGTAATGGACTCTTAAAGTGACTCTGATAATCATTATTGTTTCCGGTTAACAATATTGACGTTAGGACAGATGTTTGGACAGAGAAAAGGTCAGGATTTGAACTGCTTTGGCTCTTACGCCGTTGATTTTTTGGGGGCATATTCTAATAAATGGAAGAGGGACAATGTATTCTTTTTGCATTTGAGAATGTTTATGAGTCATTACTATCACTGATCTTTGTGAATAGCTTGATGTTGGTCAGTAACAAGCACTTTTCTTTTTGGTTCTTGCACGGCAGTTACTTTTGTCATAGTTATAGGACTTTTTGAAGACCTGGGACACCATTTTTTTTATTTTCTAATTTGTATAGAAATAAGTGATATTTGATTATTTGAATTACAAAGGGGTATGTGTGGTTCACACTGTAAGGGCAGTATAAATAGGCACAAAGTGGTACATGAGTGTAAAGCTTGTTCGTAAATTTGACAAAAGAATTTGTTATGTAGAAAGCATGAGTGCAAAATTTTAAAAGAAAAGGAAAGGGAAATAAGTCACCAAAATACTAAAGTACTGAATTCATGAGAGACCTATCAAAGGAATATTAGCATTTCTATTTTACATATGACAAAGAGTAGGGCTCAGAGAGTTTAAATTATTCCCATGAGGTCATTTGGCTAGTGAATAATAAAGCTGAGTTAGGAACCCGGAGGTGTCACATTATAGAAAATTATATGTGAAGACTCAAGTGGATCATATTAACCAATGCTTTGCCAAAACATTATATAGAATATATATTATAAATCACCGTAATCAGTCTCTTTACAGTTAGGCAAGTCGTAAAGATCCTGTCATAGGGATCGGCAGGTAGCATGGGGGGTTAAGCAACTGGATTCCCACACAGCTAACTGCAGTTTGAGTCCCCGACCTGGCAGCTTGGTTTCTCACTTTCCTTTTCTGTGTCTTTCTGGTCAAATTGTTAATTATATTATACACACACACACACATATATGTATATATATATAATACATAATATAATACTAATTATTATTACTTAGAGAGGTTTTTCCTATAGGGCACGTGCACTCACCAGAAAGACAGAGAGAGACAGAAAGTAAGAAGTCACCCTTCTGGGGGGATGGCCACGCCACAATCCCTTCTCCATTCTCCTCCTGGAACCTTGGGCACACATGCACACAAGCCTGGCGTGAGTTTAAGCCACCAGGACTAGGACTCAAACTGCGGTTGACTACATGGAAGTCCAGCAACATAGCCATTACACCAACTGCTGGTCCCAATAATTATTATAAATGGAATTAAATAAATGAATAATTCTTAGGAAAAAAGAACTTAAAGTGTCTGGTCATAGTAAGTTACTCATAACCATTAGGCCTATTAACCTTGTGGTCACTGTTATCATAAATTGCTTAAAATGTGTTTGTCATCATTAAAAGTGAACGGCCCTAAACTATTTTGTGAATTGGGGTGTTAATGATAGAGCCCTTCCCAAAATAGTTTTTTTTTTTTTTTTCCTATTCATACATTTATTCAGAATCAAGCAAGCAATATGCAGACATTTACTGAGAATTATGTTTCAGGCACAGAAATAACATTGGGAATATCAGTATTAAAAATAATTTAGGAACCAGCAAATGGTGTAATGGTTACATTGTTGGACTCCCACATGGCTGATGGCAGTCTGAGACCCATACTGAGAGGCTTGAAACTCACACCAGGCGTGGGTGTATGCATGCCCAAGAGCCTGAGAGGAGAATGGAGGAGAAGGGATTGTTGTATGGCCATCCCCCATGGGGGGAGATTTCTCACTTTCTGTCTCTCTCTGCCTCTCTGGCAAGCACACAAGCCCTATAGCAAAAATCTCTAAAAAAAAATTTAGTCCATTGCCGCACTGAGAAATGGAAAATGGAGAATAAGTTCAACAAATGCAGTAGATTGTGTTGTGATAATAAGGTATATGGTAAGATATTGCAGCAATAATGTTTTTACGTTTAGGTGAGCAAATGTGTAAGTCTTTTCTCTCTCTTTTTTTTTGGAGAGGTTTTTTTTTTTTTTGGCTATAGGGCGCGTGCGCTTGCCAGACAGAGACAGAGAAACAGAAAGCGAGAAATCACCCCTAAGGGGGTTGGCCACTCCGCAATCCCTTGTCCTCCATTCTCCTCTTTGGATCTTGGGCATGCACACACATGCACCCGGCGTGAGTTTAAGCCACCAGGTTCGGGACTCGAACCGTAGTCGACTACGTGGGAGTCCAGCAACATAGCCATTACGCTAACTGCTGTTCCCTCTCTTTCTTTATTTTTTTAAGTTTTTTTTGACTTAGGTTGTTTGTACTCACCAGAGAAAGTGAGTGAAAAAGATAGCAGGAGGGACCAGCAGTTAGCGTAATGGCTATGTCGCTGGACTCCCACGTAGTCGACCGTGGTTCGAGTCCCGGACCTGGCGGCTTAAACTCACGCCGGGCGCGTGTGCGTGCGTGCCCAAGATCCCGAGAGGAGAATGGAGGAGAAGGGATTGCGGCGTGGCCATCCCCCCTGGGGGGTGATTTCCTGCTTTCTATCTCTCTGTCTCTCTCTGTCTGTCTGGCGAGCGCACACGCCCTATAGCAAAAACCTCTCCAAAAAAAAAAAAAAAAAAAAGATAGCAGGAGGGAAAGTGAGAAATCACCCTCCCCAAAGGGGCATAACCATGCCACAGTCCTTTCTCCTCTCAGGATTTTGGGCATGCACACACATGTGCGTGGTGTGATTTTCAAGCCACCAGGTCCAGGACTTGAAGTGTAATCAGCCATGTGGAAGTCCAGTGCCTTAACCACTATGCCACCTGCTGGCCCCATGTGCAATTCTTTTTTATTTCTAGAACTGACTTTGGACTAAGATCTAGCTTGGAGAACTCAAGAAGATACCTAGATGATGTTTGGCATGTGGTGGGGTATTTGTGGTTGTTAGAATCACAGGGTTGCTGCTAATATTTACTAAGCCATGACCAGGGCTGCCAAACATTCTGCTTATACAGGACAGTGCTATCCAAAGAAAATTGTCCTACTGAAAATGCCAAGATGCCCCTGCCAGGAAATACTGACTAACCTGGCTCATGGCACACAAGTTCATCTTGATTTTTTCAAGCAAATTCATTATTATCCAGTAATTTCAAATCAGGAGTATTAAACCATTCCCAGCCTGGTTCAAGTTTCTTAGATTCTTCCCATTTTCTCCATGGTGCTAATTATAATGGCCCAAGAATCTTATTGCCTCATGATCTTTGTCTTTTTTGAGGATAGGACTTAGCATTTTCAGGTCTTCCTTCTTTTTTTTTTTTTTTAAAAAAAAAGAAGAGTTTATTTATTTATTTTATGAGAGAGGAGGAGAAAGAGAAGGAAATAGGGAGCCCTGACAGCATCTTGCCACACCAGACCCAGGCTCTTCCTAGGCTCCTAACCAGGTAGGATCATGGGCATACTTGGTGTCTTCAGGTTGACTCAGGATCCAAACCTTGAACCTTCCCATATGGCATCAGTGTTACGCAGTGGTGCTCTTCTGCCTGTATCACTACAGCTGGGTCTTGCTCTTCTATTAATATTTTTTTTTATTGTGTTATGCTGTCTATGTCAGTCATAGCCACAGTCCAATGGAACTTTGTGGTGTAGGTCATATTTTATTTCATGAAATTCTTTGGCCAATAGTGATCCCACTATGAGAATAAATAGTCCCCAAAATAAATGCATCCCTTAGTCTGTCTCCTGTTTTCTTGCCATTCTAAATACTCTTTTGGCAAGTCATCCACTTTCCTAGCTAAGTACTGTTTCTCTCTCTGATCCCCTTGGATATATGAAATATTCTCTGCATACTGTTCTTAGGCCTATGGGATATTCAGAAGATTGGATATTCTTGGGTTCTTCTGTTTACTACATTGTGCTCTTCCCTTGCTTACATTATTTTGAAAAGGATATCTATAACATGTTACTGTTTTTTCACATTCTTATTTGAGATTATTTTCTAAAAGCTAGGGGAAATCTTTAACTAGGGCTAACAAAACACCACAAACTATGTGGCTTTCACAACAGAAATTTATTATCTCACAGTTCTACATTGGTTCTTTCTGAAGATTATGAGGGAAGAAGCTGTTCCATGTCTTTCCTTGATTTATGAATGGACACCTTATGTTCACATGGTATTCTCTCTGTATGCTTACCTGTGTCCAAATTTGCCCCTTTTATAAGGACACCAGTCACTGAATTAGGACACATTCTACTGACCCCATTTTAATTTCTGTAAAAACCCTATTTCTAGGGACCAGCAGTTAGCGTAATGGTTATGTCGCTGGACTCCCATGTAGTCGACCGCGGTTCGCATCCCGGACCCGGTGGCTTAAAACTCAGGCCGGGTGCGTGTGCATGCGTGCCCAAGATCCCGAGAGGAGAATGGAGGAGAAAGGATTGCGGCGTGGTCATCCCCCCTGGGGGGTGATTTCTCGCTTTCTGTCTCTCTGTCTCTCTGTCTCTGTCTGTCTGGTGAGCGCACGCGCCCTATCGCAAAAACCTCTCCAAAAAAACCCCCTATTTCTAAATAAGTTGTTACTCTGAAGTGCTAGGGTTTAACATATGTATTTGTAGATTTGTAGGGGGCACAGTTCAACCCATAGCTCCAATAGTTTTATTTTCTTTGTTTTCATTTTTAAAATGTAGATATTTGATGTAGTGATGTACATTTGTAATCCCAGCTACTCAGGAAGCCTAAGTAGGAGGATCGATCTGGGAAACCTGTCTCCAAAAATAAAGTGGAAATAAAAATAAATGAAGTGAAAAATGCAGAAAAACTCTAAAATAAAACTAAAATATCCCAATTTAGCTTTTTAAAAAATTATATATAGAGGGACCAGCAGATGGTGTGGTGGTTAAGGTGCTGGACACTCCCATATGGCTGACCATGGTTCAGGTCCTGAACCTGGTGGCTTGCTTTCTCACTTTCCCTCTCTCTCTCTCTGCATGTATCTCTCTGGTCAAATTAAAATAAATGAATAAAATTAAATCATTATTTAAAAAAAAAAATTATATATAGAGAAAAAAGCCTTACTTCCATCCTGCTCTTATCCTCCAGCTTGACTATTTTACTTTTTTATGTCAGTCAGTACGCACAGGACTATCTTATTCTTTCTACAGGCTAGTCAGTATTTTATTTTATGGATATACTGTAGTTTTAACTGTTTATGAATTTTAGGCTTTTATCTATTATGTACCATACAGATACTTTCTTCAGTGTATGTTTTGTGTTTTAACTTTACTTAGTGGATTATTCACCACAAAGTTTATAGAGATATTTAATCACTTTTATTATAAATTAATGTTCTCTGTAATAACTGCAGTAGCTCCTTAAGATTGCCCAGCAGGTGGTGTTGTATTTAAGGCACTGGACTCCCACGTAGTTGACCGTGGTTCAGGTCTTGGACCTGAAGGCTTGAAACTCACGCTAGGAGTGTGTGCGTGTGTGTCCAAAATCCCAGAAGGAGAATGGAGAAGAGATTGTGGCAGGGCCAGTCCCCCTGGGGAGTGATTTCTCACTTTCTTTTTCACTGTCTCTTTCTGTCTCTCCCGTGAATGCACACACCCTATGGCAAAAACCTTAAAAAAAAATAATTGACCAAATCCATTCTTGTTCCTGTCCATCTTTTATTCTCACTGTAGCTGTACATATTTGATCAAATCTTTCTCTTTGATTAAAACATTCAAGCGATTTCCCGCTGCTCCTTTAGAAAGGCCAAAATAGTCCCTACCTCCAGAGCATAGGCAGTAGTGTACTGGACAGCAGTGCAGGAAACCACATAGCTGACAACAGATTAAGTTCTCCAAGTGACCTGAAAACGTGCCCGATGCTTGTGTGCCCGTGATCCTGATGAACTTCGGGGTTGGGGGAGAGATCACAGTGCAGTGAGACTCTGTCCAGGATAATACCTGTCTTTTTTTTTTTTTTTTTTTTTTTTTTTTTTTTAGAGAGATATTTGCTATAAATAGTTTTTTAGTTCCCTTTGTGGAAACATATTTCTTCCCCTAATAGGACCTGTGCCCATGCTGTTTACTTCTTTTTGCCTCTCTCTTTGGTACTGCTTTATGTATAGAGAATTCTTACCCATCTTGCAGATTTTTTTTTTTTAAGAGATTTTTGCTATAGGGCATGTGCACTTGCCAGAGGAAAAAGAGAGAGACGGAAGGTTAGCAATCACCCCCCGGGGGGGGAAGGCCATACCTCAATCCCTTCTCCTCCATTCTCCTCTCAGGATTTTGGGCACGCACGCACGCACATGCACTCAGTGTGTCAAGCGACTGGGTCTGGGACTTGAACCACAGTAAGCATGTGGCAATCCAGCGACATAATCATTACACCGTCTGCTGGTCCCCATCATGTTGATTTTATCTCTAAATAAAACCTTCCCTGACCCTGTTAATGTAATCTAAAGCTGAGATTGCTGGTCTTCCTTTACGATGAATCACTTTTCAAGCAAGTAACTTTATATTCACTTGTGTTATTATTTGATACTAGATTATAACCTGAAATCCATAGACTAAATTCCATGAAGGCAAGGACCATGTCTGTTTATTCACTGCCACATCTCTCCTGGCTAGCCTGTTACCCAACACATAGACTGAGTTCAGATGTTTGTGGAATAAATGATGGAATGATGGTTTCTTGTGTTTTCTCTCTATTGTAAAAGTTATTGAAGAATTTCAAGAAGTTTGATGTGATTACATTTACTTTTTAGAAAATTCTCTTATTTGGTCCTTGTGTGGAAAATGAATTTGAAAGGCAGATCTGCAGATTAAGAGGATAAATTACTGATTATGAAGATTGTCTAGTCCTCAGATAATCAAGGCAGCAATATTAGACATGGAGAAGAAGAGATGGAATTTCAGAAGAACCATTTAAGAGAGAGAACCACCAGGACTTAGTGACTAAGTGGATGGGGTCATGGTGAGGAAAGGAAAAGTCAAGATTCCAAATTAAAATGAAATATATACATTAGTACAAGATGTTATTACATAGTAGTTAAGAGCAAAGCCATTAAAGTCATACAGTATTACAGTGTAATTTACTAGCTGTATGACCCTGAACAATTTTATTTAATGTCTTAGTTCATTTGGGCTGCTATAACAAAATACCATAGACTGGATGGCTTATAAACAGAAATGTAATTCTCATAGTTTTGGTAGCTAAGAAGTCTTAAGATCATGATACTGGCATATTCAGTGTCTCATGAGGACCTGCTTTCTCATAGATAGCTGTCTTCTCCCTCTAACTTCACATTATAGAAGAGAAGAGCAGGGGTTTCTTACAGATGACTTACAAGAGCACTGATTTCATTCATGAGACCAGAGCTCTCATGACCTGATCATCTCTCTGAAGTCCCACATCCTACATCCTAATACTCTCACTTTGAGGGTTAGGTTCTCTCTCTCTCTCTCTCTCTTTCTTTCTTTCTTTCTTTCTTTCTTTCTTTCTTTCTTTCTTTCTTTCTTTCTTTCTTTTCTTTCTTTCCTTTTCTTTCTTTCCTTTTCTCTCTTTCCTTTTCTTTCTTTCTTTCTTTTTTCTTTCTTTCTTTTTCTTTTTCTTTTTCTTTTTCTTTTTCTTTTTCTTTTTCTTTTTCTTTTTCTTTTTCTTTTTCTTTTTCTTTTTCTTTTTTTCCTCCCTAAGATTCTTCCTATAGGGTGTGTATGCTCACCAAAGAGACAGAGACAGACAGACAAAGTGAGAAATCATACCCTCAGGGGTTGGCCACACCATTATCCCCTCTTCTCCATTCTCCTCTTGGGATTCTGGGCATACACGTACAGGTACCTGGCATGAGTTTCAAGCTGCCAGGTCTGGGATTTTGAAGCTTGGTCAGCCACATGGTAGTGCAGCTCCTTAACTACTGTGCCACCTACTGGCCCTGGGAGTTAGGATTTCAATATATGATTTTGAGAACATTCTAACTATAACGATCTCTGTTAATTGTAAATGAGTGCCTTCATAGAATTTTTGATGTTAATTGAGGTAATATATGTGAAGAGCCTAGTATTCATACAGTTTGCCATGAGTCATTTAACCATCCAAACTCACTTTCTTCTGAACGATGGCAAAGGTAATATACCTCCTGTTCTCTCTGCATCAGAGAGTTGCTTTGAGAAAGTGAAACTCTTTGGATACTGTAAATTGGTAATCATAATAGCTAGATACGTGAGGACTCTTCAGAAAGATCATAGAAAATATATATTAGGAAAAAACTATGCATGGACTTCAAAAAATTTTTGCACCAAAATAAACTCATATTTTAATCCCATTTGTCTATAAGCTTTTTGAAGTTCTCTCATATTAACTGTTCTTTTCTAGTCTTTCTTTCCTTTTTTGCTATGGTGTATGTGCACTAGCCAGAAAGAGAGAAAATAAGAGAGAAAGTACCCCAAAGGTGAGATGACCATGCTGTAATCCCTTCTCCTCCATTCTCTGCTCAGGATTTTGGGCATGCATGCACATGCACCAGGCCTGTTTTTCAAGCTGCCAGGTCCAGGACTTGAACCTGTAATTGGCCACTTTAACTGCATGCCACAGGCTGGCCCTCTGACTTATTCTTTAATATGGCCCATCATTTCTTTCTTCACCTTTGTGATATATAGGATATAGGATACTTCTTGGCCATAAAAACTGGAGAAGTAGAATTTATCCTATGGGAACAGCTTTCTGTCTCTGTAAAGCTCTATGTGACAAATGACTAATGAGTCCTCAAGGAAATAAATCTTAACAGAACCAAGGAGACTTTTTTTTTTCTTCTTTTTTTCTGGTGTGGAAAGGAAGAAGAAAGTGAGATTATCAGGAATCAAGCCCAGAAAGTGGAAATGAGGCACTGAAAATTGGCATGGCTGATTTTTGTTGCCTGCTGTGATTTCCTATAGCTGGAGTTTTGCTTATTTTTATGATTGAGGTGTGTATACACACATACATATACACACATACACACACACATTTTTTAAAGAATTACTTTATTCACTATTGTTATTATTTTTAAATTTGACCAGAGAGTGACAGGAAGAGAGAGAAGGAAAGTGAGAAAGCAAGCCAGCAAGTCTGGGACTCAACCACAGCCAGCCATGTGGGAGTCCAGCGCCTTAACCACTGTACCTCCTGCTGGCCCAGAATTGTAAATTTTGATCCTTGGCCTTCATAGCAAACCTGTGGAAATGGCTGGTCTAGTTATTATTTCACACATAAAGATGGTTAAAAACAGAAATTAAAACTCAGAAACTCCAATCTTTTTTTGTTTCATCCTGGTCTAATACCCTCCCAAACAGAAATAACAGATGTAGCTTATCTTTAAATGCCCGTGTTATGTGATACTGCATATAGTGATTTTGCCTAAAGGTAACTCAGGTGAGTTCTCCCCCCCGACCCCACTGTGTACATATTTGCTGCATGATCTTGACTAAAATTTTTATTTTCAGCCAAGAAGTTCTATTTCCTTATTGTTAATAGACATGTGAATCTCACTCTTGCTTTTATATTGGCTAACTTTCTGAACTGCGTTTTCTTTGGGAGTTTTTAGTATTGTAGTCAAATAGGGCTCACTGTCCATCAGTATGGGTCAATACTGGTTTACTCCTTTGCACCTAAGTAAATTTAGTATGTTCTTTTTCCCTACAGGTTTTTTGTGCTTCCTGCTGTAGCCTGAAATGTAAACTGTTGTACATGGACAGGAAAGAAGCTAGAGTATGTGTTATCTGCCATTCAGTACTAATGAATGGTAAGTATCAAATCAGGTTGATCTCACAGTTACTGAGGCACAACAAGAGAATTCCAGTAAGATTATGTTTTTTTCCTTGCCTTTCTCTACAAGTTACTTACCTTCTCAAATGTAATAACTTCAACTGAAAATACTGAATTTAATTTCCATGTTTTGAAAATATCTTAGCCTTTTAGAGTACCTCTTTTAATGAATGAATGCTAAAGCCAGGTAAGTTTTGTAGAAATAATGGAAGTTCTGTGGAAATCTGGTGCTAGCTGTTTATATATCTCTGTTAATGTTCCTGTGAAAAGATTTGGGGGTGTGAAATGACTTGGTTGTGGTGGGGATAGAGAGCTGTTGACCACCTCGATGATGAAATTCTAAAATAGGGCTTAGGTTTTCCTTTTGAGAAAAGCAATCTCTTTTTAGGGAACACCTTAATAACTTAGAATACATTCTGATCATTCACTTTGTTAAGAAATATTTTATCATCTAGAGTCAAGTAGAAAATTTCACTTTTCTATCAGTTTTCTTTTTTGTGTTACTTAGATTTGTTTGAAGGATAGTTAAGAATTTTGTTGTTATGTGGTCAAAGAATATGGCTTAGGGGAAGATAAATAAACTTACGTAGTGTTCATCTTCTGTGGGACTGGAAATGAATCTAAGGGCATTTTAGTTATAACAGCAGTAAAAACCCCTGCGTATTCTTGAGAATAGATACCATAAAACTGATCAGGCTGTAGTATTTTATTTTGATGACATCTTTGAACAGTTGGTAGAACAATTGCTAATAGATATAAGATGTTGAACTTGGACCCCAGTGCTGCCTGGGCCAGGATAGTGTTCCTCCTGGAGGCTGGAACTGACCTGCTTTGAGACCCCCCTGCTCTGTCTGTCTGCATTGCTCATAGTGATGTCTTCCTGTGCTGGCTTATTAACCTCTTGCATGTCAGTTAATCTGATCTGTTCTAATCTCCTGTGATCCACCCAATTTCCTCCCATTTCTGAATTCTTATAATTTTGATCAAATATGAGTCATTCTTTCTACTCTTAAAGGTCACTTTTTAGATGGTGGTTATTTCACTTGGTTGCTCAATTGATTTTTATTCCACTGCTTTCATTTTTGGAGACAGCCACGAGAAGAGCATGCTGCTTAATTATAGTACCTAAAAACCTCTTTTATTTGATGAGGTCTTTTAACTTGATAGCTTTTTTTTTTAACTTGGCATCACTAAAGATGAAGGAAATGGCAGAGGATTCCTATGGAACACTTACTTTTTATTAAGCCATGGAGGCCCTTAACAGGGAATCCTAAGGTAATCCACTTTTCCTGGTTTTTCCAGTGTCTTTCCTCTCGCATGGCTTAGCCCAGTCTTTTTCTGAATACTTAATTTGATGCTTTTCAGTGTTTCCCATTCCTTTTTCCTGTTCTCCTTTTCTCTTCCTTCCCTCTTTCTGCTAGTGCTTTCAAAAGAACATAGCTTTTGTTACTAGCCTTGTCTCGAAGTTTGGAGACAATAAATATTCAAAATCCGTGAATCATTCTTTGATATTGAATGAGAGTTTTGAAAAGATGCTCAAAAATTGGGTGGTTTCTGTTCATAGGCATGTGATAATACCTAAATCTAGAAGATAAAATTTAATATCTTTCAATTCTATAACACCTTTTATCCTATTAACTTTAAAGACAATGGTTGGATATGTCAGTATTAGTAAAGTATAGGGTGTACAGAATCTTAACATACTTGTGATCGTTCATATTTGTTGATCACACTTATATGATCCGGCACATTTTCATGTTCAAATGGGTCCTGTGCTTTAGAGACACACCAAAGATGTGAAATGGTTATTATTGCTGAGTACTTGTATACCAAAGTGACAATTGCATAAAAGCAGAATTCACAAAAATGTTTAGATGTGTTCTCCTAAGCTTTAGGCTTCAGAATTTTTCATATGAAATTTTATCTCAACTAAGGGCCTAAAAGTCTAGAATTGGAACTAAAAGTCACATATGGAATGCTATTTTAGCCCTTGATTTTGATTTTTGATAGAACTTTATAAAATTCATTAACTATTAAAACATTCCCCCTCCCCCCCCCCCAAAAAAAAAGTCTCAATGCCAGCCCAGTTTGATGTTTTACTCTCTCTTAAGGGAATGTGTGGTCTCCTTTCAAGAAGCCAGAAGCCTAGTCTTTAACTCAGACTGATCTACTATATAAGCCTGTATCAGAAGTATCATGTCATTCTTAAAAGAAAAAAGAAAAATCACATAATTCTTATTTGCTCCAACCAGTTTGTTAGCTAAATGGCTCCTTTATTGATTAAAATGACCTGTTTCTCTATTACCTTCACTAACTCGGAGAGAGACATAATATGCGTGTTAATAAACAGGAGCTGCAGTTATTTATCCAATATTGTGGAGGTCTTGATGTCCATATTTTGCAATCCATTCACATTGATTGTGTCTGTATTTGCTTTAGCTCAAGCCTGGGAGAACATGATGAGTGCCTCAAGCCAGAGCCCTAACCCTAACAATCCTGCTGAATACTGTTCTACTATCCCTCCCTTGCAGCAAGCTCAGGCCTCAGGAGCCCTGAGCTCTCCACCTCCCACTGTGATGGTACCTGTGGGAGTTTTAAAGCACCCTGGAGCAGAAGGTAGGGGATCATGTGCTATTCTCTCTCTTTTTCCTCACCAAGTTCCTCTGAAAAGGTGCTGATGTGACTTTACAGCACACATCTTTAAAACACTGCAGATAAGTCCCGTTGGGGGGTTATTAAAGTGGAAGAACAAGGTGAGAAATGTGTTGAGACTATTTCTGGGCAAGTAAAGAATACTGCGTGGCCTGATATTTTAGAGGTACCTTTGAAAATATGCTACTCTCCTCACCAGTCTAAGAGTAATTATACTGCTTATATCTGAAAGACAATGCAGAATTTAAAGTCACCTTATAAAATCCTAGCCTCATGCTTTCCTTAATGTTCTTTGTAGGAGTTTAGTAAGTGATGAAAATGAGAGTTCCTCTTTCTGATCAGCCCATTCAAGTATGACTTTTTAGAATACACATTGCCATTTTCTCTCATTTTTGATCTATCCATGTAAAAACATGAAAATACTGTGTTAGGTACATAGACTTTTAAATCCTAAAGTTTAATTCTGATTATGTCATATGACAGGTAGAAAATTATAGCCTCAGCTTATTTTGGTTTATCTTATCTTTATGATTACGATGTCAGATGAAAGGCACTATAAATTCAGGGGATTATCAATAGTAAAAATAACAGTTGTATATCTTTAGAATGATCTTGTCAAAAAAATTTCCTTTGATAACTGAAGTCAGTCTTCCTTCATTAATTTTATATCTTTTCATCTGGTAATATTCCCTCCCCCTTGCTAAATAACTAGCACACTTCCCCTTTTGAAGATCTGAGATTCCTGTGGACATCCTTCTCTTCTCCATTTCCCTCTTTTGAGATTGTACCTTAGTTATACACAATCCTTGTATTTGTGTGCGTTCAGGCTCGCTTTCTTAACATCTTTATTCTCTTTACTTCATTTGTTGTTTTTGTTGTTGTTCCCCAGTCTCTCTTTGTTTTGGCTATTTAAATTGGTTTCCAAAACTGGATTTAAAGACATCATTTTATCAGATTCAGTTGTTTTCCAGCTTTTTCTTTTACTACAATGCAAACCACTTTTACACTGCCGGATCAGTCTTTTCCTTCTTCAGTTACACTTTAGCCAAAGATCTGATCAGTTTGCTTCCCAGTGCTTATGTATCTGTGCCAACTCTTCTTTTATTAATTAGTTACTCTTCAGCATTCGTCAAGGCATCATTTGCCCTTTAAAAATACCATATTTAATTTCTGTGGAAACTTCATACTTTTAGGAGATGTGAATGACTATTGCTAGATTTTCTTTCTGCTATTTATTCCCTGGGCATTTAAAGTTCTTTCCTTAGTTTCTCTGTCAGTGATATGGGACAGAGTATGTGATATAACCATAGATGTGTTTAAGAACTCTTAATATTATAAAACAAAGTGTTTTAAATCTTTGCGTGTAAGTTATAGAAATAAAGAATACTTTTAAATTCATATGTTTATTAATTTATAACCACTTTTATACTGTTTTTTAATTAATTTTTAACCACTTTTTTTTTTTACTGTTCTGATGTTTCTTATTGTAAGATGCCAAATAGTGGTTTCTTTGTACATCTGGAATTGGTGACCTTCTCTTCTTTGCTATTAGAAACACTACCAGTGTCACATTGATGCCTGTTTTATTTTTCTGGCCCCTCAAGTGGCTCAGCCCAGAGAGCAGAGGCGAGTTTGGTTTGCTGATGGGATCTTACCCAATGGAGAAGTTGCTGATGCAGCCAAATTGACAATGAATGGAACTTCCTCCGCTGGGACCCTGGCTGTGTCACATGACCCAGTCAAGCCTGTAACTACCAGCCCTCTACCAGCAGAGGTAAGAAAACAAAACAGCAACTAAAAGCAAGGGCCTAATTTATTCAATATTGTGCTGTCTCTAAGCTGTTTTTTCTAAGTTAGATGACTTTCACGTGGAACTCCATAGGTTTTGAATATAATTTACTATGTGTATATGTATGCACGCAAAGAAGTAAACATGGCAAAAATCAGCTGTTCTTTTTTGCTCTTCATTTTGAAGGTTTTTTTCAGGAAAAAGATTATTAAGAAAGCTGCTCCCAGGTGAGCTCAGGTTACCACTCAGTAAAGCGAGAAGAAATCCTGACCCTTTCATACACTGGTTTCTTTTTTCTTTTATTCTTTTCTTTTTCTCTTTCTTTCTTTTTTTCTTTTACATTTACTTATTTATTATGATTTGCAAGCCACCGGGTCTGGGGCTTGAACCGTAGTCAGCCATGTGGGTATCCAGCAACTTAACCACTACGCCATCTGCTGGCTCCCATACACTAGTTGTCAAACCATGTTTTCCAAGTTCTGTGGTGGTCTTTTTGGAGTCCTATGGTAAAGAAGTTGAGCAGTAAGAAGGTAGCCAAGGAACATTTTTCTTCTTTTATCTTTTACTTGAGCATTTCAACTGTGCTCTGTTTTACCTGTTATATTTCCATTTAAAAACTTTAAAAAGGATTCTAAAGTTTAAAAATGAATTGAGGGATCAACAGATGGCATAATGGTTTCATCACTGGACTCCCATATAGTCGACCACAGTTCAAATCCCGGACCTGGAGGCTTAAAACTCAAACCAGGCATGAGTGTGTGTATGTGCCCAGAATCCCGAGAGGAGAATGGATTGTGACATGGCCATCTCCCCTGGTGGGTGATTTCTTGCTTTCTGGTGAGCACATGTGCCCTATAGTAAAACTCTCTCTAAAAAAAAAAAAAAAGAGTTGAAAGCCACTGGCTTTAACAGGTAGAAAGTTACATCGTTTTTCTAAAGAACCTAGCTCATACTGTGCTCTCACTTGATCTTGCCTCTATAGGAATATAAGTCATAATTTGGGGGCACAGTTTTGAGGTTCTTATACCTTAGGGCCACATTTTCAGAATGGAGCACACTGCTACTTTGTGTGTATGTCAGCAAAAGAATAGAGCCACATAGAACCAAAGTTAAAAAGTATACACATAGGGGGCTGGTAAGTGGCATGGTGGATAAGGCACTGGATTCCCACATGGCTGACCGTGGTTCAAGTCCTAGACCTGGTGGCTTG
The DNA here is from genome assembly GCA_026018925.1 of Tupaia tana. NCBI lineage: Eukaryota > Metazoa > Chordata > Mammalia > Scandentia > Tupaiidae > Tupaia > Tupaia tana. Next base: position 23,189,593 of record JAKSZU010000004.1, read on the forward strand.
CTTTCTCAGTTTCCCTCTCTCTCTATGTCTCTGGTCAAATTAAAAAACAATAGTAACAAATGGAATTAAATATTTTTTAAAAAGTTATAAAATAAAGAAAGTATATGCTTAGGACCTTTTATGTATAATGGGTCTTCTTTTTTTTTTTTTTTTTTTGAAGAGGTTTTTGCTATAAGTCGCGTGCGCTCACCAGACAGAGAGAAACAGAGAGACAGAAAGCGAGAAATCAGCCTCCAGGGGGATGGCCATGCCGCAGTCCCTTCTCCATTCTCCTTTCAGGATCTTGGGCACACTCGCACACGCTCCTGGCATGAGTTTTAAGCCACCGGGTCCGGGACGTGAACCATGGTCGACTATATGGGAGTCCAGCGACATAGGCTTTACGCTAACTGCTGGTCCCATGTAATGGGTCTTTTTCTATTGCTATTTGTACCCTTGAATTTGGTGGTCAAGGTTATAATAAGGCTATTAAATCCATTTAAGGATATCTGTCCATCTTTTTTTTTTTTTTTAATAAGAGGATAAAAGTTTGGGTAAAGATTTTATTAAGTATTTTATTATTTTCTTTAAAAACTCTGCCATAAGTCACATGTACTCACCAGAGAGTCAGAGGGAGAGAGATGGAGACGAAGCAAGCACCCTCTCCTATCCCACAATGTGGTATGATAACACAACAGTCGTCTCTCCTCCATCTCTCAGTCGTTTCAGGATTTTGGACACACGCACATGTGTCCAACTGCCAGGGTCCCAATCTGCCAAGGCCAGGATTCCATCTGTGTAGTCAACCATGTGGGAATCCAGCTTCTTTAACCACCAGACTGTGGAACAGGCCTAAAGTATTTTTTGGAGCATAGAATTATTGCAAGGACGGTACAGAGATTCCTTATGTGCCACCTGCCCCACACATGCATAGCATCCCCCTTTATCAATATCTCCGTGAAAGTGGTATAGTCATTATCATTGATGAGCCTATGTAGGTGCCTCATAATTGCCCAAAGTCCACACTTTACATTAGAGTTGGATAAAGTTTACTCCTGAAATTTTCATATGATTGTTATTAAATATTTATGTTCAGAAATATTTTTTTCTAGATTTTTACCTCTCATTTAATTTGTAGAGTTTTGCAATTGAAGATGTGTGTTGTTAAGATTAGATTTATTGATTGGTTCTCTGCCTTTTGGCCGAGATCGAGTGAAGATAGACTTACTAACATATAGAGCTCAGTTTCCTGTTTGGCGAAGGGACATTATACCATGTCACATCTGTCTTCAGGTATTTTTATTTTTAGGATTTTTCTGTGGCTGCAGAGGACAAAAGCCAGAACTATGTCTTAACCTTCCTTTGTGTCTTCATATTGACTTTTTCAGCAAAGTTTTTTTTTTCTCCCCGTTTGTTTTTGGGGAAAAAAATTCACCCACAGAAAAATTGTGAAAATACTGCAGTAAACATTCCATATACTCTTTTTTTTTTTTAATTTAAGAATTATTTATTTATTTAATACCCTTTGTTATTATTATTTTTTAACTTGACCAGACAGACACAGAGAGAGAGAGAGAGAAAGGGAAAGTGAGAAAGCAAGCTGCCAGGTCCAAACTGTGGTTGGCCGTGTGGGAATCCAGCACCTTTATCCACCATGCCGCCTGTTGGCTGAACATTCGTATACTCTACCTAAATTCATTAACCGTTAGGATTTTGCCACATATACACACATTCACTTTTTGTGTGTGCGTGTAATTGATTTGAGGATTGGTTGGGCTTTCCCACTTGATATTTAAGTTTGTGTCTCCTAAGAACGAGTCATTTCCTTACATAATCATGATGCTGTTATATGAGGAGGGAATTTAGCATATATTCTATTACCTAATATATAACCCATATTCAGATTTCCCCAATTGTCCCAATAATAATTTTTTTTTTCTTAATGTCCAAGAGTACATGAGTATGGGAAAGAGAGAGACCCTCCACCCCACCCCACAGGGCGCGGTCACGCTGCAGACCCCTTTGCTCTATTCCTTCTTCCTGTCAGGATATTGGGCGTGTGTGCGCATGTGTCCACAGACTCAGCATATTTCTCAAGCCTTCAGGACTGGGATTTGAACGGTAGTCATTCAGGGGGGAATCCAACTCCCTCCACACAGTGCTTAACCTCTGTGCTATGAGGTTGGCCCCCAATAATATTCTTTATAGCTTCTGTTTATATATACATGTGCATACACTTACAATTTTTTTAATTAAAATTATTTCTTTTGTTTTAAAATCAGAATCTCACTGTTGTATTTAGTCGTTGCGTTTCTTTGGTTACCTTTAATCTTTTCTTTTTTAAGTGTACTTCTTCCATGAGTGTGCATGCAAGAGGGAGATGGCACCTGGGCCGGCCGGTGGGTTGGTGGGTAAGATGGCTGAATTCCACATTCTGACTGCCCGGTTTGTGTCCAGGTCCTGGAGGCCTGAAGAGCACTCCGAGTGCATGTGTGTGCATGCCAAAAATCCTGAGGAGAGGGTGAAATGGAGGAGAAGGGATGGCAGTGTGGCTGTCTCTCCTGGGGAACACTTTATTGTCTTCCCTCTCTCTCTCTGTCTCTGCCAAGCGCATACACCCTCTGACAAACCAAAGTAAAAGCAAGATATTTTTCTTGCTAAAATCAGAACCTCTAACAGGATTCTGATGTCATGATCCATCCTGAGCTTCAACCAGCTCTGGGTAATGGGACCTTAAGTGCCTGACATACTCAGGGAGGTCACTGGATACAAACCTGGAACCTTCTAATGTGGGTCAACCTCACAGTGTCTTGGAGTTTACCGATGTATTACAGTCTGGCCTTCTAGTTTCCTTTAACCTTGAACAGTCTTCCTCCCTGCTTTTTGTCTTTCATTTTATTTTATTTACTTATTTTTATGAGATATTTTTGCCATAGTGTGTGTTCACTCACTGCAGAGACAGAAAGAGACAGAGAGACAAAGTGAGAAATCACCCTCCAGGGGGAAATGGCCATGCCACAATCCCTTATCCTCCATTCTCCTCTTAGGATTTTGGGCACGCATGCACATGTGCCTGGTGTGAGTTTTAAGCTCCTGGGTTTGGGACTCAAAGAGCAGCTGACCACGTGGGAGTTCAGCGATGTAACCATTACACCATCTGCTGGTCCTGGTGTTACTATTTTCGTAAGGATTTGAGCCATTAAATTTTTTCCCCCATTCTGTGTGTATTTCTGAGAGAGAAACAGAAAGTAGATGGAAAAACCATGAGGGCGTGGTCATCTCACAATCCTTTCTCCTCTGTTTCTCCCTCCTTTTGGGATTTTGGGCACCCATGCACCCATGCCCAGCCTGTTTTTCAAGCCCCTGGGTCTGGGACTTGAATTGAGTTGTCAGTCATGTGAAATATGTCTCCCTTAATCACCAGGCCATAGACCAGTCCCATTTTGGCCATGCTTTTGTTTTGAAGAATTATTTATTTAATTTTATTTATGATTATTTAAAAATTTTGCTATAGGGCACATGTGTTCACCAGAGAGAGATAGGGGATAGGGAAAAGGAAAAAGCAGGCCACCAGGTTCAGGACTTGAATGGCGGTCAGCCACGTGTGAGTCCAGGACCTTAACCACCACGCTACCTGCTGGCCCCAGCCATGTTTTTCATAATGTCCTTAATTTATATTTGTTAAATATTTTCCTGTCATAATTACTTTCAGATTAAACAATAATAATAATAATAATAATAATAATAATAATGTGTGATGATTGTTTCTTAATGGATCATACCAAGAAGTATCATTTTGATAATTGGTTAATTTGATGCCTGGTGTTTCTCCATTGTAAGAGTAACTTTACCTCTTCACAAATAATAAGTAATATGAGGGTGATACTTTGAGACCATAAGTATCCTGTTCCCCAACAGTTTTTTGCAGCTCATAATTTTACTGTTCTTTGATGTTTCTTGCCTGAATCAGTTTTAACTATGGGCTTACTTAGTGATGATTTTTTTTGTGTTAAATTGCTTTATCATCTCTTAGTTTGTGTGATAGGTTATTATTATTATTATTTTAAATAATTGCCAGAGGGTGCATGTGATCACTAGAGAGAGACAGAGAGAAGGGGAGAAAGCACTCCCCCCCTTAGGAGGGGATCACATTGTAATTCTGTCTTTCCCATTTCTCCATCCTGTTAGGCTTTTGGCATGCACACAGTGCATCCATGGTGTAATAAGCCTCTAGGCCCAGGATTTGAACCACAGTCAGCCATGTGGGATCTGCCTCTCTTAAACATAGGGCAGCTATGTTGGGTCAATAGATTCTCTTTTTTTTTGGAGAGGTTTTTGCTACAGGGCGCGTGTGCTCGCCAGACAGAGACAGAGAGAAAGAAAGCGAGAAATCACCCCCTAGGGGGTTGGCCACACCTCAATCCCTTCTCCTCCATTCTCCTCTCAGGATCCTGGGCACGCACGCACATGTGCCTGGCGTGAGTTTAAGCCACCGGGTCCGGGACGCGAATCGCGGTCAACTTCGTGGGAGTCCAGCGACATAGCCATTACGCTAACTGCTGATCCCCCCCCCCCTTTTTTAAATAGATTCTTAAATATACATATACATTTTAATAATTATTTATTTAATTTTATTTACTAGTATTATTATTATTTAAAATTTGACTGGGCAGAGAGAGGGAAAGTGAGAAAGCAAACCACTAGGTCTAAGACTTGAACCATGGTGAGCCTTGTGGAAGTCCAGTGTTCCAACCACCACTTCACCTACTGGCTCCTTAAATAACTTTTGAATGACTAAAGAAGCTCTAATGAATGAATGTTGTAGGGAAACAAGGTTCAGTTTAGTATAAGATAAAATAGCCAAATTAATTATTTTATTTCTGTGCTGTCATGTTGTGCAACACTATTTTAATATGTATCTAGTCAGGTGAAGGGGGAGAACAATCTTTCTTTCTTTCTTTCTTTCTTTTCTTTTTTCTTTCTTTCTTTCTCTCTCCCTCTTTTTTTTTTTTTTTTTTTTTTTTTTTTTTTTTTTGTGAGCAGGTTACATACAATATAACTACCTCTGGTTAAGATACAGAACATTTGTGTCATTGCAGAAGGTTCCCTCCTGTACTTTTTCTGTCAGTACCTTACCCCTTCTTCAAGGTAGCTGTTCTGATTTCTGTCAAAACAGATTAGTTTGGCCTGTTCTTGCATTTCATATAAATGGAAACATATAGCATATGATGTTTTATTTTTAGCTTTTTAAAAAGTTTATTTTTACTTCTTTCATGAGAATGAATGCACTTGTGTGCAATACGAGGGAAAGGAAGGAACACCCACATCAGAATCCTGTCACACCATTAAGCCCTTCTCCCAGTCCTCCAGCTTTTCATGATCTGGGGTGCACGTACGTACATCCAGTGTGTTTCAGGTCCACTCAGGACCCAAACCCGTGGCCAGCCATGTGGCTTCCAGCACAGCAGTTTGGTATGCTTTGCTACCTGAGACACTGTGCCTGAGCCTCAGTTTTAGCTTTTGTTTTGTTTTAGGTTTTTGCCTTAGGGTGCATGTACTTGCTGGAAAGAGACAGAGAGGGAGAAAGTGAGAAATCACCCCCTAGAGAGGATGGCTACACCACAGTCCTTTCTCTTTCAGTCTCCTCTTGGACTTTTGGGCATGCACACACATGTGCCCTGCGTAATTTTTAAGCTGCTGGATCTGGAACTCAAACTACAGTAGGCTGTGTGGAAATCCAGTGCCTTAACCACCATGCTACCTGCTGGCCTCAAAACTCTACTTCTCTTCTTTCTTTTTTTTTTAAATAATTATTCATTTAATTTTTGAAAGAGTTATTTAATTGACCTAATTTTAATTTGAGCAGAGAGAAACAGAGGGGAGAGAGAAGGGGAAGGAGAGAAAGCAAGCTGCCAGGTCTGAGACTCAAACTATGGTCAGCCATGTGGGAGTCCAGCTGTGTTAACCACTGTGCCACTTGCTGGCCCCTTATTAATTTAAAGAGAGAGAGAGAGAGAAAGACAGTGAGAAGGAAAGTAAGAAATCACCCCAAGGGGCATGGCATGCTGCAGTCCCTTCTTCTCCATTCTCCTACTGAGATCTTGGGCACACACGCACATATGCCTGGCGTGATATACAAATAGCCGGGTCCAGGACTCAAACTGTGGTCAGCCCTGTCCAGTGACATAACTGCTATGCCATCTGCTGCCCCCAACAACCCAATATTTTAAGTGTACAATTTAGTAAATTTACATTGTTGCGTAAGCATCACCACTATCCTCAAAGTTTATTTTTATTCATTTTTCAAGAATTATTTATTTAATTCCATTTGTTATTATTATTTTAAATAATAATAACAGAGAGAGACAGAGAGAGAGAGAGAGAAAGGGAAATCCATCACCTTTAACAACCACACCATCTGCCGGCCCCTTAAAGTTTATTTTCAAAAGCAATATACGAGGACTAGTGCTGGACTCCCACATGGCTACTGCGGTTCAAGTCCCAGACCTGGTGTCTTGCTTTAAGTCCTGGACCTGGTGACTTACTTTCTCACTTCTCTCACTCTCTTACTCTGTCCCTCTCTGATAAAATCAAAATAGATAAATAAAGTTAAATAAAAATAATTTTTTAAAAAAGAAAGGGGAATACTTAAAAAAAAAAAAAAAAGGCAAGATATAAGACCAACCCTTTAGTGTAGTTGTTAAATGCTGTGCATTGGGAGCCAGATCCCACATGGCTAACCCCAGTTTGAATCTAGGCCTTACTGGCTTTAAAAACACTCCAGGCATACACATGTGCATGCTCAAATACCTGACAGGATGAAGAAATGGACAGAAAAAGATTGCAGCATGGTCAGGTCCCATGGGAAGGTGCTTTTTCTTTCTCTATCTCTCTGTCTCTGGCAGGTACAGCATCCTCTGGCAGTTCAAAAAAAAAGTAAAACAGTACAAATCAGACCTTAAGTAGACTCAGAGGCATTAAAGGTTCAGAGATTATGAAATAATACTGAAACTTTGCTTCTGTTACCACTATGGTTTTTTAAAGAATTATTTATTTATTTTTATTTATTTATTTATTTTGATGGGGGGAGAGTTTTTTGTTTTTGTTTTTTGTTTTGTTTTTGCAATATGGCTTGTGCGCTTGCCAGAAAGACAGAGAGAGACAGAGAAAGTGAGAAATCACCCCCCAGGGGTGTTGGCCACGCTGCAATCCCTTCTCCTCCATTTTCCTCTTGGGATCTTGGGCATGCACGCACACATGCCCAGCGTGAGTTTAAGCCACCAGCTCTGGGACTTGACCCTCAGTCGACTACATGGCAGTCCAGTGACATAGCCATTACGTCATCTGCTGGTCCCTTATTATTACAATTTTTAATTTAACAGAGAGAGAGAGAAAGTGAGGGAAAATGAGAAGACAAGCCGTCAGGTCTAGGACTTGAACCATAGTTGACCATGTGGGAGTCTGGCATCTTAACCACCATGCCACCTGCTAACCCCCCACTACAGTTTTTTTCTAAATATTTTTCTTGGGGACCAGCAGGTGGCATGGTGGTTAAGGTGCGGGACTACCACATGACTGTCTATGGTTTGAGTCCCAGACCTGGCAGCTTGAAAATCACACCAGACACATGTGAGTGTGAACCCAGAATCCTAGGAGGAGAACTGAGAAGGGATTGCAGTGTGGCCATCCCCCTCAGGGTAGTTTCTTATTTTCGCTTTACACACACTCTCTCTCTCTCACCCACCTGATGGCAAAAGCCTTAAAAAAAATTACAGTAAAAGAAACTTAGGTAAAAGAAGCTTTGATCCTTGCTTACCAGGCCTCTTCTCTCATTACCATGATTTGAAGATACCAGCAAGAAAACTTACGTATCTTGTCCTTTGGGAAACCATAAACTAACAAGTATCTTTTGTTATTTTTCAAACAGTATGAATCTCTTAATTTTCACTTAAATTCCCATTTATATTCCTAAGTATATTCTGCCAAAGTTATAAACTCCGTGATGTTTATTTTGCTGATTTGCTTTTTCCTAGACGGATATTTCTCTCTTCTCTGGGAGTATAACTCAGGTTGGAAGTCCTGTTGGAAGTGCAATGAACCTTATTCCTGAAGATGGCCTTCCTCCCATTCTCATCTCCACTGGCGTAAAAGGAGGTATGTGGACTTGCACATTTAAAAAGGGATAGCTATGTATGCCAAACAGTGCCTTCTAACTAAGGGACGGAGACAGAATTTAAGTAATAACCATCCTTCTCCGATCCAACCAAAACAGCAACTAGCATAGTACCATGAAAACGGTTGTATTTTTGAATAGATGTTTATGTTTTTATATTAGAATGCCATTTTCATTCTTCGGAAGGGTATAATTTTAATTATAATATAGTTTATTAAAAGTTTGAAAAGATATTTATAAGCATAGAATACCCTGAAGCATGGTTCATGGTTCTAGGATTGGCCTACCCTGGTACAGTCAGTGCATTAATTTAGCTTTTGAAATATGATATACATATCAGAAAGATACATATAAGTATAATACATATAATTCATATAATAACAATTTTATTGTTAAAAATATTTTAGGGAGTCCTGGTAAGAAGTAAAATTAATATCCAATCAAAAGAATACTGGAACCAGTAGATGGCATATTGGTTATATCTCTGGACTTGCACTGGTTAATAATGGTTTGAGTCCTGACCCGGCAGCTTAAAACTCACGCTGGGCATGTGTGCGTGCATGCCCAAGATCCTGAGGAGAACAGAGAAGAAGGGATTGCAGTGTGGCTATCCCCCCTGGTGGGGGTGATTTCTCCCTTTCTGCCTGTCTTCCTCTGTCTCTCTGGTGAGCACATGTACTCCATAGCAAAAAAATCTCTCTCTCTTAAAAAAAAAGAATACTTTATGTGAAAATTTGTTGTTGATATGTCAGTCAACATCCAGTTAGTACTTTTTTTAAAAAAAGAATTTTTTTACTTAACTTTAATTATTTACTTATCATTTGACCAGAGAGGGACAGAGCAAGAGAGCAAGAGAGAGAGAGAAAAAGAGAGAGAGAGGGAAAATGAGAAAGCAAGCCACCAGGTCCAGGACTTGAGCCACAGTAAGTCATGTGGGGGTCCAGCGTTCTTAACCACCATGCCACCTGCTGGCCCCTGCTGACCCCTCAGTCAGTACATTTTTTTTTTCTTTTTCTTTAGGAGAGATTTTTGCTATAGGGCGCATGCACTCACCAGAAAGACAGAGAGAGACAGAGAGACAGAAAGCGAGAAATCACCCCCCAGGGGGGATGGCTATGCCGCAGTCCCTTCTCCTCCATTCTCCTCTTGGGATCTTGGGCACACATGCACACGTACCCGGCGTGAGTTTAAGCCACCGGGTCCGGGACTTGAGCTGTAGTCGACTACGTGGGAGTCCAGCAACATAGCCATTACGCTAACTGCTGGTCCCCAGTCAGTACATTTTTAAGAGATGTTTTATTAAAAATCTCTTCTGAATTTTGTTGTAGGCTTTTACTTGTTCTCCTGTCTTTGATCTTTCTCTCTATTTTATCTTCCACACTGTTACTAGTTATCTTTTAAACATAAATATTATTATATTTTGTTTTTGCTTAGAAATATTCAGTAGAGGGACCAGCAGATGGCGTAATGGTTACGTCATTGGACTTTCATGTAGTTGACCTGGCGGCTTAAAACTCATGCTGGGTATATGTGTGTGCATAGACAAAATCCCTGGAGGAGTAGAGATTGCTACAAGGTCATCCCCACGAGGGGTGATTTCTTGCTTTTTGTCTCTCTGTCAAGAAAAGAAATATTCAGTGAATTCCCAATGCCTTCAGTATAAATTACTTTTTTTTTTTTTAAGGTTTTGCTGTAGGACATGTGTGCTTGCAGGACAGAAACAGAGAGACAGTGAGAGGGAATGTGAGAAATCACCTCCCGAGGGTATGGACATACTGCCATCCCTTCTTCTCCTGGGATTTTGGGCACAAATGCACATGCACCAGCGTTATTTTTAAACCACCAAGCTTAGAACTTGGACTATGATCTGTTCTGTGGGAATCCAGCACTTTAACCACCATCCATCTGCTGGCCCCTAAATTACTTGTATATAAATACATTTTTAGAATTATCTATTTAATTTTATTTACTATTAATTTTTTTATTTTGCAATAAGGTACACACACTCACTAGAGACTGGGGGGAGGGGGATGATAAAGCAAGCCATCAGGTCAGGGACTTGAACCATAATCGTCCATGTGGAGTCTACTACACCACCCAAGATAGTGTTCCTTATAACTTTAGCCCAACCCGTCTTTCCAGTCATTTATTATAAACTTGTATTTTCAGACGTTACCCTAATGCAATATATACATACAGATTATTTGCTGTTATTCAGTATTTATTTTCATTCCTCAATGCTTTTTTTTTTTTTTTTTTTTTTTTTTTTGCTATGGAATAATGAGAAGAGAATGGGCTTTAGAATTGGGGAACCTGAAGTTTTAATGCCAATACCCTTCTGTTGTAGCTATGTAATCCAGTACGCAAGTCAATTATCCTCTCTGAATCTGTTTCCTAGTCTGTTTTTTTAAAGATTAGGTAACTATACCTACTTCAGAATCATTGTGAATATTAAATTAGATAACATACTTGTGAAGTACACAGAAGTATCTGGTGCAAAGTGGACTTATAACTAATATTATCCTTTTCTCTCTTTCCACTGCTTGGAATCCCCTCTATAATCTCAACTTTCTGTGGAGCTCATCAACTTTTCAAAATCCAGCCTAATGGATCACTGCTCTCTGAATTCTTATCTAGGCTGCCTACAAAGTAGTCTTTGGCTTCCTTATCACTATTCTTCCCCCCCCCCCCGCCCCCCCAGTTTATTGTAGGACACATGCTCTTGCTGAAGAGAGACATAGAGAAAGGGAGAGAGAGAGAAAAATCACCCCCAGGGGGGATAGCCACGCTGCAGTCCCTTCCCTTGGGCATGCACACACGTGCCCTGTGTGTTTTTTCAAGTCACTAGGTCCAGGACTCAAACCACACTATTGGCCGTGTGGAATCCATCCACCTTAACCTTCATGCCACCTGCTGGTCCCCTAAAAGCAATTTTTATAGACTGTTGCTACATTAATGCTTTTGCTCGTTTTAATTTAGATATTTTATAGGTGTGATTCTTTTATCAAGAGCATGGATTTCATTGGTGCAGTTTATGTGTGTCTGCTGCTCGCACGGGGCTGGGCTCAAAGCAGGTTCTCAGCAACTATTTGCTGAATTTTCACACTGTTAAATCCAGCTGTGCTCCAGATGTTCAGCAGTGAGCTTTCACATAAAGTGAAGCATTCTTTTGATTACATAATACCTTTACCACTTTACCAGGACTTCCTAAAAATATTCTTTTGTAGTAAAATTACTGCTTATGTTTCAAATTTTTGTTACTATTCATTTATTTATCTTTTAAAGAGATTTTTGCTATAGGGCAGAAATCTGTCTGGAGAGACAGAGAAAGACAGGGGATGGCCATGCCACAATTCATTCTCCTCTGTTCTTCTTACGGGATCTGGGACATACATGCACATGTGCCTGGTGTGAGTTTTATTTTTTTTAAATAATTATTTATTTTATTTTATTCATTCATTCATTTATTTTTTAGTTATACCAGAGAAACAGAGGGTGAGAGTGAGAGAGAGAGGAAGTGAAAAAGCAAGCCACCAGATTCAGGACTCGAATCCTGGTCGGCCATGTGGGAGTGTCCAGCACCTTAACCACCATGCCACCTGCTGGCCCCAGCCTGGTGTGAGTTTTAAACTGCCGGGTCTGGGACTTGAACCGTGGTCAACTACATGAGATTCCAGCAATGTAACCATTATGCCATCTGCTGGTCCAAAATTTTTGTTATTTTAATAAATCTTAAGTGAATAAGAAATCAGGCTGTCCTATTGTTAAAATAAATCAGATTAGTAGATTCGATTTTCACAGAATGTTTTATCTATTAAATCTAATTGTCAAAATTTCTCCTACCAAGAAATAAGAATTAGTTATATATATTTACTTAATTAAATTGTATTAGAGCCTCTTCACCAGAATTTTACAATTTTGTGTTTCAGTGGGATAACTTCATAAAAAAATTTAATTCACTTTTCAATAAATATTTTCATTAGTCTGGTAGAATTTCCCATTATATCCAAAAACCTAAAAACTTCTATTGGTCAGTAGGAAAGGGCATCACATTTTTTTTGGTCTTGCTGTCCCTTCATGATCCATTTTATGTAAATTCAATCAAGCACCACTCAACTTTTAGATTTTTCAGTTCCTTTACTGTGTCTCTAGATTCTACAATTACTATTTTTCATGATTTTTACTTCAAGCTGAGATAACCATGTCATTCAGAATGAGGTGACTGAATATTTCTGTGCTTGCAGATATTAAATGGGAAGGGTTATATTTAGTCTCAAGTATTAACTTCTCCGTACAGAATCTGATGTGTGATTTTCTGGTAGCAGTGATGATGTACTAAACTCTTGAATTACACTTGAGGAATTATTTCACCACATGAGTTGACTTGTGATACATTTATTTTGGGGGTGCATTTTTATTGCTGCAGGGCACTTGTGCTCTCCAAAGTGGGGAGGGAAGCACCTCCCAATGGGGGCTTGGTCATGATGCAATCCTTTTTTCTCTGTTTCTCCAGCCCTTTAGGATTTGGGGTGTGTGCACATGCACAAGTACCTGGCATGTTTCTCAAGACCCCGGGGCCAGATTCAAACTTCAATTGGGCGACCAATGTCATGGGGCCCGTCTTTTGGGTGCTTTTTTTTTTTTTTTTAAGTTTTATTTTTTTAATAGAAATCCCAAGCAGTATAAAAAAGTATTGAGAAAAAGTAGGTCTCCCTCTACTCCAATTTCTTTATTGTCTTTCTAGTAGTAACTATATAGTTTATTATCAGTTTCTTACGTATCATGGGTTATTTTAAATATTTGTCTTAGAACATGTATTATGTGAAATTCTTATAATTGTTGGGATTTTTTTGTTAAATGAAAAAATTATCTTTAGACTATGGCAGAGATCATTTTGGGGAGAGATCTATACACATATTATCATCCAAACTGGACTTGTCACTTGAGAGTGAAAGGGGCACTCTTACCATCACATTGTGACGGGAGGTACAAACCCAGACCTGTGTTTACTCTGTCTATAAATTAGATGCTGTCTTTTTCCTGTGAATAATTAACTTGTTTCTTTATCAGATTTTTCTCTGGATTTGTCCTTTTAACCAATCTATTGTATGTTTCCTACCCCCTGCAGACTATGCTGTAGAAGAGAAACCATCACAGATTTCAGTAATGCAACAACTGGAAGATGGTGGTCCTGACCCACTTGTGTTTGTTTTAAATGCAAATTTGTTGTCAATGGTTAAAATTGTAAATTGTAAGTGAATTTTTTTTTTAAAGTTAGAATGAGATGCTTCGCTAAAGTTCATAGAAAAATAAAGTTTTAAAATTTCTTAATCACAAGTGTTTTTACATAGAGCCACATCTTACTAAAAATTGAGTTCTGAAGATGGTTCCTATAAAATAATATATTCCAGATGACAAGTGTGAGACTAATTGAAGCTCTTTCCTTTGGTCATAGAGGTGAGGTAGGTGAATTCTTCATGGAGAAGAGTCAAACCAATCTTGAATTGATCTGAGTTACGTTCCTCTGGAGCTGGATACATGAGATCGTAACTCTCCACCAGGGTAATTGGTGGTAGATAAATTATTCAGGAGGGCCAAATAATTTACACAATAGGTATTAATCCTAGAAATGTTAATCACGATGCAAAACTTTACTTGGGAAAAGTGAACTTCTTAGTTGGTGCTAGCTTCATAGGGATCAGATGACAAACAGGACAGTGATTTGGAATCTTAATTCTGTTTTCCAATATGTATTTATCCAAGATGGCATTTATTGTGGATGAGTGTTAATAGGTAATTTTAGAGGAAGGAAGGAACCTCAGCAGAACAGTCCTCCAGTTCCCAATGTATACTTTAAACTGATCTTGGAAACTAAACCTCCTAGACAGTACTTCCGTGGGGGTTCTACACTGATGAAATGTAGGTTCTTTTGCTTATTTGCTAATCACACTGTTTGATCAGTTATTAATGTTTGCTACTTTCCCTTACAGGATCAGATTTTAAAATAATTTGCTTGAAATTTCAATTTACCGTATCTAGTTTATAAGTTATACTTAGAAATGAGCTAACCTAGAATTTTTAAAGTGTGCACCATCATTGGGGACATCCTGTTTAGGTACATAAATTAACAATTCCCAAAGTGAAAGAAAAGGATCTTTCTTTTCTTTTCAAGTTTGCATTTATTTTTATTTACGTGGTGATATTCATAATTTTATTTGAACTTGTGTTGGGGTACAAATAATAAAAATGTCAAGAATTAAGCATTATTTTTGACTACATATGACTTTTGATGTATATACTCTACAGAGCCTTGAAGTGATGGAGTAGAAGTAAGCAGTCCAGAAAAGCATCCTTTTCTTCACTTTTTATAGCATGAAGTTATGTTGCTTATTGTCTAGAATTTTCTCCCAGAAAGCACTATAATTAACATTGCTGGAATCTTTTTTGGCCATAGATTAAACTTTTAAAATGTATGTGAAAATGTATTTTCTTTAGTCACAACTTGAAGCCAAAGCTATAATAATGATTTTTGTTGTTTGTGGTGTTACATAGGTAATTATTTTCTTTGGTTAAGTGATTTTTTTTTTTTTTTTAAATAAAGACAAGGGACTGTGTCATTCAATAGGATACATAGTTTTATTTATTCTATTGTTAATAGTGTTTCTTTTAATAATAGTAGTTCAAAGTGTTAAGTGTATTTTATTTTTTTTATTTCCCTTCCAGTAATTTTTCTAAGTGTTTTAAAAAAAGAGCTAGGGACATTGGCATGTTTTATTTTCTACAGTAATTCTTTGGCTCAATGCAGTGACAGTTCACAGTTGAATTATATAGACTCAGTATGATCTATTTTAATCTTTGGTGTATTATAACATAAATTTCTATGTATCATTTTAAAGGGGAAGAACTGAGAAGAACATCTTTGTCTTTATATTTTTATTCTATCTATAGATGTGAATAGGAAGTGCTGGTGTTTCACAACCAAGGGAATGCATGCCGTGGGTCAGTCTGAGATAGTCATTCTTCTACAGTGTCTACCAGATGAAAAGTGTTTGCCAAAGGATATCTTTAATCACTTTGTGCAGCTTTATCGGGATGCTCTGGCAGGTAGGAATGCACTATTATTTAGTCTGCACCCTTTGAAGATGATCAAAATTTGGGGGCTCAGATACAAAATAATAACCTTAAATTTAGATTTAAGCATGGCATTGAGTTTGATATTAAACTTTTAATGGTTTATAAGGAAATTATAAATGTTAGTGCTTTACTTGGTATAGTTACTGTTTTACTGGGGCTGGACTCCAAGTTATGAGAATACATTGATCTTGATGTAAGAATATCTTCCTCTAAGCAACTTTAGGGGTCATGAAATTGGTACCTGGGAGAAAGAAGCATAATCATATTTTACTACTTCTTCAGTTAACAATATTTGTATAATCTTTTTTTTTTTTTTGAGAAGTTTTTGCTATAGGGTGCGTGCGCTCGTCAGACAGAGAGAGACAGAGAGACAGAAAGCGAGAAATCACCCCCCAGGGGGGATGGCCACGCCACAATCCCTTCTCCTCCTTTCTCCTCTCGGGATCTTGGGCATGCATGCACACACGCCCGGCGTGAGTTTAAGTCACCAGGTCCAGGACTCGAACCACGGTCGAGTATGTGGGAGTCCAGCGACATAGCCATTACGCTAACTGCTGTTCCCTGTATAATCTTAATGTATATGCTACTGAATGTTCAAGTTTCAAAAACAGCACAGATGACTTTATTATGGTTTCAAAATAAGATGAAAATATTATTAACTATAACAATGTAAATGTAAAGGTATAGCTGTTATGGGGAAGATTGTAGTTGGGATAGACTGAGGAGAGTAATATGAAGAGATAAGTAAAGTTGAGAGAGAAACTTTATTATTTATTTGACACTATAGTTATCTGTAATGATAATTGTATTATTTGACATCACAAAGTTAGCCTCCCCCCTCTGATTTAACAGAGGAAGTAAGAAGTTGTATAATTGACCTAAATTATTTACTGTAATAAGTCAATAAGTAATGTTAATACTTGATAAATAGGGAAAGAGTAATATAAGTATTGGAACTAAAACAAATAAATAATAAAAGAAAGCGTACAAGGACCAGCAGATAGCGTAATGGCTATGTTGCTGGACTCCCATGTAGTTGACTGTGGTTCGAGTCCCGGACCTGGTGGCTTAAACTCACTCTGGGCGCATGTGCATATGTGCCCAAGATCCCGAGAGGAGAATGGAGGAGAAGAGATTGTAGCGTGGCCATCCCCCCTGGGGAGTGACTTCCTGCTTTCTGTCTCTCTGTCTCTTTCTGGCGCGCACACATGCCCTATAGCAAAAACCTCTCAAAAAAAAAAAAAAAAAAAGACTCTATTGGGGTACACTATCTCTTGCTCTTTGAATCGTGGAATAAATAAATAAACTTGATGAGAAAGTTCAGGCTCAACTATTTCTTCTACAATTCTATTTATGTTCAATTTAAGTTTTATTTCCAGCCTTACCACTTTTTGTTTCTTTGCTTCATTTGATACATATATTTGGTCAATTCTCTTTTGATTATTCATTTTTGTCCTGTGGGTTTTATTACTAGTAGAAAGGATGCATCCTAATATGTGTGTTGTTGTCTGTGCAAGAATGGAACAAACTGATGTGTAGTGACTAATCACAGACAGATTTTGAAGGAAGCGGTATGACTGATCACTGATCATGATGTGCATCTGTTATTTACATAGTGATCTGTGGGCTGAAGAGCTAGCAGCAAAATTTGTACTTTGTGCAATTAATTAATATATGGTGATAGATACATTTTGAATTGTGTTGTTGGAGGACTGTATTATTTAACTAAAGTGTGGTGGGACCAGCAGCTGGCATAATGGCTACGTCGCTGGACTCCCATGTAGCTGACCACGGTTCAGATCTTGGACCTGGTGGCTTAAACTCAATGCCAGGCGCGTGTACATGTGTGCCCAAGATCCTGAGAGGAGAATGGAGGAGAAGGGATTGTGGCATGGCCCTCCCCCTTGGGGGGTGATTTCCTGCTTTCTGTCTCTTTATCTCTGTCTTTCTGGCGACCACATGTGCCCTATAGCAAAAACCTCTCCAAAAAAAAAAAAAAAGACCTATGGTAACTAAAATTGATGTATTTCAGTACTGTGTCAAGCAAGGGCTGTCTGTATTTACTACCTTTGCTTTTCAAGCAGTTTACTTAATTGTAAGTTTATATAATTTTTTAGAATTATTTTATTATTTTTTAAATTTAGTCAGAGAGAGAAAGAGTGAGGGGAAAGCAAGAAAGCAAGCTGCCAGCTCTAGGACTTGAACCACAGTCAGCCGTGTGCAAGTCCAGTGGCTTAACCACCATGCCACCTGCTGGCCCTTTATATCATTTAACATTTAAAAATAGGCATGTTTAACAACCAGCTCACAAAGTTTCTTAAAACTTAACATCTAGCTTTCGTGAGCCAACAAGAGCTGGTGCCAGCCCATCAATGCTTTCACTTCAGACATTCCTCGATTTTATGAAGCACATAAACACGTTCACACTGTGTACATTCGAAACCAAGCAGAGACACTGTGTTTTCCAACTCTGTATTCCTATGGTACCTGGATCATAGAGCTCAGTTTGTAGAACTGAAGTGAATTTAAAAAAAAAGAAAGTGTACAAAGCTTGGAGAAAGGGGTGATGATGGTGAGGCTATTAAAGCTTTTTAAATCTATTATTTGATATTTTATAAGTATGTTAAAACCATAAATTATTTAGACTTTTTTCATTTTAAAGAGAGATTTTTGCTATAGGGTGCATGTGCTTGCTGGAGAGACAGAGACAGAAAGTGAGAAATCATCTCCCAGGGTGATGCCACAATCCCTTCTCCATTCTCTTGGGATCTTGGGCATTCATGCACACATGCCTTGCTTGAGTTTGAAGCTGTCGGGTCTGAGACTCAAATCACAGTCAACTGCATGGGAGTCCAGTGACATAACCATTACGCCATCTGCTGGTCCCTGTGTGTACCTTTTTCAGAATCTTTTTTTGGCCATTAAGCTAATATCTACGAAAAATGTAATAACATGAAAAATGTTCTTGAAATAAGTGCAAAAGCAGGATATAAAATTTCATATTTAATAAAAATCTGTCAGAGGGCATGAGCACTGAGTGAAGAGAAAATGAGAAAGCACCTCCCATGGGAAATGGCCACACTGCAATCCCTTCTCCGCTAGCTCTGCTCCTTTCAGGATTTAGAGGCTTGTTCACATGTGCTCCCAGTGTGTTTCTCAAGCCATAGAGTCTGGGACTTCCCACTGTGCAGCTGGCCATGCAGGATCCAACCACCTTAACCACCATGGTACTGGCTGACCCTAAAATTTCATTTTAAATGTGATTATAGCTTTTATGTAAAAGATTAGCCTTCATGACTTAGTCTCTGATGACTTAGGTGTGGTATTATTGTAAGGACTAAGTCAAACAGTAGAAACTGATCACAAAATGCTCGTGAAGTACATTTCAGTATTTACTGTGTCACTTCCAAAATGTATGTTAATCCGAAGTCCTCCAGGTCTTCCGGGTCATACGATACCCTGGAGCTGAATTTCTTTCCAGAAATAATCTGAAGCTTTCATTTTTTCCTCAATTGAATGTATTCACATGTGAAAACTGTACATAGAGAAATGGCATTGGGCATCCAAGGAATTGTACATCCATGCGGGTCTTGAGAAGGTATCAGGGACTTAGAGCGTCAGAGGTTCATGAATGGCCCTTTTCAGAGCTCATCCCCGTGAGATTGAGGCAGTGAAGAACCGTGAGAAGAATGTAAGGTGAGTGAGTGGAATGATGAGATTTGCATTTTAGAAAAAGGACTCTGGAAACTATGAAAAATGGGTCAAAGTGTGTGAGGCTGTTGGCGGTTAAGAAGCATTTGCAGAACCGACAGGTGACATGGTAGTTGAGGTGCTTGACTGTGGTTTGAGTCCCAGACTTGGTGGCTTGCTTTCCTTCTCTCTCTGGTTAAAATTGAAAAATAATAAGTAAAATCAAAATGAAATAATTCTTAAAAAAAAAAGCAAGTGCAGTGGATAAGCAAATATACATTCATACATGAGAATACTGCTCAATAATAAAATAGAACAAAATGTCAATATATGTAACACCATGGATGACTCTCATAGACATTATGCTGAGCAAAAGAAATCAGGCACAAATAAAGTACATATTGGATGTTTCCATTTCTGTGAATCTGCAAACTGAATCTGGGATGATAAAGATCAGATTAACATTTGCCTGAAGCTTGAGTGTGCAAGTGCTGGAATTGACTTCAGAGAGGTCCAGGGGCATCTCTGGGATGATGTCATGTTCTGTATCTTGATTGGGATAGTGGTTACATGAGTGTTTACATTTGTCAAAACTCACCCAACTGTTGCTTAACTCAATAGTTAAAGTCTGTTTATTTTATTATATGTGAGTTAGACCTCAATAAAACTAGATTTTTAAAAAAAGCTACTGCAGGAATCCAGCAATAAATTAAGAAATTATCAGGACCTAAATTAAGTAATTGCAGTGGGAATGCAGAGTACTGGAGAGATATGAAAGGCATGATGGTTCTATTCAGTAGGATTTGATGACCGTCAGTAATTAGATGTGAGAGACTAGAGGGGACAAGTCTAAGTTGGCTTCAGATTGGTTTGGGTACTGGAGTGGATGTTGAGATGGTGAATAAGAAAGAAGAGCGCATTTGGCACAGGAGAGGGAGAAGAGTTCTTTGTTAAGTCTGTTGAATTTGAAATAATGACTTCAGGTGGAATATGTAAATGGAAGATGAATACATGGATATTAGACCTAGGAAGATAGCTCTGGTCTGAAATACAGATTTCAGAGATACAGCTTTTTTTGTGATAATTGAAACTGTTTGTGAATGGGATAGGACAGTGAAAAGAAAGTAGAGCTTGGACTGGCAGGTTGCATAGTGGTTTAAATCCTGAGTTCCCACATGGCCGTCCACGGTTCAAGTCCCAGTCCTGACAGCTTGCTTTCTCACTATCCCTCTCTTTCTCTTTCTCTCTGGTCAAATTAAAAATAATAATAATAATAATAATAATAATAATAATAACAATAATAATAATAACATTTTAAAAATTAAAAAAAGGAACTAGAGCTGTAGATGGAATACTGCAAAATACTATAAGAAGATGATGAATCATTGCATGAGTAATTAAAATATATATTTATCTGGGACCAGCAGGTGACGTGGTAGTTAAGGGTGCTGGTCTCCCACATGGCTGACGATGGTTCAAGTCCCAGACCTAGGGGCCTGCTTTCTCACTTTCTCTCTCTTTCTTGTTCTCTTGCACTTTCTCTCTGTCCCTCTCTGGTCAAATTAAAATAAGTAAATGAATAAATAAAGTTAAATAAAATAATTCTTTAAAAATATATATGTTTAGCATAAGTGGTTATACATTTTTTAAAAAGTGTCCTTGTAGGGCCAGCAGGTGGTGTACTGCTTAAGGCTCTGGATCCCCATATGGTCAGCTGTGGTTTGAGTCCCGAACCCAGTTTGAAGCTCACACTGGGCACATGTGCATGTGTGCCCAAAATTCTAAGAGGAGAATGGAAGAGAGGGGATTGTGGCATGGCCATTCCTGGGGGATGATTTCTCACTTTCTGTTTCTCTGTCTCTCTTTGTCCCTCTGGTAAGCACACACACCCTACAGCAAAAATCTATTAAAAAAGAAAAAAAAAGAAAGAAAAATAAGTGAAATATATATTAAATATTAATAAATTATCATCTTCCCTCTCTGTCTCTAATGAATATATGCATCCCATGACAAAAAAAAATTCTGTAACAGAAATTACTTGGAAGTAATTATAAGATGATAGTGATAGTTTAAAGTCAGAGTATATTACATCTAAGTCACTTTTGTTTTTTTCTTTTTTCAAAAGTTCATCCAGTTCCGGGAACCAGCAGTTAGCGTAATGGCTATGTCGCTGGACTCCCACGTAGTCGACCACGGTTCGCGTCCTGGACCCGGTGGCTTAAAACTCACGCCGGGCGCATGTGCGTGCGTACCCAAGATCCCGAGAGGAGAATGGAGGAGAAGGGATTGCGGCGTGACCATCCTCCCTGGGGGGTGATTTCTCGCTTTCTGTCTCTATGTCTCTCTCTGTCTGTCTGGCGAGCGCACGTGCCCTATAGCGAAAAACCTCTCCAAAAAAAAAAAAAAAAAAAAAAAAAAGTTCATCCAGTTCCAATAGATGGCACGGAGGTTAAGGTGTTGGATCCCACATAGCTGACTCTGCAGTTTAGGTCTTAGACCCTGTGGTTTGAAAATCACACCAGGTGCATGTGTGTGCATGCCCAAAATTCCTAGAGGAGACTGGAGGAGAAGGGATTGTGGCATGTTTTTCAGGCTATCAGGAACAGAATTCAAACTGGTTAGCTATTTGGGATCCAGTTACCTTAACCACAAAGCCACAAGGCTAACTCTAAGCTTAACTGTGACAGTTTATCTCAATCTAAGAATATAAATGCATACTTAGTATTAACTTAGGGGAAAAAAAATGTATCGAAGCTACTTTTGTGCTACCATCTCTTGCCCATTTCCTACTACCGTAAGTATGTAGAAGACAAACTGCAAGTAAATTAGCAGTGGGGGAGAAATAGAGTTTTTAAAAAAGTGGTCTTTCTGGGGGACCAGCAGGTGGCATGGTGATTAAGGGGCTGGACTCCTAAATGACCAACTGAGGTTCGAGTCCCAGACCTGGCGGCTTGCTTTCTCACTTCCGTCTCTGTCTTTTCCTGTCTCTCACTTTGGTCAAATTAAAATAAATAAATAAAAATAAATAAAATAGGGACCAACAGATGGTATATAAAAAAATGTGGTCTTTCTAGTTTTTTTTGAAGAGTGCTTGTGCTTGCCAGAGAGAGAGAAGGAAGCACCTCCCGTGAGGAATGATCATGCCACAATCCTTTCTTCTCCATTCCTCTCTCCTTTTGGGATTTTGGACATGCATGTACACATGCCTGGCATGTTTCTTGAACTGCATGTTTGGCCATGCTGTCCTAACTGCTAGGCCATGCTGTCCTATCTACCATCCCAGAAAAAAAATGCTGTTTCCAAAGAATATATGCAGATGACAATAAGCATTTGAAAAACAAAGTTTAAATTCCAAATTCAAGGTAGACAATTACAAATTACTATATATATTTTGTTTATTTTAACTATGAGAGCATGAGAGAAAGAAATAGAGGCCCCTCCCAAAAGGGTACTCTCGTGCCACAGTCCTGCCCCTAGCCTCAGCTAGCCAGGATCACAGGAATACATGCTCACCCAGCCTGCCCAGGGGAGACCTCAGGACGTGAACTCAGGACCTTTCCAGATGGCCTCAGCATCATGGAGCATTGCATTAGCATTGCACTACTGTGGCTGGCCAGATTACTGTCTGTGTATTTTTTTTTTTTTTTTTTTTGGAGAGGTTTTTGCTATAGGGTGCATGCGCTCGCCAGACAGGCAGAGAGAGACATAGAGACAGAAAGTGAGAAATCACTCCCCAGGGGGGATGGTCACGCCACAATCCCTTCGCCTCCATTCTCCTCTCGGGACCTTGGGCACGCACGCACACGCGCCTGGCGTGAGTTTTAAGCCACCGGGTCCAGGACGCAAACTGCGGTCGACTACGTGGGAGTCCAGCGACATAGCCATTACGCTAACTGCTGGTTACCATGTCTGTATATTTTTTAAAAGAGAAAGGTGACATACGGAAAGACTAGGAGACTGAAAGATCTGCATTCTAGGTCTTGTTTCGCCAGTTATTTAACTTCTATTGTTTGAGAATCACTTCACCTCTACCCCTAAGCTTCTGTTTCTTCATTTGTGAAATATATGTCCAAAATGTAGGGAAATGGTACCTGCCTTGTTAACCTAGTGGCACTGGTGTCATGATCATCTGATTAATGGCATATAAAATTGTTTTGTAAACTACTGATATAAAGTATTTGACTTCTTTGCTAGGTTATTGAACTTCAAAAGCAAGATACTTTTATTTTATTTAACTTTTATTTATTTATTTTAATTTTATCTAACTTTATGTGTTTGTTTATTTTAATTTGATCAGAGAGAAAGAGAGAGGGAAAGTGAGAAAGCAAGTTGCCGGGTCTAGTACTTGAACCATGGTCAGCCCTGTGGGAGTTCAGTGCTCTCAACCACCATACCACCTGCCAGACCCTGATGTGGTATTTATTTTAGTTATGTAGGTTCTTGAGTGATCTTAATTCAATGGATTCATTGAATTGAAACTTTTTTTTTTTAGATTTTTGCTGTAGGACCCTTATGGTCACTAGAGAGAGAGGGAAAAAAAGTGGAATCACACCCCCCAACACCAGGGCAGATGGCCATGCCACAGTCCCTTTTTCTTCTTTTTCACATCAGGATTTTTGGCATACATGCACATGTGCCTGTCATATTTTTCAAGCTGCCAGATCCTGGACTCAAACTGTAGTCAGCCATGTAGGATCCAGTGCCTTAACTACCATGCCACCTGCTGGCCCTAAATATTTTTATAAAGAAGTACATATATAAGGGTTGGTATTAGCATATATCAAACCTTGAATGTAAGAGTCCCAGATTAAATCTTTTAATGAGAGCTCTTCTTTCTTTTTTTTGTCAAATTCTATTTTTTAAGAATTATTTTATTTAACTTTATTTATTCACTTATTTATTTTAATTTGACCAGAAAGGGGGGTGGGGAGAAAGAGAGAGAGAGACAGAGAGAGAGAGAAAGTGAGAAAGCAAGTGACCAAGTCTGGGACTCAAACCATGGTCAGACCTGTGGGAGTCCAGCGCCCTTAACCACCATGCCACCTGCTGGCCCCGTGTCGAGTTCTTATACCCAATATTTTGCCAGTATCTACACCTGTGGAATGATAATTGTTTGCAGATTAGGTAGTAAATGATAGTCTAAATCACTTATTGGAATTGATGGAGTTATATGTTTTCTGAAAGTTTATTTCTTTCATTCATGTTAGATAGCACATGTATAAGAGGTACTGTCAATGGGTTCTTGTCTCTTGCAATCCCCTTCTCCCAGCTCTCCATCTTATCAGGATCTTAGGCAAACACGTGCACCCAGCTGTTTCAGGCTGACTGTACCAGGAATCCAAACCCAGGGTCAGCCACGTGCCTTCCAGCTCCATAATTAAGTGTGCTACCAGCTGCACCAGCACTACTTTTTTGTTATTTTGTTGTAAAGAATGTAAATTCGTAGGTCGGCCGCTGCCACGGGTCTCAGTTCCACAGGATGGAATTTGTTAAAGTTGTCAAGAATAAGGCCTACTTTAAGAGATACCAAGTGAAATTTAGAAGACGACGAGAGGGTAAAACTGATTACTGTGCTCAGAAATGCTTGGTGATCCAGGATAAAAATAAGTACAACACACCCAAATACAGGCTGATAGTTCATGTAACTAACAGAGATACTATTTGTCAGACTGCTTATGCCCGTATAGAAGGGGATATGATAGTCTGCACAGCTTATGCACACGAACTACCAAAACACAGTGTGAAGGTTGGCCTGAGAAATTATGCTGCAGCATATTGTACTGGCCTGCTGCTGGCCCGCAGGCTTCTCAATAGGTGACAGGGACAAGATCTATGAAGGTCAAGTGGAAGTGACCCGAGATGAGTACAATGGAGAAAGCATCGATGGTCAACCTGGTGCCTTCACCTGCTATTTGG
Organism: Tupaia tana; assembly: GCA_026018925.1. Classification (NCBI taxonomy): domain Eukaryota; kingdom Metazoa; phylum Chordata; class Mammalia; order Scandentia; family Tupaiidae; genus Tupaia; species Tupaia tana. The sequence continues at coordinate 23,214,485 of JAKSZU010000004.1, forward strand.
ATGCAGGCCTTGCCAGAACTACCACTGGCAGTAAAGTTTTTGAGGCCCTGAAGGGAACAGTGGATGGAGGCTTATCTGCCCCTCACAGTACCAAATGATTCCCTGGTTATGATTCTGAAAGCAAGGAATTTAATGCAGAAGTCCATCGGAAGCATATCATGGGCCAGAATGTTGCAGACTACATGCGCTACCTAATGGAAGAAGATGAAGACGCTTACAAGAAACAGTTCTCTCAGTACATAAAGAACAATGTAACTCCAGACATCATGGAGGAGATGTATGAGAAAGCTCACACCGCTATATGAGAGAACCCAATCTATGAAAAGAAACCCAAGAAAGAAGTTAAAAAGAAGAGGTGGAATTGTCCCTAGATGTCCCTTGCTCAGAAGAAAGATTGGGTAGCCCAGAAGGCAAGCTTCCTCAGAGCTCAGGAGTGGGATGCTGAGAGCTAAACCAAACAATTTTCTATGACTGTATTATTCAAGATAAAATACAATAAACTTAACAAGAAAGCAACAACAACCAGAAAAAGAATGTAAATTCTTAAAGGATGAAAGATATATTTTATAATGGGAAGGGACATAGTAAAGAATCTGAGTGTGGTTGGGATGAGAAATGTGTTAGGTGGTAGAGGCAGAAAAGAAATCGCTATCTATGGAAAATTAACCAGAAATAGATTCTAGGCTCTAATAAGGAAATCCCCAAGGAATGTCTTTAATACCAAGTCAACCTATTTTTCACCTCCGAGCTATAGTCAATAGAACAGTCTTTGTGAAATGCAAACATTATGTTGACTCTTGGTCTGCATTGTTTTGGTATAACAGAATACCACTGACTGGGTAATTTATAATAAATAAAAATGTATTTCTCACAGTTCTGGAGCCTGGGAAGTCCAATGTTGAGGAGCCAGCATGTGGCAAAAGCTTTCTTGCTGAGTCATCCAGTGGTGGAAGAGCAAAGAGAGGGAGAGAAAGCAAAATGGGGCTGAACTTGTCCTTCTACAGTGACTTCACATTCATGATAATAGTACTAATCCATTCACTCTGCCCTCATTAGCCCCTGTGTCCCAGCACTGTTACATTGGGGCTTAAGTTTCCAACACATGCTTTTGGGGAAACACATTCAAACCATAGCAGGCTATCACTAGAACTTCAGAGGAATGCTATCATGTGTCCTCCATTATGGAGGGAAAAAAGTCTTCCTCCAAACTTAGGTGGAAAGGTGGAAAAAATGTAAAAAGTTTTTCCTGTTGACAAATTATTTATTGAATTTTGCATCAGTATAGAATATCTGTTATTAGTGTAGTGGTAGCTGCAACAATGAATTTGGGGATCTGGTCTTCCAAAAGCATCTACCACTCTCTCCTGATTTTAGTGACTGCCAGAAGAGATGAACATTTATGTAAATCTTACTAGAAGATTTGCATAACTCTTTGGTAAAGCAAGGCTAGCTGCAGTAGCACAGTGGCAGCGAGGCACTCTGTAATACTGAACCACATGGAAGGATCCTGTTTGCATCCTGAGGTCTTCTGTTTGCCCGACAAGGGCACACATGCATATGCCTGTCATCTTGGTTGGCTGGGATAGATCATAGCTTGAGGACCCTGTTAGTGATGCCTGTCTGTCTCTGCTATGGAATGTTTAGATGAATAAACTTTTTAAAGAATCCTCTGATTCCAAAATCTGCAATTTTTTTTTTTTTTTTTCAAAATATCATATGGCCTTCTTGGTGTGGAGATTTTTCCTCTTCTCCCTCTCCTCCTCCTTCCTCTTTGCTTTTTTTTTTTTCCTTACTTTTTTTTCCCCCAATCCAAGGCTATGCATGCTCAGCAGAGGAGAGGATGGGGAGGAGACATCTCCCAGTGGAGTGTAGTCATGCTGTGGTCCTTTTACTCCATTTCTCCTTCCTGTCAGAATTTTGGGCATGCGTCCATATGTGCCAGGTGTGTTTTTCAAGCCACTCAGGCCAAGATTCAAAGTTAGGTGGACCATGTAGGCTTTATATGCACAGTGCTTAGCCACTGTGCTGAGACTAGTCCAAGGGATTGTTTTTTATAGCTCTCACCCAGCATTCTAATGTTGCAGCAAGGCTTCATTAATCCTAGGGCAAGAGTACTATCTCCAAGTTCTTTAACTTACTACCTTGAATATAAAATGTAAATGATATTGTTCAGATGTAGGTAGCTTCTCTACATTTTTCTCAGATCTTCTAAGTGTTGTGGGGAGGTGTTCTTTTCACTTGTGGATCCTACTAGCCACATACTCTTCTGCTCATTGAAGGGACCAAAAATCTCTAACTGTTATACAGACAAACTAGTCTTCAGAAAAAGTAAGCATTGGCTTCTTTGATGTAATTTCTTCGTTTGGTGTCATTGCTTTCAGAGTTATCAAAGGAAGCTTGTAGAAGTCTAGTGAACATTTCTGCTGTGCCATTATTTAACAGCTGTCAGGAGGATCTTTTGTTACTCTAAATTGAGAAAAACATCTCCTTAATGAAAGATTGATGTATTGTTACTGTTTCATCCACAAAAATATTTGTATCAGAAAGTGCTTAATAAGGAACATTTGCAGTTAAAAGAAAAAAATCTGCCTATTAAGTATTTAAAGAAATATTTAGTTACAGATCTGTTTCAAATTTGTGTCAACCGGAATTACAAAGAACAAATGCTATCTGTGTTTCCACCTTCTCCATACATCCTTCTTTCCACATTCTTTCCATGGTGCCTCATAACTGTGCTTACTGTTTTAATTATTATGTTTGTGAGTTGACTTTTGTTCACCCAAGGAGATTGTATTTTGTGAGAAAAGCTACCTAATCCAAATTTTTTTTCATAAACTTTTGACAATAGATCTTTATTTAAAAATTTTTAAAAACATTTTTTAAATTGCCAGGGGGTGTATGCACTTGGCAGAGAAAAAGAAAGACAGAGAAAGAGGGGAAAGGGAGAAAGTGCTACCAAATGGGGCAAGGTCATGCCGCAATCCCGTCTCCTCCGTTTTTCCATCCTGTTGGGATTTGGGGCACATAGAGACATGTGTCCGTGTATCTCTCAGGCTACTGGGGCTAGGACTAGGACCTTAGCTGACTATGTGGGATCTAGCTCCTTCTGGCTACTGGGCCACCCCAAATTATTATTATTTGTTAGTTGACAAATAATTGCATTTATTTGTGGGACATAGTGTGATTTTCCAGTATATGAATGCATTGTGTAATGATCAAATCAATGTAATTGGCATGTCCATTATCATAAACATTTGTCATTAACTCTTTGTTGGCAATGTTCAGAATCTTCTCTTTTAGCTATTATTATTTAGAGGTTTTTACTATAGGGAATGTGCACTTGCCAGAGAGAGATGAAAGTGAGAAATCACCCCCCAGGGGAGATAGCCACGCTACAATCCCTTCTCCTCCATTCTTCTCTCAGGATCTTGGGCATGCATGCACACACATACACCCGGCTTGAGTTATGAGTCACAGGGTCTAGGACTCGAACTGTGGTCAACTACGTGGGAGTCTAGTGACTTAACCATTATGCCATCTGCTAGTCCCGTCTCTTAGCTATTTTTAAATATACAGAAATTATTATTTTTCCTCCTATGCTATAAAACACATTCTAACATGATGAGAATTAGTATTTGTTAGTGCCTAGTTCACTGTTAAGTAATAATTATTATTTAAAATATGCTTGATTGGGGCTAGCAGGTGGTGTGGTAGTTGAGTCATTCCCACATGACTGACCACGATTCAAGTCCTGGACCTGGCGACTTGCTTTCTTACTCTCCCTTTCTCTCTGTCTGTCTCTTTCTGGTCAAAATCGAAGAATAATGATAATAAACAAAATTTAAAATAAATCTTTTTTAAAATATATGCTTTATTGATACGAAGTTATTAATTAACTTTTTAAATTTTATTTTAGGGAATGTTGTAGGCAACTTGGGACATTCCTTCTTCAGTCAGAGTTTCCTTGGCAGTAAAGAACATGGTGGATTTTTATATGTGACATCTACCTACCAGTCCCTGCAAGACCTAGTACTCCCTACTCCACCTTACTTATTTGGGATTCTCATCCAGAAATGGGAAACTCCCTGGGCTAAAGTGTTTCCCATCCGACTAATGTTGAGACTTGGAGCTGAGTATCGACGTAAGTAGTAAAACACTTCCTTGTAAGCCATATGACCATCATGACGATAAAATAAGACCTGAAATATTCAGAGCCCCTTTGATGATATAGTTTAGCAGAACTAGTCTTTTGAAATAGCTAGGCTAAATTTGGCCAGTGTCTCTACTTATTTTGACCATACTGGGAACTGTTGAAAATATGAAATGAGGAAGTTGGTAATTATGTATAATGTTGAAAACTTACTGTTTTGGGGCCGGCAGGTGGCACGGTGGTTAAGTTGCTGGACTCTTGCATGGTTGACTGCAGTTCTAGTCCTGGACCTGGCTTGCTTGCTTTTTCGCTTTCCTTCTCTCTGGTCAAATTAAAATAATAACAGTAATAAATAAAATTAAATAAATAGTTCTTTTTTAAAAAAGAAAATTTACAGTTTTTATATTGATAACATGATCATCTTCAGAAAAATCAATTTCAACTTGACACTAATTTTTAGTATCTATAGTATCTATATAGAGTGAGCAATATTGTTCTTTATTTAGTTGGAAAATAGTTATGACAGATTGTTTACTTAACGTGACAAATCCTGGAAACTAGTGGTAGGGAGACTACTCTTGGTTGCTAAAGTAGGTTACAGAGGAGCTTCCTTGCCTGTGGTTATAGCAGTGCACCTAAGGGGACCAGCAGATGGCGTGTGTAATGTTCACACCACTGGACTCCCATGTACTCGACTAGAGTTTGAGTCCCAGAGCCAGCACCTTGAAACTTGCACCAGGTGTGTGTGCGTGTGTGCCCAAAATCCTGAGAGGAGAGTAGAGAAGAAGGGATTGTGGTGTGACCATCCTCCATGGGGGGGGGGGGGGTTTCTTTCTGTCTCTTTGGCGAGTGCACATGCCTTATATCAAAAATCTCTATTAAAAAATAAATAAATAAAAAAGCAGTGCAGCTAAGTTGTGGTTTTTAAAAAAGACATTAGAGATTAAATGCAAGCTTTATTTTTAAACTTTGTAACTTCACCTAAGTAAAAGTGCCATGGTCTAGGAATCAGACCACTTGAGAAGGATTTTCAACTCTGCTACTCACTGGCTCCATAACTTTGGGCAGGACACTCAAATTTTCAGATTGTCAGTTTCTTTTACAAACTGAAGATAATAAATGAAACATTATTTTTTAGGGTTTTTTTTTTTTTGAGAGATTTTTGCTGTAGGGCATATGCACTCTCTGGAGAGAAAGAGAGAGACAGAGAAACAGAAAGTGAGGTATCACCAACCCCCCATGGGGGACAGCCACACCACAGTCCCTTCTCCATTCTCTTCTCGGGATTTTGGGGATGCACATAACATGGCCAGCATGAGTTTTAACCCACCAGGTCCAGGACTTGAACCATGTTCAACTACATGGAAGTCTGGCACTGTAACCATTATGCCATCTTCTGGTCCCTAAATGAAACATAATTTTAAAACCATAAAACGGTATATCAAGTGTTTCCAGCAAGTCAGCATTATTATACTAAATTATTCACTTGTTCACCCTGAATGTAATAAAGACCTATTATGTATCATGAATTGTGGGCATTCAGAAATGGCTTAGACATAATTATAGGTTCTTGGGAACCTTTGTAAGAAAGACATACAGAAATCATAGTTATAGTAGTATATTCTTTTTCTTAATGAATTATTTATTTATTTAATTTTATTTGTTGTTATTACTTATTTTTTAATTTGACTGGGGTGGGGAGTGAGAAAGCAAGCTGCCAGGTCCAGGCCTCAAACTGCAGTCCAGCGTCTTAACCACCACACCACCCCTGGCCCCAGTACATGAGCCTCGAAATTGACAGAAAATAAAGGAGCTGGATAAGAAACACTTCTTGGATCATAGTACTGCTGAACTCTGAAATTAGCAAGTGAGTTGCTAAATGAGGTAGAGGGAGGAAAGATTAAATACAGAGGGAACAGCATTCGTAGCTCTGTCTTGTACAGTCATTTAAAACCTTAGCATTCAAGGGACGAGTTAGCCAGTAAGATCTCTTGTGTTTGGATTTCCTAAGAAAGATTTTGGTTAGGAGGCATAGGCAGGAGAACTCAAACTTCGTGAGCACAGAGGAATCAAGAGATATTTATGTTCTGGACCATATCAATCCATTTCAAACAGATGCTTCCTAAGGCCTTGCGGGTCATTTCTGGAACAGCTACATCAAAAGGCTTATTCTGGTCAGGCCAGCCTGTGGTGTGGTGGTTAAGGTGGCTGATTGCCACATGGCCAACTGTGCAGTTCAAGTCCTGGACCTGTCAGCTTGAGAAACACTCCAGGCATGTGTTCATGCATACCCAAAAACCTGAAAGGAAGGAGAATGGAGAAGAGATCACAGTATGACCGTCCCTATCAGGGATGCTTTCGTTCTCTGTCTCTCCCTTTCTCCCTCTTTGCCACCCTCCCCACCCCAGCAATTTTTTTTTTTAAGCTTATTCTGGGGACCAGCAGTTAGTAATGGCTATGTCGCTGGACTCCCATGTAGTCGACCACAGTTTGAGTCCCAGACCCGGTGGCTTAAACTCACGCCAGGCCCATGTGCATGCATGCCCAAGATCCCAAGAGGAGAATGGAGGAGAAGGGATTGAGGCGTGGCCATCCCCCCTGGGGGGTGATTTCTCGCTTTCTGTCTCTCTGTCTGTCTCTGTCTGGTGAGCGCACGCGCCCTATAGCAAAAAAAAAAAAAAAAAAAAAAAACTCTCAAAAAAATAAAAAGCTTATTCTGGTTATCAAAAGAGATACTTGTCCTTAGGAGTTGCTTGCTACCATTCTCAAAAAGTACCAATACTTTTTGAGTCCTAAATTTGTTGCGTTTTAATAAGCTATAACAGTTATATTTTGAAAATTGTACTAAGTCATTATGTCTCCTTTACCAACATTCTAAGCTTCCAAACTTAGTCTGATCATCTCTCATTTCCATAGTGTACCCATGCCCACTGTTCAGTGTCAGATTTCGGAAGCCATTGTTTGGAGAGACGGGGCATACCATCATGAATCTTCTTGCAGTAAGTTGAGAATTTTTATTGTATTTTTCCTTAATGGGGTTTGTATGGGGGAAGGGAGAGAAGGACTTCACCATTTGTTGGGAGCTTTGCCTCTGCTGCTTCAGGGAGAAGAAGATTTATACTGGAGAAAAAGAACAGAACAAATACACTCTTTTGAAAACATGTGGGTCTTTGGAGTCAAATAGTATAGGATCCCAGGCCCTAATTACACATTTGCTTAGTGACCTTGTGGGCTTATTATGAGAACCAGAGATAATGTATAAGGCACTTGACATTCTGTCTTGTTATTTTAAGACTGGTGGCCTAGGGTTTTCCACTATGTCTATGTAGCTTACTATTCAGCCAAAGATTAGTCAGAGGCTGTACTCAAAATACCTCAAGCCAATAAGATTTCTGCTCTCTACTAATGGATCTATATGTGGAGTGGGATTCAAACATCATTATTTTCCTGTCTGCTGGGCTCTCTCATGTCTCCACTGCACATGTATCAGCTCTAACTCTGGTGGCTAAGGATGTTGGTTGCCTTGCCCCAAATATTGCTGGCATATGTGCACAGACTGAAGTCAATCTTGGATACTTGGAGAGTTTTTAAAGCTCCCTATGGTTGTGAAACCTATAGCTGTCTCATCTTCTAATCTGCATGTGCATTACTTGCTGTAAAGAGACTGGTTGGGGGCTGGCAGGTGGTGTGGAGGTTAAGGGCACTGGACTTCCACATTGCCAACTGCAGTTTGAGTTCTGGACCTGGTGACTTGCTTTCTCACTTTCCCTCTCTCTCTCTCAGTCTCTCTCTCTCATTCTGTCCCTCTCTGTTCAAATTTAAATAAGTAAGTAAATAAATAAATAAATAAAAAGTTAAAAAAAAGAAAAAAGAGGCTGGTGGTCTCAGGCTTTAATTATATTTGACATACAGTAATTACGTATATTTATGGGGTACAGCACGATGTTCCATTACAGGTATATATTGTATAATGAACAAGCAGGGTAATTCGTATATCTATCCCTTAAATATTCATCATTTCTTTGTGGTGATTATATTCAAAGTCATCTCTTCCAGCTATTCTGAAATATACAGTATATACTGTTATGTTTAGTAACCCTACCATGCAATAACTGAACACCAGAACTTAGCCCTCCTAACTATAGCATTGTACCCATTGACCAACCTCTTCGCATTACCCTCCACAGCCTCTGGTAACCTCTGTGCTGCTCTAAACTTCTACGAGGTCAGCTTTTTAAGATTCTCGTCAAATGAGTGAGATCATTGCATTATTTGTCTTTCTTTTTTTAAAATTAAAAAAATAATTATTCATTCAGTCATTTTCATTTGATCAGTGACAGACAGGCACACCGAGAGAAGGAAAGTGAGAAAGCAAGCTACCAAATCCAAGACTCGAACCGTGGTCAGCCATGTGGGATTGTTCAACGCCTTAACCACCACACCACCTGCTGACTTGCATTATTTGTCTTTCTGTGCCTGACTTACTTCATGTAACACAGTGTGCTCCAGTTATGCACATTGTTGTAAATAATAGGATTTCACCCATTTGTATGACTGAATAGTGTTATGTATATAAAATGCATTTTCTTTATCCATTCATCTGTCAATGGATGCTTAGGTTGATTCCATATCTTGCTATTGTGCATAGTTGGGCAGTAAACATGGCAGCACAGATGTCTCTTTAACATGCCAATTTTAATTCCATTGGGTTTATATCTAGTAGTGGGTTTCCTGGATCATAGGGTATTTTTAATTTTTTGAGGAACTTTCATGCTGTTTTCCAAGGCTGTGCTAATTTATATTCCCACCAGTTGAGTATAAGGGTTCTCTTTTTTCTGCATCCTCACCAGAACTTGTTACTTTTTAATAATAGCCATTAAAAAAAATTTGCTAGAGGGCACATTTGCTTGCCAGAGAATGACAAGGGGAAGAGAGAAAGAGAGAGAAAAGATGAGAAAGTGCTCCCTGTGGGGGATAGTCACACTGTAATCCCTTCTCTGTCTCTCCCTTCTGTTGGGATTTTGAGCACGCATACATATGCACCCAGTGTGTTTTCGAGGCTGCTGAATCTGAGACAAACTGTGCAGTCCACCATGTGGGATGCAGCCATCTTAACTACTATGCCACTCACTGGCCCTATAATAGCATTCAAACTGAAATGAAATAATAATTCATTGTGGTTTTGATTAGTGATATTGAACTTATACTTGTCTGCCATTTGTATGTCTTTCAAGAAATGTCTGTCTAGGTCTTTTTGGCCATTTTATAATTGGGTAATTGGGCAATAAGAAAAATTCTTGTAGATTTACCCATGTAGTTGCCAGTTTCAGCGCCTTTCATTTCTTGGAATCATTCTATATTCCCCTCTGATGTCATTTTCCTTCTGCCTGAATAATTACCTATAATACTTCTTGTAGGTTTGCTTGTGATGAATTCTTTCATCTTTTGTATTTTTTCAAAAAGAATTATTTATTTTATTTAATCTATTATTATTATTATTATTATTATTATTATTATTTTTAAATTTACTATAGGGTACATGCACTCACCAGATAGAGAAAGAGAGAAAATGAGAAAGCAAGTCATTAGGTCTGGGTCTTGAACCGCAGTTGGCCATGTGTGAGTCCAGCACCTTAACCACCATACTACCAACTGCCCTCCCCAGCCTTTGTATTTCTGACATCTTTATTTTATCTTCATATATGAATAATATTTTTATTAGATATAGAATTCTAGGTCGACAGTTGTGTTCTTTAAATATTTAAAAGATGCTACTCCACTATCTTCTGTTTTGTACTATCTCAGACAAGAAATCAGTTTTCCCTATTGTCTTTGTTCTCTCTACTAATACTTGTTTTTCTCTGACTGCTTTAATTTTTTTTTTCCTAACACTGGTTTGGAGCAATTTGATTATAATATATTGTGGTATTTTTCCTCCCCCCCCCCCCCCCCCCAATATTTCTTGTGCTTGGAGTTCATGAGCTTCTTGGAACTATGGATTTATAGTTTTAATCAAAAATTTTTTTCACTCACCCTCTTCTCTCTTTCAGGAGCTCTAATTATATATATATATATATATATATATATATATATATATACACACATATATATATATATATTAGGTTGATTAAAATTGTTTTATAGTTTACTAATATTTTTATTTCTTTTTGCATTTTTTAGTTGCTGTGTCTTTAAGTTTATCAATCATTTATTTTACATTATTTAAGCTACCATTAATTCTATTTATTCTTTAAAAAGAACTCAGACTTTGTACTTTTCATTTCTAAAAGTTTACTTTAGGGCCCAGCAGGTGACATAATGGTTAAGGCCTTGGAATTCCCACATGACCAACCGCAGTTCGAGTCCCAAACCTGATGGCTTGGGACTCTCTCTCTTTCTCTCTCTCTTTCTCTGTTTTTGTCTGGCAAAACTCATGTAAAAAAAATATTATTTAAAAAGAAAAATTTACTCGAATCTTTTAAAATCTTTTATGCCTCACAATAGCAAAAATAGACAAATGGGATTATATCAAACTAAAAAACTTTTACACAGCCAAGGGAAGAATTAACAAAGAGATAACATATAGAATGGGAGAAAATGTTTGAAACTCTATATCTTACAAGAGATTACTAACCAGAATCTAGAAGGAACTCAACTTAGTAGCAAAGAAACAAATAATATAAGTAAAAAAAATGTACAAATGATCTGAATAGACATTTCTTAAAAGAAATTGGGATGCTTTCTTACTCTTTCTCTCTCTGTATCTCTTTCTTTCTCTCTGGCAAGCATAGGCATCCTGTAGCAATTGTTTCTAAAAAGAGGTTTTTGTCTTAAGGCACATGTGCTCACTGGAGAGAGAGAGACAGAGACAGTGAGAAGGAAAGTGAGAAATCACCCCCCCCAGGGAGGATGGCCACACCACAATCCCTTCTCCATTTTCCTCCCAGGATCTTGGGCACACCCGCACATGTACCCAGCGTGATTTTGAAGCCACCAGGTCGATGACTTGAACCACAGTTTCCATGTTAGAGTCTAGTAACGTAACCGCTGCACCATCTGGTGGCCCCTGTAGCAAATTTTTAAGAAAGGAAAAAAAGCTTAAGTGCTGATAAAATGGGGTAAGCAGGGCTAGCCCCATAGCTCACCAGTTAAGGGAATTGGATTCCTTAACATGACTGACTGTAGTTCAAATCCTGGCTCTGGTGGTTTGAAAACATGCCAGGTGTGTGTATGTGCTTGCCCAATATTCTGACAGGAAGGATAAATAGAGGGAAAAGGATTGTGATGTGATCATGCCCCACAGTGAGTGCTTTCTCTTCATTAAACAAAATATTTGTTTAATGTATTTAAGGAGTATTTGAAACCATTTTGTTTACTTTAAAGAGAGCTAGAATACAGTGGGGTTATTATTAATTTCCTTATTTAAATAAATATGATCTTTTAATGTTGATATTCTTTCTCTTTGTGCTAATTTTATTACTATAAATCAAATAGCTATCATTAATGAATTCTTTATTCTACTTTAATATGCTTTTGCCTAGGACTTCAGAAATTACCAATATACCTTGCCAGTAGTTCAAGGTTTGGTGGTTGATATGGAAGTTCGGAAAACCAGCATCAAGATTCCCAGCAACAGATACAACGAGGTGAGATTACCATAAAGGCATATTTTTCATAGTTGAAAACATGAATGTAGGTGAATAATAAATTATTGCATATAAATTTTATTTTTTAATTAATTGGTAATAAAATAAGTTTATGATTATTATATATGGCTTTGTTTATTTATTGAGAATTTTATTATAGAAAGGCAAGAGGTTTAATTTCTGACTTGTTATTAGTTCTGTCATTTTACATTCTGATGCCATGATAATCATTTGTAGGTTTTAATTTTAATTAAGATGTAAAGTTAGCCTTTTATCTGTAATATTAGTGATAGGACTTTTTTTCATTATTTTCTTTTTACTATAAATATGTATTATTTTTGACTATCATTAATGTTTAAGTATACCTCAGTGAAAGTCCCCAAATGGCTTTACATAGGTTTTGAAAGCATATGATTATATTTTGAATTCTACATAGCTAGATTCAATTTATCAGTGTTTTGTAACTAAAATGAGACTTGCATGCTATACACACATTAAAAGGATTATGTAAATAGTCTTCTTTGTCAATTTGCATGTGAAATTTTTCTTGAATTTAAGTATTTCTTATATTAGTTCTAAAAATATCTAAAGGTAATCATTGGGTTTTTAAAAAGAATTATTATTTTAAAATTTAGTTTGATATGATAGTGGTTAAAATTTATATTTTATTAGGCAGGGTAATAACTCCCCATCACTTTTGCTGTTTCTTTTCTTTCTTTTTGTTTTTTTTTGGGGAGGGAGAGGTTTTTACTATAGAGCATGTACACTCAGAGACAGAGAGACAGAAAGTGAGAAATCACCCCCCAGGGGGGATGGCCACATCACAGTCCCTTCTTCTCCATTCTCCTCTCGAGATCTTGGGTATACACACACACGCGCCCATCGTGAGTTTAAGCCACCAAGTCCAGGACTTGAACTGCAGTCGACTACATGGGAGTCCATTAAGCCATCTTCTGGTACTGCACTTTTGCTATTTCTTAGATTGCTTATTGTAATTTTCTTCCCCTTATTTCCTTCCTTCCTCTTTTACTTCTTTATTCAGCCATTTACTCACTTTGTATGAAATAAACATTTTGTACTTGGTATGCACTTCGAATCACACGGCTGTCTTATTGGACTCATGAGCTCAAGGCTTAACATTAGTGTGAGAATGACCTATGTGGAAAAACCTTTGCCCTTGACTTTCCTGTGATTTTTTTTTAGGACATAAGAAGATGGTAACTAGGGGTCAACTGGTTATGTGGTGGTTAAAGAGGCTGGATTCAACATGGCCTAATACACGGTTTGAGTCCTGGACCTGGTAGCTTGAAGAATATGCCAGGCACATATACATATGTGCTCATAATCCTGAAAGGAGGGAGATAAGGAGGAGAATGAATTGTGGAGTGATCATGCCCCCACTGGAGGGGTGCTTCTCACTTTGACTCTCTCTGACAAGTGTCTGTGCCCTGTAACAAACTAAAAAGAAAAAGGAAATAGTAGCAGTAATGTATGCTAAATTTTTTCCAGGATATGGCCTAGTTGCAGTGGCACAGTACTGGAAGCCATATGGAAGATTTGGGGTTTGGTTCCTGGGTCAATTTGTACGCTCCAGGTGTGCATGCATGCCAGTGATCCTGTGGCTGGATGAGAAAGGATTATGTGAGATCCTGCTAAGGGTCCTTAATTTTCTCTCTGTCTCTTTTTCTCTCATGAAATAAATAAACTTATTTTTTCTGGAATATAATTAGCAATCTTTAGTTGTTAGTCCTGTCTTGAATATCAAAGTAAAATATGCTAGACTAAATACATTTTTTAAATTTAAATTAAATTTAATTCAATTCTAATTTTAATTTTTTTTAGGTTTTCCCCATAGGGCGTCTGCATTTGCCAGAGAGAGACAGTGAGAGGGAAAGTGAGAAAGTGACTCCCCTGGGGACGGCCACATGGCAATCCCTTTTTCTCCAGTTTCCTCCTGGGATTTTGGGCACACATGCACATGTGTCTGGCATGAAAACGAGATTATTTTCATCATTGTATTAACTAAAACTTATTGAATAAATAAATAAATATTACATACCAGGTACTATTCTGAACATGTATATATCTTTTTATTTATTTAATTTGATTTTTAAAATTTTTTTGAAGTTGACCAGAAAGAGACAGAGAAAGAAAAGGAAAGTGAGAAAACAAGCTGTGAGGTTAGGGACTTGAACCATAGTCAGCCATGTGGGAGTCCAGCCGTCTTAACCACCATGCCACCTGCTGACCCCTTAGCATGTATATACCTTAACACTAACTCTAAGAAATCAGAATAGTAAAATACAGAGAACTTAAGTAACTTGCCCATGGCTATATAGCTAGCAAACAGTGGAGCTAGACTGAAACCCAGGCAGTCTGATTTCAATGTCCTTGGTCGATTACCAATCTGGTTTTAGGGCTGATAAGTTAAAGTAATTATAATACTTTTGTTCACAAGTATTTTGGGGCTACTATAACTGTGCAAGTCCCATCTTCAAAAGGTCTTCAATGTGGTTCTATTTAAATTTAGTATATAGGCAAATCATTGCATAGCCAGGGTGTGTAATTAAACATTGGAATACCACAGAACAGGGGCCAGCAGGTGGTATAGTGGTTAAGGCGTTGGACTGCTGCATGGTTTACTGTGATTTGAGTCCTGGACCTGATCGTTTGCTTTCTCACTTTCACTCTGTCTCTCTCTCTCTGGCTAGTGCACATGACCTGTAGCAAATTTTAAAATAATAATAATAAATAAAAATGTAAAAAAATACTACAAGACAGTAAAACTAGTATTACCTAAGGGAATTTCCTAATAAGTGACAGTTTAATATGTCTCTTGAGACCAGAAAAGTGATGAGGCATAGGAGAAAAAGTCAGACTTTGCAATTAGATCTCAGATTGACTTAATTACTAGCTTTATTACCTTAGTGGATTAATGTCTCTTCCTAAACTCTTTTGGAAAATGAGTATACCCACCTAATAAGGTGTGATATTTAAATCATGTGTGTCAAGTAACAAGTGTGGTGCCTAGTATACTATTGTTGTTCATAAATGATACATTATTATTGTTGTTGTCATAGTCATCATTCAGATTAATCGTTCATTTGATTAACTCTTACTGAACTTGTGTTACAAGCTTCCTATTTTATGGGCTTGTATTTAATTTCCCAGTTTAACTAAACATTTTTAGGAAGTACAGGGCATTGTACAGGAAGGCAATCAGTGGTCAAGACGCTAGGAATCATTTTAGAAGAAAATATTGAAGTTAAGTTAATGTGAGGAAGAGAAGACTATGGAGGAAGCGTGCTGCACCTACCACAATCTGCATAGTCTCTTCTATGTGTTCAGACTGCAGGGTTACTTGGTTATAGGTCATACCTGGCCCCAGGTTCTCATGAAGATAGAGAACACGAGCCATGGTTTACTAGCAGTACAGTGTCAGATATTTGTCTTCTAGGACAATCTTTCCAACAGTTCATGCAGCAGCTAATTAGAAGCATCTTTTCTATTCTTGCCTTATCCCGAATGATCACTCACATGCTGGGAAATAAGATTCACGCAATATCTGTCCTGGCATAGAAGTCTTATTCCTAACAACAGTTGTCATATCTTGTAACAACTTTATAAACATAGAATCCAGGGTGTCTTCAGGAGACATGCTCTATTACAAGCATTCAAAGTTATGGATAACTATATTGTCTGTGAATCTCTGTCTAAATGCAGTTAATCAGCTTTCACTTCTGGTCATGCTGTAATCACAGGGACCAATTGCTACGAGTTGAATTGTGTCCCCGCCTAAGTTCTCACATTTAAGTCCTAACCACCCCTAGCACCTCGGAAGGTGACAAGGCAGTCAAGATTAAATGAGGTCATTAGACTGGGCCCTGATCCAGTATGACTGGTGTTCATATAAGAAGGGGAAATATATGGACATAGACACACACTGAAGGAAGAGGATGTGAAGACACATAGGGAAAAAATTGTTGTCTACAGGTCAAAGAGAGAAGCCTGGATTAGATCCTTCCTTTACAGCCCTCAGATGGAACCAACTTTGCAAACTTTGATTTTGCACTTCTGTCTTCCAAAACTGTGAGACAATACATTTCCGTTGTTTAAGCCAGCCAGTCTGTGGTACTTTGTTACAGGTGATAGAACACAATATACCAACCCACCTTAAATAACTAAACATCAGGACACGATATTTAAAAATGAAACAAAACAAAAACAAACGAAAGAAAGGCAGAGGTGAGTGCTACGATTATCCTGCCTTACTGCTTGCCGTTTCCAGGGTGTAATGCAGGTGGGGGGAACCAAAACTGAGCCTAGAGGTCTCCCTGAGTTGAGGAGACAAGTGCATGTGCCCTATTGCAAAAACCTGAAAGAAAGAAAGACAAATTTAAAAAAAAGAAAGATGATTTTTTTGGGGAGGGGACCAAAAAATGGTAGTTACAGGGCCAACCCTGTGGTCTAGTGGGTTAAGGAAGCCAGATTCCACATGGCAACTGAGCAGTTCAAATCCCAGCCCTAGTGGCTTGAACAACATGCCAGGTACGTGTGCATGCATGCCCCAGACCATGACAGGATGGAGAGATGGAGGAAAAAGTATTGCAGTGTGACCATGCCCCATAGAGGGAGTGCTCTCTCCCTCTCCCTCTTTCTCTGTCTCTCTTTAGTGAGTGCACATGCACTCTGTTTTTTAAAAAAGTCATTATATAGCCAGTTATTATTTTTTTTAGAGGTTTTTACCATAGGGCACATGTGCTTGCCAGAGCAAGACAGAAACAGTGAGAGGGAAAGTGAGAAATCACCCCCTGGGGGAGTTGGCCACACAGCAATTCTTTCTCCTCCATTCTCTTCCTGGGATCTTGGGTGTGCGCACACACACACCTGGCGTGATTTTCAAGCCAATGGATCTGGGGCTTGAACTGTGGTTGGCCACTTGGGAGTCTAGTTATATAACCTATGCCTTCTGCTGGCCACTGTAGCAGGGTTTCTTTTTTGTTTGTTTTTAAAGAAAACTCTTGGGGCCGGCAGGTGGCATTGGTTGTTAAGGGTGCTGGCCTACCATGGTTTGAGTCCTGGACATGAGGGGGCTTGCTTTTTTATTTTCTTTCTCTCTCTCTTGTTCTGTCCCTCTCTGATCAAATTAAATAAACAAATGAATAAAGGTAAATAAAATAATTCTTAAAAAAAAAAAGAAAAACCCTGACCCTTACCTTATGTACAAGAATCAATTTGAAATGTTTCATAAACTTAAAGAGTTGAAACTAAAATTACTGAAAGAAAACATAAGATGAAAATTTTAATGACCTTGGATAAGGGGCAAGAGCATGGGGAAATAATAGGGAATCATAAATCTTTAGTGTTGATTGCAAGTGCTGTTTTTTTTTTAAATTATGTAATTAATTAATTATATTTATTTAAATACATAAATAAATTTGACCAGAGAGGGACAGAGTGAGAGAGAGGGAAAGTGAGAAGCAAGCTGCCAAGTCCGGGACTCAAAACATGGTCGGCCATGTAGGAGTCCAGCTCCTCTAACTACCACGCCACCTGCTGGCCCCCACAAGTGCTGTTTTTATGAGTATATACATGTGTCAAAATTTATAAAATTGTACACTTTAAATACATGCATATTTTGCCAATCATTTTAAGTGTAACTGTAAAAAATATATATACCATGGACCAGCAGGTGGCATGGTGGTTGAGGCACTGGACTCCCACATGGCCGACAGTGATTTGAATCCTGGACCTGGTGGCTTGCTTTCTCATTTTTCCTCCCTCTCTCTGGTCAACTTACAAAATAATAATAATGGATAAAATAAAATAAAATAATTCTTTTAAAAAACACACCATTTCTTTTGATACTGTAATAGACATTTAAACTTTTATTAGGTTACTGTGGGAATATAGCCATAGAGTTAACCTGTCGAAGTCTTACGCAAAAAGGAACAAAATTACTCAAAACCAAAAAGACAGAAATAGAGACGTTTATGTGGGTGGTGATATAATGACAAGAATTTGGGAAATGATATATTTGTACAATTCTCCATCTTGTATAACTGAGAGTGAAAGATAGGCTGAATGGCCTCTTTAGATTCGTTCCCACACTAAGATTCTAAAATAAGAATTTTGGTTTATTTTAATTCAGAACTACACATACTCTTCAGAGAAGTGTGAAATTACTAAAGCATCATTTCATAGGTTCATTGTAGCACTAGCAAGAACAGATGGTGCTAAAATCTGTTTGAGGAATATTGGATTTCTAGCCTTCAAGGAATATATTTCTTTTCTTTTAGGAAGGGAGGAGCTGATAGCCCTCTTTTCAAAAGAATGTAAGGAGTGGTTTAAAAGGCTCTAGAGAATAATGCAGAGGAGGGAGGTGATGTTCTGTTGATTACTGGTATAGCTATTTCTAGTTTATATAAGTGGACTTCCAAACTGGAAAAATGAAGTTAAATGTGAATTTTAGTGCAAAAATGGTTAAAATTCATTTAGTTTTTAATAATATGCATTTTCTATGAAATTTTTGAAGATCCTTTATATATAAAAGACAGTGTTTAACTGTAAATTTAAATTCAAATAAAAATGTGCCTCTAAGATGGCACCAGCAGGTAGTGTATTGGTTATGTCACTGGACTCCCACATAATCGACAGCAGTTTGAGTCTTGGACCCAGTGGCTTAAACTCACACCCAGCTCATATGTATGTGTTCCCAAAATCCCGAGTGAAGAATGGAGGAGAGGGGATTGTGGTTTGGCCATCCCCCCCTGAGGTGTGATTTCTCGCTTTCTGTCTCCCTGTCTCTCTGGTGAGCACATGTACCCTATGGCAAAAATATCTCTCTAAAAAAAAAGTGTCTCTAATTAGGAGCCCATGCTGGTATACCTCTATAACTGATGGCACCATTCCCAGAATAAGGAAACTATATACTTTTTTTTTTTTTTACATTGCCAAAGGCCATGTGTACTCACCTGAGACAGAGAGAGAGGGAGAGGAAGAAAGCACCCCCTAGTGGGGCATGTTCAGGTCACCATCCCTTCTCCATTTCTTCATCCTTTCTGGATTTGGGGCACTCAACATGCATACACCCAGTATGTTTTTCAAACTTTCAGTACCAGAATTCAAACTGTGATTGCCCATGTGAGATCCAACTCCCTTTAAACATGCGGCTTGGGTTTAGAATTACATTTTTTTAATTGATGCTTTTTTCTTTAATTTTATTTATTCATTTATTTAAATTTGACCAGACACACACGGTACACACACACACACACACACACACACAGAGAGTCAAAGCAAACCACCAAGTCCAAGACTCGAACCATGATTGACCATGTGGGAGTGTCCAGTGCCTTAACCACCATGCCACCTGCTGACCCCCCCCCCTTTTTTTTTACACTTTTTTTAAAAATAATTTTTTAATTTAACTTTATTTATTTATTTATTTATTTATTTATTTATTTTTGGAGAGGTTTTTTGCTATAGGGTGCATGTGCTCGCCAGAGAGACAGAGAGACACAGAGAGACAGGAAGCAAGAAATCACCCCCCAGGGGGTATGGCCACGCTGCAATCCCTTCTCCTCCATTCTCCTCTCGGTATCTTGGGCGCACACGCGACCGGCGTGAGTTTAAGCCACCGGGTCTGGGACTCGAACCAAGGTTGACTACATGTGAATCCAGCGACATAGCCATTACACTAACTGCTGGTCCCTTAATTTAACTTTATTGATTTATTTGTTTAAATTTGATCAGAGAGGGACAGAGTGAGAAAGAAAGAGAGAAAAAGTGAGAAAGCAAGCCCCCAGGTCCAGGACTCGAACCATGGTTGGCCATGGGGGAGCCCAGTGCCCTTAACTACCATGCCACTGCCAGCCCCTGTTCTTTCAGTTAACTCGTGATTTTCATGGACTCTAAGGGTGGAAAACACCGGAAAATGAAGCTCACGTGCTGCCTTACTTGCTGTGTTAAAGCAGTTCTTTGGAGATGATAGCCACACAGTTTTTAATTCCGCTAAGCTCTCTGACTGTTTATAAATGTTAATCACTTCGCATATACCGTTGACACAGCAGTTGTTTCTCTGCCTTTTATCACTATGCCATTCTCATTAATTTGTGAGCTCTTTGGAAAGGTCCCAAATTCCATGATCTCATAAGAGGTACTAGGTTTAATTATTTACTGCTAATTTTAAGGTTGCAGGGAGATTTCAAAAAGTTTGTGGGGGACCAGCAGGTGGCGTGGTGGTTAAGGGGCTGGACACTCCCACATGGCCGACCAGGGTTCAAGTCCTGAATCTGGTGGCTTGCTTTCTCACTTCCTCTCTCTCTCACTCTCAATCTCTGTCTCTCTCTGGTCAAATTAAAAAAAAAAAAAGAATAAATAAAATAAAATAAGTAATTAAAAAAATTTTTAAAAAAAGTTTGTGAAAAATGGACTTAAAATATGAATTTTTGTTGATTGAAGGAAATTTTGAAAACCATGCACAGTGTTTTCTTTCTTTCTTTTTTTTTTGAGAGTTTTTTTTTTTTTTTTGTTATAGGGCGCATGCGCTCGCCAGACAGACAGAGAGAGACAGAGAGATAGAAAGCAAGAAATCACCCCCCAGGGGGGTTGGCCACGCCGCAATCCCTTCTCTTCCATTCTCCTCTCGGGATCTTGGGCACGCACGCACACCCGCCTGGCGTGAGTTTAAGCCACCGGGTCCGAGACTCAAACCACGGTCGACTATGTGGGAGTCCAGCGACATAGCCATTACGCTAACTGCCGGTCCCCAGTGTTTTCTTAATACACATTTATCATGAACTTTTCGAAGGCCCCCTCGTACTCTGTGGCCCAGTAGGAAGAGTGGAAAAGACAGGTTTGGTGCTTTTCTAAACACTTAATATATTTTATTTAACTCTCATAACTATTAAATAAATTTATCCCATTTTGTGAAGTAGGAAACGGTGACCCACAGAGGTCAAGTGTGCTCAAGAGCAGCACACAGGTGGTGACTAGCAAGCCAGTATTCAAATACAAGCAGTATGGCTTACGTCGCCGCTGTTAATCATATCTAAGGTCATGTGGATGATGACATATCAGAAATACAGAGAATGTGCTCTGGCAGTTTAAAGAAGGGAGTAGTCACAGAAAGGTCTGACTGGGGGTTTAAAGAAGCCTTCATGGAAAATTGGTATTTTCACTACGTTGTGACCTAGGGGATAGCACTTTCAGGTCTGGATATGGGAGAGGGAGGAGGCCAAATAATAACATCTGCAAAAGGCTCAGAGTTGGAGGAGCCGGCAGGTGGCATGGTGGTTGAGGTGCTGGATTTCCACATGACTGACCATGGTTCAAGTCTTGGACCTGGCAGCCCAAAAATTACAACAGATAAATAGATAAATAAATAGATGTTAAAATAAATAAATAATTTTTTTTCTTTTTTTAAAGAAAGGCTCAGAGATGGAAAATAATAGTAAGGCATTAGTACTGTGTAGAAGCAGCATGTAAGGATACTATAAGAAGAGAAGAAAGCTAGGAAAGTTGGTTTGGGGCTAGAGTACAGGATGCTTGTGATTCTGAGTGGACAAAAATATATCGAAGCTGTGCTTTGATGAGTATGAAAATACTACGTGGAAAGAGTCAGAACTGATAGAGATCCACTAAAGGAAAATTAGTTATAATGTTATTATTGTGTTCAGAAAATAAATATTCGGCCTTGAACTATGGTGAGTGAGGATAGAGATAAATACAAGAGATAATATGAAATTGATAGAACACAGAAATAGCATGTCTAAAATGAATAATCGAGTATATCATTATATGCCAGCAAGTTTATTTTATAGTCAGGAAGTTTCTTTGAATATTTAAGCTCCTTTTTTATTATAAATGAACATTGTTTTAATAAAAAAATTCACTCCTCTCTAAAAGAATATGAAGTTTATTTCACTGTGCTTAAAACTGACATCCAGGGACCAGCAGTTAGTGTAATGGCTATGTTGCTGGACTCCCACGTAGTCGACCACGGTTCGAGTCCCGACCCAGTGGCTTAAACTTACGCCGGGTGCATGTGTGTGCGCACACCCAAGATCCTGAGAGGAGAATGGAGGAGAAGGGATTGTGGCATGGCCATCTCCCCTGAGGGGTGATTTCTCGTTTTCTGTCTCTCTGTCTCTCTCTGTCTTTCTGGCGAGCACACACACCCTATAGCAAAAACCTCTCAAAGGAAAAGAAATAAAAAACAACTGACATACAGAGTAATGGATGTCAAGGTCAGGTATTTATTCAGATTGTCTGAAGTGAAAATGTTTCTTAGTCTGCTTAGTATAGAAACCATTAGAAACCACTTTAATGATTTAGAAGAAGCAATGTATATAATATTTCTTTTTAAAAAGTAATTGTTTTATTTAACTTTGTAATTGTTAATTATTTTCCGGTTTGATCAGAAAGAGACAGAGGAAAAAAAAGAGGGAAAGTGAAAAAGCAAGTCACTAGGTCCAGGACTCAAACCACAGTCAACCATGTGGGAGTCCAGCACCCTTAACCACCATGCCACCTGCCAGCCCTGTACATAACATTCTTTAAAATTACTGCATGGGATCATCTTTATTTCTTCCTTTTTGTTTTCAAAGAATTATTTTAAACTTTATTTTATTTATTTATTTTAATTTGACCAGACAGACAGAGAGAGAGAAAGAGAAAGCAAGCCACCAGGTCCAGGACTTGAACCATGGTCAACTATGTGGGAATCCAGTGCCTTTAACCACTATGCCACCTGCCAGCCCCCATCTTTATTTCTTTCAAATGTAAATTGCAAATGAGAATCTTAATTAGTTTGTCAGTTGGCTTTGCTAAACAGAAATCTTTTAGCTGACTCATCCTGTTTGCTAAAGAATTAAAAGTAACCTTTGGAAAACCCTAATAGAAGTGGCTTAAATTAATGAGATCAATATATGTCAGTTTAAGAGGAGTATTCAATTATTGTTTGGATGCTTCTGGTGACATAGTGATATATTAAAATGTTAAGTTTGCAAGAGTTATATGGGAACCAGCAGTTAGCGTAATGGCTATGTCGCTGGACTCCCACGTAGTCGACCGCGGTTCGCATCCTGGACCCGGTGGCTTAAAACTCACACCAGGCACGTGTGCGTGCGTGCCCAAGATCCTGAGAGGAGAATGGAGGAGAAGGGATTGCGGCGTGACCATCCCCCCTTGGGGGTGATTTCTCGCTTTCTGTCTCTATGTCTCTCTCTGTCTGTCTGGCAAGCGCACGCACCCTATAGCGAAAACCTCTCCAAAAAAAAAAAAAAAGAATTATAGACATAATAATGTAAAGTCAGAGATGATGTTTTAGAGTTATATTGGTATAAAACCTGGGAAGAAATTTAACCAAGGAGGAAGACTTGTACTCTGAAAGCTACAAGACATTGCTGAAGGAAATTAAAGCAAACTTAAACAGATGGAAATAGTTCCTGTATTTATGATTTGGTAGACTTAATATTATTACAATTTCAGTCACTACTCAAAGTGATTTACAGATTCAGTGCAAGCCCTATCAACATTTTAAGGGCCTTTTAATTTAATATTTTGCATAAAAGAAAAAAGCCAGTACTCAAATTCATCTGGATTTACAAGGGTTCCTGAATAGCTATTCAAGAATGTCCTTGAAAAAGAGATACAAAATTAGAGGATTCTACTTCCTGATTTCAAAACTTACTACAAGGCTACAGTAATAAAAATTGTGGTACTGGCATGGATTAGAATTAAGAATGGGGACCAGCAGTTAGTGTAATGGCTATGTCACTGGACTCCCACGTAGTCGACCGCGGTTCGAGTCCCGGACCCGGTGGCTTAAACTCACGCCGGGCGCGTGTGCGTGCGTGCCCAAGATCCCGAGAGGAGAATGGAGGAGAAGGGATTGCGGCGTGGCCATCCCCCCTGGGGGGTGATTTCCTGCTTTCTATCTCTCTGTCTCTCTCTGTCTGTCTGGCGAGCGCACGCGCCCTATAGCAAAAACCTCTCCCAAAAAAAGAAAAAAAAAAAAAAAGAATTAAGAATGTATAAGACTTTAAGAAATAAATTTATTTCATTAATCTATAATAATTTAAGAAATAAATTCATTTATTTAAGAATTAATTCATGCATTTATGGCTACTTGATTTCAGCAAGGGTGCCATGACCATTCAATGGCAAAACTGTGTAGTCAGTCTCCTTAACAAATGGCGCTGGGATAACTGAATCTCCAGTCAAAGATGAAGTTGTCACCGACTTAACTGTGTGTAAAATTTAACTCAAAATGGATCAATGAACTAAATATAAGAGCTAAAATCATAAAGCTATTAGAAGACCTTAGATTTACCATTGAGTTCTTAGATCTGTATGACACTAAAGCGTAAGCATCAAAATTAAAAATAAATGAATCAGATTTAATAAAAATTCAAAAACTTCAGTGGGGCTAGCCACATAGTACAGCACTGAAGTGCTGTGCAGAGATAGCTGGATCCCTCATGGCTGACTGCAGTTCGAGTCCTGCCCTGGCAGCTTGAGAAACATGCCGTGTACATGCACATACACCCGGGATGCTGATGGGGTAGCGAAATGGAGGAAGAAACGATTTGGACATGACCAGGCCCCATTGGGGGGTACTTTTTCTCTCTTTTTCTCTCTATTGTGCATGTACCCTCTGGCATTTAAAAAGAGAAGAGATTGCAGCATAACCATGTCGTATGGGGTTGCCTTCTCACTTTGCCTGCCTCTTTCTAGCAAGTGCACATGCCCTCTGGCAAAATGAAAAAAAAAAAAAAAAAAAAGGAAACTAACAAGTGTTGACAAGGATGTGAAAAACTAGAATCCTTGTACATTGCTGGTTGAAATGTAAAATGTTTCAGCCACTATGAAAAACAGTTTGGTAGCTTCTCAAAAAGTTAGACATAGAATTATCATATGACCCTGCAGTTCTTCCCCTAAGTATATAACCAAAAGAACTGAAAATAAAGTAGTCAAACTAGTACAGGTACACACAGACTTAGTAGCACTGTTAAAATAGTGGAAGGACAGAAGCAGCCCAAATGTTCATCGACTGCTACAGGCGAATCTCCAAAACTTCATGCAATGGTCGCAGACTAAAACATACAGTATGTAATGATTTCCCTGAAAACTGCTATGGTGTTAAATTCGGAGGCAGCTTCAGACTATTATTACATTGGTGGTAACTACTCACTGAACTTTTTTTTAAAAAATTATTTATTTAATATTTTATTTATGATTCTTAATTTGACTAAAGAGACAGAGAGGGACAGAGAGAGAGAGGAAAAAAAGTGAGAAAGTTAGTCGTCAGGTCTGGGACTCGAACCATGGTTGGCCATGTGGGAGTCCAGCACCTTAACCATCATGCCACCTGCCAGTCCTTTGTTAAGCTTTTTAAATAGGTAATAAATCCAGAGAAGCAGCCTATGTATATATATTCCTAACACCGTGTACACTTGCATTAAAGTTTAGAATAAGCCCCAAGTAAAACAATGGAAATGTATATAGAACTATTAGTTCTTACATGATTTAATTATATCAAGATACATGGGACCAGCAGTTAGTGTAATGGCTATGTCACTGGACTCCCACGTAGTCGACCACGGTTCAAGTCCTGGACCCGGTGGCTTAAACTCACGCCAGGCGCATGTGTGTGTGTGCCCAGGATCCCGAGAGGAGAATGGAGGAGAAGAGATTGCGGCATGGCCATCTCCCCTGGGGGGTGATTTCTCGCTTTCTATCTCTCTGTCTCTCTTTGTCTTTCTGGCAAGTGCATGCGCCCAATAAGAAAAAACCTCTCCAATAAAAGATACATGAATTTAACTTTAACTTTTATATAGGCAAGCTATCCATTTTTGTCCATTTTATTGTTTGTTAAAATAACATCCCACTCCTATATTCTTTTCTTGACCCAAATGAAATATTAACGTAAGATGAAGGTGGGAGAGAGAATTGACTGAGATGAATGTCTTTAATAAAATACCAATAAATTTGTCAAACTCAAAAAACAAAAACCCAAAAAACTTCATGCTAGGCAAAAGAAACAAGTCACAGTGGTCACAAACAGTAGGATTCCCTTTATATGAAATACTCAGAATAGATAAATGCGTAGAGACAGAATTCAGATGGGTGGTTGGAGGGGGCATGAGGCTCTGTGGTTCTGCAGTTTATAACATAGGAGGAAAATGAAAGTAAAACAAAATGAAAATTTAGGTTGGAGTTTTAAAGGAAGCTATTTCAAAAGGATTAGATCAGAATGTTAGACAAATGGGATGGCATGAGGAAATAAAGGGACATAAAAACAAATTGTCATTTACCTCTGTAAGTCAGAGACTGAAGTTAAACATCAAGGTCAGCTCAGATTTATTTAGTATACATAAAACATTAGCCCATGAGTTTTTTCCAGGTTAGCTTCAAAATTATCATCAATCTTTTGATAAAAACAAGGCAAGATATTAGTAATGCTTTTTTTTCTCTTTTTTTTTTTTGAGAGGTTTTTTGCTATAGGGCGCGTGCGCTCACCAGACAGACAGAGAGAGACATAGAGACAGAAAGCGAGAAATCACCCCCCAGGGGGGATGGTCACACCGCAATCCCTTCTCCTCCATTCTCCTCTCGGGATCTTGGGCACGCACGCACACGCGCCCGGCGTGAGTTGTAAGCCACCGGGTCCGAGACGCGAACCGCGGTCGACTACGTGGGAGTCCAGCGACATAGCCATTACGCTAACTGCTGGTTCCCAGTAATGCTTTTCAGTGACAGTCTCAAATGTAAGTTAGTAAAATTAAAAACAATGGATTTGGGGGCCAGGATGGTTGAGGTGCTGGACTCCCACATGGCCAACTGTGGTTCAAGTCCCAAACCTGGTGGCTTGCTTTCTCTCTTTTTTTCTCTCTCATGAGCACACATGCCCTGTAGCAAATTAAATAACAACAATAATAAGCAAAACTAAATAATTCTTTAAATTAAAAAAAACAATGAGTTTCATGTATTTCTAAGGAAAGCCTCGTTCCTTTGGATGTTGAAAAACAAGGCAGGTGTACTTAAATAATTGTATGTCCTTTTGGATTTAGAATTTCAGGGTATGTTTCCTCAGAGAATCCAGTGGGTAGGAAAAACTTGCAGGTACCTAATTCTAGTTATGGAAATTTGGTTCAGCAATAAAAAGACAATAAATGAATGCAAAATACATCATGTGCTTAGGTTATGGTACAGATTATTTATGAATTGTACAGTTATTTATTTATATATTTTTAATAATTATTTTGCTTAACTGTATTTATTTATTTTTAATTTGACCAGAGAGGGACAGAGCAAGAGTGAAAGAGAGAAAGTGAGAAAGCAAGTTGCCAGGTTCGGGACTTGAATCACGGTCAATCACGTGAAAGTCCAGCACCCTTAACCACCATACCACCTACCAGCCCCAGAGAGTTATTTATTTTTTAATGGTGACTGAGTCTTCACTTTTTTTTTTTAAGGGATTTTTGTGATAGAGCATGTGCATTCATCGGAGAGACAGACAGACAGACAGCAAGAAATCACCTATTGGGTGGATGGCCACACCACAATCCTTTCTACTCCATTCTCCTCCTGGGATTTTGGGCATGCATACACACATACCTGGTGTGAATTTTAAGCTGCCAGGTCCGGGACATGAACCCTGGTTGACTATGTAGGAGTCCAGCAACATAACCATTACACCATCTGCTGGTCTCTCACTTTTTCTTTTTTGGGAAAACTTGATTTTTTTTTAGGAGTTATTTTTTATTTAACTTTATTTATGTATTTTCATTTTACCAGAGAGGGACATAGTGTGTGTGTGTGTGGGGGGGGGGATGTGGAAAGCAAGAAAGCAAGCTGCCAGGTCCAGTACTCGAACTGTGGTCAGCCTTATGGGAGTCCATTGGTCTTAACCACCACACCACCTGCCGGCTGGCACCAGAAAACTTGAGTTTTTAAAAGTTTCTTTCAGGGGAACCAGCAGTTAGCGTAATGGCTATGTCGCTGGACTCCCATGTAGTCGACCACAGTTCACATCCCGGACCCGGTGGCTTAAAACTCACGCCGGGCGCGTGTGCGTGTGTGCCCAAGATCCTGAGAGGAGAATGGAGGAGAAGGGATTGCGGCGTGACCATCCCCCCTGGCAGGTTATTTCTCGCTTTTTGTCTCTCTGTCTGTCTCTGTCTGTCTGGCGAGCGCACACACCCTATAGCGAGAAAACGTCTCCAAAAAAAAAAAGTTTCTTTCAGAAAGAGAGAGAAACAGAGAGAGAGAGACAGACAGATATCATTGACAGGGTCTTGCCATACTCTGGCCTTCCCCACCAGCTTCCTGGCCAACCAGGATCATAGGTGTGCACTATATTCGAGTTGATCTGGGATCTAACCTAGGCCTCCCGGTGATGGTTTCAGTGTCATGCAGTCACACCATCCTACCTCTGTCACCACAGCTGGGCTTCAATTTATTTTCATTATTTGGTAGTCCCTCTGTCATTTTAATAAGTAATGTTCTGTTTATTTTGTCTTTGAGAAGACGTAGGTGCACCATGTCAGACAGAATGCCCCTTCTTGTCAGAATAAAACTAACCTTTGATTGCAGATGATGAAAGCCATGAACAAGTCCAACGAGCACGTCCTGGCAGGAGGTGCCTGCTTCAATGAGAAGGCAGACTCTCATCTTGTGTGTGTGCAGAATGATGATGGAAACTATCAGACCCAGGCCATCAGTATTCACAACCAGCCTAGAAAAGGTGAGCATTTGAGCTGGTTGGGATTTTGATAATGGAAGGTTATACGGGACTTGGAGAGTTAGACACCTCAGCCCCCAAATACTCATTTCTTGGTAGATGGCCTCAAAGTGATGAACCTTTCCTAGCGTATTCTTCAGGATAATGTTAACTCTCCAAGTAGTCAAGATTCAGAGTTGCCAAGGGGATTTCTCTTATGTTGAGGGAAACATTTTGAAAATATTGCCTCAATATATTAAAAGGGTCAACCTTGTTATCTGAGGGTAAGACCAGGCTCCCTAGTTGAGCATATGCCTAGGTAGGGTCCAAGCTTGTTGGATGACCATCGCCACAGAACGTTAATTAATGGTTGACAGGATTCTGAAAGAAGGTATCTAGATTTTAGTGGTACTCAGAATGCGGCCTTATCATGTAGGAAATTGATAGAAGAAAAGAATCTACACCCTAGGTCTGCTAATCAGAATTTGTATTTTTTTTTTATAGTTTCTACCATAGGGCACATTTGCCCACCAAAGAGAGAGAGAGAGAATGAGAGGGAAAGTGAGAAATCACTGTCTGGGGGGATGGCCACACTGTAATCCCATCTCCTCCACTCTCTTTCTGGGATTTTGGGCATACACACACACGTGCCTGATGTGATTTTTAAGCTTCTGGGTCTGGAATTCAGACTGCGATCAGCCATGTGGGAGTCCAGCACCTTCACCACCACCACCTGTTGGCCCAAGCACATGTATTTTCAAAAGTGATATCCCAAATAAAGTAGGCGATAAGCCCTCAATGCTCCCTATTAAGTTGAATCGTATCTAGAATATTCAAATCATTCCTAGATATCATTAATATAAAATTAAAAGGTCTCTGGGACCAGCAGGTGGTGTAGTGGTTAAGGCGCTGGATTCCCACATGTCGGACAGCGGTTCAAGTCCTGGACCCAGTGGCTTAAAAATCACAATGACTAAATAGATAAATAAATAAATAAATAAACATTTATTTGTTTGTTTGTTTAAAAAAAAAAAAAACCTAAAAGGTCTCTAAAGTGTGATTTAACATCTGTGAGAAATCTGAAACCTAGCGAGTAGTGTGGTGGTTAAGGTGCTGGACTCCCACATGGCCAACCATGGTTTGAGTCCTGGACCTGGTGGCTTGCTTTCTCATTTTTCCTCTATCTATCTCTCTGTCTTTCTCTGGTGAGCACATGAATCCTATAGCAAACTTAAAAAATAAAAATAAATTAAATTAATTAATTAAAAAAATAAAGAAACCTGGGACCTAGGTCAAAGGAGGATTTCTTAAATAAAGTATAAATACTTAATCTAGAAAAAAGTGTAGGTTGTAGTACCAGCAGGTAGCATGGTGGTTAAGGCACTGGACTTCCACATGGCTGACCGTGGTTTAAGTCCGGGACCTGGTAGCTTGCTTCCTCACTTTCCCTCTCTCTCTGTTTCTTTCTGGTAAGTGCATGTGCCCTATAGCAAATTAAAAATGATAGTAAATAGAAAGTAAATAATTTTAAAACAAAAGGTATAGGTTGGAAGAGGATGAAGAATGGCTCTCTGAAAGATTTTTTTTTGTTATGTGAAAATAAGGTTTAACTTACTCTGTACAGCTACAGATGGCCAGAATGAACACCAATGGGTAAAAATGACAGAGAGCCAGATTTGGACTCAATTTGAGAACACACTCTGTGACCCTGAGTTATCCAGAAGTGAAAGGGTTTGCCTTGAGCTTGTTGGCTCCTTGCCAAAGGCTGGCTAACTACCCACTCAGGGTACAGGAGGAAGTGGGATTAGCCTCGTCCAGCTTAAGATGCAGGAAAACGGACAGTGTAGTGAATTTCTGACAGCCAAGGGTAATGAAATGTCCTTTGTTTTATGAAAAGTGTGGTAATAGGAGTTTGTCTTTTAAATGGATGTTTAATTTTTTAAGTAACTCTACTTGGCAGATAAAATAATTGGTAACCATAGCTCTGTCTACGAAATAGATTTGATCTAAAAAAAAATGTCTGGAAATCACATAGTTTAGACCAGACGACAGCAGACCTTTTCTGTGAAGGGCTAAATGATAAATGTTTTCTGTGGTCCCTGTCACCAGCCATTCAGCTTTAGTGTTCTAATATTAAAACTGCCATAGATCATTCATTCATGTAAATGAATGGACAAGACTGTGATCCAGTATAATTAATTTGGAAAAACAGACTGCAGGCCAAGCCTGCTATCGTTGGCCAAATCCTGGAGTCACCCACTAAGATTCCTTTGGTTGTAAGATTGGTTCTTTTTTTTTTCTTTCTTTTTTTTTTGTTTTTGCCATAGGGCGCGTGCACTCACCAAACAGAGAGAGACAGAGAGACAGAAAGTGAGAAATCACCCCCTAGGGGGGATGGCCACTCCGCAATCCCTTCTCCTCCATTCTCCTCTCAGGATCCTGGGCACGCACGCACACGCGCCCGGCATGAGTTTTAAGCCACCAGGTCTGGGATGTGAACCGCTGTCGACTACATGGGAGTCCAGCGACATAGCCATTATGCTAACTGCTGTCCCTAAGATTTTTGGTTCTTGATTAGAGGAAGAGTAAGACAAAATTGAGCAGTTTATCTTAAAATCTTATTCCCAAGAGTGACCATAAGCATTGGAATTACTGGCTACTTGTATATTTTGTATAGATTCTGTGTTTTTTATTTTCTATATGACAGTGTTTAGAATTCCCAACTACCAAATGTTTCCTTATTGTTCCCAACCCCTCCATTTTGGAGGCTTATCTTCATTAAACTTTTCTTATTGCTGTTTCAGTGACTGGTGCCAGTTTCTTTGTGTTCAGTGGCGCTCTGAAATCCTCTTCAGGATACCTCGCCAAGTCCAGTATTGTGGAAGGTAAAAAATGAATTGCCTACTCCATCCACATTGGTTTAGTCCTTATTATATGACTAAAAAGCAAGGGACATTAAGGGAACCTGTGACTTCCGTTGTAAATGTCTGGCTCCTATTATGTATTTGGTAGCCTCTCACACTTCAGAAAATGAATCCTGCTATGAGAATGTGTAGTTCTCCAAAGAAGGGAACAAGTGGTACAGATATCCTGGGACAGTGACGTGACTAAGGGAGGGCCTTTCAGAGCTCGAGGGTAAGGTACATGAAGGGAACATAGTTTGAGTTAAAACATATCATTGGATGCAAATATGTAAATCTATAGATGAAGTTTGGTCCCTCCTACCCACAAGAATCCTGTGATCATTTGGGATACAGAGTGGGATGTGTTTGCTACTAGTTTGCTGTAAGTAGACACAACATATCCTGACAGAAGCTAATTAAATTAAATGAAAGGCCAATCAGCACAGTTTCTTTTTCTTTTTCTTTTTCTTTTCTTTTCTTTTAGCGGTTTTTGATACAGGGCACGTGTGCTCACCAGAAAGAGAGAGAGAAACAGAGAGATAGAAAGCAAGAAATCACCCCCCAGGGAGGATGGCCATGCCGCAATCCCTTCTCCTCCATTCTCCTCTCAAGATCTTGGGCATGCACACACACGCACCCAGCGTGAGTTTAAGCCACCAGGTTCGAGACTCGAACCACAGTCGACTACATGGGAGTCCAGCAACATAGCCATTACACTAACTGCTGGTCCCTACAGTTTCTTTCCTTTTTTTTAATTAATTAATTAATTTATTCATTCATTCCCTTATTTAAAAAAAAAAAAAATTGACCAGAGAGAGATAAGAGAGAGAGAGGAAAGTGAGAAAGCAAGCCACCAGGTCCAGGACTTGAACCGTGGTCAGCCATGTGGGAATGTCCAACACCTTAACCACCACGCCACCTGCTGGTCCCCAGTTTCTTTTCTTTGTTGGTCATTCTTCATTAAATTTTGAAGTGGTTACTCTTATTGCATAACAAATTACACCGTATTTTGATGATTGAAAACAACTATTTTATCTTGCTTTCTGATTCTTCCAGCTCAAGAATCTTGACAGAGCTAGGCAGGGGTACCTTGACCCTGCTCCACGATATTTGGGGGTCTCAGTTGGGCTGACTTAACGGTGGGGGTTATTTGATGACACAAAGCTAGAATTACCCAGAGGTTTGTTCACATATGTGCCTGGGATGATTTAAAGGCTAAATGTAATGACCAGGATCACTTAGCATGGCCTAGTAGCCTTGGGATGGTTGAACTTCTTAGATGCTGACCTCAACTATTAAAGAATCATTAAGAAAAGAAATCTAGGAATTAGGGTCAACCAGTGACATGTTTGTGAAGGTAGCTGGGCCCCATATGGCCAACTTCACAATTCAAATCCCAGTCTGAGCAGTTTGAAAAACATGCTGGGCTTTTGTTGCTGCATGTCCAAAATCCTGAGAGGAGAAGGAGAAGGGATTGTGACTTGTCCATCCCCTTTGAGGGGTGATTTTTTCACCCCTCCCACCCCCATCTCTCTGATCCGTGCACGTGCCCTATAGCGACCTAAAAAAAAAAAATCTAGGAATTAAACACTCATTTGGTCTATGACTAAATGCCTATATGATCAAATGTTGAACATAGTTGAAATTGTGTCTTTATAATATAATTAAAAACGCCTATAGTGGCCAGCAGGTGGCTTCGTGATAAAGGTGCTGGACTCCCACATGGTCGACAACAGCTGGAATCCCGGATCTGGTGGCTTGCTTTCTCCCTTTCCTTTCTCTCTGTGTGTCTCTCTCTGGTCAAATTTAAAAAATAATAGTAACAAATAAAATAATTCTTTTAAAAAAATGAAAAACCCTTTAAGTATTGTTAAAAGGATAAATTGAATGGACACAGAAACTTATCATTGTAAAGCAGTGTGTTTAAAAGTTACGTGTTTATATTTCTGGGTTTCTGGGAATTCCTTGCATCTTGCATTTTATTGTGGGTTTCAGTAGAGCAGTTGCCATTTATTTATGAAATTTTTATTTTGACTCTTTAGAAATTATTTCAGCTGACAAAATTGTGTGTCAATGAAACAGTCATTGCTCAGTATGCAACATCTTTTACCTTCAGTTTCAGTGTTCGTTTTTGAGTCAGGTAGTTAGCAGCTAAAAAATAGTTACTACCTATTGGCTTTATGGTAGCTGATATGAAATTCTGGGTTAATGAATTAGTGGATTTATGCCTGAACCCTCTACTGTAGTTTATTCCATGATTTATTTAACACACATTTCCTGGGTACTCACTCTGCCAAGCAGTCAGTAAGTTGAGAGAGACAGAAATACAGACAAATAAGTAAGATAGGAACATGATAAATGGCGGAGCAGAAACAGGAGCAGAGTGCTGGGAATTTGTGAGAGGAATGTGACCACATGTAAATTTCCCCCTGGAGCAGTCTCAGGAGAACCCCTTGGTTGTGTCTGAGTGAAATCAACAGGTAAGTGTTTCAAGCAGAACCCATCTTAGCATGTCATGGTGTATTTTATAAATATGAGGTTCAACTCAAAGAACAAAACCTCTCTGTATCTGTCAGCTTTGGAGAAAGCGAAGTTTGACATGTAACTCAGAGAGATTTGCTGGATGCCTGCTAAGTGTTTCATCTGTCCCCTCCTGGCTTTGCTGTTTCCATCTGCGTTCTCCTGGTGCTGCATCTTAGATGGCGTGATGGTCCAGATCACTGCGGAGAACATGGATTCCTTGAGGCAGGCGCTGCGCGAGATGAAGGACTTCACCATCACCTGCGGGAAGGCGGATGCAGAGGATCCCCAGGAGCACATCCACATCCAGTGGGTGGATGACGACAAGAACGTTAACAAGGGGTAATGCAACACTGGTGGCATTTAGCGAAGGCTGGGCTCTGCGTCTTTTCTGCTGTCTGTACCGCAGGTTTACAGCTTCACTGAAAGCCTTGCCCAAGAAAATTCTGTGTTATGCTTTGTATGCTTAGCATACAAATAGGATTTTAGATTTCCGGTTTCTCAGCTTAATTTCTGAAAGATTTTTGTGTAGATTTTTGAGGGAAGGGTGAGAGGAGAGGAGAGGTGGTTGAAACAAAACAGCCCCTCCGAAGCAATTGAGATAATAGTAATACCTAAGCCTTTTAGGATTTACAAGCACTTTTGCTGATAATTGTTTCATTTGATATGATAACAGGTGTTGCTGTTCCCATTTTACAGATATGTAAACAAGTATCAAAAGGCTGAGTGAATTGTCAGGTCCACAAAGCTAGAATGTGGCAGGGCAAGGACTTAAAACCACCTCCTTGGGCTTCGAATCCTGTACCCTTTCCCAGTATGTGGCTGCTCTTTTCTCTTGGTTCAAGCCAAAACCCTGGAGTCATCGCTGACATTTCCTTTCTCTCATACCCCACACCTAATTCAACGGTGAATTCTGTCTGCTATACTTCAGAATATACCTGGGATCATACCACTTCTCCATACTTACACTGCTTCTCTCCTCATTTGGTTTGGATCACTGTAGTAGCCAAGCTTTTTAATTGGTTTTCTTGTTTCTTTTTTTTTTTTCTTTTGTTTAAAGAATCATTTATTTAATTTTATTCATTCATTCATTATTTCAATTTGACCAGAGATAGACACACACAGAGAGAGGGAAAGAGAGAAAGCAAGCCACCAGGTCCAGGACTTGAACCGTGGTCAGCTTTGTGGGAGTGTCCAGCACCTTAACCACCACCTGTTGGTCCTCTAGTTTTCTTGTTTCTATTGATAGTTTTGACTTCCTACCTCACCACAACTCAGTCTGTTTCCAGTACAAGAGTCAGGGTAATGTCACTTCTCTGCTCAAACCTGCCGGTGGCTTTCAGTATTATTCAGTGTAAAAGCCAGTCATTAATGACCCAGAAGGCTCTCATACTCTGTGCATCTTCCCCAGCCTGTCAGCTCTCAGGAACAGCACTGGTCTTACTTGGACACATCAACCGTACACTGCTCAGGCCCCCGTACTTGTGGTTCCCTCAGCTTCTCTCTTTCCATAGATAATTTAGCACTGAAGGGAATTTGTTATGACAGTTACATAGATATTTACAGCTTCACGAATCTCTCCCTCATCACCTTCACACCTTTTGCAAAGTATCACTTTCTCAGTAATAATTGGCAGTGCAGAGTGGTCGAACTATCTTAAGTAGTAACCCTCTACTGACGTTTCCCCTCCTGTTCTAACTCTTCCTATTTCCCTTCCCTGCAGTTTGTCTCTCAATAGTACTATAGCTCTAATATATCATATATTTTTACTTATTTTGTTGTCCCTGGAATATAAGCTCCATGAAGGTAGCCATTTTATCTGGTTTGTTTATTGCAGTATTGCTAGCATTTAAACAATATCTGGCACCTAGTAGGTACTTAAAAATATTGACTGATTGAATGATTATACATGCTTCATGTAGTAACCTTCCATTCATTCATTCATCCATCCATCTATCTTCTTCAATATATGTCCACTGTCTAGAAACAGAAAAATGAATTCCAGGGACCAGTAGTTAGCATAATGCCTATGTCGCTGGACTCCCATGTAGTCGACCGCAGTTCGTGTCCCAAACCCGGTGGCTTAAAACTCACGCCGGGCACGTGTGCATGAGTGCCCAAGATCCCGAGAGGAGAATGGAAGAGAAGGGATCACGGTGTGGCCACACTCCCCCCCAGGGGGGTGATTTCTCGTTTTCTGTCTCTCTGTCTCTCTCTGTCTGTCTGGCGAGTGCACACGCCCTATAGCAAAAAACTTCTCCGAAAAAAAAAAAAAAAAAGAATTCCATATGACCTCTGCTGACAAGTTTTTCAGTCTAGTTTTGAACACAGCTATAAGTAAATAAGTATACTGAAGTATGGAAGATGCTAAAGATAATTATATAGAATGTAGTAAAGATTTTGTTTGTTTGTTTTTGAGAGAGATTTTTTGCTATAGGGTGTGTGCACTTGCCAAAGACAGAGAGACAGAAAGCAAGAAATCACCCCTCAGGGGGATGGCCACATTGCAATCCCTTTTCCCCTTCTCCATTCTCCTCTCAAGATTTTGGACATGCACACATGTAAACCTGATGTGGGTTTTAAGCTGTTGGGTCTGGGACTCACACCGCGGTTGACTACCTATGTGGGAGTCCAGCAACGTAACCATTATGCCATCCGCTGGTCCCAAGTAAAGGTTTGTTTGTTTGTTTGTTTGTTTTTTAAAGCAAAGTAAAGGAAGCATGCTAGAGGTGGTAGGACAGTATTCAAGAAAGATTTCAGGGCCAGCTGGTGGTGGGTGGTTAAGGTGGCTAGGACCCACATGGCTGACTGCAGTTTGAGTCCTGAACTTGGCAGCTTAAAACACACATCAGGTGTGTGTGCATGCACACCCCAAATCCCAAGAGGAGAATGGAGGAGAAGGGATTGTAAGTAACATAGCTGTCCTCCCTGGGGAGGGTACTTTCTCACTTTCTCTCTCTCTCTCTGGTGAGGGCACATACCCAATAGCAAAAAAAAAAAAAAAAAAAAAAAAAAGACAGACTTTTATAGAAAAATGATTCATGCTTAAACCATCTGGTAAGATGGTAGGTATTTGCTACTTTGCTGTGGCAGAATGAGCATTTCAGTCTGAGGGACTAGCAGGGGTAAAGGGAGACAGGGCATTTACAATATGTCACACCAGGTTTTTTCATTTTTAATTTAATTTATTTATTTTTTAGGTTTTTGCCATAGGGCATGTGCGTTCACCAGAGATATGGGGGAGGGGGAGGAGGAGAAAAATCACTCCCTGTTGTGGGGGATGGCCTCACCGTAGTCCCTTCTCCTCCATTCTCACCTCGGGTTCCTGGGCACACACATACATGCACCTGGTGTGATTTTCAGGCCACTGAGTCTGGGACTTTATCTATGGTCAGCCACATTTGAATCCAGCACCTTAACCATCATGCCACCAGCTGGCCGAGGTATTTTTTAAATTTGAAACTATTGTTTATGAACAAAAAGAAGCAATTTTTCAGTGAATGTATTTGCCTATTTTATAGATACCCTTTGTCTTCCCTTTTTTTGTTGGAAAATTGAATTTCAAAATCAGTTTATGTTTAATTCTCTTGGAAATGGACATGGTTAGGACAAAAAAAAATACAGTTAATCTGAAAATCTGGTGCCATAAAGTATCAGTAACTGACAGCAAGCTGGTTGCCCCTCCCTATGGCAGCTACGGTGGCAGCTTCTTAGAAAACAGGATAAGAACTAGCCAGAAGAGACTCTTAAACTCAGGTCTTTTGTTGGTGTTGTATAAAATAAGTATTTTCCAGCTCATCCCCAAATATCTAAGTATTCTCCCTCAAAGGACACTAATCAACTAATAGTGTTCTCTTTTGACATTGTTATCTGGTGAGTTGGAAATTTAAGATTTTAATTTGAGTGAATGAAGTAAGTGTCTGCTGTTAAAGTGTAAGTTAAATTTGACTTCTTTTTTTTATTTTTTTGGAGAGGTTTTAGCTATAGGGCGTCTACACTCGCCAGACAGACAGAGACAGAGAGACAGAAAGCAAGAAATCACCCCCAGGGGAGACAGTCATGCCACAATCCCTTCTCCATTCTCCTCTCAGGATCTTGGGCACGTACGCTCATGCGCCTGGCATGAGTTTTAAGCCACCGGGTCCGGGACTCGAACCGCGGTAGACTACATGGGAGTTCAGCGACATAGCCATTACGTTAACTGCTGGTCCCTAAATTTGACTTCTTAATACACAGAGATTCAAGAACATACATTGAAAATTATTAGGAAGGGGGGCTGGCAGGTGGTGTGGTGGTTAAGGGCGCTGGGTTCTCACATGGCTGACCATGGTTTGGGTCCCGAACCTGGAGGCTTACACTTTCCCTCTCTCTCTCTCTCTCACTCTGTCCCTCTCTGGTCAAATTAAAAAATAATAATGAGGGAATGGCAGGTGGCATGGTGGTTAAGGGCACTGAACCCCTACATGGCTGACCGCGGTTTGAGTCCTGGGCCTGGCGGCTTGCTTTCTCACTTTCCCTCTCTCGCTCTCTTTTTCTCTCACTTTGTCCCTCTCTGGTCAAACTAAAATAAAAATAAATAAAGTTAAATAAAATAATTATAAAAATAATTATAATAATGGTAAATAAAATAATTCTTTTTTAAAAAAGAAAGAAAATTATTAGGAAGAGTGGAATCTTTGTGCCAGTCATTTTGAATCCTCAGCAGTAGAATGTGTATCTCCACGTACTTACACTTGCCGTATTCCAGGGAGGAAATGACTATTCGAAGTGCCTTCCGGTTCAGGAACCTGGAAGTGATCATTTAGGACTGAAGGGCATTCGTTATGATAGTTACGTAGATGCTTACTCATTAGTTCACGCCAACATTGTCATAATACACTTGTTCAGATAATTCCTAATAAACATTTTATTAAGCTCCAAACTTGCAAGCAGCAGGTCAGCACAGAGGTAAGTGTATCCTAACCCGCTTCAGGAGTGCATTTGGAGACGTGCAGTGCGTGAGGAGCACAGGACGGGCACACTCTGCTGGGTGACGGGTCAGGAGAAGAGTGGAGAGCACGGTCGGGTTGGTGGCCAGGCATTCACTGAAACACAGAATGCTGGAAGGAGAGAAGGTTTATCAGACACGTTTTTTACATTAAAGAGAACTAGTTCCTGGGGAAGTGACTTCTTTTTGGTCCAGCTCATGGCTTTGGTGGTTGGGGCAGCTGGACCCTACATGGCTGGCTGCCCTGTTTGAGTTCTGGACCTGGTAACATAAGAAACATGCCGGGTACATGTGTGTGCGTGCCCCCCCAAAAGACTTTTCTTTTATATGTATGTCTTTGAATTTTTTCAGTGATAAAAGGTTTCCACGAGAGCCTTGTTTGTGTGCATTTTTGTACACTGGCTCTTTCTTGCTGTGCAGATGTACAGGAAGGCACTTACATAATCAGTAGCAAGGCTCCTGCTGCAAGACTTGATAAAAGAAATTCTTCCGTTAACTTCAAGAGCTGCTCTCTTTCCTTTGCATTATTTTAGTGTCGTAAGTCCAATAGATGGGAAGTCCATGGAGTCCATCACAAACGTGAAGATATTCCATGGATCAGAGTATAAAGCAAATGGAAAAGTCATCAGATGGACCGAGGTAAGGAATGAAACTTGGCATTCTTGACCCACTTTGAGTACTCTTTGCTGAGCTGAGAGTCACATTCTGGGCTGATTCTGGAGGATAAGAAAAAAAGCTTTCTAAAAAGAAAAAAAAAAAGTCTTGGTTTACCTTCTGTACTCCAGTTTTCCTTTAGTCTATCTTAGATCACTAGGAAGAAATGCCACCACGTGCAGCCTAGAGCAGTCTGACGTATCCTCCTTCCTTTAGATGAGCTTTTAGAGCTGCATTTACACTGGAGTTCAGGAAGGATGCTCTCTGAATGGTACATGTCGTCTTCGCTGTCTCCAAACAGCTTGGGCAGTTATGCTGCATTTACAGTTAAAAGCATTTTGTATAACATGATCTTAAAAAAGCAGGTGTACGGGACCAGCATTTACCATAATGGCTATGTCACTGGACTCTGACGTAGTCGACTGTGGTTTGAGTCCCGGACCCAGTGGCTTAAACTCGTGCTGGACGCATGTGCGTGCGTGCCCAAGATCCCGAGAGGAGGATGGAGGAGAAGGGATTGCAGCGTGGCCATCCCCCCTGGGGGGTGATTTCTTACTTTCTGTCTCTCTGTCTGTCTCTGTCTGTCTGTTGAGCGCACGCACCCTATAGCAAAAAAAAAAAAAAAAGCAGGTGTACAGGTTGGCCTGATAGCCTAGTGGTTAAGAGAACTGGATTCCATGTGGCCAGCTCAGTTCAAATCCCAGTCCTTGTTGCTAAAAAGCAAGCTAGCTGTGTGTGTCCAAGATCCTGACAGAATGGAGAAATGGAGAAGGGATTGTAGCAAGACCACATCCCATTTGGGGGTGTTCTCTGTTCCCCTCTCTTTACCTCGCCTCTCTCTCTGGTGAACATACTCACTCTGTGGCAATTAAAAAAATATAGGGGACCAGTGGGTGGCATGGTGGTTAAGGCGCTGGACACTCCAACATGGCCAACCATGGTTTGAGTTCCAGACCTGCTGGCTTCCTTTTTCACTTTCTCTCTCTCTCTCTGTTTCTCTGATCAAATTAAAAATGAATGAATAAAGTTAAATAATTATTTTAAAAAATATACATACTTCATGGGACCAGCAGGTGGCATGGTGGCTAAGGTGCTGGACACTCCCACATGGCTGACCATGGTTCGAGTCCTGGATGTGGTGACTTGCTTTCTCACTTTCCTTCTCTCTCTTTCTCTGTCTGTCTGTGTATATCTCTCTCTGGTCAAAATAAGTTAATGAATAAATAAAATTAAGTTAGTTATTTTAAATATATATATATATATATACACGCACACACACACACATACATACTTACTTCACCAATAAGAAAACAAAAAAGCTCAGAGACTAATTTGTCCAAGATTACAAGGTGAATGAGAGTAATGGCAAAATTCTACTTCAAACACAGATCAGGATGACAACTAAGCTTTTTCCACTACATTAAGTTGCTCTATTTCCCAGGGGTGGATGGCCATGCCGCAGTCTCTGCTCGTCCATTCTCCTCTTGGGATTTTGGCATGCACCTGGTGGCTTGGGAAACATGATGGACATGTGTGCGTGCCCAAATCCCAGCGGGAGGGAGAAATAGAGAAGGGATTGCAGCATGACCATGCTCCATGGGGAGTACTTTCTCGCTTTCCCTATCTCCCTCTCTCTCCATTGAGTATATGTGTCAGTCCTCTGGCAAATTTTTTTTCTTTCTTTAGTTTTTGAGAGAGTTTTTTTTTTTTTTTTTTTTTTTTTTTTTTTTTGAGAGGTTTTTGCTATAGGGCATATGCACTCGCCAGAAAGACAGAGAGAGACAGAGAGACAGAAAGTGAGAAATCACCATCCAGGAGAGATGGCCATGCCACAACCCCTTCTCCTCCATTCTCCTCTCGGGATCTTGGGCACGCATGCAAACACACCCGGTGTGAGTTTAAGCCACTGGGTCTGGGACTCGAACCGTAGTCGACTACATGGGAGTCCAGCGATGTAGCCATTACGCCATCTGCTGGTGCCATATTTTTTGAGAGATTTTTGCTACAGGGCATGTGTGCTTGCCAGAGAGACAGATAAAAACATAGAGACAGAAAGCAAGAAATCACCTCTCCAGAGGGGATGCCATGCCACAACCCATTCTCTTCCATTCTCTTGGGATTTTCAGCATGCACAGACACACACATCAGTTGTAAGTTTTAAGCCTCCAGGTCCAGGACTCTAACCATGGGCGGTCATGTGGGAGTCCAGCGACATACCCGTTATGCTATCTGCTGGTCCCTCTTGTAGTTATTTTAACAACTAAAAAAGAAAGAAAGAGAAAGAAAGAAAGAAAGAAAGAAAGAAAGAAAGAAGGAAAGAAAGAAATGAAAGGGGTAGGCTACATAATCTATAGGGGCCATTCTCTTAAATGCTAAAATTGTTTCATAAGAAAATTGTACAGAGACCAGCAGGTGGTGTGGTGGTTAAGGCTCTAGACTCCCACACGGCTAACCATGGTTTGAGTACTGGACCTGGCAGCTTACTTTCTCACTTTCCCTCTGTCTCTCTCTGGTGAGTGCACATACTGTAGAGCAAAAGTTTAAAAAAATAATAATCAAATAATTCTTTAAAAAGGAAATTGTCCACATATAAGTATTACCTTTTATAAGTACACAGTGCAAAATAGAGACCTTTTCCTGTTCTGAGAGTGCGCCCTTACACTGGTCCGGTTGCACAGTGATTATGTGCTAGGCATACGGAGCTGGATCCCAAATGACCTACTGCGGCTTCAAATTCCAGTCCTGGCAGATTGAGAAAAATTCCAGGTGCCTGTGCATGTCCCAAATCCTGACAGGATGAAGAAATGAAGGAAAAAGGGTTGCAGTGCGCTATCACAGCCAAGGTGGGGGCTGGCAGGGAGACAGCAGGCTGCTCCTACTGTGCGGAGGGGTGGCTTCCT
Organism: Tupaia tana; assembly: GCA_026018925.1. NCBI lineage: Eukaryota > Metazoa > Chordata > Mammalia > Scandentia > Tupaiidae > Tupaia > Tupaia tana. Next base: position 23,256,974 of record JAKSZU010000004.1, read on the forward strand.
AGGCAGAAGACAGCAGTGCCCCGCTTTTCGTGGCCCAAGGGCACCAGGGGCCTGTTCCTGTCAGGTCTTCCTGCACGTCCTGGAGAATCAGGGAGCTCAAGTACAATAAATAAGCTAATTACTCATTCCTCCTTCTTCTTTTAAAATAACTATTTAACTGTATTTATTTGTTTGTTTATTTTAATTTGACCAGAGAGGGACAGAGTGAGACAGAGAGGGAAAGTGAGAAAGCAAGCCGCCAGGTCCAGGACTTGGACCACGGTCAGCCACATGGGAGTCCAGTGCCCTTAACCACCATGCCACCTGCTGGTCCCGCTACTCATTCCTTCCAAAATCTAGGCCCGAGGTTAAGTGTCTTTTTTGTTTGGGAAACAGGTGTTTTTCCTAGAAAACGATGACCAGCACAATTGCTTGAGTGACCCCGCAGATCATAGCAGATTGACAGAGCATGTTGCCAAGGCTTTTTGCCTTGCTCTCTGTCCCCACCTGAAGCTTCTGAAGGAAGATGGAAAGACTAAACTGGGACTACGTGTGACACTTGACTCAGACCAGGTAAGAAGGGTCCTAAGAAGCTTTGGATGGCTTTGGTTAAGCTCTTTTCTGACGTATGAGCTTTCCTGGATCTACCCAGAGAGCTTACTTCTCCAGACTTCTGGCCAGTTGTCTTCTGGCCTTCGATACCTGCCTGCTCAGACCCTCAGAACCATTTGGACTGTGGCTTCTTCACCTGCCTGTCTTCTAAGGAATTGGTTCCCTTAGTGTGGTGTAAGGAGCAGAGTGTGTATGAGGACCTGCCACCCTTGTGACTGGCATCTGTACCCTTGAGGTTCCCCAGTCCCGCCCATCAGGAGTCAGTCTGCATTCCTCAGAGGGCAGGTCCCAAGCTGTGGCTTTATCCTGTTGCTTTCTTACTCCGCCTGGAGCAGGCTTCTGCTGATGAGCCTCTGCTCTCACACCTTCATGATCCTCTTCTTACCGTTGATGTTTTCGTGCTAGCTAGTGAGTAGGACTGGAGCGGTTGCCCCGTTCCTTTTCCTGCCCGTATGCTGTCTTATTGCCAGGCTCCCCTCCCTCCCTTAATGTGTTTATATGCTCTTCGTAGTAACAATCCGGGTTTGGCCCCAACGCCCAGCTTCTTGTCCCGGTGTCTCCTGCGGCCTCCCCTCTAACCTCGCTACATTTCTTTTAGATTTGGGATGCCTGTGATCCATCCCGCTGGTCCTGCCTTGATGCCTACACGGTGCCAGGCTTTTCTCCCTCAATCCATTAGCTTCGAGTCATTTAGAAAATGGTTGTGAACTCTCAGCTCGATCATCCCTTCCAGCCGAGTATTCATTCTGACCTAAGCAAGCTACTCCTGGCCTGAGTGCTTCTAGGGAGAAGCTGGTTCCTAGTGCAGACTTGTGCCATTACCGGACTAGCTAGACATCAGTCAGCCAACAAGGGTGTAGTCTCTGTTTAAGGCCTTGCCCAGTGCTGTACAAAGTTTATCAGGCTAATACAAATGAAGTATCATGGTCCTTTCTCAAAAGGTACTGTTAGTCTGGCTGGCAAGAGAGAATTACCTCACATAAAACAATGAAAGAACAAGCATTTATCAGCTAAACATGTGAGGGCAGGGCCCCTCCTACATCATCTTTGAATCCCTGTGCTTGCAGGTACTCAGAAAACGGTGCATGCGTGCGCAGATGGAAGAACAAATTTCCACTGCTGCTTTAGAGAGTTGTAAACGGTGTATTTCTCATTTAGATTTTCACAACCAAAGGTTAAGGTATTATTTCTTTTCTTTTTTTTGGGGGGGGAAAGGTTTTTGCTATAGGGTGCATGGACTCACCAGAAAGACAGAGACAGAGAGATAGAAAGCGAGAAATCACCCCACAGGACGGATAACCACACTGCAATCCTTTCTCCTCCATTTTTCTCTCGGGATCTTGGGCATGCACCCAGCATGAGTTTAAGCCACCAGGTCTGGGACTCGAACCGTGGTGGACTACATGGGAGTCCAGCAACATAGCTATTACACCAACTGCTGGTCCCGATTGAGGTATTATTTCTAACACTCCATACTCATATCTGTGAAGTGGTCCAGATGAATAAGTGATAGAATGAAAAATGATAGTTTGAAGAAGAGGTGAAATTTGTATTCATTGCCATATGTCCAGCCCATGGCCTAGAAAGCCTCTGCCTTCCCACTCAGCCTCAGCCCTCTGCAGGATCTTCTCTGTCCAGTAACCTGTATGCCCTTCTTTCTGTGGTGCAGGTTGGCTATCAAGCAGGGAGCAATGGCCAGCCCCTTCCCTCGCAGTACATGAATGATCTGGACAGCGCCTTGGTGCCGGTGATCCATGGAGGGGCCTGCCAGCTCAGTGAGGGCCCTGTCGTCATGGAACTCATCTTTTATATTCTGGAGAACATCGCATAGACAGAGGACTTCATTTTTGTTCTGTTCAGACTTGTTGCAACAGCAGTCATACCCAAATCATTTGCACTTTAAAACTGGAAAATTAAGCTTTTGTTAACACTATTAATGGGGGGGTGGAGCAGGGTGGGAGTGGGGATTTGGGGAACAGGGGAGGGAAAGGGCGGTTGGGGGACAGATGTTCCATAATTCTAAGTCTTCTCTGCATTGTCCACCAAGAAGATCTGGGCAGCTTCTGTTACTGCACAAGTTACGCTATCCTTGCAGCTAATCCCCTTCTTCTACTGTTGAGAGAAGAATCCCGCTCCTTTCTTTCCAGATTTACTTACGGTCATGTGCTCAGAAATGCTCCAGTGGGTACAGCCATCACCAAGGGTGGGTGGGAGGGCAGAGGGGAAATAAAAAATGAAGCATCAGTCTTGCACTCTTTGTACAGAATCGGTTTTAAAAGTCTTGTCCTGGTTTATCAAGTAGAAACCACATTTAGATTTTTTTTTTTTTACCATATTATTTGTTGAAATAAATCAAAGTCCCAAAAGCTTAATCTACTCTTCCAGCCATGGAAGAGGAACCCAGTGTAAATGAGGTAATTTGGACAGCAGAGCTGAGATCAGGACCAAGTAAAGAGGAGAAATATTAAATTGAACCTTCCTGTGAAAGAGGACACAATATACCCACTACATTTTTAGTCATATAGTAGAGACAGTTTAAGAGGAGTTTCCCCCCCTTCAGATGGTAAATGCACTTGCCAGGGAAAGAGAGAGAGAAAGATAAAGCAAGAAGGCTCCTCTCATGGAGCATGGCCACACCTCAATCTCTTCTCCTTTTCTCTTCCTCCTTTTGGGATTTTGGGCGCACACATGCTCTGCATGCCTCTCAAGCTGCTGGGTCTGGGACTCGAACTGCGGGGCTTGGCCTTGTAGGAGCTGCCGCCTCAATCACCAGGCCACATGCTGGGCCTCCAGTTATTTTGTAAAAACATCTTACTGAGAAATCATTTAAACTACCTGTGAAGTTGCAAAAACAAAAACTACATACATATACACTGCACCCAAATTCAGTTACTCCGCATAGATTAATACTTTGCCCATTTGCTAATCACGTTCTTTCTCCCTCTCCATAAAAAAGCTGAGACATAAAAAAGAACTAACACACACACACACACACACACACACAAAGCTGAGACATTTGAGAGTAAGCTGTATACATTCTCTCTTTACCCCTAAATACTTTAATGCTTATTGTCAAGAAAACATAAGTAACTGCAGTTCTCAGTGTCAGTCAAGTGAACATCGATGCGGGTTAACTAGCGTCTGCCCAATAATGCCCCTCTTTGATTTCCCCCCTCAAGCCTGGGATGATAGTGCTGTATAGCTGTCCTGACTGTCCTCACTCTTTTATGTTACTGACACTTTTGGTGAATATAGGTCCTCCCTTCACTGTTTAACAGAAAGTGCCTCATTTTGAGTTTGATGTTTCCTCATAATTCATCAGTTTATGCATTTTTGGCCAGAACCACTTGATGTCCATCTGCCGCTCATTGATGGCGATGAGCATTGGTCACCACTTTCAGACAGTGCAAACATCTTGCTCATTAATACATCCCCTTCGGCTAGCATCCACTCATGTCCCTTACATGTAGGGACCTTTTACTGTGATGGTTGCAAAACAGTTCTCCAATTTCAGCACGCCCTCTGCTTTTACCAGTTGTACTTGCTCATCTATTGTAAACAAAATCCCTTCCTCCGTTTATCTATTCATTCTTTTCCTTTTGGAGAGGTTTTTGCTACAGGGCGTATGCGCTCACCAGACAGACAGAGACAGACAGAAAGCGAGAAATCACCCCCCAGGGGGGATGGCCACACCGCAATCCCTTCTCCTCCATCCTCCCCTTGGGATCCTGGACACGCAGGCACATTCCCAGTGTGAATTTAAGCTACCGGGTCTGGGACTCGAACCACAGTTGGCTACATGGGAGTCCAATGACATAGCCATTACGCTAACTGCTGGTCCCCATTCCATTTTCATTATGGACTCAGGAGTTATTTTTTTCCAGTGGCTCTAATTTATTATTTTGGTGCACAAATGACCTCAGCGTTAGCTGGACAGAGCCCCTTCAAGTTGGCCCCTCCATCCTTGAGACCTGCCCCTGTTATTTGTTTAAACACTTCCTTTTCTAGCCTAGTAGGATGCTCCAGGATCATCTTGTGCCTACCCTGTCCCAATCCTGGAATCAGCCAGGGAGCCCTGGTTTCTTCTCATGGGAGTGACAGTAGAAACTGAGATCTGGTTTACCCAGGATATGGGAGTAGCTGTGGTGCTGTGTATGCTAAACGCTGAATGAACCAAGGTCAGATTTCTGAGCTTTGAGGGGTTTACAGTCCCCAAGTAACATCTGAGAGACAACTGAGGTAGTGAGTAAAGGCCAGGCATCGCATGAGCATTTATTTGTATTTGCATGTGAGTTGCACTCTTAGTATTTTACCTTTCAGTAAGTCATAGACGAGGGGGACCAGCAGGTGGTGTGGTGGGTAAGGCACTGGACACTTCCACATGGCTGACCACGGTTCAAGTCCTGGATCGGATGGCTTGCTTTCTCACTTTCCTTCTCTCTCTCTCTCTGGTCAAATTAAAATGAATGAATAAATAAAATTAAATAACTTTTAAAAAGTCGTAGACCAAATAAATAGATTTTACAACCTATAGTTAAAAAAAATACTGTTCGCATATCACAGCAGGGCAGCTCACTGCATTGCCACTGAAATCTTCTGGAGCCTAGGCCAAGAATCAGTCCTTCTGCAGTAAAGTGCAGCTCCAAAAATCCTCTGGAAACGAGTGCTGGCCTCTGAGATGATGAGAGGGTGCCCCCCAGTGGCTAGAGCTGGCTTAACATTTGACAGTCTAGAACTGTTTGGTTTTATTTATTTATTTGACAAGAGAGAAAGTGAGAAAGCAAGGACCAGGACTCAAAATGCGATTAGCCTTGTGGGAGTCCAGTGCCTTAACCATCACACCACCGTGCTGGCCCGGAGCTGTTTTCAAAGAGGCCTCAGAAGTGTGTCTAGCAGGATTCCTCCCTTTCTCTGGTGGGGGTGGGGGTGGGGGTAGCTACATTCCACATCTGCTTACCCAAAGGCTTTGCTGTTTGTCCTTGCAGAGAACGGTGACCTTTTGTAGGGCTCAGCGGTACTCAGGGCTTGAGGGGGAGGACATAAAGTAGGTGCCCCTTAGCACATAGAGCGCCAGCCCTAAGACCGCCACTCCCAAACCTGACAACAGGAAGCGTTTGTTAACGGGGGCAGGTATTTTTGGTGTAGTAATCTGCTTAGTCTAAATACATTTCAGAAGTTTGAAACATCTACAGGGACAGGTCCTATTTTCCTGTAGGGTATCTTTCTTCCTGCTTAACCAAATACATGCTGCCATCCTACACATTCTTCTGGATCAGTGTAGACTTAAATTTTCCCACTAACAACGAACTCTGCCCCCAGTCGTCAGGTCTGTTCTTAACTGCATAAAATGTCCTTTATGTTTAGCAAAATCATCTCGTGGAGTTTGTCACAAAACAACTGAAGCTAATTTATTTTTCTCCTTTTCTTTCCGTCATTTTGCTATATGGTGTATAATTGCCAGATAGAGTTAGAGAAGGAAAGTGAGAAAGCACCCCCCAGAGAAGGCCGCACCACAAACCCTGTTCCTCCAGTCTTTCTGCAGTTTGGGTACACAGGCACATGTGCCCGGCATGGTTTTCAAGCTCCAGGTGCAGGACTTGGACAGTGCAGTTCATGTGGGACCCAGCCACTAGTTTAACCACTGTGTCATCAGTGGGCTTCTATCTTTCTTTTATTCGGCATATACTCTAAGAATTATGTGAATGCCTGACAGCATATTTTTCTTTTTTTTTATTTGAGAGATTTTTGCTATAGGGCGTGTACACTGGCCAGAGACAGAAAGTGCCCTTCCCCGGGGGTGGGGGATAGCTACGCCGCAGTCCCTTTTCCTCCATTTTTCTCTTGGGATTTTGGTCACACACACACACACACACACCTGGCATGATTTTCAAGCTACCGGGTCTGGGACTTCAAGTGCAGTAAGTAGGCCACATGGGAGTCTAGCACCTTAACTGCTACCCGCCTGCTGGCCCCACCATATTTCTAAATAGGAAAAATGTTCTGGATTGTAAATTTAAAAGACTGAGATATAGAGATCATCCTAAACTTAAGAGGAAAATTGTCATTCTGGTCATTAAAATTTTTTTTAACTACTAATGATTACCAAATGCCAGGCAATGTAGGCATCTCTGTCAGTACTTTCAGAGCACCTACTGGACCCTAAAGCTAGAGAGAGATGGGATTTTGCAACGTTAGGTTCCCTCTTCCTGTCTTCCCTCACCCACAGTGGTTCCTGAACACTGGTGGACCCAACTGAAGTTTCCTGTACTGTAGTTCTCTGGGGAATAATTTATGCCTTTAGTGCATTTCAGACAACCCAGCAATCTGCTGAACATGGTTTTTGGAATTAAGATTTATGATGGTGATTTCTATCTAGTAATACAACTTAAATAATGTAAATGGAATTTTTTTTTTTTTTTTTTTGAGAGGTTTTTGCTATAGGGCGCATGCACTCACCAGAGAGACAGAAAACGAGAAATCGCCCCCCAGGGGGGATGGCCACGCCGCAATCCCTTCTCCGTACTCCTCTCGGGATCTTGGGCACACACGCACATGCGCCCAGCGTGTTTTAAGCCACCAGGTCCGAGACGCGAACTGTGGTCGACTACGTGGGAGTCCAGTGACATAGTCATTACGCTAACTGCTGGTCCCATAAATGGAATTCTTAGGGACTGTACTGCATAATCAGGAGGGCTGAGGAGTAGAGGTAGGAATATTGATGCTCATTCTAGATTCTAGCCCAGAGAAGGAAAGAATCTCTGCTGGTGCTGGACCAGGTACAAGCTCCTGGATCTACCGGCAGAGACCCACGGGATCGTCCTGAAAGCACATGCCCAAGGGACTCGATGTCTAAGGGGCTGCTAACAGATATTTAGAAAAGCCCTCAAGATTTGGAAGCAAATTATGCAGATTTCAGAAAGGTGCTAAAAAAAAAAAGGAAAAATGTTGAAGCTAGAAGTTTGCTCTTTAACTGAAAGACTTCCTGATTCTAATGTAAATCTCCTATTTTACTCAGCTCACTGATTCAGAAGAAATTATGCATTGCACTAGATCAAAGAGAATTTAAAATTTTTAAATTATTTGGGTCATGGCTGGTTCCCAACTGCCCAAGAGTCACTAATCTCCAGTGTTTGGTTACTGTATTTGGACAAATCTTAGGACAAATTAGGAGAAGCTCTTCCTATTCATGCATTGTCTTTGATACAACAAAGGCCTTTTAAGAACTTGACTCTCTCAATCCAGTGGGTGGCTTTGTCCTGCCTCCCTCAGCCTGGAGATTGTTTTTCAAAAAGTTAAGAACAGTGAAGCAGGCTGAAACTGAACGGGTGGCAAAGGGAGACCTGTAGAGCCATAGGAAACTTCCCATCGAGATCAGGCAATTCCAGTGGAGGGCTGAATTTAGAATTCCCTGGCTGGGGCTGTTTGGAACTTTGAGAATAACCACAGTGGACTGTACCCCTCATAGTAAGGGAAGGGCAGGCTGGGTAAGGAGCCCTTATGGCCACTCCCTTTGCTCCAGGCTAACACTAGAAGTCTAACCACCCTCCTTTTCATTCTAGATTACTGTTTTGACACACACAGATTCCCTGAAGTGTTAAATCTCCTGGGTGCGGAAATTTGGGTAGCTCACTTCTGCTAGGTCAGTCAGATTGGCCAGAGCGCTCTTGCCAAAGTCACCGGTCTGTAGTTCCTCCCTGTTACTCACTGCAAGCACTGCTTTTAATGGCAGGCAAGCAAGGTCCAGCCCTGTTATTTCTGAAAAGACACAGCAGCTCAATCCCTGAGCTGTGCTTATGCAATGCTATAATGATCAGAAAACAATGTATTTGCTTCACATAATAGCCTTTAAAAACGATCCTGGGGAATGCTTTAAGTTAATCCTTCAAAAATGAAAAAAGATGGGGTGTTTATTTCCAAGAAACAGACTATTGCAGTTTCAAATATAGAATCTATTACAACTACAGATCCCTTCATCTGTCCATTCAGAAAAACAAAGCCAAGGGGTAATTTCTTGGCACAGAACTAAGGGATTTCTCTAGGTGACCAGCTGAAGGCCTCCTTTGCCCTGTCAAGAGGAAACCACGGTAGCAGTTGCTGTGACAAATGTTTTTGCTACTCCAGCTTTTAGGATGACAAGAACAGGGCTTTTTGTTTAGGACTCTGATAGATACCCTGTATAGAGTGTGAAATCTTTACAATGAATTAGTTTCTTAAATAAAAATGGCTACATAAAATTTTATATATAACTTTTTTTCCAGTTAACAGTCTTTTATCTTAGGTGTGTGGATGAAACCCAAGATACAACGTCCCACCAAGTAGTACCGAAAGTAACTTTCCTCTTCCCGCAAGTCCTCTGGGAAACAGGAGGGCTAGTGCAGCAGCAGTCAGGAACAAAGGCACAGGCGCAGGCAGAGCTGGGGCAGACGGTCGCCTGGGACAGGGTGCCACACACCCCTGGAGTCACGGAACCCTGCCCCCCTTAACTAGAGGAGGTTCCAGATCACCCTCGAGTTCTCCCATCCCTTACAGTTAAGTCTCTTAAAGGCACATCCGGAAATGCTGCAACTGGAGGCTGGGCTGAGCGGCACACAGTTGCTGCGCAGAGGTTAAGCGGCTGCGGGACTCCACAGCACAGAGCAGGGAGGGGATCCTTGCCCCAGCCGACGGGGAAGGGGAGGCAGGGAGAGGGAATCCAGCCTGCTTTCGTGAAGGCCCAGACTGGGCCGGCAACAGGAAGGGCAAGGGTCACGGTCAGTAGTGCATGTGTGTAACAGGTCTTTGGTGCTTGTGTAGCAGCCTCTCGTGTCCAAAGGCTTCTGTGGTCAGCAAAGCTGGGCGACAAGTGGGCGCCTGCACAGGCGCTGGCCTGCGTCCTCTCCTGGTGCCGACCATCTGCTGCATGGGCACAAAGCGCAGAAGTCAGTCTGAAGTGCAGAGAGAACAGATTTAGGAAGGAGACAGCTAAATCCTGGAAGGTTACTCTTCCTCCCCAGTTCTACCGAGGACCACAAGGAATCCAGCCCAGGAGCCCCTCTCAACAGCGTGGCTCCCTGCTGTTTCTCACAGGTGAGAGACTCCCAGGCCTCCTCCCCAGGTATGAACAGAAGGGTCCCAGGGGGCTCTAGCAGAGAGCAGCGGGCAGAGACCCTCAGAGCCACCCAGAGAACGGCCCACCTCACAGGCCCCGGGGCTCTAGGACCAGCCAGTTTTCAGTGACCATCTGCACATCCTTGCCGCTCAGAGGCTCCCGCAGCCTCACCTTCACCTCCAGCTTCCCCCCAGTGGGCTTCCTTCCATCCACGACCTGTGAGGACCGAGGAGGAGACGGTAACTGAGGGGATGGGCTGAGAGCGGGCAGGTCCCTGAGCCCGAGGAGGAGCTAAAGCATCCTGTGGTGTCAGCACAGGAGTCTCCACTTCAGGGAGTACTGGTTATTTCAGGTAAGTCTTATAAAAAGGTAGCAATAACCCAGGAAAGGAACCACGCTGACTGAAATGGAGATGAGGATCCGGGGCTCTGCTTAGTTTTCCCGTGGTACCTCTGGCTTGAGGAGCAGCATGAGGACTGAGCCCAAACCCTGACTTCACAGATGGCCACAGGGAAGTGGACGTCAGCGTGGCAGTCAGGACTGACCGGCTAAGGGTGCCTTTCCACTCACCTCACTGCTCCCTCCTCCTGGGCACAAGATACGGCAGTGGCAGCAGAGTGCAAGGCACTCAAGAGGCGTGGGAAGCCTGACCACCTCCGTGAGGCCGGCCCAGGCCCTACCAAGGACAGTTCCCCTAGGCAGGCAGGAGAGCAGGTGGGGAAGGCCCCAGCCTACAAGGCCGGCAGGAAGGGGCTGGCCCTAGCTGTCAAGGACACACTGAGTTTACGAAGCTCCCCAAAGTCTGTTCCCAGGAACCTAGGCATCTGTGTGCCACGCTGTCAGCAGTGACGGAGAGCCCTCAAGGGTCTTCTCTTATCCGTCATGCTTGGAAACGAGCGGCCCAGCGTGTTACCAGGAGAGTATGGCTACTTCCTGGCTGGCTGAGTCCGATGTTCTCTTGGACCTCTGAACCTCTTCTCTTCCTCTATGAGACGGGGGTACCACTTACTCTACAGTGTACCGTTAGACAATTTTAAATGAAGGAATGAGGACAAAACCTACCACAGAGGCTGACGTCAGGAATACTGGCTCTTTTCTTACCAAGCCCTCTGTCTTGCCCACCCGCTGGGACCTACCTCTACAATCTCCCTGATCTCGCACTCGTTCTCCAGCCGCTCCAGTTTCAGGTGTGCTGTGCCAACCAGCTTGTCACTTCTGAAGAAAGAGCTGAGGACCGAGAGGCAGCAGATTGGCTTGGGCAGGAGAGGCAGGATTGAACACACTGAGCCCAGGGTAGGGAGACCGAACGGGGGCAGTGGCGGAAATGCCATTCCTTTGCCTGGGCCACCTGCAGGGTGGCTGACGAGAGAGCCTCACCCTTTGTGGAAAATTTCAAACTTGATTCCCTTGCTCTGGATGACCCTCTTGAAGCCCCGGTGGTTTCGGTTGATGTTTAGTTTGAAGAGTTGGTCAAATTCTGCAAGGAAGGGAGAAGGCCAACCGAGGCTCGGGTCTAGGACTTCCCGAGGAAATGGAAATGGAGGCCCAGCGCTGGCTTCTCTGTCTCTGCCCACAGTATAGTGACTACCACCAGGACCGGAGAGCTTCCCGGGCCTGGCTTTGGAAACAGTTTTGGTGGATACAGATTCTAACCAAGCAGGAAGGACTTGGAATGTGGAGTAAGGATTCCTAGGTTTTGTTGTGACTTGTTTGCTTCATCTTCTCCTTGTTAAAGCTTTCACTAGCCCTACAGCATCAACACGAAAGCCATGTTTCTGCTTATATTTAAAAGCCGCTGTCGTGTTACTCAAACCTAACTGCTCCCTACAAGGTTTCAGTATCATTTCCACTTCGCTGTGAGATCACAGCAAATGCCTTTACCTTTGTGAGTCTCAGTTTCCCCAACTGTGTAAGAGGAGTGTTAAGTTCTGTCTTATCTCCCAATCTGAGTGGACCGAGTGAAATATCTGAAAGCACTCCGAAAACACAAGTGCTGCCCCCATCAACAGTAAAAGGAGAAAGGGGTCCTTGTGGCCCTTACCTGGAGAGTTGGTGTTCTTTACCACAGCTGTTTTGCTTTTTTGAGCCTGGTCCTAAAGCAGTAAGAAGCCAGAAGTCAGGACAATTTGAAAAAAACAGGTGTACAGGGCCAGGGCTAAGTCACTGTTGAGGGAAGAGACCCCTGAAGGGAATGGGTCTGAGGGTCTTTACTCCCCTAGGGCCAGGCTTCCTCTCCCAGGGGTGGGATGAATTGACCACAGGGTCCTGGAATGTATGGTGGGGTTCAGAGGATCCTACCTCTGCTGAACCTCACCGAATTAGGGTAGTGAAACTCAAACCGCACAAAAGCATCCAGGTCATCAGGGGTCACCCCTGAGAGGGAGGAAAAGGAGTCAAGAGTCAGAGGGAGTGGCTAGGAGCCCTGTGCTTGGGGTAAAGTGTAGACAAGAGCTACCTCGAGAGTGGCCTTTGAGTTACCTGGAGGGGCTGGGAGGTTCATTCCCCGGACAATGATCAGATGCATCTCTGTGCTGTTGAGTTCTGAGAAGATCCTACAGCCAAGAACGAAGGAGAAAGATCTCAAAGTGAAGGAAAGCAGTGAACAAGATCCCATCTTCAGTGTGGGCTGCCTGGCTGAGAGGGGGCCAAGAAGAGTGGCCCAAGGAGGAAGTGCTTCTCTCAGCAAGAAGCTGCCGATCTGTACGCGACCTTGGTCTCTGACTGGTCCACAGCACATACACAGCTCTCAACTCCTCCCTGGCACATCTCACTCCTCGCCAGCCCCAGTGCCCAGCATCAGCTCCCAGCTCTTGCCCGCCTTGCATGGAGCCACTGTCTCCCTTAAGCTTTGGCACCTCACGGTCTGGAATGTCTTCAACTCAAAGTGATGGCCGGGAGGGTCAAGGCCCTGAGCTTGGGCCAGCTGCAGGATCTCAAGCTGTTTCTTGCGGTCCTGAGCAAGCTTCTCAAACCTGACAGGGATGGAGTGCACGTCAGTAGGGCAGGCTCATTTTCTGCTCCCCACTCACAAGCCCCAGTCCTTGCACTTACCGGGTGGTCTCAGCCACATTGCCCTGGTGCATGAACTGCTTGGAGAACAGCAGGCACTTCTGAAAGGAGGTGCCCAGAGTGACTCCAGAGCCCAGAGCAAACTGGCCTCAGCTGGCCTCTCCAAGCTCTAACCCTTCTCTACCCTCCCCAGCTCATACCCCAGGGCACTCTTAGCAAGTCTGAACATACTTTCCTGACTGTATTTTGCTTTCTTTTTTTTTTTTAAAAAAAAGAATTATTTGATTTAATTTATCCATTTATTTTATTTTATTTTTTTTTTGAGAGGTTTTTGCTATAGGGCGCGAGTGCTCACCAGAAAGACAGAGAGACAGAAAGTGAGAAATCATCCCCCAGGGGGGATGGTCACGCCGCAATCCCTTCTCCTCCATTCTCCTCTCAGGACCTTGGGCACGCACGCACACGCACCCGGCGTGAGTTTAAGCCACTGGGTCTGGGACTCAAACCATGGTCAACTGCATGGGAGTCCAGCAACATAGCCATTACGCCAACTGCTGATCCCCTCCATTTATTTATTTTAAATTGACCAGAGAAGGACAGAGGGAGAGTGAGAAAGCAAGCCACCAGGTCCAGGACTTGAACTGTGGTTGGCCATGTGGGAGTCCAGTGCCCTTAACCACCATGCCACCTGCCAGCCCCGTAAACTCCTTTCTTCAAAAACCTAATTAAGACATCAGCTTAGGCACACTTTCCAGAACAGGCAGCAATTCAGATAGAATGAATATATATATATATATATATATATAAATACGTGTGTGTGTGTGTGTGTGTGTGTGTGAGAGAGAGAGAGAGAGACACACACACAGAGTCTTCCTTTTCTTCTCTTCTCTATTAACTACTTTGAAAAAGTGGTGTTATAGTCCCATTTTACAGTTGAGGAAATACGGTTCTGAGAGGGGAAATGCTTTGCTGAAGGCCACACAGCCAGTAGAAGAGCTAGAATTGGGATCTAGGCCTATCTGAAGTGAACCTCAGGCTTCCCCACACTGTCAGGTTTGGGCACTGAAAGAGGAAAAATAAGCAGCCCACTGACCTCTTGTTGCTCCAAAAGCATTTTTTGCAGCTGGGCATATACCTCCTCAGCCTTCTGGGAGAGTCGCAGGTCTTCGTGGTGAATGAGGATGAAATCACCCTCCTCATCCGTCAAGGGTGAAGGCACCTGCCCAGGTCAGAAGGCCCCTCGGGCCCCAAGAGTCAAGTTACTCCTCTACTGAGCCCAATAAATTCAAGAACCCAAACTAAATGTTTCCCCTTCAGTGATGGGAACACAGCTCCCATCTGACCGGCTGCTGGAGCACGGCTCCCGTCCCATCTGCTCGTACAGCTCCCACTGGACTCACCCTACCACAGGCACCTCATCTCTGACCACAGGCAGCCCACCTTCCCTTCCCCGTCTCTCTTGGGGCCATGAGGCAAAGAGAAGCATAAGAAAAAGGTCTTTCTCAGTTGTCACCACATCCTGTCCAAATCCCACCTCATCCCAGAAGCTTCCCTGGCTTATAGCCCTGCTTCCAAGCTGTCCATCTCCTCTGCCTGAGAGGTCCAGGTGCTGAACCAGGTGACACTCACCTTGGAGAGGTCAACAGGTCGGCCAGCACGGGCTTGGTTGATCTGAGTCTCAAGACACTTGGCCACCCGCAGGTGAGCTTTGGCCTGCTCCAGGTCCTGGCTGCGCTTGGCCTGCAGGGCTGCCCGCTGGTACTGCAGTTTCCGCGCCTCCAGCAGCACCAGCTGCTCCCGCACTGAAGGGAGAGGACCACTGGTTGGCGCCACCACCCCTCACTAGACGCTCCAACTCCTCTATTCCAGTTGTCCCCAACTCACCAGATGGACTCAGTGACTCCTTAGAACTTGAAGCCCTGGGTTCAGACAGGGGTCGGGATGAAGGAAGCAGAGGCTGTGCTGGCTTCTTGGCCACTGGAGCCTGTGACGGGGACTCACCCTGCAGGTGCCCAGGAGGCTATAACAAGGGTCCTGTCCCCACCCTGTGTCCCACCCCAGCCATGGCACCTCCCAAACTTGGGCTCTTTCCCTAACACTCCTTGTGACCTGACTTGAGTGGCTTCTTCTCATGGGCCCTCGAAGAGCTGAGCTATAATTCTCAGAAGCTCCCTGAGCTGGGCCAGGCATGCAGGGCAGTCAGCACAACACTCTGCATTGCGGGACCCACATGGGAAGGCCTTCTGAGGCCTCCCCGTACACACAGAACGGGCATGTGCTGGCTGAGATGAGCTTCTGGTGGATCATGGCGGGAAGATCCTGTCTGGCCTGCCCCATATCCCTCTTCCTCTCCTGCCCCTGGAGAAATAAACTTCAAAACAAATAAACTCTCTGACAACCTCCCCAGCAGGGTAAAGGGCCGTGGAGTCAGACTAGCTTTGCCATCTCCTAGCTGGGTACCCTTGGCCAAGTTTTTCCTCTGTTAAATGTAGGAAAGGAAAGCTACCTCAGGTTTCTAGTGTGAACAGCAGGGTCTGGATTTACCCCCTATCTGCCTCCCTCCCCACCCCACCAACTTCTGGGCCCTCAGCCAAACCTCATCCTCATCCTCATCCTCCTCTGTTGGTGCTGCATCCTCTGAGGAGGCCAGTTTCTGAGCAGCTGCCAAAGTCGCTGCCACCGCGTCCTCCTCGGTGCCCACAGTGGGCTCCAGACCAGGAATGGGGGGAAATCCTGTGGAAGAGGACAGGCTGGGAGGGGTGGCTCCCTCACGATCGAGGCAGGTACTTGAGAAATCATCTCTTCCTTCCCTTCCTGCTCAGAGACTTCATCACAGAGCCCTAAGACCAAGCCCCACTCACCCGGAGGTACAGGCAGCTCAGCAAAGTCCACTTTCCGCCCCGCTCGGTGTGCTCGAATGGCATCTTGATATTGCTACAAGGGAAAGGAGGGAAGGACCCATGGCGTCAGCAGGCTCTGTGCCCACCACGCCACCGAGAGAGACAGGGAGGCAGGGAGAGGAAGGCTGATGGAAGACAGCAGCCCTGGCACAAAGCACCCTGAGACAGCAAGAGCTCCAGGCAGGTGAAGACTTGAAGCCCGGGGCTAGCCGGAAGTGTAGAAAGGCAGAGAGCAGCCAGCCAAGGAGGCCCCCAGGGTGGGGGTGTGCTCACCTTGGCAATGCGCTCGTGCATCCGGGCCTTGCGCTCATCCCCACTGCCCCGGGCCTGGACGCCCGCCTCTCGGTACTTGTTGAGCCTCTGTTGCAGGGCGTCCAGCACCGTCTGTGGCTTTGTAGGGGCCACTTGAAAAGGGAGGGGGAGAGAAGAGGGAATCAACTCTGCCTGCTCCTCCCCAAGTTCCTGCACCAGATCCTGCCACTCTGTCCTACTTACCTGGGGCTGCTGGGACATCAGCGGCCGTCACTGGCTGCACACGTTCCACGGCCGGCGGTATGACTGAGGGTGCTGTGGCGGCCTTAGAAACCTGTGGCAGGGACTTCAGATCTGGGGACCCAGAGCAGAGGTGTAGGTGGGTGCTCGGCCAGCTCCGGGCCTGAAAAGTCTGCCCCAGCCCCAGCCTGAGGAGATCTGATTCCCAGACTGACCCTCAGGTGCAGGGGGCATGGCACTCAGGTCCACAGGCTGCCCCTTCTCCAGGGCGTCCAGGACAGCACCAAATCTCTGCAGTAGTCAGAAAAGCAGAAGGGAGTGAGCCGGGGAATCCCAAGAGCCTTCCTGAAACAGCTCCCCCCCCCCCAAGTCAGTCTCAAGCCCAGTCCCTAAGCCTCGGTTTAGGGGCACAGGGCCTCTGAGCCAGATACTCTACCTTCCCAATCCTCATGAGCTCTCGGGCACGGTCTAGATCTCCAGCCCGCTTGGCACTGAGGGCAGCCACCTTGTACTCTCTCTGTCGGGCTGACAACAGGGCCCGTGGGTCTGGGTCCGCGTCAGGTGGGGCTGAAATGGCAGGGCTGCCTGGGAGGCTTGTCTCAGGTTGGGAGGGGTTCTCTACAGGGGAAGAAGAAGTCCCAGACAGGGCATGAGACTCAAAGAAGGTGCCAGCTTTGGGTTCCAATGCCTGTGAGTCTCATCAGCCCGAGGGCCTTTTGGGGAAAGTGTGAGTGGTGGCAATGGACAGTTGCAGGCGGGGGTGGCAGGCTGTGGGCCCTGACCCTGGGAGCTAGGGTAGGCTTGGGGGTGCTCCAGATACCTTGCTCCATGGCAGGAGGAGCTGCAACTTCTGCCTCTGGGCTCCTGTTGGCTGTTTCCTGGGGGGCCGGGGGCCTCTTGCCCAAGGCCACTGGAGGTGGTATCTCATCCTCATTGATCTTTCTACCTTTCCTCACAGCAGCTAGCTGGGACTCGAGGGTCTGAGGGAGAGAATTAGTCCAGAATCCTGGCCAGCTAGGTTAGCCTGGACCCTGCTTGAGGACAGCCCAGGGACCCATCGTTTTTAGAAGGCTAGTGGGGGGAACCAGCAGTTAGCGTAATGGCTATGTCGCTGGACTCCCACGTAGTCGACCGCGGTTCGCGTCTCGGACCCGGTGGCTTACAACTCACGCCGGGCGCGTGTGCGTGCGTGCCCAAGATCCCGAGAGGAGAATGGAGGAGAAGGGATTGCGGCGTGACCATCCCCCCTGGGGGGTGATTTCTCGCTTTCTATCTCTCTGTCTCTCTCTGTCTGTCTGGCGAGCGCACGCGCCCTATAGCGAAAAACCTCTCCAAAAAAAAAAAAAAAAAAAAGAAGGCTAGTGGGGAGGTGCCCCCCAGCCCTGCTCACCTTCAAGCCACGCTCACAGCGCCTGGCCTTGGCCGCTTCCCCTGCCTCCTTGGCGGTGGCCACAGCCTCCTGGTAGTTGCGGATCCGCTCCTCCAGCAGAGCCTGCAGCCCCCGAGGCCCTCCAGCCTGTAGATACTTCACTCAGGGCCTGGCCACGCCAGGGCCAGCTAGGCCCTTGCCATTCTCTCCCTGTGAGGAAGCTGCCCCAGAAGATGGAGAGGTCTCTCTGGGACTCCAGGAGAAAGAGGAGACTCACAGCCAGTAGTGGGAGGCAAAGGCTCACTGGAGAGGCCAGAAGCCATGTCAGAGGCAATACAGAGGCCCAGACAATTGGTGGAGGCTAGAAAATGGCTGAGGGGTGGGGGGTGTGATCTGGGAGAACAGAGAGGCCTTTGAAGGTGGCCAGCCACAGAAGAATTTCTTGTGCTCAGTTTCTGCGTGGGGCAGCTCCTGGCAGGGGGTCCTGAATGGTTACTGCAGTCTTGCTACGTAAGCCACACCAGGTACATGCTATGAACTGGGGACCTGAGTTAGCCCAAGAATCAGATTCGTCCACAAGGGAGGGTGGCAGTTCAGGAAAAGAAGGAGCATCAAAGGTACATGGGTCCCCTCCAGAACCTACCTGCGTGCCGGAGGCTGGAGTTGTAAGGAGGGCTGCCTGCACTGGTGCGTCCATGCTTTCCTGTCCCTTCTCCTCCTTGGAGACGTCTGGGTTAGCTGCCTCCTCACCATCCAAGGGCTCAGCCTCCTCCTCCTCACCCAGGACCTCCTGCAGCTCAGTCTGGGGGGACACAAGTCCCAGGAGCTTGGGATCTTCAGGGCCATACCCACAATAGGGCCTGAGAACAAAAGATCCTCCCCCAGTAATATTCCCTGGTGTCAGCTGGTGTGCCTCCAAGTCTCCTTTACCAAAACATTTCTTTACTCTGACTGAGGGTAGCTTCACAAACAGTGCAGAATTCAAATCTGAGAATACCCAACTGCAGAACTCAGATCAGATGTCAAAGGAGACCAGTCTTACCCTACAGTCAGGAGGACAGACCCAGGGAGGATGAGGCACTCACTCTACATCAGCAAACACAGGCACAGACCCCGGGCCTGCTGTCCACAGCCCTCTCCACCAGGCTGGAGCTTGACTGCTAAGCCTTTGCACACCAGCCTGGCAGACGCACCAGCAGGTCCGCATCCTCCTCCAGCCCTTCCTCATCTTCCTCCTCCTCCTCCACATCCCGCATACAGTCTGCAGCCAACTTCTCGATGTGGGCCATGGGCAGCGGGGCTGGGGGGAAGAGGGTCACAGGGCCAGGTAAGGTCCAGGATGAGAAATGAGAGGCTTCAATCCACTGCATTGGTAGGCACACCCAGGCAGAAACCCCTCTTCCTTCCCATGGCAAGGTCCCACCTACAAACCGCTCTTCCTTTAAGACACAACTTACAAGAACCCAGGGAAAGCTTCCTGGGCCCTCCAGCGAGCAACAGCTGCTCTGTTCTCTGCACTCCTGCCTACAGTATTAATTCACAGGCATATCCATCCATTTCCCCCAACCACACTTCTCACATCTGTCCAGATTGCTCAACAATTCTGCAAGATGGGTAATGTTATCCCCATTTTATTAGGTCATCGGAAAAGTCATGACATTTTTCTATGCAAAAATGTGTCATGACTTTCCCAGAACTGCCAATATTAATTTTCCTACCATTGCAATCTTAGTAGGTGGCAGAGTCAGGATTCAAACTCAGATTTGTCTAATCCCAAAATAAAGCCACCCGAGTGAGCCCTTTCCAGGTCCTCCCATTGTCCTTAGTTTAGGGGTACATGAGATAGGGGTGATTTTCTCGGTGGTTCCAAGTGAAAAGAGTGGAGGATTTAGACTTCCTGACCTTCCCCCAGGCCTAAGGTCTCTGTCCTCACCCAGGCTGTGGAGGGAGATTCCACTCACTGATTTGACACAATTTCTGTGCGCTTACTACGTACTTAGTTCAGGCCGTGCTAACTGGGCCCTTACTTTATACCAGGCCCTGGCTAAGGGTACGGATGGGGACTTGAGCTAGTCTACCAGGTTTGTCCACAATGGAGGGTGGCAGCCCAGGGAGGGAAGGCGCTCCCATCACACAGGTGGGTAAAGAGGTGGAGATGACCTCTGGACAAGAGTGGCGCAGGGGACCTGGCTGGCTCCTCTCAGCTGCAAGGTGAGGACCCTCTCTTCCATCAGCCTGCAGCCATCTGGTCCCAGCCCAGTGTCACCAACTCACCCCGCCCCTTGGGTGCTGGCTTCCTGCCTGTGCTTCCTGCTTCCCCGGTGAGGGCCAGCAGCTCAGCCTCCAGGTCGCCATCATCTTCAGTCTCATCCACTCCCAGCAGCATGTCCTCAGGGCTGAGCTCCACAAAGAGCCCCAGCTGAGAGAAGAGGAGGATTCTTAGGAACCACAAAATAGGCAGGTGGAGCCCCAGCCCAGAACCAAACTGAGGACTCCCCATGTCCCAGTGAGTGGCCCCTTGATGCTCTGAGGCCCAGTGTGCAGACAGGGAAACAGGCCTCAACATTACCCCCGCACAAACAGGGACTCTGTGAAGAACCCAGGAAGACTACGTCACCATCATTATTACTAACAGCAGTGACTGCTGCCAGGTACAAGGTTTTCCTAATGATTCTCACAATCCCGAGAGGCAATCAGGTCCTGTTTTTTAAATGTAGTAAAATACATGTAACATGAAAATCCCAGCTGAACTATTTTTAAGAATAGAGTTCAGTGGCATCAAGTAAACTCACACTGCCACTCCACAGTCACCATCATCCCTCCACAGAACTCTTCATGTTGCAAATCGTACAATTCGGAACCCATTAAACACTGCTCCCAACCTCCCCTCCCCAGCCTCTGGTGACCACCATTCTGCTTCTGGCTCCATGAATTTGATTACTCCAGGTATAGGGATACGCAGGTACTATTTTTATCCCAATGTTCATATGAAACTGAGACAGACTTATAAGTGACAGAGCCAGAATTTAAAATAAGGTCCTTGTGACTTGAGTCTATGCCCTTTACCCTACCACTTCCCTCTACTTGCCTCTTTTAAAAATGATATTTAGGGAACCAGCAGTTAGCGTAATGGCTATGTCGCTGGACTCCCATGTAGTCGACTGCGGTTCGCGTCTCGGACCCGGTGGCTTACAACTCACGCCAGGCGCTTGTGCGTGCATGCCCAAGATCCCGAGAGGAGAATGGAGGAGAAGGGACTGCGGCATGACCATCCCCCCTGGGGGGTGATTTCTCGCTTTCTGTCTCTATGTCTCTGTCTGTCTGGCGAGCGCACGCGCCCTATAGCGAAAAGCCTCTCCAAAAAAAAAAAAAAAAAAAAAAAAAGATATTTAAAAAAAAAAAAAAAGAAAAAAACTCAGATGTCTTGGGAGTTGGGCCCAGAAGAAATAAAGAGCAAACATTAGGCCCCTCCCCTCCCCCAGTCTCCCAGCTGGGCCATGGCCCTCTGTCCCTAAGCAGGAGAGTCCCACTGGCTACAGCCTAAAGCCCTGGCAGCCCTGGCCGACAAGTCAAATTGTGGCCCTAAATGGGGAACCCATGAAAGCACTGAGATTCCATCAGAGCACCCTAACTTTGGTGGATCCTGACCCCTCCAGATCACTCACATGGAGTGGTCAAGGCAGAAGGAGGTCAGGGTTGAAACCCAGGACGTAAGTCCAGATCTCTACCTACATGTACGTGGCAGGGGTGAGTCAGAGGGTCTCTAAGGGCTGCCATCTCCAGGGGGCATTGCTTAAAGTCTCTGGTCTAATGGAGAAACCGCACAGGTGACTTCACTGGCCCAAGCTGTCTAAAGACCCCCACCCCAAACTGGCCACGGTGTAGAAGGCTATGTCCATACCTGTTTGGCAGCTGCCACACCCTGGCCACTGGCCTGAGGGCCCTTCCGGGGTCTTGGCCCTGGCATCTTGGCAGTCTAGATATCTATCTGGTAGGGAGATGAAGAGACTCAGACTGGAGTAGCCCA
Source organism: Tupaia tana (assembly GCA_026018925.1). Lineage (NCBI taxonomy): Eukaryota > Metazoa > Chordata > Mammalia > Scandentia > Tupaiidae > Tupaia > Tupaia tana. The sequence goes on from JAKSZU010000004.1 coordinate 23,278,450, forward strand.
TGCGCCTTGCCCCCAACAGTGATACCTGTGGCAAGGTATGGTTAGTAACTACCCAAAGAAGGCCATGCTTAACAACGAAGGCTGAAACACTCACGTTGGAATTATAGTGCTGCAGCAAGCAACATGCAGGCTGGAAGGGATGGGGACTGCCTGGATCTAACGAGGAGGGTAGTCACTATGGGTACCGATCTGAGTAATCTGGAAGGCAGATTCAGAGAAGCAACCAGGTAAAGCTGCACACAAGGCTGGGTAAGACTCAGGAAGCCTCCAAAACAGCACTGTCCATTATGGAAGCTGCATGGCTATTTAAGTTTAAATTTAGTTAAGACTAAATACAATTTGGGCCAGCAGGTGGTGTGGTGGTTAAGGCGCTGGATCTCACATGGCCGACTACTCAGTTCAAGTCCTGGACCCGGCAGCTTGAAAATCACCCCAGGCATGTGTGTGTGTGCACGTGGCCAGAATCCCAAAGAGAACTGAGAAGGGATTGCAGTGTGGCCATCCCACCGGGGTGTGATTTTTCACTTTCCCTTTCTCTGTCTCTCCTGCAAGTGTATGCACCCTATGACAAGAATCTAAAAACAAAACACTATATAGAATCCTGTTCCTCAGACACACTTGAAGTGCTCAGTAGCCTGTGGCTAGTGGCTTGCACTCACACTGGACAGCAGAGACACAGAACTTTTCCGTCACTGAGGAAAGTTCCATGGACAGCTCTGCTCAAGAGAAACCTGACTCAGCATTCTGATTCTCTCCTTGACCTCACAGCTATTCATAAGACCTACCTACTATGTGTCAGATCCTGTGTTACAACACCAGAAAGGCAGAAAAGGATGCGTACGGCCCTGGCACTCAAGAACATTTACCTGGTGGGAACAGACTGGTGAGCAGTCACTACACAGTGTTGCTACGTGGACTGTGGGTGACCAGAGGTGGCCCCAGACCCAGCACTGGCAGAAAAGGCTTCTTGGAGCAGGAGCTCCGTGCCGAGTCCAGTCATGGAGTTGGGGGAAGCAAGGAGCACAGGAATCCAAGCAGAGCCAATAGATACGGGTTCTGAGGTGAGACACGGCTCGGCCTGCACAAGGAAACTAAAGGTGTAGATTTTCTGGGGCAGAAACAGGCCAGCAAGGGTTCAAGCCGAGATGGAAACGCGAGCAAGCGGCAGAGCAGACAAACCTTTCAGCCTAAAGGAGTCCGGGCATTACTCAGGACAGTGGGGAGAGAGGCCCGGAGCCGGGTGGGCGTCTGGGAAACATCACCGGCTGCAGAGGGGAAGGTGCAGGGAAGTGGGAGGGAGAAGCAGGCGGGGAGCCGACTTGGCGTCGGGCATCCAGCCGCAGTAGGCTAGGAGCAAGCTGATGCAGGGGGCGGCGGCGCGGACGGAGGGAAGTGGGCGGACTCCGGAGCGAGGCGGCGACACCCACAGGGCTCCGAGGTGCAGCGGCGGGGGCGCTCCGGATAACTCAAGTGTCAGATTTGGGCTGAGTGGCGGGGCGTCAACTGAAGCGGTAACGGGAGTGGCCGGACTCCGGGAGGGGACGAGCCTGGACGCCCCCGGGTGTGCGACTCGGGTGTGGGGCCCGGCCCGGGCTCGGGAGAGAGGGAGGCGGACAGCGGAACCCGCAGGAGGCGAAGCCGGGGCTCCCACTCCCGCGCGGCACTGCTCAAGCCGCCTCCGACTCCCCAATGTCCCCACGCCGGGGGGCAGGTATGCGCCCTACCTCGCGGCGGATCCGAACCAAACCCAGGCCTTCTTCCTCCCGGCACCGCCCTGGGCTCCGGCGGCGCCCGGGCGGCGGCGGCGGCGGCAGCGACAGGAAGCGCCCGCCTGGAGGTGGCTCGCGCCCGACACGTGACTGCACAGCCACGGAGGCTCACAGTGCGCATGTGCGGGCGGCCGGCGGGCGCGCCGACAGGTGACCTGGGTGGGGCTCGCAGCGCGCAGGCGCCTCGGACAGGTAGCGCGGGGTCGCGGGTCGCTGCGCGGGGCGGCCCCGCTGGGCAGCAAAGGCGGAGGGCGCGGGTCCAGCCCCGGCCGTTTACGGCTCCGCCAGGCCTGCGGCCTCAGGGCCGGGCCCTCGGAGCTGGGCTCGCCTGCTCACCGCCGTCTTCCTCGGAGTCCTCAGGACAGAGTATCTTGGAAAATGACATGGGGCGCACCGTTTTTCTTCCTAAATCAGCACCCAAAGCACCCCTTTTCCAGTCAGAAGACGGCTTGGAAACTTCGGATAAGACAAGCAGGGTTCACTGCCCTTCCTTACTCCTTACTGCTCAGACCAGTGGGGTGTGGGGTGTGGGGATAAGGTAGAATGAGGGAAGTGGGGAATGTGCTTTTCTTCCAAGCTGTGCCAGTCGCTTTTCATAATGGATCTTGTCAAAATTCTCAATCCTGCAAGATGCGTGTCACCCCGAAACGGAGGCTCAGAGGAAATCACTTGCTCAGGGAAATAGACAACTTTTTTTTAGCAACAGCGACATTGCTCTCATTTGCTTTCATATAAAACACTGTCACCTCCTTACTCCTGTCTGCTTCCCTAGGTAGGTAGTGGTTTCAAAGGTCTTCCAGTTTCCTTGGACAAAGTGCTTTTCCATTTCCTTGGTGCTTTGGGTGATTCCCCAAAGTGACCAACTTCATCGTTTTTGAGGCTTCACTTCCATACTTAAACTATCTTTAAATTTTTATGATGAAATAATTAAGATATACACAAAGATATCTCCCACACTAGAATGCAGGTTCCACATAGGCAGAAATTTTTGTTTCTTCTCTAAGGTACCCAGGTTCTAGAGCACAGAACACAATAAGCACTAGGTAATTCCAAAATCTTTGTGCGAATTTACATAATGACTACATTGGCGTCTATTAACAGGTTTAAGAAAAATCACTGCAAAACAGCTGAAGCCGCTGTATATACACATCCCATACTGTAACCCCTCCCTTCCCCAAAGAGGTACAACTGTGGTACATAGAATTTGCTGTTTAATATTCCTGCCTGTATTTTTCTATTTTATGTATGTATGTACCTTTAAGCAATATATAGTATTCTTTTGCAAGCTTCTAAACATATCATTGATATGCTGCATAATTCATTTTTTTCTACTTAATCCTATAAGTTTTATTCACACTGATATGTATACTTCATCTACTGGGTGGTTTTTCTGCATAGAAAAACGCATCATGACTTTTCCAATGAGCCAGTAGTTGACTTTCATTTCTGTACAGTATTGCACTTATAAGTTTACAGAAATAAAACAGTCACTTTAACGATGGCTGGCCATTACAGTGCTATGAATATCTGTGTACTTGCCTCCTGCTGTACACATGTGAATTTCTCTAGATTACAGATGTAGGGATGGAACTGCTGACTCAGAATTTCTTGTATTTTGCAGACTAAACCTTACCAAGTTATTCCATATCTACAAAATAGCTATTCCAGTTTCCACTTCCATCTGCCAGATATTTGAGTTCAAATTGCACCATAATGCCTTGGAAAGGTCTTCAAATTTTTTTTTTTTAGTATTTTTTTTTTTTAAGTTTTTTCTTCTTCTCTTTTTTGGAGAAGTTTTTGCTATAGGGTATGTGCGCTCGCCAGAAAGACAAAAAGACAGAAATTGAGAAACCACTCCCCTGGGGGATGGCCATGCCATAGTCCTTTCTCCTCCATTCTCCTCTTGGAATCTTGGGTACGCACGCACACACTCCCAGTTTGAATTTAAGCCTCGGGGTCCAGGACTCGAACCACGGTCGACTACATGGGAGTCCAGTGATGTAGCCATTAGGCTCTCTGCTGGTCCCTAAAAGTTTTTTAAGGGATCAGTGCATGGTGTAATGGTTACATCAATGGACTCCCACATAGTCGACCACAGTTCAAATTCTGGACCTGGCAGCTTAAACAGACTCCGAGCACGAATGCATGTGTGTCCAAAATCCCAAGAGAAGAAGGGATTGTGGCATGGCCATCCCCCCGAGAGTGATTTCTCACTGTCTGTCTGTCTCCACCTCTTCAGTAAGTGCATGTACCCTGTGGCAAAGATCTCTCTCTCTCAAAAAAAGTTTTTTTGGGAACCAGCAGTTAGCGTAATGGCTATGTGGCTGGACTCCCACGTAGTCGACCGCGGTTCGCGTCTCGGACCCGGTGGCTTACAACTCACGCCGGGCGCGTGTGCGTGCGTGCCCAAGATCCCAAGAGGAGAATGGAGGAGAAGGGATTGCGGCGTGACCATCCCCCCTGGGGGGTGATTTCTCGCTTTCTGTCTCTATGTCTCTCTCTGTCTGTCTGGCGAGCGCACGCGCCCTATAGCAAAAAACCTCTCCAAAAAAAAAAAAAGTTTTTTCTATAAAATATTGATACTGATCCTCAAACCATTATATGCAGTTATAGATAAATACATGATTATAAATATATATATTTCTGCTGAACTATTTGAGAACTAGACATTATGCCACTGCAATCATAAATATTTCCTCATGAATCTACTAAAACAGCATTCTCCTACATAATCACACTCTTGAAATTGAACACTTGTGTAATACTTTATGTAATGTGATATACTTCAAAAGTGTATTTATTTGTTTTTCTTTGGTGGGGGAAGAGGTTTTGTTATAGGGCACATGTGCTCACCAGAAAGACAGAGAGAGACATAGAGACAGAAAGCGAGATTGTGGTGTTAGCCACGCCACAATACCTTTTCTTCCATTCTCCTCTCGGGATCTTGGGCACGCATACACACATGCCCAATGTGAGTTTAAGCCACCAGGTCTGAGACTCAAACCAGGGTCGACTACATGGGAGTCCAGTGATGTAGCCATTACACCATCTGCTGTTCCCTGTCAGTGTATTTCTTAAATCTAGGACCCAGTCAAGGTTCACAGGGTCTTTACCTCTCAAGTCGCTGTCCTCCTTTGGTCTAGAATAGTTCCTTCACGTTTGGGATTGTTTTTATTTTTGGTCTTTTGTGATATTCATATTCTCAGTGAGTAAAAAACAGTTACTTTGCAGAATATTTTTCTCTCAGTTTGGATTTGTTTGAAAATGTTCTCATTAATAGCTTCAGGCCAGGGCCAACCTTGGTGGCCTAATGGTTAATGGAACTGGATCCCACATGGCTGACTAGTTTGCGGGTTGGGGATCCCATGTGGCCGACTGTGATTTTTAGGGTTGGGGATTCCACGGGACTGACTACAATTTAAGGGTTGGCCCTGGTTTGAAAAACAATAGGCATGTGCTTGCCTAAATCTTGACAGTATGGAAAAATGGAGAAGTACTTTCTCCCTTTCTCTGGTAAGTGATATGCCCTTTGGCAATTAAAAAAATAATTCTGGCCAAACATTTTGTTCTATTATGTGGGGGGAGTTTGTTTTCCTCAGTACTTCACTGTGCACAGCAGCCAATCTGAAAACATGTGATTTAAACATGTGGCCCGAAGACACATGCAAATATGCGCGTCTGTAAGCTACTCTAGCAGGGCTATTGAGAAGCAGGTACAAAAGTAGTACCTGCCTGTTGTCAGTGATTGCCCTCCTGTTATTGTTGATACCCTATACTCGATATTGCCCAATATATTGAGTATCAACAATAACAAAAAGACAACCATTAACAATAGGCAAAACTGCTTTCATATATAAATACTTCTCAATAACCCTACTAAAAATAGCTTACAAAAGCACATATTTGCATGTGTCTTCAAGCCACATGTTTTAATCACATATTTTCAAATTAACTATTCTACACACGTCACATGAGGCTTTGGATGTCAGTTTGTCCTATTGTTGGTTTCCATGTAAACATGAGAAACAATTAGCAAAACCATTGAACGATCCCACCAAGATTCTAGTTAATTGATTTGGACCAGCTGGTGACATGGTGGCTAAGGCGGCTGGGTTCCACATGGCTGACTGTACTATTGAAGTCCCAGACCCAGCAGCTTGAAAATTATGCCAGGCACATGTGTGTGCATGCCCAAAATCCTGAGAGGAGAAATGGAAAAGGGATTGTGGTGTGGCCATGCCCCCTGTGTAGGGGGTGCTTTCACTCTTTCCTTCTCTCTCCAGTGATCACACATACCCTATAGCAAGTTTTTTAAAAAATTAATTTGTATCTGGAGATTACTTGCATCTCATTGTTGGCATTTATTCCTAGGTACCTTGTGTTTTCTGTACCTTATAAATCTTTTATATTTAAAGATGTGTTTTTAAAACACCTTTTTAAACAAATTTAATTTTATTAATTATTATTTTTTCAATTTGTTATAGGGTACACATGCTCACCAGAGAGAGATAGTGAAAGGACAAGTGAGAAAGCAAGCCACCAGGTCCAGGACTCAAACCATGGTTGGCCATATGGGAGTCCAACACCTTAACCACCATGCCACTCACTGGCCCCATTAATATCATTTCCAGGGGCCAGCAGGTGGTGTGGTGGTTAAAAGCGCTGGACTCCCACATGGCCGACTGCAGTTTGAGTCTCAGACCTGGCGGCTTGCTTTCTCACTTTCCCTCTGTCTCTCACTCTGTCCATCTCTGCTCAAATTAAAAATAAATAAAGTTAGGGACCAGCAGCTGGTGTAATGGCTATGTTGCTGGACTCTCAGGTAGTCGACTGTGGTTTGAGTCCCAGACCCAGTGTCCTAAACTCACACTGGGCGCGTGTGCGTGCGTGCCCAAGATCCCAAGAGGACAATGGAGAGTGGACTGCGACCTGGCTATCCTCCCTGGGGGGTGATTTCTCACTTCTTGTCTGTCTGTCTCTGTCTTTCTGGCGAGCGCACATGCCCTATTGCAAAAACCTCTCTCAAAAAAAAAAAAAAAAAAAGTTAAATAATTCTTTAAAAAATATGCTTCCATAGAAACAAACATCCTATTAAAAAAAAAAAAAAACAACCCGTTTCAAAAAAACCAACATTTTCTAGCTATTTGTTGCTAAAGATTCCTTATCATTGATTATTATGTCCGGCAATTCATTTTTTAAAATATGAACCAAATTTTGTTTTACATTGTTTAAATTTAAAAGCTACACAATGGCAAACAGTGGGAAGTTCTCTCACCCCTGACTGTTGACATCCAGTTTCTTCTCAGAGGCAATCAATGTAACCAATTCTTACATTTTCTCCTATAACTATTTTATAGACACAAGTAGATAGTGTACATACATCCACATTCCTGGCACGTTACTGTTAAATAAGTGGCAGGGCTAGCAAAAAAAGCCAGAGGTAGGGCCTTTTGTAAGAAGGACAATTGGATTTTTGTAACCTGATGTCTGTGATGACTATAAACTTCCCAAACTCTGGAAAAAAACAAATTATTTAATGAACAATTCCAAAATACATGACAGCCATTTCCATTTACTGTCCTCAGCTACAAGAATTTCTTGTGCTTAGAAAAGGAAATTGGGCTATTAAAAAGCAGCAGACCACCCTCCTTCCTTGCGAAGCCCTTTCACTCTTCCTTTAGCGCGTAGAGCACGTCGTCCTGGCTGATGTTGAGCCGCACGCGGAGCAGCAAGTCGTTCCTGTTGGGCTCCGTGAGGAGGAGGCGGCAGGAGCCCAGGCGGGAACACACAGCCATGGTCTCTGACATGGTGGGGTACGGCAGTCCCTCCATTCTGCACAGTGCCACGTGCTGACTATATATCTACACACAAACACACACACAAAAGGTTAGGGGCTGTTCCCCTAGGTCTGTATCTGATGGTTTATTTCTTCTTTTTTGGAAAACCAGACATATGTTGCCCAGAATACCAGGTACTCCTGAGGCATCAATGGGTGCCCCATTGGTGCAGAAATGCAGGAGCAGAATGGAATCCTAGCCCTGTAAGCAGAAAACAGCAAGTCCGACTCCTAGTTCTACTGTTTACCTGAACACGCGAACCTGGGAAGTTAGCCTAAGTTTTATCCATAAAATATACTGCACCCGCCATGAGTAATAGATATAAAAGGACTAGTAACCATCACTGTTACACAGATAGTCCTGGTATCAGGCTGAGAGCTCCGCAGTGGAGTCTATCAAAATTCAAGTCAAATTTTGCTGCAAGGGCACTTTTCTTATTAGATACAGTGATTAAAAATAAATAAATAAATAAAGGTGCAAAGGCGTAACACAAAGGCCCAGAGAGAAAACTGGTTGAAGAAAAAGGGAGGCCAAAGGATAGACAGACATAGATTCTTACTGTAAAGCTCCCCACTGGGTCAGGCAAGTCTGAAGCCCAGTTATTTTCTATCCTAAATATGGGTCAGACCTCCCAGCAAGACAGGAGCTTGTCCAGGGAAAAGGTTATTTATTTTTAAAGGTTTATTAATTTTGTTTATTGTTATTATTTTAAATTTTGCTATAAGGCATGTGTGCTCACTGGAAAGAGACAGAGAAGAGAGAGTGAGTGAGAAAGCAGCTGCCAGGTCTGGGACTTGAACTGTGATAGGCCACGTGGGAGTCCAGCACCTCAACCACCATGCCTCCTGGTGGCCCCTAGAAGCAAGGTTATTAACCAATTCAGCTTCTGTTCATGGCACCCATCAAAGTTAATAGCACACTGCGGATATTCAGGGAATGTTTACAAACTAAAATGAAAGTCACTCTGCAGAAGAGCTGTACAAGAACAGTGATGGGAAAACATGACCCGCAACTAAATGTTTATAAAAGAATTTAAAGATACCTGAGAGAAAAATATCTTCCTGCCCACTCCATTTTAGTTAAATAAAGATTTTCAAACACAGATACACGTACTCTTGGTGACACTCATAAACACCTGTTAACAATTCATTTTGCAAGGCAGCCAGTGACCTATGGACAGAGTCTTCAGCAAACTAATCATTCTTTTCACTTGACCTAATTGAAACTATACTCAAATACTGTTCAGATTGATCTGTGATTTGTTTTCAAGCATGACTTCATTCTGAAAGCCATGCCCCTACCACAACATAAGCTGTATTAGGACAGCAACTTTGTCTTGTCCACCCCACTCCTGCAACAGTGTCGGGCACATAGGAGGCCTTCATTCTAACGTCTGTTCACTGCAACTCAATGAAATACCACATAACAGAAATAGGCACTGGTCTGGCATTCTTAGTCATATTGACACAAAATAGAGACAAAATGTTATATATCAACTGAAATAGTTTTAAAGACCTGGAGTAAAATCTAGAAGGATTTAAAAAAAAGGAGATCAAGCACCTGCTTAAATGTTGCTTCTTCCAGTCCTGATCGATGGAACTCTGCAAGGATGGCTCTCAGGAAGCTCTGTTCCAGAACAGAGGAATTTCTTAAAGAAAATGAAGAGATGTGAGTTCTTTTTGTGCTTGCCAGACAGAGACAGAGAGTCAGAAAGCGAGAAATCACCCCCTGGGGGATGGCCACGCTGCAATCCCTTATCCTCTCGGGATCTTGGGCACGCACGCACATGCGCCCGGCGTGAGTTTAAGCCACCAGGTCCGGGACTCAAACTGCGGTCGACTACGTGGGAGTCCAGCAACATAGCCATTACGCTAACTGCTGGTCCCGAGATGTGAGTTCTTATAAACTGGCTGTAACACAGCCTTTCTATGTCTTTAAAGAGAATAAAAAACTGGTAAACACTTTTTTCTATGGTATATTGGCAACAGTACTGCTCACCCCCAAAAGATCAAACTGATACAGAAAATGCCACTATGGAAAAGAAGACGCGTAGTCTGGAAATACAGCAGTACCTCCCGCAAACCCAATCCTGCGTTCCCCTCAGTGTGGGAGTAGTTGCTTCCTCCCTGTTGGCGTAGTATTTGCTCAAACACTCACAGTCCAGCTCGATAAATGGCAGGACTTCTGTTATACTCGGTTTGTTTCTGTCTCCCTGACTAGACTATACCCCTAAGAATTGTCTTTTTATTTTTATTTTTTATTAAGTTTTTGCCATAGGGTACGTGTACTCACTAGAGACAATGAGAGGGAAAGTGAGAAATAACCCCCACGGGGGGTATGGCCACATGGCAGTCTTCGGCCATTCTCCTCTTGGGATTATGGGCATGTGCACATATGGTCCTGGTGTGATTTTTAAAATTTTTTTTAATTTAAATGTATTTATTTATTTATTTATTGGCTTGTTTTAATTTAACCAGAGAGGGAGGGAGGGAGGGAGGGAGGGAGAGAGAGAGAGAGAGAGAGAGAGAATGAGAAAGCAAGGTGCCAGGTCCAAGACTCGATCCACGGTCAACCATGTGGGAGTCCAGCACCTTAACCACTATGTAACCTGGTGACCCAAAGAACTCTTGTCTTTAATGAGTGCAGGGTGAAAGTAAAACATCAGAATGGGAAACATGTTTCCACGGCCTTCCTGGCTGCAGACCTGGCCCTCCACTGATCCTCCAGGAAAGTTCAGAAAGTGCCTTACTTGATGGCAGTGATATACGAAGATGAAAACATCTCATCCACAGCTTCCATTAAGTGAGCTACCGTGACCAGGCCCGGGGACTCAGGCTTCTGGTGGGAGAACTCGCAGATCTCCGTGGCACGCCTACAAATGTCCAGGCAGCGCCGCGCATCTCCGGAGAGGGCTGCCACCTACAAGAGGGGATATTTTATTTCCCGAGTCTCCTTGCTCATTCAGCCCAAGAGCTTCTGGGTTCAGCTGAGAAGGAGAGGCAGTGCCGAGAACCGACTGAGGCCTAAAGTTAAGTACTTAGCCCTGGCAGGGAGCCTTCTGGAAGCACAGGAACGAGTCATTACAACACTGTGCAGGAGGCTCAAGGCTCTGAGTCAAACTTTTGTCTTGGTTTTACAAATAACTCCACAATGGGAAAAACAAATTCTCAGATTTATTGTTCAGGAAATGAAGTCTACACAAAAGGGCTATTCCGCCATCTAGTTTGTGGGTGCAGCTAAGAGCTCCCCAAAGGTGACTTACCTTCCTTGCCACCAACTGGAGGGCATCATCCTCAAAGGCCTTTAAACATTTGAGACGGGAAACTAGGATCTGGCGCAGCTGGCTGTGAGTGTAAGGCTGGAAGGACATCCTGGTAAGACCCTGGGGAGCCAAGATGACAGGAAACAGGGAAACTGACTGTCCCGGTGAAAACTCACAATCAGGTCCCCACACCCGACTCCCATGTCCTGTATAACCATTTATACATTTTGTGCCAGGACCACCACTCTCGGGAACTGTCATTACCTATGACAGCCACGGTATCTTGTAGGGCAGTCATTCTCAAAATAGCTTTTGTTTGTTTAAGAACCCTTTATTCTGGCAGAATCACTTAGCAGTAGACACAAGCAGAGGCGCTCTCACGAAGTTGGTGGGATGAGGCTAAGACCTGCACTCGGTGCTGCCGTAGCACCTGGCTCCTCTTCCTGTGCTTTCTGGATTTGATGTTGTGCCTCCCACTGAAATGCAGGGCTAGGTGGACACACCCTGTATCTGCCTGGCTCACTGTTCTACTTCAGTCACCTAACACTGTCTGGCATTGGCAAGTGCTGAAATATTTTTTTTGAAATAATTAAATCTCCAGAGCTCTGTGCATTTTAAAAGTAGTGGAATACAGGCCAACTCCATGGTGCAGTGGTAACTGGCTGTAGAAGCCAGATACTACACAGTGACCAGGGTTCTAATCTCCAACCCGGCTAGCCTGGAACACACCTGGCACACACAAATGCCCAGGATCCAGCAGGCTGGGGAACTGAAGGAAGGGGAGTGTAATATGACTACACCCTGTAGAGGATGCTCTTTCTCTCCTCTCCCATTATTGCTCTAATCATAAATAAACACAAAAAAATTACTTTAGATTAGTGAAGCTCCAAGATTAGAAGTTTACAGAAAAACATTCAAGGGTGACAAATGCACTCCAATACAGAAATTATAAGCATTTTAGAAATCACATTTCTTTTTTTTTTAAAATTACTTATTCGATTTTATTTAGTAGTAGTAGTAGTATTCCATTTTACCAGAGAGAGAGGGGGAGTGATAGTGAGAAAGCAAGCCACCAGGTCCAGGACTTGAACCGTGGTGGTCGGTCTCGTGGGAATCCAGTGCTCTTAACCACCACGCCACCAGACGGGTCCCCAAGAAATCACATTTCTTAATTTCCCCATTTATTTTAGTCTTCTGTGTTATTGCTTTTACAGAACTGCATGGCCCAGCTTACAAGATCCATGAAAATGGCCTGAGAACTGCCCTAGAACCTACCAGTCGGCTTGACACACGGTTCATCATGATTCGCTCTGGCAGGTCCATTGTGTTAGCGATTGCCAGGACCACTAGCTGGGCCTTTTTGTGAGTGGGCCAGTCAAAGAGATTGTACATCACGTCTTGTTTGTGAGTCCACAGGAGGTCAAGCTGCCAGGGAAAAAGAGAGAGAGAGGGTCAGACAGAGCTGAGCTGGGACCCAGCGAAGACCTGTTAGTGTTATTTCACCTGTGAGTGTCTCCCAGGCCACACCACCAAGGCGGCCAGAAGTCGAGGGGTACATGCTTCTTACCACCAGAGAATGGGCCCAGGGAAATGCAGAAGGATGCCAGGACTGCCCCTGCCCATACTTGTTCTTGGTACCGCCTAGGCAAGTACCACCCATTCCTTCTCCAGCCCTCCGTGATCACCTCACCTCATCCACAAGCAGGATGGTGGTTTCCTGAGGGGATCTCTCCGTGCAGAATCGCTTTGCCAGCAGTTCTACTGCATGGTTAGCTGTTGCCTTTTGGCCTGTTAGCTTCTGTGTTAGGGGAAAAACAGCTGTAGTAAACGGTAAGGGTTTTATTCCCTGGGACTCAATGTTACATCTATAAATGAAAGAAGCAGTTTATCGGACTTCAGTATCCTATACTGTCTTCATTCTAGTCTTAACCTTAACCTAAAAGGACAAGAGAAGAAACCATAAGAGAAGGTGAAGAAAGTTCGTGTTAGAAATGCGAATGAGAGGCCAGCAGGTGGCATAATGGTTAGGGCTCTGGATTCCCACATGGTGGATAGCAGCTTGAAAAATCACTCTGTGCATGCCCAAAATCCTGAGAGGAGAATGGAGGAAAAGGGACTGCTGTGTGGCCATCTCCTCTGGAGATTTTTCACTTTCCCGTGGTCTCTCTGGTGAGACCATGCGCCAAAAAACAAAACAAAACAAAACAAAACAAAACAAAAAAACCAAAAAAAACCAACAACAACAACAACAACAACAACAAAACACACGAGTCGCAGGCAGGTCCCAGAAGCCCCTCTAATATTGCTATTACACAATTCTACAACTGAACATCACCCATTACAAAACAACAACTAATGAATGAATGGGCATGCCTCAAACTTTGGCTCCCCTTTCACCCCTTTTCCACAGCTTGCAACACTACCACCTGCAAGTAATGGTTTTCACCATTTGGTCAGTACTGGCTCCTGGTCATCCTTCATCCAGCTCGACTTTAAGTTCCTCAAGGGTGGGATTCTGCCTTCCATGTCCTTGCAAACTCTACACAAAGGACAATCCCTGGTCTATCGCAGCATGTGAAATACAGTTAAGTGAACCTTTCCTCTTCATGTGCCCATAAGGAATTGCACTTCCCAAAAAGCCCCAAAGGCTTCTGCTTACCTGCCAAATGTGCACGTAGATTTGGTGGGGCTCTGTCAGCTTCATGCCATTGACTTCGATGTATTGAAAGGGGGGAAGATCATTTGTTTGGGCTGCCTGCTGCAGGCAGCGAATCACCTCGTTCACAGTGGCAGTCTTCCCTGTCCCTGGGACACCGGAGATGTACATGCACCTAGAGCAAAAAGGAAGCACTGCTGGCTCGGCCCATGACGGCCACCGCATGTTGTCACCAGGGAGGCGTCTGGGAACGTATACTGAAGATCGAAAAATCACGAAGTGTGGCAGTGGGGACAGTAAGGACCACAGTAAGGACCATCCTTACCAAAGCTGGTCAGAGAACCTACAGAGTCATTCGCTGTATAAGCAATGCTATATGCAAACTGCTACCTAAAGAAGGCCAAAGTTTAATTTTATTCAAAAGGCAGTTTCTATTCCTATTGAATTACTCTGGCAACAAAAACCTGCTTCAGAAGCTGTAGGTCTCAGTAAAGATTTTGTCTATTTTCCCAACCCTGGGAAAAGATTGTCTGGCTGAAGTGTAACCCCTAAGAGATGTACCAGCAGGGCCTTTGCCTCCCAATTGTCCTGCCTGCCCCATGAACTCACCCTCCAGTTCGGTCAAGGAGTTTGCTTTCTACGAAGTTGTAGATGTCTTGAAATTCCTGTTCCCGACAGGGCAGAGACTCCGGTATGGCAGAAACATGCAGCCTACAGACAGTAAATGGGAGAAAGACTTTAGAAGCATTTCACCACCTACTCAGTAACAAATGGAAAAGACCTGTCTATGGTCTCTTTGTGAAAACTACCTCAAATAAAAGAGAATGTTGGCATTCTCAAATCCTTTCAATTGGCCTCAGAATCCATGGCCTCCCTTTCTCCACCCGCATCACCCAATGTACTAGTACCAACTAAGGGAGTGTTCCCAAATCACTGGGTGGACAGGATCTGGATTTACATATTTTGAAAAAGTCTCCACATGACGATCAAGGGGACCATAGTGGAGCATCAATGTCACCTTCCACCCCTGAGAAAATAATGGCGGCACACCGGAAGGTTCCTGCTTGTAGAGCCTGTCCTCATTATCTCACCTAGACATTGTCTGACATGCATTTTAGGTCCCACCTGTATTATGTACACTAGTGGCTGCAAGTTGCTCCCATTTCATGTGAATGAAAGCAGAGGCCCCATCATTCCTGCCTATCTGAAAGGGTCCCAAGAGGACTGTCACCTCAGCCGGGCCTCTTCCAGTATGCTGGCCGGCTCTGGAGCTGCTAGGTTTCGGTTGCGGATCTGCGGAGTGGCATGACGTGGTGTTCTAGGCGTGGGCTGCATTCAAAAGAGAACACGTCTCAGAAGGAGGGAGAAAAACTCTCCAGGACTCATCAGAAAATTTAAGTCATGGTGGTTTGATGAAATAGAGACAATGAATTTCTCTTAGCTCCTTGCTGTATAAAATATCATGATTCTCCTTTCATCTCACATTACATATACACTTTGGGAACCTAATTTAGTTTTGTAATTTACATACAATACCAGGATTGAAAAACATTGACAATTATTAATACTATTTTAATATCTAATAGATTAAAAGTAAATTTAATTAATAGAAATAATAGGCTAAATACTATACCTAAGCAAAATATTAGGCCAGCTGGTGGCATGGTCCTGAAGGCAGCTGCATCCCACATGGCTGACTGTAGTTCGAGTCCCAGACACATAGCAGGCATGTGGTGAGTGCTCAAAAATCCCAAAAGGAGGATGAAGTGGAGGCATGACCATTTCCCCTTGGTGTGTGTGTATGTGTGTGCGCGCGCTTTTTCACTCCCCCCCTTATTTAAGCATGTGCACCCTCTGGCAAAAAATAAATAAATAAATAAAAATAAATAAAAACAAAATATCTTGAAAAATTAAAAAATTATTAAGAAACCCAACTCCTCTGCCCAAATACAGGATAGAAGAGGAGATATAAACTGGTCTTCATTTCTAAGGTCTTTCTCTAGCTTTGTTTGAAAATATGGTCAACCTTCAGCTCAGGATTCCCGAATCTGCGGCACAATACTCAAAGAAACCTCACAAGATTTTTCTACTCCTAGCCCCAGGGTCAGTTCAGTCCAGGCCAGCAGCCCTATCCTCTTCTCCTTCTCGCTGACCGCTCACTAGACAGGCCTGCAGCCGCTATCTTCATCTCCATGGTGTTTCCACAAAGCACTCTCTGTGGGGGCATTTCACTCTACCCACCCTCTGCTTCCAGCCTGGCTATCCAGTAATAATAGTCTCCCCATTTCTTCCTTAGGAGAAAGCCACTGGACCATGTCTGTTTTAAAGGTTTATATCTATCAATTTTGGAGAAAACAGGAAAGAAACAACAAAACCTTACTGAGAAGATATCAGGAACCTTGGTGGACTTCTGACCTTCCCAAGAAGTTTTACTTTGACTTCAACCCAAGACCAATCAAATGCTGATATGGAAAAATAAAAAGATCAGCTTCAGAAAAGTCTTCTATTTTAAAAAAAAATTGGTTTTCCCCCCTTTTCTTTATTCATGCTAGAGAATAAAGAGATATAAACAGTATGTGTTCAGAGACAGAGATGAACGCCCTCTACAGGGACTGGCCACGCCGTTATTCCCTTCCTCCAGTCCTCCAGCCATTGGATGGATCTCGGGCACTCACGAGCATGCCCGGCATGTTGCAGGCAGACCAGGCGAGGGATTCAAACCATGGTTGCCATGTGTGTAGAATGCAGCTTCTCTTTTTTTTTTTTTTTGGAGAGGTTTTTGCTATAGGGCGCGTGCGCTCGCCAGACAGACAGAGAGAGACAGAGAGATAGAAAGCAGGAAATCACCCCCCAGGGGGGATGGCCACGCCGCAATCCCTTCTCCTCCATTCTCCTCTCGGGATCTTGGGCACGCATGCACACGCGCCCGGCGTGAGTTTAAGCCGCCGGGTCCGGGACTCGAACCGCGGTCGACTACGTGGGAGTCCAGCGACATAGCCATTACGCTAACTGCTGGTCCCAAGAATGCAGCTTCTCTTGAGCAGTACATTATCCCTGGGCCACAAAGCTAGCCCTAGAAAGTCTTCTAATTAAGGATTTCCCAATTCTGTTCCAAAGAACAAAATGCTCCATCGGTTTTACATTGTTTAAATAGTTCTCAAGTACGACTGAATATAAGACCCTTTTTCTTGATTCATTTCAGTATTGTTAAAGGTCCACTGGAAGCAGAAAAGACAGACTCTTATACCCTTTATCCATTTTACTCTACACGATTCGTCACGGGTAGGTACCTATGCTGTTTCCTCAGGTGTTTCAAGTGGGACAAAACCCACATGGTTCAGCAGCCCTGGATTCAACCACTAAGTACTAGCTATTCATAAAGCACTCTGCTAGTGTTCTTTGTGGAAAACCTAAAGATGTGCAGTTACGTTTTGTCTGTGTCTTAGACAGGGTCTCTGTCGCAATCCTTCTGCCCAGTAACTGAGACTACATGAGCACCCCTCGCCATGCCCAGGCAGGTTTCAGGGCCAGGAATCAAACCCAGGCCTCCTCTGTGGCCCCAGGCTGCCAAGTAACTGTCAACCAGCACACACTACTGCAGCTTGCCTTAGGAAGTTCGGCTCCTGGCCATTTGCTTCTGTACCTTAAAAAGGGGACTTGAACTCAAAAACTGCTGTCTCCCGATTTTCACTCCTAGGGTTCACCTAGATCCTTTCCTCCAGGAATAGTTCAAAAGAACTATCTTCGAATATGAAAGATCTGTGCTCAGATCCTGCTGTGACGAATTGTTTGACCTCAGCATTTACAACTTTCCTTTTTTTTTAATGGTCAGAGTACACATGCATTCACCAGAGACAGACAGAGGGGAAAGGAGAACTCAACCCCAAATGGGACATGGTCACATCACAATTCCTTCTTTTTCATTTCTCCATCCTGTCAGGTCTTTGGACAGGCACACATATGTACCTGGCGGTTTTTTCAGGCTGCCACAGCTGGGACTTGAACTGTAGCCAGCCATGTGGGATTGAGTTCCCTTAACCAGTAGGCCATAAAGCTGGCCCTCATTTATAACTTCTAAACGAAGAGCAATGCTCCACTGGAAAATAAACCTAAAAGAATCTCACAGTTTTCTTTGGTGTCTTGGAGGAGGCCTGTATGGACTTCCGAGAAGAACGCAGATTCTTAGATATACTTCGGGTTGTCCTCCTTGGAAAGGGTGGTGGGGGGGCCCCTTCCTCCTCCTCCTCACTGCTAGAGTCTGTACTCTTTGATGGTGGCAGAAACTCTTCCTCTTCTTGGTCATGTTTACCATTACCTAGAAAGCTGAATAAGTGGGACATTATTTTCTGATAGTCAGTGTTCAAGTCTAAGTAAGAGCTCCATAACGGCCAGATTTGATTTGCAGTATAGCAGTTTTTCCTGTGACCAGGCAATAGAAGATTTGCAAGGAGAGGATTTAAAATGGTTGATGGGTGATGGGAAGTACTCACTGCTCATATCTACTCCAACTAGGTGTGGAAGTAATAATTACTCAGATACATTTTTTTTTTCTTTTTTTGGAGAGGTTTTTGCTATGGGGCACGTGCGCTCGCCAGAAAGTCAGAGAGAGACAGAGAGACAGAAAGAGAGAAATCACCCCCCAGGGGGGATGGCCATGTCGCAATCCCTTCTCCGTTCTCCTCTCGGGATCTTGGGCATGCACACACATGCACCTGGTGTGAGTTTAAGCCACCAGGTCCGGGACTCGAACCACAGATGACTACATGGGAGTCCAGCAACATAGCCATTATATAACTGCTGGTCCCCTCAGATACATTTTGATTGAAATTTATGAGGAATAACACTTGAAATTACCAAGGAAATAGTTTTCTGAAACTTGAAAACTCAAGAGAAACAGCATAGAAAAGTAATTGAAGCACCCAATGAGCTGCGCCTAACAGGCTAAAGTCGGGTGAAACTCCCCTCATTGTGGCTAGCATCCTAGCTGCTTGGGAGTGTGGTACACCACATAGCCCTAGACCCAGTGAAGGGAAGCTCCGGAGACTCTAGGGAAGGAACTTGCCATGGTTACCCTCGTATCCCAGGATCCAAAGCAGCTGTGAAGTGGTACTGTTTTTGAGAACTGAGCACCTAGCCCAAGGATGGACAGCCTATAAATCTTTGCATCCCTGAGAACGCACAGAGATCCCATCACACCTGTGTGGGCAGCTGCAGTGACCGAGCAATAGGGCAGTGACACCAGCACACAAGCCCATCCGGCATGATATGCTCTCTCTCTAATGCGGATGGACCACCTCAGTGGGAATAGAGGAACAGGGGATCAGAACAGAATCTGTCACGTGAGTGGACCCTACCTTCAGCCCCCACAGAAGAGACTGAGGAAAAAAGATACTCCCTCCGACTGACTAGGAGGCTTGCACTCCCACTCTCCCTCTCCCAAAGTAAAATCCCAGAAAAGATCCTTGCCTCCTTTGTTAGCATCTGCAATATAACTTCTAATCTTGCTGAACTGGAATGTTAAGAGGAGGGGAGGACCAGCTGGTGGCATAGGGGTCGGGGTGTCTGGATCCCATATGGTCACCTGCAGTTTGCAGCCACAGGTTGAGGGACATGCTATGCTAGGTGCATATGCATGCATGCTAAAATCCTGAGAGCAGAACAGAGGAGAAGGAATTGCAGCCTGGCCATCCCCCCTCCCCACCCCCAACCCCGGGCAATAGTTTCTCACATTCTCTCTCTCCGGTAAGCACATGTGCCCTATAGCAAATTCAAAAAAAAAAAAAGGAGAGGTGGTTGACAGAGAAGGTGCTAGAGATCCCTTAAGCTGAGCAGAAAGGAGGAGATGAGGAACTCACCCTGGGCAGCCTTGTTCTCCACAGCCCCCATGAGCACCGAGTGGGCCCATCTAGAGCGAACCTGTTCCCCCACTAGTGGCCCAGACACCTACCCAGACCACCCTCACGGTCCTGGAGGCCCACACGCAATGTCCCTGTGTACCTGCTGGTCCCCATACCACCACAGAGGCTTGCCTTTAGTGTCCTCATGACCCCACTGGCCTTTGCTAGTGCCCCAGAAAGCTTGCCTAGACAACCACTATGCCCCCCGCGAGTGTCCAGTGAGAACTTGCTAGTTGAAAGGTAAATTTCAATAGACTGGCAAATAAGAAACAACATATGACATCACAGATGGCAGCGCTATCTTTCTACGACTGAAGAGGAGTCTTACCGAAGCTGCTGCCTAATCCGATTCAAAGTCAAGCGAGAACTCTCTCTGTGAGTACGATGAGTAGAGGTGGCTATCTTCTGAGTTTCTGGTTCTTTTGCCTCCCTGCAAGATATTATAGCGAGGTTATGGGAAGCAGTATTCAAAGCCAGGGATCCACAGCAGGCACTAAAAGATACTTGGGCGACCTGAATTGCTTTTACTCTTTTTTTTTTTTTCTTTTTCTGGAGAGGTTTTTGCTACAGGGCGCGTGCGCTCGCCAGACAGGCAGAGAGAGACAGAGAGATAGAAAGCGAGAAATCACCCCCCAGGGGGGATGGCCACGCCACAATCCCTTCTCCTCCATTCTCCTCTCGGGATCTTGGGCACGCATGCACACGCATCCGGCTTGAGTTTAAGCCACCGGGTCCGGGACACGAACCGCGGTCGACTACGTGGGAGTCCAGCGACATAGCCATTATGCTAACTGCTGGTCCCAATTGCTCTTATTCTTTAAACAGCTACTTTGGAAAGAGCTGATCACAGTTTAGAAAGTTTACAACTGAAGCTAGACTAAAACTCAGAGATCAAAGTTTGCCTAAAGCTTATCATTTAAATCAGACTGACTACCTCCCCAATTAGAGACCAGAAATATACTTAAGTCTCAGGCAGTTTCTTATTCTCTATTGTTTTTAATGCATCTATGAATTTTTAATTGGAGCTTCCTCAAATGTCTAGAAATCAGTCAGTCAGAGAGACATCTACATACCCATGTATATTATGCAGGCTCAAGGTTAGCAGAAACCCAGCTATCTGTTCAATATCAAGTGTTTATTGAGTAACCTATTGTGAGCCAGTTGCTGGAGTTTCTAGACAGGAAACACTGAAACGTGTAATTCCTGGCTTGCCACATTTTTATCTGTACAGTCCACTGTCTACCATCACTATCTGGTATCAAACTGCAGTGTGTTCTGGACGCATTTTCTTTTTGTAATGTATGTTTCAGAATGCTTTCCAGATACAACAAAACAACAAAATACTGACTGAAGAGCAATGTGAAATAGATTCCTAGGCCCAATATTTGGAGCCTGATTTACTAGGTCTGGGAAGAGGCTCAGAAATATTTCTTCTGGAAAAGTTCCTCAATGATTTTGTGACATGACCACGCTTACCACCTACCGCTCTAATTTTTTTTCACTATGACCCACACATCTTGCATCCTTGAAATAGTTCAATTTGCTCTGTGGAAAGAATGTATCGCTGGTCACCTCTTTCTGATGATTTCTGGCTTCAGAATCATAGCAGGCACCCCTGAGGATTTTCGTCCCCCTTTGGTAGGGTTAAGCATGCTCTCCTTAGTAATCTCTGTGGTTTTCATAGCTGGGACTCGGGTTCTCAGGGTCATGTGACATTCAGGTGAAGCCTTGTCATCCTCGGTACAAGAGAGTCGAATCTCTCCAGTTTCCTCTGAGGCTTTCAGAACTGGAGATGAGTTCTCAATTCTATCAGACTGAGACTTCTTAGAAGGCGAGGTGATTTCAAAGACCATTTTCCGTTTAATTCTCCTTGGAGACTCTACGGAGGCATGTGAAGTCTGCTGGGAAATCTTAGTGCTAGGTGTTGTTGGGAAACCTAAGCCCAAGAAAAATAGCCCATAGACAATGTTTGAGTTTTATACCTAGCAACATATAAACCCCTCATTATAGCTAATTAATCTATTGAAGTTATACAAAGGCACGAGTTATCCATACTTTGCATTAATCCATGATTTCTTTGTCCAGGTAGCCCTAATCATTTTTCTTCTCCCTTCTAAATTTCATGAGTGATTTTCCTACTTAGATCTGTTAGTCAACTTTAAGTCAGCTTTTGTGGATAAATGTTCATCAATTAGGTTCTTTTGAAATAGTCTACCAGAACAGTAGTTACTAACCAGGGGTGATACAAGCATGCATACCCTCCCCCAACTCAACAGTATTCAAAGCAATTTATACAAGTGATGCAACTAACACTAAGACCTAGACTTTTCTTTATATATGCCAATTGAGAGAAGAGGGATTTTTCAGGTAGTCATAGAACTATGGCATTTGCTCCTTGCTCACTAGAACCACAAGCACCATTCATTTATTCATAGATTATCAACTGAGCTGTTAAAATGGCAAGGTATGTGCCTGGTAGTTAGAGGAAGCAAAAGTTGGATGAGACTCAATGCTGGCCCATACGCAAGACACTAACCTAGCTAGGGGAGAGAGTACAGATGAGTAGGTACACTATAAAGTAAAATAAAGGTCCTAAAGCATGTCAGTGCTAAAAAGATAGCTTTTGAGATAGATCTTGAAAGAAAGGGAAGAAGAGCCATGTGTGGAGAATAAGGAGAGACGGATATGAGCTATGGCAGAAAGGTAGGAAAGCTCAGAGCACAAAGGAGTTTGCTTTAGTCACAGCCCACGGTGTGTAGGGAACAGCTACAGACAACATAGAAGAGCTAGCTAGTGCCTGCTGTTTACAGACAGGGACTTCACAAAATCAAACTAACCACTGTACTAGAGCACATTTCTTGAAACGAGGTTCAGAATCTAGGAGGAATCAGGTGAAAAGGGAAGGCTAAGAAAACATGAGACAGTTTCATTTAAAATCACCCAAAATTAGAAATAACCCAAATGTCCTTAAACTAGGAATGGATGAACTGTGGTAAATCCATACAATAGAATACTACTCAGCATTAAAAAGAAATAAGCCACTGACAAATAAAACACAAATAACTCTCAAATGTTTGATGCTAAGTGAAAGGAGTCAGATTCCAAGGCTACAGACTGTGTGATTCCAACTATGACTTTCCAGAAAAGGTAAACCAATAAAGACAGCAAGCAAATTAGACTGGTGGTTACTAGTAGCTTGGGGAGGAGACAGGTATTGACAAAGGGGTATATGTCAATTTTGGGGTGGTAAGTCCAGGACTTGAACTGTGCAGTCAGCCACGTGGGATCCAGCCACCTTAACCACCATGCCCTAGGCTAGCCTGCTATGTATATTTCAACACGTGTCCAATCAGTACCTGGCTCACTGCTACACTAACTCTATAGTGCTATATGAATTACTATTTTATCATATTCCATTAGCCCCAATATCGCCTGCTGTGACCCATTACACACTTACAGCCAAGCTCCAACCTCTTCCTTGCCCGTGGGGTGACAGGATGTACAGGAGTTTGACAAGATTTGGAGGCAGAATGTTTCGATTCTATCCTTTTGACCACATGTTCTGCTGTGGTCCAAGAAGGGTTTTCTGTGCTCTTAGTCTTGGCTCCCACGGGGTTCTGGCACTCGGGGCTCCCTTCCTGCAGTTTATCCAACTCTGCAAATAGTTCTGGAGATAGTGGCCTGAAGTTATTTTCATTCCAAGATAGCTTCACAAAAAGTGTCTTCTCATTTTTCAGGTCCATAGGAATCACTTCATCTGGGGCTAATGCTACTACCTAAATTTAGGAAATATGGGTGAATAAAAAAGATAAGGACCAAAAGAACCAAGGAATAATCTACCAAGAGCTATGATTAAAAACCATTTAAGCCCCCAGCTATATGTGGACCTAAAGAGTCATGCATAGCACACAGATGGAAAAACATTTAAGGGGCCAGCTGGTGGCATGGTGGTGAAAGTGGCTGGATTCCACATGGTTAATTTCATGGTTTGAGTCCCAGACCACTGCCTGAAAACATATTGGGTGGGTACATGTGTGTGCCTGCCCAAAATCCCAAAAGGATGGAGAAATGGAGAAGGGGTTGTGGCATGACCAAATCCAAGAGAGGGTTGGATCTCTCTTTCCAATGACCATTAGCACCATCCAGTAAATTACAAAGAAAGAGAAAAAAAAAAAAAGAAAAAAAAAAAAAAAACTATGAATAGTTACTGAACACTTACTCATTTAACTGATAATATTTTCTTGTTAGAGAGATTTTTGCTATAGGGTGCATGTACTTGCTGGAGAGACAGAGTAACAGAAAGTGAAAAGTTGCCCTCCAGAGGGATAGCCCTCCAAGGTTAATCCCTTCTCCATTCTCCTTCTGGGATGTACACGCACCCAGCGTAAGTTTCAAGCTGTAGGGTCCAGAAATCAGATGGCAGTCGACTACATGGGAGTCCAGTGATATAACCATTAGACTATCTGCTGGTCCCCCAATAACAGTTTTAAAGACACCAATGGGGATTTCGAAAAGTTCTTGGAAAAATAGAATTAAAGTATCAGCTTATTTAGACGCAAAAAAAAAAAAAAAAGTGAAATTCATGCATAGTATTTTAAAGGTATACAATTTACATATACTTTTTTTTTTGGAGAGATTTTTGCTATAGGGCACATGCGCTCGCCAGAAAGACAGAGAGAGACAGAGAGACAGAAAGCGAGAGATCACCTACCCGAACACAGCCAATGATGGTCTCAGCATTAATGTTGCAGTCGTATGCAGGGTAATCATACCAGAATATCTCCTCTGCATCAGGCGTCCGCCCCAGCAAATGCTGTTTACAGACAGGGACTTCACAAAATCGAACTAACCACTGTACTCGAGCACGTTTCTTGAAACGAGGTTCAGAATCTAGGAGGAATCAGGTGAAAAGGGAAGGCTAAGAAAACATGAGACAGTTCATTTTGCACATCCTAAATGCCAGACTATGCTGAGCATCACTGACCTTCAAAATAACCCAACCAGGTAGGTACTATTGCTATCCCTCTTCTACAGGCAAAGCAATCAGGTACTTGTCAAAGGTCACAGGACCAATCAGCAGCAACGTGATTCCACCCTATACCTATGCTCTTCTCATCCTGCTCCACTTCCTGGTGTTACTATCAGTGGACAAAGGAATTGTGAAAGATATTTGAGAGGAGCTGCCCTAATCACAGGCACCAAACAAATCATCAACAAATCTTGCAAATTAGTAATTAAGGCAGCATTGCACAACAGCAAAACAAAAACCCAAGCAAGAATTAGGGCATTGACTACTGAGGTAACTTCTGGTACACGTGTCCTTGTAACCTTCAACTTTTTATTACTGCAATATATACCATTAATATTTTTCCATGTCAGCTTCAGCTCCAGGTAAAGATATACACTCATGAGTGCCATCATCATCATCGTCTCTTTTCAGCTCTCACAGGAGAGACGGAAGCCATCCAATGGAACATCACGCAATGACTAAAATCTATCCAGATGCAAAAGCCCACATTTCTGCTGGTGTGCTCCCCCTAGTGGATGTTAGTTTGATAAAGTTTTACGCCATACTTGTCAAATAGCCCTCCCATCTGTGTAATGTAAAAACATTTTTATACATTCACTCTATTGATTCCTTCTCCTAGATAACCAAACTGCTACAGAACTACCTAGCTAACATGTAAATCCGCTCCTATCTCTTAGAATAGGCAGTTTTGGAGGCTGGCCCCGTTGCCTGGTGGATAAGTGAGCCAGTTACCATGTTGCTGATTACGGTTTGAATGCTAGCCCTGGCAGCTTGAGAAACATGCTAGGTGCACATGCATGCATGTCCCATATTCCAAAAGAACAGAGAAATAAAGAAGGGATCGTGGCGCGGTCACGCCCCACTGTGGCAGGCAGTACTTTCTCTATTTCTCTCTCCAGCAAGTGCTGCATGCCCTCTGGCAAACAGTAGTCTTTTATCTGCGATTTCCCTTTCTGTGGTTTCAGTTACAGAAGGTTAACCATGTCTTATTATTAACTGTTATTAATCTCCGATTGTGCCTAATGTATAAACTTCATCAGAGGGTATGTACATCAAGGAAAAAAACATTATATATAGGGCTTGGCACTACCTGTGGTTTCAGGCTGCCTCTGGGGCTCTTGAAACACATTCCCTAAGGATAAGGTAGAGACTACTGTGGTTTCAAATCGCAATCTTTCTTCACGAGATCGGAGCTCTGCCCTATTCCCACCTTCCCGTGCTCTCTTATAGAGGGTTGGAAGCTCGGTGCACCAGGTGAGCCTGTGAGTGTGGGCTTGTAGGCTGTAGTTGCTGTCTTCCCTTTTGCTCCTCAGTCTAGAGGCAATTAGTGCCTTCCTGCACTTACTATACCTACGGGAAAGATCACCTTTTCTTCCACATTCTGCCAGAGGATACATGTACTCCCAGGTACTTACAGGAGACAAAGAGAAAGCAAGGAAGTGGGATCAGCAGATGGTGGTTAAGGTATTAGACCCCCACATGGCTGACCAAGATCTGGTAACTTGCTTTCTCACTTTCCCTCTCCCTCTATCTCGTGAGCACATGTGCCCTGCAACAAATTTTTAAATAATTAAATAAATAATCCCCCCCCCCCCCCCCCCCCCCCCCCCCCTCTAAGACACATGAGCTTGTTGGAGAGACAGAAAGCAAGAAATCACCCCCTCTTGGGGCAGATAGCCACGCTGCAATCCCTTCTCCGGTCTCTTTGGGCACACATGCCCAGTGTAAGTTTTAACCCACCGGGTTCAGGACTCGAACTGCGGTCAACTATGTGGAAGTCCAGCGATGTAGCTATTACATCACCTGGTCCCAAAATTAAATAGATAATTCTTAAAAAAAAAAAAAAAAAGAAAAAGAAAAAAATGCAAAAAGGCACACCCTATGAGAATGATTACATTTCAATCCCTTCTCCATTTCCCTCTCCTTTCAGAATTCTGGGTACACATGTACACAGGTCTGGAATGTTCCTCAGGCTTCCAGATCCAGGACTCGAACTGCACAGTAAGCCATGTGGGATCCAGTGACTTAACTACTATGCCACAGGCTGGCCCTTTCCACAAATACACAGTCTCTTTGAAGAAGGCAAGACTCCATCTTGGAGGAGCGCCTCCATTATAAACTGTAAATTCTTATGGCCTGTGGCTGAGGTGCTGGACACTCCCACATGGCCAACTGCAGTTCAAGTCCTGGACCTAGTGACTTGCTTTCTCACTCTCTCTCTCTTCTCTCTGGTCAAATTAAAAATAAATGAATGAATAAATAAAATTAAATTTAAAAAAATTCTTATGACTAGAAACCTGCCTTCACCTCCTTTGCCTAAGAGTAAACAGAATGATAAACACTCCTATTGTCTTTAAACTCTACTCCTCCAGATATGGAGAGACCCTGAATTCATGAATAACTCAGGGCTGATAGCTGTCTAAGGTTTCTGGCCTCCAGCAAACTTACTGCCCCTCCCTGGAGCTACTGGATAACATGAAAACCTTGAATGGATTAGACTTCCTGCTTCTCTGACTCTTCCCTTTGATGCTACGTAGGGTGGGATCTGAGCCCAGTCTCCATCCCAAGACTGCTCCTTCCCCAATTCCCCCATAAAAGACCATATCCAAGCCCCAGTTGGGGCTGGAGATTCAGTGTTAACTCCTCTGTGATCGCCGGCTGCTTTCCATTCCCTGGCATCTGGTTTTCTGTAACATCTTGAGGTAAAACACCTAAAGTTTGTTTTCCTGACTGAACACCTACTGATAAACCTTCCCAATCCAATTTGCCTTCTCCCCATAAAGAAGCTGCACTTGCAAAAATAATGAGAAGGCTAAATTCTTGAGTCCTCCACTTCCATTTGGAGTCACTGATCTAGTGATAAGCTTTGTAGATGGAAAGGATATAGCTAGTGCTTCTGTGACCTCACTTCAAAGTCTAAGGTGCCCTGCAGCATCTGTGAACAGAGGAAACAGCAAACTTCATCTCCCTGCTTCCCAATCATTCAGGACAAGGAATGATTTTCACTCCAGCCCCAAACTCACCATCTTCAAACAACTCAATCAATTTAGCAACATAAGGGTTTTCTTCATCATTCCCTTCAATCAGCACAAACTGTCCAACCTGGACATGAATCTCACCGGAACCTTCCATTTTCACACGTATTTCTCTAGGAAGTAAAAAAGAAATATGTCAGATAATCATCTGGGGTAGGCCAAGTTTTTCAGACCTTTGACCACAAAAGAAAGGCTCTAACAGAAAAATCCTCTAAATAGTTTCTCTCTTGCTGGAAAACCAATTCACCTCAAAATGAGTAGACAAAATGGATTGGATAAGTTGTTTTAGCTAAGTGGTGAACCCAGAGGCCTTTACATAAACCCTAACTTCTTTTGGTTATTGACAAAGAATTATAAAAGCTTCCCAAGAAAGCTTTCCTTGAAAGTTGCCCAATAGCAATATCAAATCAGAGATCTCTAGGGATGGGAAGGACATAAAAACATTTATCATTTTGATATCATGAAGAGTTATAGAGAACTCGCCTAAGAAAGCTAGATGATCTTATATAGCAAATTTTATTTATTTATTTTTTTAGAGAGAGGTTTTTGGTACAGAGCATGTGTGCTTGCCAGAGAGACAGAAAACAAGAAATACTCCCCCTGAGGGGGTTGGCCGCGACACAATCCCTTCTCCTCCATTCTCCTTTTGGGATTTTGGGCATGTACACATATGAGACCAACATGAGTTTTAAGCTGCTGGGTCTGGGACTTGAACCGTGGTTGGCTACGTGGGAGTCCAGCGACCTAACTATTACACCATCTGCTGGTCCCATGTATAGCAAATTTTATTAACTTGTCATAATTTTGCTCCATCACCAACTGCTATATTTATGCTACTATCTTCCTGCATCAGACAAGCCCCTCTTACAATCAATCAACTTGTCCCATTCAATCCTCAATCTGTAGTAACTAGAACAGGCTGGATACAAGCTCTTAATAGTTTGCTTGAGGGGCTGGCAGGTGGCGTGGTGGGTAAGGGTGCTGGACTCCCACATGACAGACTGTAGTTCGAGTCCTAGACTTGCCTTGCTTTCTCACTTTCTCGCTCTCTCTCTTTTACTCTGTCCCTCTCCAGTCAAATTAAAATAAATAAAAAAATAAATAATTAAAAAATAAAAAGTTTTGCTTGAGAAGCCATTATTTCCAGGGGAACCAAAGAACCCATCACTCACTTGTAGGTTTGGTAGTGTAGTTCTCGATCCAACAATGGCCTGCCAACCCATGAATAAGATCGCCTGGTCTTCAGCCTTGTAGGATAGTATGCCATTGCTTCTGTGAAAAAATTCTAACTTTGAGTTACCATAACAACACTCTGATGTTCTACGACATTGTCAGTCCTTGGTTTCACTAAATTCAGACTTTTTTCTGCTCCTATATAATCCCACACATTTGAAATGTAGATGACATTTTCTTTGAGGAAAGAAAATGTCAAGCTCTATAAAGGTTAAACACAGGCCATTCAATATTGTCTTCGTTTGACATCCTGTACTGTGCCTAATCTCTTTCCTAGGGAAACAGGAGGGTCAATATGTAAGAAAAGAAACCATAAAGGTTTTGAAGTACTTACTTGAAACAAAGCATTACAATTGGTGTGAAATACCTATCAGTGTAAAATGAAAAGACAATGGTACAGTGGTTGTGAATGTCTTCATTCAATTCATTTCAACCCACATAGGAATAAAATATAAAAGCAATTTCACAAATTAGTTCACAGAACTTATACTGTGAAAAGTCCAGAAAGATGAACTGAAGTTAGATAAGCAGGTCTTCAGGCTGTTCAAAGAAGAAAGACTTCCTAAAGGTATTTTTTTAAAAATTATTTTGTTTATTTTATTTATCATCGTTATTTTTTTATTTTTCATCATTGTTATTTTTTAATTTGACCAGAGCAAGACAGGCAGAGAGAGAGAGAGAGAGAGAGAGAGAGAGAGAGAAAAGCAAGCTGCCAGGTCCAGGACCTGAACCATGGTCAGACATGTGCGAGTCCAGCACCTTTAACCACCATGCCACCTGCCGGCCTCCCTAAAGGTATTTCCTGAGCTGACTAACTAGTATATAGTGATAAGATGAAAAAGAATGAAAGAAAGAATTCAAGGGCTCCAGGCAAAAACATGCAACCCACATTTTGGGGAAGGCAATAGGTTTTAACAAGTCTATCTTTCTATTTACATTTTTAAAAAATTATTAGTATTACTAACCTGTACTGCACTGGCAGTTGGAAGGGGTATTTTTCTTTGCAGCT
Source organism: Tupaia tana (assembly GCA_026018925.1). Lineage (NCBI taxonomy): Eukaryota > Metazoa > Chordata > Mammalia > Scandentia > Tupaiidae > Tupaia > Tupaia tana. The sequence continues at coordinate 23,308,177 of JAKSZU010000004.1, forward strand.
GACAGATCCTGGATATGAGTATTATGAGTAACTGAAAAGAAATGCTTATATTAAAGTACATGGAGAAAAAAGACATTTTTAGTGACAAAAATACAAATAAAAAAACCCAAACATAATTCTCTCTAAAATTTGGAAACTACACTCTACTGGATCCAATAACAATATCATTATTATTTTATATGTTTAAGTAATTTAAAAGTAATAAACCCTTTTTTTATTAGAGGTTTTTGCCTCAGGGAGACAGACATAGTAAGAAGCAAAAGGAGCAGTCACCCTGCAGGGGGAATGTCCACGCCATCTTCTCCTAGAATCTTGGGTATTCATCCACATGCGCCTGACATGATTTTGAACCATGGTCAGCCATGTTGGAGTCCAGCAATGTAACCACTAAACCATCTGCTGGCCCAAAAGTAATAAACCTTTCAAGACTGAGTAATTTTGATAAGTATTAAGCCATTCTTCTGAATTCCATGTTTTCTTTTGGAGCTAAAGTTTGGTAAACCACAGTTTAAAAAGAAGAAGAAAATCCATTCTGACAGAATTATTCTGAATTACTAGATCAATGATTTCATTCTATTGAAAATAATAGAATTAGCTTAGCCTATCAACATCAGATTAAACCAGCTGACTTCTTTTAGTCCAGTGGCATTATATCCTACATTCTATTTGGGAACATTTTGATCCATAAGACTTTCTGCTTTATAAAAGGTATTTTGTGGGGCCGGTAGATGCCGTGGTGGTTAAAGGCACTGGACTCCCACATGGCGGACCGCAGTTTTAGTCCCAGACCTGGTAGCTTGCTCTCTCTCTCTCTCTGATCAAAATTGAAAAATAATGATAATACATAAACAAATAATTCTTTTTAAAAATGGTATTTTAAAATAAACTTGAGTAAACACGGAAAAGCAAAGATGCTAAATCATTAAAAACTTGCTTGCAAAAGATGTAGAAATGATTGCTATCATGTCATTTAGAGTATAATTCATAACATATTACTATTAAAATCAATCCAACTTTAATTAAGTACAGAGCTGAAATGATCAAATAGCAAAGATTGATGAGTAAAAGACTTGTGTCCATGCGAAAAAATGAATTTGGATTGATAATATACAATAATCTTTTGATGAAAGCTGGCAAAAGTGAATATAAGTAAATGTTCAAGAATATACATAATAGTGGGGACCAGCAGTTAGCGTAATGGCTATGTCGCTGGAATCCCACGTAGTCGATCGCAGTTCGCGTCCCGGACCCAGGGGCTTAAACTCATGCCGGGCGCGTGTGCATGTGCCCAAGATCCCAAGAGGAGAATGGAGTAGAAGGGATTGTGGAGTGGCCATCCCCCCTGGGGGGTGATTTCTCGCTTTCTGTCTCTCTGTCTCTCTCTGTCTGTCTGGCGAGCGCACACGCCCTATAGCAAAAACCTCTCCAAAAAAAATAAATAATAATATACATAATAGTAACATCTTTGTCTTTCTTTTTTTTAAAATAGGGTTTGACTATTTCACAATCTTCTTGCCTCCGTTTCCCAAAGGGGCTGGGACTCCAGATGCACATTATCAGACTTTGAGGGTTTCCAGTGTGCACTATCAGAGCTGGGCCAAAATACTGGGTCACTGGGAAAGTCATGGGCATTTTTGCATAGAAAAACACAGCAAAATCTGTCATGACTTTTCCGATGTAAAATATTCCCTTTCTAAAAAAAAAATTTTGCCACAGGGTACATGTACTAGACAGAGACAGAGAGGGAGAAGATGAGCTGGAAAGCACTTCCCATAAAGTAAGATCATTCTACAATTCCTCCTCCTCCATTTCTCCCTCCTTCCAGGATTTTGGACATGCACACAAACACCTCAGCATATTTTTGCTATTTTTTTTTAAAGAGAGATTTTTGCTATAGGGTGCATGGACTCCCCGGAGAGACAGAAAGGGAGAAATCACCCCCCAGGGAGGAAGGCCATGCCACAATCCCTTCTCCTCCATTCTCTTCTCAGGATTTTGGGCCTGTACACACACATGCCCGGTGTGAGCTTTATGACATGGGATCTGGAACTCGAACCATGGTTGACTATGTGGGAGTTCAGCGACATAACCATTATGCCATCCGCTGATCACAGCATGTTTTTCAAGCCACTGGGTCCAGGACTCAAACTGTGCAATCAGTTAAGTGAGATCCAAAAGCGTTAACCACCAGGCTGGCCCAATATATTTTCCTTTTAATAGATGATTTAACATTAAATTATCAGATGCAAACTTGGAACCTTTCATCTTTAGCATAATGAAATCAGGCAAAATATCCTAATGAGACACAGACAAAAGAGTAAAGTAAATCTTTAGTACCCTCTAAGCTCTCACATTTAAAAAGTGGGGAACATTACTGAGAGTGCTAAGTAGCAAACTGGTGTCTCCCAGCAAACTTTCTACAATTCTTCACTAATCTAACTGCAGGATAAATGGCCTGTACATCCCTTTGAGAGTGACACTCTATTTCACTGGCACAATAATTTCATTTTTTCAAACCAAAAATTGGCAGATAGAAAGACTATTTATATCCCTATAAAATACTCATATAAATATATCTAAGGGCATCAAATTCATGCTCTCAATTCTTCTAAATCCAGACTATATTCAGAATCTACAAAAAGTTCATGGAGGGGCCAGCAGGTGGCATGGTGATTAAGGCACTGGACTTCCACATGGCCTAATGTGGTTCGAACCCTGGACCTGTTGGCTTGAAAATCATGCCAGGCATGTGTGCATGCATGTCCCAAATCCCGAGAGTATAAAGAAGGGGCTGCAATATGGCTATCCTCCCCACTCCCCGGGGGGAGGAGGGGCTTTCTCTCTTTCTTTCTCACTGTCTCTCTCTTATAAACACACACTACCTCTGGCAAAAACTTACCAAAAAAGAAAAGTTCATGGAAAATATGTATTAAGACAAAATTATACACAACTTTCAAAATTTTTTACATCAAAATAAATTCAAATTTTAATTCCATTTTTTGAAGCTCTCTTGTATTTTAATAAAGAAAGGCACACTCCTTATAAAAGCAGGCATATTCTTTAAAAAACTAAGCCAAGGTAAAAATTAAGATTCCTTCTAGAAATCTTAACCTAAGATTCTTTCCAGGAATCTTAATTTGGGCTGTGTTCAATGAGACCAGTAAATGTGTGCAAGGGCCGGTGACTTACCCAGGCTGAGGTGGAGTTACCAGAAGGCTACTAGGCCTTACTCCATATAATCCTTACTACTCTGTTCCATGCCTGCTTTTCTACACCTCCAACAGACTAAGACTGTAAGTGCCCTCAGACTTTCAAAGCTGCTGTTTTCTCTCTTGGCCATCTTTGCAGTGATGGCTCAGTCTCAACCCCAATGAAACTCCTCAGAGAGGCTTTTACTGACACCCAGTGAAAAGTTCCCCACACTTCCTTATACCCCTAGGTCATGTTCTGTTACACCACCATATCGTCATAGCAATAAACATTATGTCATTTATTCATTGTGCTTCCCTCATTAGCAGGTTTATTTAAAAATTAAAAAATATATTATTATTTTTAAGCCTGACCACAGCGAGACACAGAGAGAGTAAGAAAGAGAGAAAGTGAGAAAGCAAGCCACTAGGTCCGGGACTTGAATTGTGGTCGACCATGTGGGAGTCCAGCACCTCAACTACCATTATACCTGCTGGCCCCAGCAGGTTCAATTCTAAAAGAGGAAGGATATTGGGGCCCTGTGCACTCCTGGGCCTAGGTCAGATGCTGGCAATTAGGTAAGTAAATGACCAAATGAACTGATTTTTTAAAAACATCAGGACAGGGGGCTGGCAGGTGGTATAGTGGTTAAGGGTGCTGCTGGACTCCCACATGGCCAACTGCAGTTCGAGTCCTGGAAATCTCACAAAATGATTTTGAGCTAAAGAAATCAGACACCAAACAAATATATACCACCTTGATACCACTTATACAAAGTTCAAAAACACAAAAATAAATTACTTTATTAAGAGTCAGAACAGATGACAACTTAGGTGACTGCAAGGGGACACTGCAGGGAGAGAGAGGGTGCTTCTGGGATGCCGGTTATACTTTGTTTCTTATTTGAGTATTGACTACCTGAGTAGTATTTTTTTTTTTCCATTTTTTTTTTAAATTGCCAGGAGGCATGTGTACTGCCAGAGAGAAACCAAGGGAGAGCGGAGGGGAAGCACCTCCCAATGAGGTATAGCTCCACTGCAACCCTTTTCCTCCATTTCTCTGTACTGTTGAGAACTGGGGCACAAATGCACAAGGCATGTTTTTTCAAGATGCCAGGACCATATTTTGTACCTTGGTCAACTGCATGGGATCTGGATCCCTTAACCACTAGGTTACAGGGCAGGCCCATTATTTTCTCTTTAAGAAAACTGTATAGCTGTATCCCAGGTGTGGAAAATGAAGAATTGTGGGGGAAACCAAGGACAGCAATGAGGGAGGGCCGAAGCTGTCTCCAAAAGACCATGGCACCTCCACTTCTATGTCAGAACCTTAACTTTGGGAAGTCCCATCCCAAATTCCTTTTTCTATCTTTCTTTCTTTTTTTAATTGTCAGAGAGAGTGTTTTCTTTCTCTCTCTGGCAAGTGCAGGTGCCTGGTCTGTTTTACAAGCCATCAGATTTGAATTGTGGCTGGCCATAGAGAATTTGGCTCCCTTAATGGCTCTACATTTTTCTTAATCGTTTTATTTTTTTCTATGAGCAAATGAGACACTTTTCTATGAGCAAATGAGGCACTCTTCAAACTATGTATCACTTACATATAAGAATGAATGTATGGTGAACCAGCAGTTAGCGTAATGGCTATGTTGTTGGACTCCCACGTAGTTGACTGCGGTTCGCGTCCCGGACCCAGTGGTTTAAAACTCACATCGGGCGCGTGTGCGTGCGTGCCCAAGATCCCAAGAGGAGAATGGATTGCGGCGTGACCATCCCCTCTGGGGGGTGATTTCTCGCTTTCTGTCTCTATGTCTCTCTCTGTCTGTCTGGCGAGCGCACGCGCCCTATAGCAAAAACTTCTCCAAAAAAAAAAAAAAAAAAGAATGAATGTCTGTATGTTATCCTTCAGTGAAAATTTCAAAAGATTAATCAGGAGTCTTCCTGAAGAGACACCAGAAGGAAATCATAACAGATATTAAGCATCTTGGGCAATTAGTTGACTTTCGTACCCTCAACGCAGCATTTCATCTCATCCACCATCAGCAGAGAGATTCTCTAAGAGTGATGGGGACCAGCAGATGGCATAACGGTTACGTCACTGGACTCCCACAGAGTTGAACATGGTTTAAGTCCCAGACCCCGCAGCTTGGAACTCACGCTGGGTGTGTGTGCCCAAAATCCTGAGAAGGAATTGTAGCATGGCCATCCCCTCAGGGGTGACTTCTCGCTTCCTGTCTCTGTTTCTCTCTGTGTCTCCAGCGAATGCATGTACCCTATAGCAAAAAAACTCTCTCTAAAAGAAAAGAGTGGCGAATGGACAGGCCTGATATGGCTTAGTGAAAGTTTCAGCTTCTAGGAAACACCACAGGTCTATACTATATGGTCTTGAAGTCACAAATAGCAGAAATGTGGAATACACATACCACCCAGTCTAGGAGCCACACCCAAAGAAAACAGATGAGTTGCAATAAACATGATAGCACAGGCCCAGCTGCTGTGGTCCTTCAGTAACCAAGTGCTCCTCAAGGCTGGCAGCCATGTAGTCAAATGTGGGTTCAGATCTCCATGTCAGCTTGAAAACTTGCCAGGTGCTCACAGGCGCCCAAGAGCCTGATGAGCTAGATGGCAGAGGAAAGGGAACTGGAGCATGGTGACATGCTGTTGAGGGTGTTTTTCTCTCTTTGTCACCTACATATGTAAACATACTATATTTTAAAAGATAGCAGATATAAGAGCCAGTATGAGAAGGTTGGGCCAAAACTCTTGACATACTTCTTTCTTTCCTACAGTAATATTAGAATGATACCACTACACAGTGCAAGGTAGGAATACGATTATAAACATTTACCAAGTGAAAAGTAGATGTTATCACTTTGAAGTGACAATGTGCCCAAAGTAATACAGGATGGCACAGTCTTAACTTGAACCAACCAGATTCCAATGACTATGCTTTTACCTATGTCACCATAGAACATACTGTGAGATTATAGTATTCATGGATGCATGGGAGAGATTGCTTGTGGTATGGTTATTATGTCAGATTCCTCAGTTACTGAATGAGGGGTCAACTCGGTCTCAACTTTCTTACCTATAAAATGTAAATAACAGAATCTTCCTTTTATTCAACCAATATTTATTTATTAAGCATCCATATGGGCCAGGCACTACTCTAGGATTATCAAGGATTAAGTGAGAAAAATGCAAAATACATCCTCTCACTTCCTTAATCCCTTGACTTTATTTCTAAGAGATAATGATTTTATTTTAGTTATTTATTAAGAATTATTTTATCTAACTTAATTTTATTTATGTGTTTGTTTTAATTTGACCAGAGAGTGAGAGAGAGAGAAAGGGAAAATGAGAAAGTAAGCTGCCAGGTCCAGGACTGGAAACCTCAGTAGACCATGTGGGAGTCCAGTACCCTTAACCACCATGCCACCTGCCAGCCCCAGTTTCATTTTATTTTTAAAGTATAATTTGAGGAATGATACAGAACTCACGATTCACACAAAATTCTGCATTCAATTTTAGGGGATTCACAATCCTCTATTATAATTACAAACCATTGCAGAAGGATAAACCATGCTATCACCTTGTAAATGCCATTGGCATCCACAACCCACCTAATACAGCAGGAAAGAGGGTATAAGATCATATCTAATCCTTGCAGTATCACAAATAGGCCAGGATAAGAATCTCGCATCTCCAGCGCTCTTTCCAATTGTCACAACTGAAGGCCTTTCTACTTTGGGGTTAGACCAGAGAAAGTAGAACCAGTGCTACTAGATTTCTCTTCTGGAAAGAGGATGGATAGGGGACCAGCTAATACAGCAGTTTATCTGGAAAAAAGAGGGGAGGGGTCTAAACCGATTAGTCAGAAATGACGCCCAGAATCAGTCTCCTTGGGCGCAATTGCCCCATCCGTAAAGTAGGGCACTACTCCTCCTTCCCCGTAGTAATGCTATACCGTGGCTCAAAGGAGAAATGAAGCGAGTGCTTTACAAAGGCAATGCCATAGAAGGAAAGGCTAGGACCAACACTGGCAGTCCAGGGCACTGAGGACAGGAGTGCTCACGCTTCTGCGCTGTTGGTTTCTGACTTCCCCACTGCAAACTCTAGTCCTAGGTACGGAGGAAAGCCTTTTAGGAATCCGGAGGTGCAAAAGAGGAACGCTCCTATTGGGCTCACAACAGTGCCTGGCACGTAACAGGCGCTTGGTACACGTCTGCTGAGTAACCGAGTGATGAGAGTAGAGAACGGCGTTCTCAGTTCCGGGGGTATCCCCTCCAGCCCGCAGGCGCCAACTCACCGGGCGCCGAAACTTCCTCGGGCTGGCTGCAAGTCCTCCAACTTCCTACTGCCTCCCTTTCGGGAGCTCCAGGGACTGCGGCAACTCTGACTTGCTCCAGCCGAACTCGTCTTTGAACAGTCACAGGCCACTGGCCCGAGCCAAAGCCGGTGCCTGCTAGGTAAGAGAAGAAGGTGGAGAAAAGAAAACTTCGCGCCAAACGGCGTGGCTCCGCCCCCAGACTGCCTCCCCGTTACGTCACGTCCAATCCGCCCCGTAAGGCCCGCCCACCAGGGGAGGGCGTCTGACGTACATCCGTCACCGTGCCGTGGCCATCACTGTTAAGACCGACGGCGCCGTCCCGGAAGGAGTCCCGTACGCGGTAGTGTTTCCGGTTACTAGGTGGTAGCCTGAGCAGTTTGGTGAGACTTCCACTACTTTTCTCTATTCCTGTTGGTGTTGTGTGGCTTAGTTTTGTTTCGTTAGGTTTAGTTGTGGTTTAACCTGGATGTGACGCATTAGAGGACCCTACGGAAACAGGTCTCAAAGCGTTCTAAAATGGCGAACCGTACGGTGAAAGATGCACACAGCATCCACGGCACCAATCCTCAGTATCTGGTAGAGAAGATTATTCGGACGCGGATTTATGAGTCCAAGTATTGGAAAGAAGAGTGCTTTGGACTTACAGGTGAGCAGGAGCGCGCTAACTAGCCGTGGGTAGGACTAGCTCTAGAGGGTGGGACTGGAGAATAGTGAGTCGTTCAGAAAAATCAGAGTGCCTACTACATAGTCCTGTGCACAGATGAAGACATCTGTGTCTAGGAGACAGGTAAATCTGGTAGGGTCTTACTCTGAAGGATGTCGCATTTGTGTTCCTTGAGTCATTTCATGTTGGGTGATAGCCTAGTGCATTCCAAACTGTTAAGCTCAGGGATCCGGATATAACTTCTTGACATAACTTCTCGAAAGTCTTAAAAGAATATCAGGGGGCCAGCAGGTGGCCTGGTGGTTAAGGTGCTGGGCTCCCACATGGCTCAGCATGGTTCGAGGCCGGACCTGGCTGCTTGAAAACTCATACCGGCGCGTGTGCGTGATCCCAAAATCTCAGGAAGAGAAGGGATTGCGGAGTGGCCATCCCACCTAAGGGGGAGTGATTTCTCACTTTACCTCCCACTCCATCTCTCTGGCAAGAGTGAGTGCAGGCACTCTATTGTCAAAACCTTAAAAATAAATAAATAATAAAAGGGACATCAAGATGCCCAAAAACAAAGTTAATGGTTTTACTATCCTTAAATCCAAGCCAGTTCTGGTTAGCCCTAATATAAATATCAGGTTGTTTTTTTTTTTAAGAGTTATTTTATTTAACTTTATTTATTTAAACTTGACCAGAGAGGCGGAGATTGAGGGAGAGAGAGAGAGACACCAAGTCTGGGACTTGAACTGTGGCTGGTCATATGGGAGTCCAGCACCCTTAGCCACTGCCACCTGCTGGCCCCTAAATATCAGTTCTTAAGAGTAGTCTTTTTCTGGGGGCCACCAGGTGGTGTGATGGTTAAGGCACTGGACTCCCACATGGGTGACAGCGGTTTGAATCCCTGATCTGGCAGCTTGGTTTCTCACTTGCCCGGTCTCTTTCTGTTTCTCTCTTATGACTACCGCAAGTTAAAATTAATAATAAATAAGATAAACAATTCTTTTTTTTCAAAGAATTATTTATTTATTTAATTCCATTTGTTGTTGTTATTATTTCTTTAATTTTACCAGAGACAGTGAGAAAGGGAAAGTGAAGAAGCAAGCTGTCAGGTCCAGGACCACGGTCAGGCTGCTGTATTAGCTGGTCCCCTTAACCACCACGCCACCTGCTGGAAAAGAGTCATGTCTGGTCCTTGTTCCCATTGTGGCTTTCAAACCATTTCCTGCACCATACCGGGTGTATGGACCTTGAGTTCAAGTCACATAACCTTTCTTATTCCTTCATTTTCCTTACCTGGAAGTAGGAACAATGCTAGAACTTTCTTCTTGGCTTGCTGTAAGGATTAAATGTGGTGTGAAATGCCTAGCAGAGTATCTGGCATATAGGATGTCTTCAGTGTATTATTGGCTACTATCATTACTGTTAATACACACCTGTTCTTATATTAAGTTGTTGATGAGTATTTAGATGTTGAACAACAAAATTTAATCTAACTTCACTTCCAACCAGGAAAAGCTTACCCCTAATATGTCTGAGATGTCACTCTGTGGTTTTCTGTTTTGTTTTTGTTTTTGTTTTTTTTTTAGCTGAACTTGTAGTTGATAAAGCCATGGAGTTAAGGTTTGTTGGTGGTGTCTATGGCGGCAACATAAAACCAACTCCCTTTCTGTGTTTAACATTGAAGATGCTTCAGATTCAACCAGAAAAGGATATAATTGTGGAGTTTATAAAAAATGAAGATTTTAAGTGAGTACAATGTTAGCTAATATAGACAGTTCAGTTTCAGTGGTTCAGAGTTGGGCTTTGGTTATAAAGAGTGAACAGAATGTGTATCATTTTTAATTCCACTGTAAGTTTTTGCTCTTGAGCTCTTGAGTTCCTATTTTTATCTGCTCTGATAATGCTAATCTACTTTATTTTCTCAGTCATGGTGATTTTTCCACCAAAAAAGATTTCACAAATCTACTGAACGCATAATAAGTAGAAATGAGTGCATGGTATGTTGGTATCAAGGGTGAAGAAAACCAACAGAGGGTGTAAAAAAACAATGTGTTATGTCTGGAGGTGTGTTTAGACTTTGTTATTCTGACAGAGACTTTGGAGAAACTTAATTTTCTAAGCTTTATTTTCTTGATCTGTAAAATGGGCATAAAAATACCTACTCAGCTTTGGTAAGAAATTTTAAAACTATTCAATATAACACATGCAAACCTCTCAACACAGTGCCCGTTGCATGGTAAATACCTTAAAAAGTCAGCTTTTCTTACTATTTTATTATCCGTTTTCACAGATAAGCGTAGAAGACAGACATAATAAGACCTGGTTGTATGCCGTACTTTGTTCTGAGGGCTTTACATATAATAATTCATTTAATCTTGACAATAACCCCGTAAAATGACCCCTATCTTACAAGGGAGGAAACTGAGGCACAGAGATATTAAGTAACTTGTCCAAGGTCAAAAAGCTAGTAGATGGCATTAGGCAGGATGGTGGTACACAGTAAAATGTGATGCTTGCAAGGCTGACTCACATAGCAGGGGCTTCCAGGTTTGCTTCTGGAGACCTCCTTGAATTTTCCAGGTATGCATGTGCCTATGATCCAGGGCTGGCTGAAACTGGGGGTGGATCATGGCATCAAGGTCCATGTTGGGGTGAGGTATGTGTATGTCTGTCTGTCTGTCTTTTTTTCTTGCTCATGGGATAAACTGGGAAAAAATAAAAAGCCAGTAAGCAATAAAGCTGGCTTCAGAATCTATTCTTTGTTATACTGTTCTGCCTCTCATATAAAGAAACTGTTCAAGTACATTTCAAGTGCCTACTAGTTATCCAAGTGAAGATTTGAGTAAGTAGTTGGATGTAGAGGAAAGGGAAAATGAAGAAATCTTATGAAACAATGACTGGAAAATAGCTAACTTTTGTTAGGCATTTGCTACGTATTTTATGTTGTACTTCGCATGCTACCCACATTTCTTATGCCAATATATTAGGTAGCATTATCTCCATTTTACAAGGATTGAGAAAACAAACAACCTGGCTGATATCACCAAGTTAGTAAATTATGGAATCAGAATTTGAGCCTAGATGACTATGACTTTTTTCCAGAACTATCTTTCATGTCTGTGTAGTTCTTGTATTATTACTAAATATATCTTACATTTTCTGTTGCTAAATGCAATATTTCATTTGATTTTTAGAATAATTCTTTGAGGTAAATAGTTTTACAGGTGATCTGTCTGTAAGTCGAACAGTATGTACCAAGTTCCCAATGCCAGTAGAAGTAGAATGGGGACTTCAACCCAGGTCTCTTATGTTTTAGCTGTCCTCTTCACCCTTATACTACCTTCAAAGTTGCAACATTCGTGTCTGCCAGAGAGAAAGAATGTGTTTACTATTTACGTTCATGAGAAAAGCCAGTTGTAAAACTCAGGAATTTCTTAGTATGGCTTGTTGTTTTACTGTCATCTGTTTGTCAGGTATGTCCGCATGTTGGGGGCACTTTATATGAGGCTGACTGGCACTGCAATTGATTGTTACAAGTACTTAGAACCCTTATATAACGACTATAGAAAGATCAAGAGCCAGAACCGAAATGGGGGTGAGTATGATGCTTAGTTATTCCAAAGCTACTTTTTTTTTTTTTTTTTAAATGAGTGACTTTTGTTACAGGGTGCATGCACCTGACAGAGAGACAGACAGAAAACGAGACATTGCCCTTTGCGGGATGGCCAAGCCTCAATCCCTTCTCCTCCATTCTCCTTTTGGAATTTTGGGCATGCACACACACACGCTCAGCCTGAGTTGGTACTTGAACCGCAGTCGACTATATGGAAGTCCAGGGACATAACGATTATGCCATCTGCTAGTCTCTCAAAGCTACTTTTTATTGTACCAGTATTTACTCTCACAGTGTCACATACATCTGCACTGACTGTCTTTATCCAGGTCCCCCATCTCCCTCTTGGGAAATACTCAGTCTGCTAGCTTCCTGTTAACTTTTCCCAGTCTGCCCCTGTCTGCCTCTCTTTCCAACTGCTTCTTACATCATGTGCTCCCTCCACATGTGCTGTCTCCTACAAGATCCATCTAGCTCCATAACAGCTTCTCTATAAAAGCCTTCTCCAACCCTTCTAGACCAAGTCTGTTTGCTTTACATTCTATCTACTGGGTTCTCCTCTAACACTGTACTTTAACACTATAGTGTATAGACTAAGAGTCTATTTAGTAATCTGTTAATCTTATTTAGGAATCACACTGGAAAATAGTAAGTATATCCAAGAGGGTCAGCTCCATATCTTTACCAAGAGACACTTTCTGTGCTAAAGACAGTAACTGGAGATAAAGATGAGTAGGGATTCAGCGTAATGCCAGAAGATCTTACTTGCCTAATGTCAGTGTCATAACAGAAGATAGTAACATTTACCATTCCCCTTTCCACATGTATTATTAAATAGGAGGGTAAGAATTTCATGTTGGGAACGAGCAGATGGCGTAATGGTTATGTCACTGGGCTTCCACATGGCCGACTGTGGTTCAAGTCTGGGACCTGTTGGCTTGAAACTCACAGAGTATATGTATGTGTACCCAAAATCCCTAGAGGAGAATAGAGAAGAAGGGATCATGGCACCCTAGTGGGTGATTTCTCACTTTCTGTCTCTGTTTCTCTAATGGGCCTGCACTCCCTAAAGCAAAAATCTTTCTCTTAAAAAAAAAAGGAATTTCACATTGTGCTTTTTTTTTTTTTGAGAGATTTTTGGAATAGGGTGCGTGCGCTCGCCAGACAGAGAGAGACAGAGAGACAGAAAGTGAGAAATCACCCCCCCCCACCCCCTTCTCCATTCTCCTCTCAGGATCTTGGGCACGCACGCACACGCGCCCGGCGTGAGTTTTAAGCCACCAGGTCCGGGACGCGAACTGCGGTTGACTACGTGGGAGTCCAGCGACATAGCCATTATGCTAACTGCTGGTCCCCACATTGTGCTTTAAACTACATTAAATTGTTGATTTATTCATTGAATAAATATACATATTTCATATATATTTATTTAATTTTATTTATTATTATTATTTTTTCTTTAAATTTTGTGTAGTACATGTGTGCTACCAGAGAGAGAGAGAGTAAGAAAGCAAGCTGCCAGATCTGGGACTCGAACCACAGTGGGCAATGTGGGAGTTCAGTGCCTTAACCATCGTGGCACCAGCCGACCCCAAAATAAATATTTTGTTTGTTTGTTTTGCTCTTGGGCATGTGTACTTGCCAGAGAGGCAGAGAGAGGGAAAGTGAGAAATCTCCCTGGGGGAAATGGCCATACTGTAGTGCCTTCTCTCTGGACTTTAGGCACACACCTCCACATGCCCAGTGTGATTTTTCAAGCCACTGGATCTGGGATTCGAACTGTGGAATCAGACATCTGGGATCTAACTTCCTTAACCTCAATGCCACATGCTAGCCTGGATTTTTTTTTTCCAAATTGCCAGAAGACATGTGCTCTACAATGAGGAAAGCATGTGATCAATAACAAGGAAAGAATATTCCCCATTGAAGCGTTGTCATATCCAAATTCTTTCTCCTTTTCTTTATCCTGCTGGGATTTGGGGCATGCATGCACACATGATCGGTGTGCTTTTCAAACCATTGGAGCCTGGGATTCAGGCTGTGGTCAGCTGTTTGTGATCTGGCTCCCTCAAACACTAGGCTATAGGTCCAGCCCCCTAGATATTATGTACCAATGACATGTCAAATTATTGCACTGTATATTAGAAATAACATGGGGACCAGCAGTTAGCATAATGGCTATGTCACTGGACTCCCACGTAGTCAACCGCGGCTCGTATCCCAGACCCGGTGGCTTAAACTCACGCCGGGCGCATGTGCGCCCAAGATCCCGAGAGGAGAACAGAGGAGAAGGGATTGCAGCGTGGCCATCCCTCCTGGGGGGTGATATCTTGCTTTCTGTCTCTCTGTCTCTGTCTGTCTGGCGAGTGCACGTGCCCTATAGCAAAAACCTCTCCAAAAAAAAAAAGATAACATGGTAAACAAAATGGTCATGGCCATTATGGAATTAACATATTTATGATTATATTATGCTAAATTAAGACACTTTCTCAACCTGTTAATGGTTAGGGCCAGATAATTTTTTTCATAATTTTTTTGAGAGTTTTTTTGCTATAGGGCATGTGCACTCGCCAGAGAGACAGAGAGAGACAGAGAGATAAAAAGCAAGAAATCATCCCCCCAGGGGGATGGCCATGCCACAATCCCTTCTCCATTCTCCTCTCGGGATCTTGGGCACGCACACACATGCATCCGGCGTGAGTTTAAGCCACCAGGTCCAGGACTCAACTGTGGTCAACTACATGGGAGTTCAGTGATAGAGCCATTACGCTAACTGCCGGTCCCTGTTTTTTTTTTGTAATTTTTTTTTTAAGAATTACTCATTTAATTTTTTATTTATTCATTTGTTTATTTTTTTAATTTGACCAAAATGAGACAGAAAAAGAGAGGGAAAGTGAGAAAGCAAGCCACCAGGTCTGGGACTTGAACCACACTTGGCCATGTGGGAGTCCAGCAACCTGCTGGTCCCAGGGCCAGATAATTCTTCACTGTAAGAGTTGTCCTGTGTATTTTAGGATGTTTAACTGCACCTACCGATTAGATCACCTAAGGAAGTAGTTGAGGGTGGGGAAACATGCAACATTGTTTATGGTTGAAAACCACTGAACTAAGTTAATGCTTACTATGGAAGTTGTAAAAGTTGTTATTAGAGGTGTCATATAAAATACATGTTCTAGGGACCACAGATGGTGTAATGGTTGTTTTGCTGGACTGCCACATAGTCTAGCGTGGTTTGAGTCTCAGACCCGGCAGTTTAAAACTCATGCTTGCTGGGCGTGTGTGTATGCATGTCCAAAATCCCAAGAGGATAACGGAGAAGGGATTGTGGCATGGCCATCCTGCCAGAGGGTGGAGTGGGGTGATTTCTTGTTTTCCATGCCCAAATAGAAAGATACATGTTCTATGTTCAGAAACATTGTGATTTCATGTGAAAAGTTACATTTGAGTCATAGGATCTATTCAAGATTACACCTACATATTTTAGGACTCTTTGTATTTGCTTTTGTGTTTATCTCTCATGCTAATTGGGACAGTCTCATTTATTCTTTAATTCCTTCTAAGAGGCCTGCTACATAGAGAGCCTCATAAACTCTTAAGCTTCTTTTGCTTTTTTGGCTATCTAAATCTGTTAATTTTAGATTGTTTGAGCTTATGATTTTCTTCTTTCAGAGTTTGAACTGATGCATGTAGATGAATTTATTGATGAATTACTGCATAGTGAGAGAGTCTGTGATATTATTCTGCCCCGATTACAGGTAAGAAATAAGATTCTCTATCAGAGTCACCCTTCTCACTCAGGATAGGCAGATAGACAGGTGCACATGCACATTAAAATATTGAAGCCCGGGGATCTTCTGGGCCTTTTTAGTAAGTAATCTTCATGGGGTCAGCCCATGACCTGGTATTTAAGGTAGCCAGTCACATACTTTGAGTCTTCTACCTGGTGGTTTCAGTAAACATGCTGGTTGTATGTGCATGCATCTCCAAAACATGGGATAAATGGAGGAGCTGGGATTGTGGCATGACCATGCCCCATAGGGAGTGTGTTCTCATTTTATTTCTCTCTCCCTGGTGAGCACATGTGTCCTCTGACCAAAAGAAAAAAGTTTCTCAGCTTCTTATAAGAAGTAGTCTTTATGTGTATGAGAAAAGTAGACAATTGGGAGTGAAAGGAAAACAGATCAAGTATTTGAAGGGTAGTGCTTTAAAAGTGTATAATTAACACAAAACTTTTTCTTTAAGTTGATATCTCAAAGACAACATAGCTAAAATAGTCTTTAAACTTTTTGAGTGGCTTTTTTCAAATTGATCTTCATATAAAAAGCCATAAGAAGTAGGCTGACCACATATCCACATAGTGGTTAAGGGAGTCACATTGCACTTGGGTGACCGTGGTTTGAATTCTGACAGGGTGGATAAATAAAGAAGAGATTATGGGACCATGCCCCATTGTGGGGGAGGGGGGGTGCTTTCTCTTTCTGTCTGTCTAGCCAATGTGCACACCCTCTGGTAATTAAAAAGTAACTAAATAAAATACATAAGAGGGCCAGAAGGGAGACTGAATTACTAAATTCTTTTTTTTTTTTTTGAGAGGTTTTTGCTATAGGGTATGTGCGCTCGCCAGACAGAGAGAGAGAAAGCGAGAAATCACCCCCCACCCCCCCCCCCGGGGTGATGGCCACGCCGCAATCCCTTCTCCTCCTTTCTCCTCTCGGGATCTTGGGCATGCACACACATGTGCCCGGTGTGAGTTTAAGCCACAAGGTCCAGGACTCGAACCATGGTTGACTACATGGGAGTCCAGTGACATAGCCATTATGCTAACTGCTGGTCCCGCCATATTTTAATGTCAAGTGTCTTCACCACCATGCGGTCTGCCAACCCCTATTTGGCATTTTTGAACTCACCTTCTCCTTCCACATTCTTATGCATTTAAAGAAGTAGTGCTGAGCCATATCCAAAAAGAGAATGGAACCAGGAGATGGGTTGTGTATACCCAGTGTTCAATTCAAAATGCTTGAATCTCAATAGCTCCTTGGATCTTTGGGTCTAGGGGAAATTTTGGTGCTAGTTTAGAACTGGCCTCTTCTGATAGAACTATTAGTAGTCTCATCCACTGCATTTCTAAGGATATGGAGTCCACATTTTTTATTCTAGGCAATACCTATACTCATTGATGTTCCAGGGACTTTAGAGTATAAGATGACAGAGAATAGAGCCAAAAGAAAATTGAGGTGTTCTCTTTTGTTTTGATTTATGTTTATAGAGGAATTTAAAAGAGTATATAGGAGCTAGTCCTTTAGGATACAGTTAAGTGCTGTGCATAGAAAGCTGGATGCCCTGGGCCAGCCCATTGTTGTCATAGTTAAGGTGACTGGATTCCACATGGCTGATTCACAGTTCGAGTCCCAGACCTGGCTACTTGAAAAACACTCCCAGTGCATGTGTGTTCAAAATCTTGAGAGCAGAATGTAGGAGATGAGATTGCAGTAGGGCTATACCCCTGGGAGGGTGCTTTCTCACTTACTTTCTCTTTCTCTCTCCTCCCCCCTCCTTCCTCCCTTCCCCTTTCTCCCTGGAGAGTTTACACACCCTATAGCAGTTATTAAAGAACAAAATAAGGCAAGCAAGCTGGATCCCACATAGCTAACTATAGTTCAGATCTGGACCTCACTGGCTTGAAAATCAAACTGGGTACATGTGTGTGCATGTCCCAAAGCATGATGAGATGCAAAAATAGCAGAAAAAGGATTCATCATGACCATGCACCCTTGAGGGGTGCTTACACTCTCCCTCTCTCACATGTGAGTGAATGCACCCGCTGGCAATTTATGGAAAGAAAAAAATAGTGTGTATAGATTCCAGGCATATTAAACTTGGGAAAATCTTGAACTGTTTTTGAAATGAATTTGCTTAGCTACTGTTCCATGGCTCTTTATCAATCTCAAAGGATGAATTTTGGGGCTTCAGGATATAAAAGACATGACAGTAACTTCTCATTATGTTCTCTGCAGAAACGCTATGTGCTTGAGGAAGCTGAGCAACTGGAGCCTCGAGTAAGTGCTCTAGAAGAAGACATGGATGATGTGGAGTCCAGTGAAGAAGAGGAAGAGGAGGATGAGAAGGTCAGGCACTTGAGAGATGAAGGATGAGGGAGGTATAATTATAAAGGCTGGGAATGTTCTTTTTTTGGTTTTGACTTTAAACTTCATTTAACAAAAAAAACCACAATTTTTTAAATTAAAAGTGAGAGCTTGGGACCAGCAGTTGGCGTAATGGCTATGTTGCTGGACTCCCATGTAGTTGACCATGGTTTGAGTCCCAGACGCAGTGACTTAAACTCACGCCGGGCACATGTGCATGCATGCCCAAGAAGAATGGAGGAGAAGGAATTGTGGCATGGCCATCCCCCCGGGTGGTGATTTCTTACTTTCTGTCTTTCTCTGCCTTTCTGGCGAGTGCATACATCCTATAGCAAAAACCTTTCCAAAAAAAAAGTGACAGCAAACTTTAGAGTGATATAAATCAGTTCTGCTATTTAGTGGTGGTATAATCTTGTGTAAATTATTCAGCCTTGGTTTTCTCCTGCAAAGCAAAGATAATGGTACTTTTCTCTTAACATTAATCCAAGTGTTGCATGAGATAATAAAGCCTTTAGCATAGAAATGGCACATTATAGTTGCCTATTAATGGTAGCTACTAAAATAAATACTTTGGGGAACAATACTTTGAATAATTGAATCTGTCCTTACGAATAAGCCTAGTTCAGGAGGAGAAATGCCTTGTACCTAGTCATATTCTTTTGGTACTAGCTATGATGCTGAAAAATTGAAAATTACCAAGCTGCCCAGCTAAAAGGAAACAGTCAACAAAAAGCAACTCAACAGACCTTAGGAGGCCTTTGAAGCTATTATAAAAGGCATATGATAATTTGGAAAATGCTTATATTAAAGTAGATAAAATACTTGTGATTAAAATTGTATGTAACAGTATATACGTAGAAAAAGGCTAGAGGGAAATAGAAGAAATTTTAACCTGGAATTGATTTTCGTGTTTAGGTTGAAGTAGGTAGGGTTCTAATTTTATTTTTCCTCGATATGGATAACCAGTGGTCTCACACTACGTTTTAAAAATTCCATTCAGATGGTGTAATGGTTACATTTCTGGACTCCCACATGACCAACCGCCATTCAAGTCCTGGACCTACTGGCTTGAAACTCAAGCCAGGCATGTGTGTTTGTGTGTGTGAGTGCCCCAAATCCCAAGAGAATAAGGGAGGAGAAGGGATTGCAGCATGGCTATCCCCCCGGGGAGTGATTCCTTGGTTTCTGTCTCTGTGTCTCTCTGGAAAGTGCACGCACCCTATTGCAAAAATCTTTCTAACAAAAAAGAGAGAGAGAGAAATCATTCTGAAAAGCATTCAGTTTTTCATAGGTTATGTTTCCATAGGAAAAACAAGATAAATAATTAATTTTTCCCCCTTTATTAGTGTTTAATGAGTAGGTTCCATAGTATCCTCCTATGGTGATGAATGCTCTTTTGTCTTTGGTGACACCGTGAACTTGTGGATTTAAGCATATTTGGGGCCCATTCTGTGAGTTGATAATAAAGGCAATCAGATCTCACATGGTTGATTTGTGTGCAGTTTAAGTCTAGACCCGGTGGCTTGGGAAACATGCCAGGATGTGTGTACTCAAAATCCCAAAAAGGGAGAAAGAGAGAAAAGAAAGGAGTATAGGGGCCAGCAGGTGGCATGGTGGTTAAAGGTGCTGGACTCCCACATAGCCAGCTGCGGTTCAAGTCCCAGACCTGGCAGCTTGCTTTCTCGCTAACTAACTAAATAAATAATAAATTTAAATAAAACAATTTTAAAAAGGATTATGTGGGACCACACCCCATTGCAGGAGTGGGTCCCATCAGCTTGACTCTCTGAGACTTTTTTTTTTTTTGGAGAGGTTTTCGCTATAGGGCGCGTGCGCTCCCCAGACAGACAGAGACAGACAGAGAGACATCACCCCCCCAGGGGGGATGGCCACGCCGCAATCCCTTCTCCTCCATTCTCCTCTCGGGATCTTGGGCACGCACGCACACGCGCCCGGCGTGAGTTTAAGCCACCCGGTCCGGGACTCGAACCGCAGTCGACTACGTGGGAGTCCAGCGACATAGCCATTATGCTAACTGCTGGTCCCTCTCTGAGATTTTTTGATACATAGTCTCTGATAGCTTCCTTGTTTCCTTGAATGACAGTAGGTTCCAGTCATGTCTTGTAGATGTAGGATTAGCTATTGTTCCCTAAGTTTCTTTTATTTTTTTTTATTTTTTAAAGAATGATTTATTTAATTTGATGTATTCATTCATTTATTTTAATTTGACCAGAGGGAGACACACACACACACACACACACACACAGAGAGAGAGAGAGAGAGAGAGAGAGAGAGAGAAAGCAAGCCACCAGGTCCGGGACTTGAACTGTGGTAAGCCATGTGGGAGTCAGCGCCTTAACCACCACACCACCTGCTGGTCCCTCCCTAAGTTTCTTTTAATGGGAATTATATATTATAGCTACCACAGTTTAGGCATTGTAAGTCCTAATTGCTAACAGGTTATTTAGTATTGAGAGGTTTTTACGTTTGGCAGAGCTAGGGGAAAAAAAATTTTTAAGTATTAAAATACCCCATGAGTTGAGTTTGGACTTAACCTGATTGGTTTACATTTGCATCTCTCTTTTACACTGGAAATCCAATTTCTTAGGGAGATCAACTTTGTCACTATACTCACATAGTCCCAGTGTAATGATAGGATGATAATGAGATTGTGTAGAAACACTTTCTTTTCTTTTTGTCTTTATAGGATTATCCCTATATGTAGTTACTCACTTGGCGATAGACTTTGGGACAGGGTGGGCAGGGGAGTATAATCAGTGTTCTTAGTTGGTTCTCTAAAATCCTGTACCGATCATTGTCCCATCTATCTTGTTTCCAGTTGGAAAGAGTGCCATCACCTGACCATCGCCGGAGAAGCTACCGAGACTTGGACAAGCCTCGCCGCTCTCCCACGCTACGCTATAGGAGAAGTAGAAGCCGGTCTCCCAGAAGGTCAGGTCCTTGTCATTGGCCTCTTCCCAGGAGACTTTGAGCTAATAGCTTAGAAGTTTGGATTTCAGAGAAGGAAAAAGGCTACTCTGGAAAATGTTCGCTTGATGTATTAGTTATGTATTGCTGCAAAAACAGCCACCCACAAAACCTCAATGGTTGATGACAACTGTTTCTTCAGTTCATAAGTGTACAGTTAAGTTACTTAAGGTGGGCTTGGAAAGATAGGTTTTGAAATATAAACTACATTTGCTCACCTGTTTTGCAGGCAAATGTCTGTTGGCTGGCATAGGGTGGCCTTGGCTGGAATGACTAAGTTGGGCATGTTCTCTTACACTGGTAGAATTCAAATGCAGACAGGCCAAACCATACGAGTATTTTTCCAGTATCAGCTTGAATGACCTCTGCAGATATCACATTGGTCAAAGCAAGTCACATGGCCAATTCCAGAGTTAAGGTTAGGTGCTACAGAGTTACATGACAAAGAACATGGATACAGAGAAGGGTAAACAAGAATTGGAGCCATTTTTACAATCTACAACATTCTGTGCACCAATATAGACCCTCCTCTTACTCTCTTTTCTTTCTCTGTAGGCGGAGCCGATCTCCCAAAAGGAGAAGGTAGGTTTTCTGTCATTTGTTATGAAGATTAAAGTAGGGATAGGGGTTTGGGGTAGGGATCTGTTGCCAAACAGATCTGGTAGTCTCACTATTCTTTTCCATAGTCCCTCACCTCGCCGAGAAAGACATCGGAGCAAGAGTCCAAGACGTCACCGCAGCAGGTCCCGAGATCGACGGCACAGATCCCGCTCCAAATCCCCAGGTAAGAATTTGGGCCTTTTGCCACTGGTTGTCTTAACAAAGAAATATAGGCAGAGCAGTGAGTCGCCTGATTGTACTGTTGCGTAGCAGGAAAAGAAATGGAAGTGGAATTTGAAAATTAGGGTTTTCATTTCATTGACTCTCAAAAGTTTCACTGCTATAGTAAAATTATAGAAATGAAACCTGATAAAGTAGTGATAAAAATCCAATGTGATGTTTGTGAAATTTGCCATAGAGACCTCATGTTTGTGGTATTACTACTTTCACACACATCCCAGGTCAGACAGGTGTTTCCATCAAGGGTTATTCCCAGTGTAGGACAAAAAATATTCAGCCAATAGGAGAAATTGGAGAAGGTGAAAAACATACTTTAAGAGAAGGAAGATGGGGGAAATATATAAATAAATAAATAAATAAATAGGGGATGTGCACTCACTAGAGAAAGAGAGAAGGAAAGTGAGGAAATCCCTCCCTCAAGGGGAGGGCCATGCTGCATTCCCTCTTCCATCATTCTCCTCTTGGGATTTTGGGCATGCACATGTTTGCCCAGCTTGATTTTCAATCCACTAGGTCCAGGACTTGAACCGCGATCAACTATGTGGGAGTTCAGCACCTTAAACATCACAGCATCTGCTGACCCCAGGAAGGTAGACTCTTACTGGTCTTATCTTTCCCAGGTCATCACCGTAGTCACAGACACAGAAGCCACTCAAAGTCTCCTGAAAGGTATGGATTGATCTCATGAGGGGGCGATTTCAGAGTGTTTGTGGACAAATTGAATCATTTCATTTTAAACAAAAAAATTGAAATCCATGCTGTTTCTTTATAGAACACACTTTCTATGAATTTCTTGAAGACCCCTGGTATTTTTTCTTTTTTAACGCTACCATATTGAATGGCAGCTATTAATTATTTTTTTAATTTAACCAGAGAGGGACAGAGTAAGAGAGAGAGAGAGAGGGAAAGCAAGAAAGCAAGTTGCTGGGTCTGGGACTCAAACCACGGTCAGCCATGTGGGAGCCCAATGCTTTTAACCACCACACCATCTGCCGGCCCCAACCCCTGGTATTTTAACTCTTGACTCGGGAATTTAAGTCTTAATTACAAGTAAGTTGGATCTAAAATTCTGGGGGTTTTTTTTGTTTGTTTTTTGGGGGTTTTTTTTGAGAGGTTTTCGCTATAGGGCGCATGCACTCACCAGACAGACAGAGACAGAGAGACAGAAAGTGAGAAATCACCCCCCAGAGAGGATGGCCACGCCGCAATCCCTTCTCCTCCATTCTCCTCTCGGGATCCTGGGCACACACGCACACGCGCCCAGAGTCTAAGCCACTTGGTCTAGGACTTGAACCGCGGTTGACTACGTGGGAGTCCAGCGATGTAGCCATTACGCTAAATGCTGGCCCTGCCCTTGTTTTTCTTTACAGGGGTTACCAGTTTGCAAAATGGATGCACTTTAATCTTAAGTCATCTTGGGGCTTAGTTCCACCTTTTAAAACTTGGCCTTGAAAAAGTCACTTTGATTCAGTAAGCTTTCACTAGAAACCCTTGTAAACAGTATACTTTTAGGTGCACTCTTAACCTCTCAGAGGTTGTTTCCTCTGGTTAATTTTGGATGGTAATGCCTTACTCAAGAGTATTGCTCTGAGACTTAAAAAACACAAAGCACATTTAATTGTCTTCATCCCTTGTCAGTGTTAGAATACTATGATCTTTCTCAAAAGTGTTTGTCCAGCTCCTTAATTTAATGATTTGTGTTTCCATTTCAGGTCTAGGAAAGGCCACAAGAAGAGCCGGAGGGGGAATGAATAATGGACTCAGTCTGATTTTAGCCCATATGACCTCCAATGAATATGAGGGTAACTGTCTATATAGAATTAAGATCTACTCAGGCAGCTATATTTTGATTTTTCATATCGTTCCTCCACTTTCGTTTTAAAGAGGTGCTGAGTTTTGTATCTCTTTTTGAATTATAGTCAACATTTTTGAAGGATCATGAAATTTCCTAAGGTCATTTTTTGACCCAACCAATCTTGACTGTATTCAAACTTAGGAAGGTAGGAAGTTGGGGGTGGGGGTTAGGAAACATGAATAACAAGGAAAGGATGTGACTGTATGTTGACCCTTTCCATTTTTGCTATTAAACCTGACAAACCTATTTCTCGTTTTTCTGTAGTTTGTCTGCTCTGCATTGGAATTTGAGAATTTTGGGATTTGTGCTCCTGCTAGTATTCAAATATCAAATAAGTAAAAACATAGTAGCTCCTAAGTTTTTTACAGAAATAGTAAGTAGTAATAAACATGAAAAGAGTATGGTTAGGAGCAGTTTTATAAGAACCGAAGGCATTCAGACATAAGGTTTCTGGATCAGTAAATCCAGTTTCACTGAGTAGTTCAACAGAGTAGCGCATATAACATTTACACAACACATCCTTACATGATGCCATTTGTTCTTCCTCACAAGCCTTGAGTTTCAGTTTAAGGTGTTCAGCCTTTATCCAATGAGCACTGACATTATTTAAGCTCAATGAGTAGCAGTAAGACAACAGGATTGAGAAAGGTAAGATAGTGAGGAAATTATCTACTACGACTTATGGTTTTGACTTGAGTTGTTGGATAGCAGTACCATTCGCATCATTAGAAAATATAGCAGGAAGAGATTTAAGAGGAGCAGTGAGCAAGAGGTTTATGGTGGTAGTGAGAATGATGAACTAAATTTAAGAAGCTTAATTTTACATGGTTATGGCATAGCTACTGATAAAGCCTAGACAGTTGCAATAGGGGCTAGAGTTTAGCATAGAAATCTAGGCTGGGGGACCAGCAGATGGGGTAATGGTTACATCACTGGACTCCCACGTGGCCAACCATAGTTTAAGTTTCGGACCTGGAGCCTCGCTTTCTCACTTTCCCTCTTTCACACTGTCCGTCTCTGGTCAAACTGAAATAAATACGGGACCAGCAGTTGGCATAATGGCTGTGTTGTTGGACTCCCATGTGGTTGACCGCGGTTTGAATCCTGGACCCGGTGGTTTGAACTCATGCCGGGCGCGTGTGCGTGTGTGTCCAGGATCCCGAGAGGAGAATGGAGGAGAAGGGATTGCGGTGTGGCCATCTCCCCCTGGGGGGTGATTTCTCACTTTCTGTCTCTGTCTCTTTCTGTCTTTCTGGTGAACGCCCGTACCCTATAGCGAAAACCTCTCCAAAAAAAAAGAAAAACCTGAAATAAATACAAAAAAAAGTTAAATTATTAAAAAAAAAAAAAGAAAGCAAGCAAACAATAGAACCATAGGACATCAACAAGCAATGGTGATAAGTGGTGATAACAGGTCACCTATTAAAAACTGGAACAAACAAATTGGAAAGGTACTATCAAAATAAGTCAAAGCAGCGGGAACCAGCAGTTAGCGTAATGGCTATGTCGCTGGACTCCCACGTAGTCGACCGCGGTTCGCGTCTCGGACCCGGTGGCTTACAACTCACGCCAGGCGTGTGTGCGTGCGTGCCCAAGATCCCGAGAGGAGAATGGAGGAGAAGGGATTGCGGTGTGACCATCCCCCCTGGGGGGGTGATTTCTCGCTTTCTGTCTCTATGTCTCTCTCTCTCTGTCTGGCGAGCGCACGCGCCCTATAGTGAAAAACCTCTCCAAAAAATAAAAAATAAAAAATAAGTCAAAGCAGCCAAGGGTCTAAGATGCAGAAGCAGGGGCCAGCAAGTGGCATGGTGGTTAAGGGCGTTGGACTCCCACATGACTAACTGCGATTTGAGTGGTTTGCCTTCTCACTTTCTCTCTCTGTCCATCTGTGGTCAAATTAAAACAAATTTTAAAAAGATAATTTTTAAAAAATGCAGAAGCAAAGTAAGGACTAAATAAAGCCTCCATGGGCATTGACAGTCGAGAGCATTAGTATCTTTGCTACAAGAGTTCCTTTTACCTATACATTTCCTCCTTTAAAAAGTCGTGATTGAGGCCAGCAGGTGGCTTAGTGGTTAAGGTGTTGGATTCCCACGTGGCCACCCACAGTTCAAGTCCTGGACTCAGTGTCTTAAAAATCATGCCTGTGTGTGCATGCCCAAAATCAGAGAAGGGATTGTGGTATTGCCATCCTCATCCTCCCTGGGGGATGATTTCTTACTTTCTCTTTCACTGCCTCTTGCTTGTTCTTCCTCCTGGCTAGCACAGTCACCCTACTGCAAAAAAACAAACAAACAAACACAAGTGATTGAGACTTTCCACAACTAGCAGTTTCAGCAGATATGTGATGATCAGTTGCCTTACAGGATCCAGTTTCTTGGGAAGATGTACATGGTCAAAGGATATAAATTCTATTACTGGGTATTGAACTGAAGGATTTTTGCAGCAATATTAAAGAATTTTTTAATCTGAGCTTTCATATTAAATGATTCTCCTCATAATGCTTCGGGTGATGAAAGTTGTCCATAGAGCTGTTGTGGTTTATGATACTTTATATGGCTTTTAAAATTTATATAATCAACATTACTTAAGTCCGTGATAAAGTCCCAGCACTTATTTCTCTCCTAAAGAGATTCAGGTGGAAGCAAATACCTTTGGCTAAATGATCCATAGACCAACCAAGTCATCACCTAGTATATTGTTAAAATAAAAACTTTTATTTTAAAGTAAAAATAAACCCACAAAAAAGACTCCAAGAGAAATTTGTTTTCATTTATTTTTTTTTTCCATGAGAGAAAGAGGTACCCCCACACGAGTCTTCATGCTGCAGTCCATTCTCCACCTTCAGCCAACCAGGATCACAGGAACACACAGCTGGTTGGCATTTACAGGGAGACCTTGAGATGAAAACGCAGGACTTTCCCATGGGGCTTTCAGCATTGCATTACCACGGCACCACCACAGCTAGCACCAACAAACCTCCCCAAGCAAACTTCTATATACACTTACTTAGATATATGGTGAGGTCAGAATAAAATTAGAGCAGGATGGCCAGCCAACTGCTGGAAATTTAATTATGACAAAAATATTGAATTGGGACATGTTGAACATCTTTCAAGATCATTTTCATAAAGTAACTACAAAGGAGACAACAAACCTTGCTAAAGGGCCATATCTGTCATCTGTGCTAGCTACTTGATAAGGCCTAGGAATGGTAGCTTCAAATCATTATTAGAGCCTGTATCTTAGGGGCCAGCCAGTGGCATAGAGTTTAAGATGGCTGGATCCCACATGACCATCTGTGTGGTTTGAGTCCTGGATCTGGAGGCTTGAAAAACATGCCAGGCACATGTGTGTGCATGCCCAAAATCCTGAAAGGAGAGAAGAGGATTGCAATGTGGCCATCCCCCATTGAGGGTACTTGCTACTTTCTTCTGTGTCTATCAAGTACACATACCCTCCAGCAAATGTAAGAAAAAAATAGGGGCCAGCAAGTGGCATGATGGTCAAGGTGCTGGACACTCCCACATTTCCAACCATGGTTCAAATCCTGGACCTGGTGGCTTACTTTCTCATTCCCCCCCATGTCTTTCTGTTCAAATTAAATCATTTTTTTTAAAAGAAAAATACATATATTTTAGGATTTCACAGTGTCATATGCTTCTAAAATACTTTGTTCTACAGAGTAAGACCACATGGGAGCAGTCTCAAAATAAAAGGCCAGGCCCAATGGCCAGTGCCTGTTATCCCAGTGACCCAGGGAGATGAAAGGCTGTCCTGGGCAACACAGACCTTGTCTTAAATGAAGAACTATGACATGGCAGGTTATGCCTGTGGTCTCAGTTGGGAGACCAAAACAGGATTGTCACAGTGAACCTGTATCTGAAAGAAAAAAATGTATATCCTGTACTGAAACAAATTTCAGGAAACAATGCTTATGTCTTATGCAAAATACACTATTTCCTATTAGGTTTTAAGAAATATTTTAGTTTATTTTATTATTGCTTTTTAATTTGCTATAGGGTACATGTGCTCACCAGAGAGAAAGTAAGTCACCAAGTTTGGGGCTCAAACAGTGGGCCATGTGGGATTCAAGGACCTTAACCACCAAGCCACCTGCTGCCCCCATTTGGCTTTAAAATACTAGGTATAAATCACTAAATTGATTTCACTTCCCAAAATTTGAAATACACTGCTTTTAAGGCTTTGCCAAAGAGCATAACCTCTTAATACTAAGATGAAAACACCTGTGTTCCTAATAAAAAAATGGATCTGGTGAGACGGTTCCAAATAAGCATTAGTCAGAGAGCAATCATCATAGATGATTAAAGTAGCACAAATTCTCACAGACAAAAAAACCCTAACAGAGTACTTGCATTTTTCTAACTAACAGATGTTTACTGGTTTAAAAAGACTGAAAGATAGGAGCTGGATCCATGTACTAGTGGTTAGGGGAATCAGATTTCACATGGCGGACCACATGGTTCAAGTCCCAGCCATGATGGCTTAAACATGTTAGGCACATGCATGCCCCAAATCCCAACAAGATGGAGAATGGCACTGTGATGTGACCATACTGCACTAGGATACACACTCTCCTTCTGCCTCTCTGTCTCTGGCAAGTACACATGCCTTCTGGCAAATTAAAGTAAGGGGAAATAAGATAGGTTGAGGGCCACCTAATGATGTGGTGGTGAAGGTGGCTGGATCTCACCTAGTTGTCAACTGTGTGATTGGAGTCCTGGACCTGGTGGCTTACACATGGCAGGTGTATGTGCGTTTCCGTCCAAAATTCCAAAGATTATTGAGGGATGCAGCATGGCCATCCCCACCCCAAGAGGGTGCTTTCTCACTGCCCTTTCTCCTCACTGTGAGCACACACGCCCTATAGCAAATTAAGAAAACAAGATTGGAGGAGATTAGAGAAATGAAGATTTTAAAAATTGGAGAAATTAAAGCATTATCGGAAACCACAAGAAATAACAAAAGGCACAGCGAATACAGGCTGGAGGAAATTTTTTTAATTGTCAAGTATAGAGATAAAAGCTATATAGAGAAAAAATAAAAACAAGAGTATCAACAGGTGGCATGGTGGTTGAGGCACTGGATCCCACATCACTGGCTCCACGGGTTGAATCCTGGTCCTGGTAGCTTGAAAAACATGGGAACAACTGTGTGGATGCACAAAATCCTGAGAGGAGAATAGAGAAGGATTTACAGTGTAGACATCGCCCTATCACCCAGTGATTTCTCACTTTACCTCTCTCCCCAGCATGTGCAGGCACACTATAGAGAAAATGTAAAAAAAATGAAAAAATTTTAAAAAGAAACACAAAATCCAGACGTCATCAGGAAACATCCCAATGAATGAAAAAGATTACAAATTGGTTATTAGGTTCAGCCATTAAGGCACATGCTTAAATGATACCACTGTTTCATCGGTTTGGGCTACAAGGAAATCCTGGGTTTAATTTCCAGCCCAACCTGGAAGAATTGGGTCCAGTGGAATGTACATGTAGTACCAACTACTCTGGAGGCTGAGGCATGAGAACCTTGTTTTAAAAAAAAATTTACCTAGGGATCAAAAGCAGAAATAGTAAATCATGTATAAAGTGAGGAAAAGTGAAGGTCTCCTGTCTTATAACAATGCAAAAGACAGTGAAGCAAAAGGCTCCAGAGGTCTTAGAAAATAAAGTATGCCAGGAGTTTTATGCCCTGCCAAATTTGCCTTTAAAATATGAAGAATATAGGGCTCCCGCAGTGGCACAGCAGTAATGTGTCACTCAGAAAAGGCCCAAATACTACATGGTGACCATCCTCATCAATGTGAAATAGGCCAGGCACCAGAAAGAGTGCTTATGATCTGACAGGCTGGAGAACTGGGGATATCAGCTTGGCCAGAACCAACAGAGGATGCTCCCCTGCCCCTCTCCTATGTGTGCATGCAAGTTCTAACAGGAATTTTTAAAATGAACAGATACTCTCAAATAGATAAAAACTGAAATACATTATCATGAGCCTTTGGAGGGAAAAACAAAACAAAACAAGAAAAACCTTACAATGAAATTCAGCCAAACAAGAAATGAATGAAATTAAAGGCTCAGAGGGCAATCTGTTTTCCAGGATCCCTATTAAAAAAAAAGAAAATTAAGGACTCAGAAACACAGAAGCAGTAAAAGGAGTAGTAATAAGTACTTGAGAAATTTGAAACTGAAAATAAATAATGGGAAATTACAAGGTTCAGATTAAATATGAACATTGTTTACAGAAAAATAACATAATGACAAGTACAAGTATACTGGTTACATTTTCCATAGCAGGACTCACAGTCTCTAATTAAAACATACATGAAACACTGGGACCAGCAGATGGCATAATGGTTCCATCACTGGACTCCCTCGTAGTCCGCTGCAATTTGAGTCCCAAACCTAGTGGCTTAAAACTCACGCTGTGTGTGTGTGTGTGTGTGTGTGTGTTCACGCACGAGCGTGTGCCCAAAATCCTCAGAGGAGAATGGAAGAGAAGGGATTGTAGTGTGGCCATCTCCCCTGGGAGGTGATTACTTGCTTCCTCTCTTGTCTCTCTCTCTATAGCAAGCACATGCACCCTATAGCAAAAATCTCTCTTTAAAAAAAAAAAAAATACATGAAACAAAAAAATAAGTCCAGCCTATTTAGTGTTGTCCATAACTGTCCTTAATTTTAGGAGCAATGCCTTAGAACTAGATTCTCTTGGGACCAGCAGTTGGCATAATGGCTATGTTGCTGGACTCCCATGTAGTCGACCGTGGTTCAAGTCCCGGACCCAGTGGCTTAAACTCACGCCAGGTGCGTGTGAGTGCATGTCCAAGATCCCGAGAGGAGAATAGAAGAAAAGGGATTGCAGCATGACCATCCCCTGGGGGGGGGGCGGGTGATTTCTTGCTTTCTGTTTCTCTGTCTCTCTGGCAAGCATACACGCCCTATAGCAAAAACCTCTCAAAAAAAAAAAAAAAAAAAAAGAACTAGATTCTCCTGTAAAGAAAACAAAAATTAAGCACTTCTTCAGTTCCACATTTATTTTTCTTCCAAGTAAAATTAATGTGTTATATTTACTAAATATAGCCTATGAACACGCTTTTGTAAAATTACTTGTATTTATGACTATATACTTAAGATAGAATGAGATTCACCAGATACTAAAAATACTTAGTACTAGCTAATAGAATTTTCATTTATTTTTATAATTTTGTTCTTTGTATTTTTACATGACATTTTTCATTTTTAATAAACGTAAGGAAAAAAACGAGGTGTTGGAGTTTAAAACTTTGTTAAAACCATACACACACATACAGTGGGACAACAAAGAGTTCATGGGAGAGTTTATTTTGGTGCAAAAGATTTTTTTTTTTAAATCCATGCAGCTTTTCATAATATGCGTTTTCCATGAACTTTTTCAAGAACTCATACTGTTGGAACTGCAACTTTCTGAAAGGCAGTTTGGAATTATGTAGTGGGAACCTTAGAATTTAATAATCCTATTTATGGAAATTTGCCCAAATAGTATAGTTAAATATGCACAGAAATAGCTTTCTCCCATCATTTTATATATTTTATGTATACGAGAAAGATTGGCAATAGCAAAATTGTCTATAGGGTATTAAACAAATATATAGTATAATATTAGTATTCATATTTTAAATAATCTTAATTGTAAGGGAAAATATTAATCTCTATGTAATTAAACATTATACAAAATATTTCAAGCACTATGATCTTAAAAGTGAGTGTTCTTTCTGCATAAGTTGTTTTTTCCTTTTTTTCTAGAGGGGACATGTGCTCACCAGACACGAGGGAAAAGGAGACAGCACCCCCACATGGGGAATGGTCATGTAGCAATCCCCTCCATTTCCATCTCCCTCCTTTCAGGACTTTGGGCATACAATGCATATGCATGCAGTTTGTTTCTCAAGCCACTGGGTTCAGGACGCGTACCCTACATGTGGTTCGTGTGGGACTCAGCTGCCTTAACCACCCCGCCGAATTGGCCCACAACTGTTTTTTTTTCCCCCCTGTGCTGGACCTGGGCTGGTGGTTAAGGGAACCAATTCCCACATGAATGACCATGTGATTCAAATCCTGGCCTCAGTGGCTTGAAAAAAACATGACAGGCACATGTGTGTGTGTGTGTCCCAACTCCCAACAGGGCGGAGAGAGGGAAAAGGCACTGTATCATGACCATACTCCATTGAGGGGCACCTTCTCCCCCTCCATCTCTGGTGAGTGCACACAGCCTCTGTGTTTTTTTTAAATTTTGTTTATACTTTTTGATTGCTCCATAAATTTTAATTCTTAACTGTAAATTTATGTACTTACTATGTAAATTATCATAACTGCAAATCAAATTCATGTAGTACTACATATATTACAGATTAAGATAATTCTGGTTTTCTTTTTTTTCAGAGAAGTTTGTTTTTTTTTTGCTATAGGGTGCATGTGCTCGCCAGACAGCGACAGACAGAGACAGAAAGCGAGAAATCACTCCCCAGGGGGGATGGCCACGCCACAATCCCTTCTCCATTCTCCTCTCGGGATCTTGGGCACGCACGCACACACGCCCGGCGTGAGTTTAAGCCACCGAGTCCGGGACTCGAACCGTGGTTGACTACGTGGGAGTCCAGCGACACAGCCATTACGCTAACTGCTGGTCCCAAGATAATTCTGGTTTTCATCTGGTTTTCAATTGGAACAGTTTTGCCAGTTACTGAACACTGACTGATACTGAAGGTGGGGCAAATGAAATGCTGAAAATTATTATATAGCTGGTGCTTTGCACTCAAAGACTGAAATAACCATGGCTCAAAAATATTGAAAAGTAATTTAGCTGCATCTGTACTGAACAGGTAGAGACTTTTTTCTTCTCATTATTCCCTAAAAGTTTAACTATGAGGGACCAGCAGTTAGCATAATGGCTATGTCGCTGGACTCCCATGTAGTCAACCACGGTTCAAGTCCCAGACCTGGTGGCTTAAACTCACACCGGGCGCGTGTGCGTGCATGCCCAAGATCCCGAGAGGAGAATGGAGGAGAAGGGATTGCGGCGTGGCCATCCCCCCTGGGGGGTGATTTCTCGTTTTCTGTCTCTCTGTCTGTCTCTGTCTGGTGAGTGCACGCGCCCTATAGCAAAAAGGTCTCCAAAAAAAGAAAAAGAAAAAAATATATATATAACTATGATTTACATACCATTTACATTTTATTAGGTATTATAATCTAGAGATGATTTAAAGTATATGGAAAGAAATGCATAGTTTAATATGCAAGTACAGAATCTGGTATCCACAGGAGGTACTGAAACCAATACCCGACAGACACTGAGGTACAACTGTATATACTACTATACATATAAAACATAGGATATTGGTTACTGTGTAACCCAAGTGGTATATGCTTCTTGAAGGAAAGAGCTTAGGACATTCTCTTGCTATTCTCTGGGTGAATTTTAACAAAAATGTCTCTGGGTGACATTTAACAAAAATGTCAAATATATACAGCAGAGAGGACTATAAAATGAACACCCTTGTACACCTCAGCACCTGCTCTCCAAGACCTGAAAAGAAATCAAATACTTAAGTATTAATGTCAAAGAAAATCTTGAATTTTATAAAGCATACAAAAGCGGCCAAAGGTAGGTTAAGTATCACCTTAATAAAACAACTGAGCTGACAGTACCACTTACTAGGATTCTAAAGTATGTTGAAGATTTAATATGCAAAATTAACGGTAAACATACCTGATCTCAATCAAGGCTATAAAAATGGCAGGAATACCCTCAATCTCCTGTACTAGATTTCTTATCATGTTTCCCAACATGGAAGAACCCAAATAAGGCTCTTATTTAAGTAATGCATTTCTGAGGGAACAAAACAAAGATAATTTATTGTCCTGGGCTACCCACTGGAATGATGGTTAAGGCAGCTGCATGGTTTGAGTCCTGGACCCAGTGGTTTGAAAAACACTGAGTGTATGTACCTGCATGACCCAAATCCCAAAAGAATGGAGAAGGGACTAGGGAGTGCTTTCTCACTTTTTCTGTCTCTGGTAAACACATACAACCTATACCAAAAATTACAACAAAAAAGATAAAAATATATTTTAGGAAACTATATTAACTACTTATTGTCCAAATTTTGAAACAGACCTGTAGAACTGTTTATCCTAAAATGCCTGGCAAACCTAATTAAAAAGTTAAAGAAAAATTACCCTACCTTACTGTATAATACAAAAACAACTAAAAATATGCCACCATCAACTTGAGTCTGAATTCTAATACTTCTTAATCATTGATCAGAAGCATAATTAGAAAACAATTGCATCCTGGCAAGCATGCTTTCCCATGTGATGATAAAGGACTCAGAAGGGATAGAGTTTAGCATACTTACTTAAGTTCCTAAGTAAGAATCATCTTCCTCTACTCTAATTGCTAGTATTAGTCTAGATCTTTAAAGAAAACTTTCTTTCACTATTTACTTTAGTATGTGCTGAGAATTTCTGTAATAAAATCTCATATATATAAATATATATATATATATATATATATATATATATGAACTCTTTCCAGGGCTAGCCAGTGGAGTGATTGAAGTGGCTGGATCCCATGTGGCAGACTGTGTGGTTCGGGTATCAGACCTTGTGGCTTGAAAAACACTGGTCGGTCACATGTGCACACAATATTCCAAGAGAAAAATGGAGAAGGGAATGTGGCATGGGCATCCCCTCTGAGAGTGATTTCTCACTCCCAACCCCTTTCTATCTTCAGTGAGCACACACACCCTGTGGCCAAAAACAAAATGAAACAAAACAAACACACACAATTCTCTTTGAAAAGACCTGTTTCTGGCCAACCCAGTGTGGTGATTAAGGTGGTTGGATCCCTCATGGCTGACTACACAGCTTCAGTCTTAGACCGTGCAACTTGAGAAACATGCCAGGCGTGTATGGTATGCATGCCCAAAATCCAAAAAGGAAAGGGAAATGGAGAAGGGATTGTGACATGACTTTCCCCCAGAGAGGATGCATTCTCAACCCCCGCCCCCAACTCTCTCCAGCAAGTGCATGTGCCCTCTGCCAAAAAAAAGCTGTTTCAGTTCAAATTCTAAGATGTAAGTATGCTCTGTGGAATTCACTTTACTGCTCTAAGCATCAGTTTTCACTTTCAATGATAAAACAGATGGCATCTGCTTCTATCCACCTTCATAAGGGTTTTGTGAAGATCCAATAAAATAAAGGACATGAAAAAAATCTTTAAATCTCTAAAACCAAGTCTGATTTAGAATATTCTAGTCACTGAGAATAATATCTGAATTGTTACAGTATATTTCTATCATTGAAACAACTAGATGAATCCACCAAATTTGACTCTTGTCAAATAGATTTATTAACTTAAAATGGGCCTACTTCAAATACACAGACAAAAGCAACTTTGCACTCAAGTTTGAATGCTCAATATACAAGTATGTAAAAGAAAAAATTCTGAACCTTCATGTTGTAGTTTTATTTTATTTTTTTTTTTACCTTTTAAAAAGTTTTTGGCACTACAAGGTTCTGTAAAGAATAAAAGTGACAAATTTAAAACACATGAATTTCTTCCCTAGTTCTTAAGAACAATATATATAAAGTTTGAAGCAACCAAAGTATGAATACAGCTAATAGAAAATAAAGAATGTAATTTTTAAATTCTCTCTTTATACAATTCATCAAGGTTAAACAAAACATAAAATTCCCTTAAAAATAGGGTAATAAAATAGATGAAATTTGTATCACTCAATTTGGTGATACTAGTAAAAACTATAGTTCATATTTATATACAAATAATACAGTCTTTAAAAACAGTCTGAGGATTTAAATAAGCTATCTAAATGTGTTAAAATTTTAAATCAGGACCTGATTTGTTTTGCTTTCCATTAAATGTCACTTTTTCTGCTGAATGTAACTGACATTGAGGTACGGATACCCTTGAGACAGCAGGATTGGCTGGTTGCTGTGCATCGGTAGACCAGCTGAAAGAAAATGGACTCGCATTACTCCGACACGTTTCCTCTTGGTGGGTGGGGACAACGCTCTCTACACCGACGGGTGGCACATCTGTCTGTTGGATACAACACAGACAGGAAACTGAAAGATGTGTGCCGATTTATCTGACAACCCCTTAAAATTAACTTGCAGCTAGTTCTCTTTGTTCTATTTATATAAAGGATGAGATGAAATATGTCTAAATATTTGGGGGGGGAGAGAAGTGGTAAAGGAAAGGGGTATGTGAAAGAAAAGAGGAGATAGAACAGCGATGGAAGGGAGGAATCAAGGGGAACAAACTGGTAAGGAAAGAATTTCAGGCTCAAAAATAAAAGTAAGAAAGAAAAAAATAGTATTTCAGGCTCTCCCCTTATAAAAGGGCTTGTATTACCAAGTACTTCTCTCAGCCCTAGTTCTTTGCTCAGGAGAAGAATCTAACAGAGATGCCCCAGCAATACATGGATAATTTGGGATGGTTAAACTATATCAAGCCTGAGACTCATATATAGAGCCTCACCTTAAAGCTATTATTTCATTTTGGTCAACATTTCCTGAGTGTCTACTTTAGTTTATAGTTTAACTATCATGACTCTGACTCCAGTATCCTAAATTCCTAGGTTAACTAATTGCTAGAGGACCAGGCTAGGAATTGCCTCTTAAAATGGATACCTTTGAGGCAAGTAGTTTAGATAAAATGCTCCACGGTCTTTGCCTTAATTCGTAATATTTATTATCCAGGTCAAAGTGATTATTGGTACTATTATAGCACAAACAGAATATATACATTCTACTGTTATTCAACTTTTACTAAACAAATCTGACCAAAACTCAAAAACGATTGGAACTTTACTGCTTTATAAACCAAATCCAAACTCTCTCATCGTATGGTCTTGGCCTATCCTCTTTAGCCTTATCACCTACACATCTTTCCCATATACCTCTATCCTCCAGTCCTATTTTCTCATCTCCATCATTATGCCAGGCAAAACTCAGTGCCTCCAATACATTATTCTCTAAGCTAATAACATACCCACCCCCTAATATCCAGAAGATCTATAAAGAACAAAATCCTCTATAATGATCTTGTTCAAGTCTGAAAATCTGTGATGTCAGCTTCAGTATGCAAATCCTGCACTCTATGCTGGGGCAACATTAACTCATACCTCTAAATTCCTATTTTTGTCTATTTTACATGTTTGACTCTAATAAAATATGCATTAAGAAAGGGGATTTTATTTTATTCCTCCTTGAGCAATAAGCACCTAGCCCAGTCTGACACTACATGTTCTCACAATAGATATTTACTGAATGCCTGAATTTTCATTCCCAAATCCTGGCCTTCACTCCATGACCCAGAATAAAATCCACCCAGCCTTTTAACTAATTTGTAAGCAATGGTACCTTGAGTATAGAAAGGTTTGTTGGGCTGAAATCTGGCATTTCCCTGATGCATGAAGTTTTGATGCAAACCATAAGGCCACGAAGCTGGGACAAGGGGGAAATGGGGACGTGGTGCATGCTCCCAAGGAATTGGAGGATTCAGTCCTCGAAAGCCTGGCTCTGCATTTCAACAAGAAAGGAAAAACACATTTTTAAACATTAGTTTGGTCATTCAAATAGTCCTTCATTCCACAACTGAGTACCTACCATCAGTGAAGAATTATACTAAATGTAGAGAATACCAAAAAAAAAAAAGGAAGAATCAAGCATTGTTATTTACTGAAATTGTAAGAGACTTACAAGAAGACATATACAGTAATATATAATAATTAATGTAACAGATGAACCAATGTTTTCTGAAGAAGTTGCTAGGATAACCCAACCCAGTCTTTAAAGGTTAGAGGTTTGCCTAAGATAAAGAATAAGGAAGAAGTTAGGCAAAATGGACCAGGGAGGGAATTTAGAGAGAAGGAATAGTGAAAAAGCATGGTAAAATTCGGACGCTGTAAAATAATCATTATAAAGATCTAGGGGTGGGCCAGTAGATGGCATAGTGGTCAAGGTGCTAGACTCCCAAATGGCTGATGACAGTATGAGTCCTGGAACTGGCGGCTTGCTTTCTTACTTTCCCACTCTCCCACTCTCTGTCTCTGGTGCACGCACATGCCCTGTAGCAAATATTAAAATAATAATGATAAATAAAACTAAATCTTAAAAAAAAAAAAAAAGAAAGCTAGGGGGACCAGCAGGTGGCGTGGTGCTTAAGGCACTGGAATGGCTGACCATGGTTTGAGTCTCAGAACTGGTGTTTGCTTTCTCACTCTCTCTCTCTGTCCTTCTCTGTCAAAACTCATGTGAAAAAGTAATAATAATAATAAATTAAATAAACAATTCTTTAAAAACAAAAAAGTTAGGGACCAGAGATGGCATAATCATTGTGTCACTGGATTCCCACATGGTTGACTGTGGTTCGAGTTCCGGACCTGGATGCTTGAAACTCATGCCGGGCGCGTGTGCATGTGTGCCCAAAATCCCAAGAAGAATATGGAGGAGAAGGGATTACAGCATAGTCATCCTCTCTAGGGAGTGATTTCTCCCCTTCTGTCTGTCTCCGCCAAGTACACATGCCCTATAGCAAATATCTCTCTCTCAAAAAAAAAAAATAAAACTTAAAAATTAAATAAATAAAGATCTTAGGCTGGCAGGTGGCATGGTGTTTGAGGCAGCTGGACTCCCACATGGCTGACTGCGGTTCGAGTCCTGGACCTGGCAGCTTGCTTTCTCACTTTCCTTTTCTCTCTCTGGTCAACTTCAAAAAATAAAATAAAAATAATGACAATGAATAAAGTTTAGTAAAATAATTTTTTAAATAAAAAGATCTAGGGGCTTAGGTGATAAGGGAAAAGTATAGATAGGTAGATAGGGATATACATTTCAAAGAACCTTAGTACATCATGCTAAGAGACTTATATTTTATCCTAAAGACAGTGCCAACTATCCAAGAATTGATTATATCTTGGCCTAGAGGGAGGTCCTATTACGATAGAAGCATGAGGCACTGTGGTATAATGGTAAGAACATGTGGGGACCAGCAGTTAGTGTAATGGCTATGTTGCTGGACTCCCATGTAGTCGACCGAGGTTCGAGTCCCGGACCTGGTGGCTTAAACTCACACCGGGCATGTGTATGTGCGTGCCCAAGATCCCGAGAGGAGAATGGAGGAGAAGGGACTGCGGCATGGCCATCCCCCCTGGGGGGTGATTTCTCGCTTTCTGTCTCTCTCTCTGTCTCTGTCTGGCAAGCGCACGCGCCCTGTTGCAAAAAACTCTCAAAAAAAAAGAAAAAAAAAAAAAGAACATGTACTTTGGAGCCAAATAAGTCTAAATTCAAATCCCAGTTCTGATAACTACTAAGCTTCCATTTTGAACCTCAAGTTCTGACAAGGATTAAATAAGGTAACAAAAATAAAGTGACTTGTACAAGTTCTGACATACAGGCAGGAACTCAAAAAGTATGAGTCATATTCTTTCTATAGCTAACCACCCCCCCAATCAATTTCCCTTTAATATGTACCTTTAAGTACACTTTACAAAGTCCAGTACCCTCTGAATCTTCTGGATCATTTCGGTGACTTTTTTCATTCAGGGCTACAGTGTTATTAGACTGACTGAAAGACACTGTCCTTAGTCACTGAACTTCCTAGCAGGAACTCAGATTAGGAGGTATGAGATGGACAAGAGTAGAGAGCAAAAAAACTAAAATTTGTAATTAGCTGCTTTCTTACAAGCTCAGTTTTCTCAGGAGGTAACCAAGAAAACAAAGTGCTGTTAAGTTCATCAAGATACATTACAACTGGGAACCAGCAGTTAGCGTAATGGCTATGTCGCTGGACTCCCACGTAGTCGACTGCGGTTCGCGTCTCGGACCCGGTGGCTTACAACTCACGCCGGGCGCGTGTGTGTGCGTGCCCAAGATCCCGAGAGGAGAATGGAGGAGAAGGGATTGCGGCGTGACCATCCCCCCTGGGGGGTGATTTCTCGCTTTCTGTCTCTATGTCTCTCTCTGTCTGTCTGGCGAGCGCACGCGCCCTATAGCAAAAAACCTCTCCAAAAAAAAAAAAAAAAAAAGATACATTACAACTAAGGCCTAAGGTTAAAGTGCTCAGGTTTTAAAAATAAAACAAATGAGACTGAGTATGCAGATTAGGTCATGACCAACCGAGAAATGATGCCTTAACATAAAAGGTATTTTTAAGGAGACAGTCTAATCCTCCCTGCCCATATTTCACAACCTAATATTTTCATAATACAGGTAAAATAATCTCAGTAAAGATAATTTTGAAATGGAATAATCCACTTTAACTTAGCCACCATTATCACTGAAATATATTTCTATCTAGGGGCTAGTAGGTGGTGTGTGGTTAAAGAGCTGGGCTCCCATATGGCTGACCATGGATTGAGTCCCAGGCCTGGATGCTTGAAAATCACACTGGGCATGTGCGTGTGCCCAAAATTCCAAGAGGAGAAAAAACTGTGGCATGGCCATACCCTCTGGGAGTGGTGCTTTCTCATTTTCCATTTCTCCATCTGTCTCTGCCCCTCTCAGGTGAGTGCACATGCCCTGTCGCAAAAACCTAAAAAAATACACACACACACACACACACACACACTCATTCCCATCTAGTCCTTCCATTTGTTAACACAGTTGTAGTGTACAGAAGCTGAATATTAACTGTATCAACACAACAAATAATAAATCTTGGTTGAATAATAGCTTATAATAGTACTATATAACATGAATAACATCATAAGAAGACTTCAAAAAGTTCATGGAAAATAGAATTCAAGTATGAGTACATTGTGGTACAAACCTTTTTTTTGGGGGGGGGGGGGGGATTTTGATGAAGGGTATGTGTGGTCACCAGAAAGACAGAGAGACAGAAAGCGAGAAATCACCCCCCAGGTGGATGGCCATGCCACAATCCCTCCTCCTCCATTCTCCTCTCAGGATCTTGGGCACACACGTACACATGCCCGGTGTGAGTTTAAGCCACCGGGTCCAGGACTCGAACCATGGTCAACTACATGGGAGTCCAATGACATAGCCATTACACCAACTACTGGTCCCACAAAAACTCTTTTACAATCCATGAATAAGTCTTTTCATACTACATATTTAAACATAATTTTTCAAGGCTCCTAATTTGTCAGGCACTAAATTGGCTACTAGAGAGACAATGACAAAGAAGAAACAATTTTTAGCCTTTAGAAATTCAGTCTTAATGGTTATGTAGATAAGTTAACAAGAAATTTCAAGGCATAGTAGTTTAGGCACTGGACTCCCATGTGGTCAACTGTGGTTTGAGTCCTGGACCTGGCAGCTTGAAACTCATGTTGGGTGCATGTGTATATATGCCCAAAATCTGAGAAGTGACTGGAGGAGAAGGGACCATGGTGTAGTCAACCCCTTGGGGGGTGATTTCTCACTTTCTATCTCTCTAGCAAGTATACATGCCCTATAACAAAAATCTCTCTCAAAAAAGAATTTCGATACAGTAAGGCACTGTTATGATATGAATGTACAGAAAACAGAAGAGAAAGGGTTGTTTAATACAATTGGAGGATGAGATCAGCAAGAAATAAAGGCTTCTTGAAGAAAGTGACTTTAATTAAAAAATGGAGATGAATGAATGAACCAAGTTCTGGAATAAGGCAGAATGAAATGAGAGTGAACAACAAAGGAAATGGACAGGATGTTCCAGACAAGGTACAATTTAAACAACCAGGAGTAAGAGATAATGAGATACATTTGTAGGATGTCAATTAGTTTATTATGACCGAAACACGGAGGCAGGCTAAGGAGGACTTAAAATTGTAAAAGCTGATACGTTAAAGAACAAAAAACTGACTCTGCCTTCAATGTTTATGTGACTATCGTGGTACATTTCATGGCATTTACACAATAAACATTTGTTAAGTGACATAGCAGAAGCCACATAGAAAGGCGTGAGTTTGAACTTTGAAATCTAATTGAGTTCCCACATTTTGGCATTTTGGCTCAGCAAAATAGTGTGTCGTCTGGAAAGTCAAGATGTATTTTTGCATAGAAAAATAAGTTATGACTTTCCCAACAACCTAAAACATTATTTACACTGTTCCCAAAGAAGCTTGAGATACCTTCTCCATCCATCACAATGCTCTAAGGAATAGAACACTTTTCTTTAAAATTATCACTAATATTCTTCTGCAAGTTGATAAAGAGAAAAGAATCAAACTTTTAGTCTACATTTCCTATACAAATTGTATTTCGGAGTAACCAAGTAGTTAATAAATTTTTTTTCCTTTTCTCAAAAATTTGCTAGAGGGCACGTGTGCTGAAGGGAAAGAGAGACAGAGAGCGAGAAAGTGAGACAACACCCCCTATGGGGACGGTCATGCCACAATCACTCTTCCTTGAATACTCAAGTCAAAACATGTTTTAAAATAGGGCCAGCAGGTGGTATGGTGGTTCAAGTGCCAGACTCCTATATGCTTGACTGAGGTTCGAGTTTCAGACCTGGAGGCTTGAGAATCATGCTGGGCACATGTGCACACGTGACCAAAATCTTGAGCAGAATGGAGAAGGGACTGTAGCATGACTATCCTCCCTGAGGGGTGATTTCTCCCTTTCCCTCTCTCTGTCCCTCTAGTGAGCACAAATACCCTATAGCAAAAATCTAAAAAATAAAAATTTAAATAAATACAATTTAAAGAAATGTTTTAAGTGGTGAGAAGGGATCAGATAAAAGAAGAGCAAAATTATTGAGGAACGGGAGTGTTCATTATACCTTATTCTCTCCTGTGTA
This sequence comes from Tupaia tana, assembly GCA_026018925.1. Lineage (NCBI taxonomy): Eukaryota > Metazoa > Chordata > Mammalia > Scandentia > Tupaiidae > Tupaia > Tupaia tana. Next base: position 23,350,614 of record JAKSZU010000004.1, read on the forward strand.
TGTTTCAAACTTTCCCTAATAGTTTTTAAAATAATAATTGTCACTAAAAGGTAAATATAAACTAGATTTATGACACATAGCATCTACTTTTTAAATATGCAAATATTTTTTAAATAAGTTGTAAAGGGCCGGCTGGTGGTGTGGTGGTTGAGGGGTGCTGGATTCCCACGTGGTTGACTATGGTTTGAGTCCCAGATCTGGTGGCTTGCTTTCTACCTTTCCCTTTCTCTCTCTGGTCAAATTAAAAAATAATAAGTGGAATTAAATAAATATATCATTATTTAAAAAACAAACAAATTAAAAAGAATGGTAAAATACCAAAATATTATTTAGTAGTTATGTGTAGGAATTGAGTCATAATTTTCTTTTCATTTTGCAGATGTTCTATAATGAGTATGTATTACTTAGATACAAGGAAAAACACCTTTATTTAATGCTTCTAATTATTAATATATTTTTCTTTTTTTTAAGAGAGATTTTTGCTATAGGGTGCATGAACTCGCTAGAGAGACAGAGACAGAAAGTGAGAAATCACTCCCCAGAGGGGATGGCCATGCTGCAATCCCTTCTCCTCCTCCTCTCGGGATTTTGGGCATGCATGCACACAGACCTAGTGTTTCAAGTTGCTGGGTCTGAGACTTGTACTGCAGTTGGCCATATGGGAATCCACCAATGTAACCATTACTCCATCTGCTGGTCTCAATAGCTTTTTCTTTTTAAAGAATTATTCCTTAAAAAGTATGGGGCACAGAGCACAGGTTTTAAAGAAAAAAAAAACACACACACACAGTTTAAATCTTGGATCTACCATGATTAATTATGACAGTCTGACAGAATTAATCTTTTAATTTCACCAACTGTAAAATTAGTACTATTTTTTAACAATAACAGCCAACATTTATGTTCATTACCTCCTTTAATATTCAAACATCCTTTTAAGTTAGGTGTTATTAACCTATTTTATACATAAAACCAATGTACAAAATAGATTAAATAATTGCCCAAGACCACATAATAAATGGCACAGCCATGGTTCAAATCTAGCACTCTAAATCCAGAGCCCTTCTTCTCATCCTTTATTAATCCTACACTGCCCATCCACAAATACTGTTTAAATTCCTTTTCTTCACATTATTTCCCCAGGTTCATCCAATAATATCTATCACCTAACCTTACCACAGACAGACAAATACAAAAATAGAAATGGAAGAATTACCTGAATTCCCCACTGCACTGTTGTTCACCAGAGAATTTGGAGCCACAGTACGAGGCCAGTGTCCATCATGAGAGGAGCTAGGGATTGCCACAGGTCTAGCAGCAGGCTGTGCAAAAATGATGCTAGGATCATTCAGACCAATATTGCTAGGGGCACTGCCTCGTGCAGAGTGGATCACAGGGCCGTGGATGGGCCAGGATGGGGCAGGGATCTGGAGGGGGTGCATTGGCAACAATCCCATATTGTGCATGGGAGAATACTGAGCTGGTGGTGACTGGGGAAAATTATACATAGGCATCTGGACCTGATGGGGGGTCTGGGCTCCCTGCTGCGGTGGGCCAAGTTTAGACTGGGATCCTGGCTGGGATGGGGGCTGGGAAATAGCAGCTGATTGGGAAGAGTTTTGTGGAAATGGTTGGGGTTGAGGAGAATAAGATGGTGAATCAGACTGCAGAGAAAAAAAAGATGCATTTTTAAGTTAATTTATAAACATCTTAATTTTACAAATGTAAAGATAAACAAAATACAAAATTATAAAGTTATTTCATAAAAATATTATAAATAGAACTTTGATGTATACAGTAACAAATGATGGTAAAAATCTCATTTTACATGAAGGTAGAATTTTTCCCAAGTCACTTAAACCTCTTCCACCTGGGTATTGGTGTGTATTTATACTATATATATATATACTATATATATATATATATATATATGTATATGTGTGTATATGTGTGTATATATGTATATATGTATATGTGTGTATATATACGTATGTATATAAAATACACACACGCAATACATACACACATGTATATATGTATACATACACACGCATGTGTATACACACACACACACACACATATTTGCCATAGAGTTTCTGTGCTTGCCAGAGAGACGGTGAGAGGGAAAGTGAGAAATCACTCCCCATGGGGATGGCCATGCTGCAATCCCTACTCCTCCTGGGATCTTGGGCACAAATTTGCACATGCCTGGCATAATTTGTAAGCCACTAAGTCCGGAACTCGAACCACAGTCAGCCGTTTGGGAGTCCAGCACCTTAATCACCACACGATCTGCTGGCCCCTCCCAATAAATTTTTTGTTCAGAGTAAAGTAAGCCCAGACATCATTCCCATGGGTAAACATATATTTCCCAATATGAACTAGAAAGTTACATCTAAATATCTCCCAGTCACATTCAGTCTTTCAACAAGTATTTACTCACTGTCAATTATGTACCAGACATTATTCTAGGTACTAAAGATACAATTAACATGTATGCCCCATGGACTTTAATGTTTATGGAGAACGAGGAGGAGCAGATAAAGATTACACAAGCAATCGTAGTAAAATGTAATAATTACTGTGATACAAAATATATAATGATGGGCCAGCAGGTGTGGTGGTGAAGGTGCTGGATCTCACAACGCTGACCCTGTGATTCAAGTCCTGGACTCAGTGGTTTAGAAAACATGTCGAGCAAGTGTGTGTACATGCCCACAATTCTGAAGGAGAATGGAAAAGGGATTGTAGCATGGTCTTCACCCCCAGAGACAATGCTTTCTCCCTCTTTCTCTTTGTCTCTGTCTCTCCCCAGTAGGCACACATACCCTCTAGCAAATTAAAAATTAAAAAGAAAGAATGTATATTGAAATGCCAGGGCAGGGACACCTATATTCAGTCTGGGAGGAGGAGGGAAGAGAAGATCAAGTAAAGTGGAGATCAATGAAAGCTTCCTTGAGGAACTGCCCTGTAAGCTGAGATTCGAAGGTAAAAAGAAAACTGTCTAATAAAAAGAAGGCAGGGATAAGGGGAAGAGTATTCCCAGCAGGGGCCAGCCAGTGGTGTGATAGTTAGGGCAGCTGGATCCCACATGGCCGCCAAGTGCATGTTTCCAGTCACAGACCTGGTGGCTTGAGAAACATGTAAGGCACTTATGTGTGCATACCCAAATCCCAAAAGGAGAGAGAAATGGAGGATAAGAGACTACAGTATGACCATTCCCCATGGGGAATGATTTCTTGCTTTCTCTCACTCTCTGACAAGTGCATGCACTCTGTGGCAAAAAAAAATTTTTTTTTAAAAAAGTGTTCCAGACAAAAGGAACAGGAACCAGCAGTTAGCATAATGGCTACGTCGCTGGACTCCCATGTAGTCAACCGCGGTTTGTGTCCTGGACCCGGTGGCTTAAAACTCACACCAGGCGCGTGTGCGTGTGTGCCCAAGATCCCGAGAGGAGAATGGAGGAGAAGGGATTGCGGTGTGACCATCCCCTCTCAGGGGTGATTTCTCGCTTTCTGTCTCTATGTCTCTTTCTCTGTCTGGCGAGCGCACACACCCTATAGCAAAAACCTCTCCAAAAATAAATAAATAAATAAAACCAGACAGAAGGAACAACATAATTAAAGTCTACAGGCATAAAAACGCATGACTCCTTTAAGTAATTGGAATCTAAAAGCAGTTCAATATTACTGAAATACAAGGGCAAGGGAATGACAAATCAGAATTTGAAGAGCTAAACAGAAGCAAGATAAATAATAGTCTGTTAAGACTATATCCTGGACCAGCCCATGGCATGATGATCCTACATCATGACAGCACAGTTGGAGTTTCAGACCTGGCAGCTTGAAAAACACGAGAGGTGCAATATCCCAAAAGGAGTGAAAGATGAAGAGAAAGAATTGCTGGAGACCATTCCCCATGGCAGGATGCTTTCTTTCTTTCCCTCTGATCTTAACAGTGAATGCACACGCCATCTTGCAAAATTTTTAAAAATTAATTTTAAAAACAGGACTATATCTTAAGAGCAGTAAGAAATCAAGAAAAGGTTTTGTGATTTTTTTTAAATCACCCAGAACATGTGCACTGGTCAGTGAGACAGACTGGGTATGCAAGAAGGCATCCCTCAGTGAGTTATGGTCACACTACCATTCCTCTCCTTCATTTCTTCACCCTGTCAGAATTTGGGGCACTTTATATTTTTCAAGTCACCTTGCTAAGATTAGAAACACAGTTAGGTGGGACCAGCAGTTAGTGTAATGGCTTTGTTGCTGGACTCCCATGTAGTTGACCACAGTTCGAGTCCTGGACCCGGCGGCTTAAACTCACGCCACGTGCGTGTGCGTGCGTGCCCAAGATCCCGAGAGGAGAGTGGAGGAGAAGGGATTGCAGCGTGGCCATCCCCCCTGGGGGGTGATTTCTCAATTTCTGTCTCTCTGTCTTTCTGGTGAGTGCATGCGCCCTATAGCAAAAACCTCTCCAAAAAAAAAAAAGAAAAAAGAAAAAAGAAACACAGGCATGTTACATCTGACTCCCTTAACCACTAGGCCATGGGGCTGGCCCCATTGAAGTGTTTTAAATAGATAAAGAACATCATAGATCTCCACTGTAGGAAAATATATTCTGGTTTAATAGAAAAGAGAAAGAGACCATTAAAAAAAAAAAAAAAAAAAAAAAAAAAAAAAAAAAAAAAAAAAAAAAAAAGACTGAAGAGAAGGTTGCTATGGTCCAGGGATGTTAGCCTATGCTAATACATTACAATATAAGGACAGAGGGAAACAAATGGCTGTAAGCTTTATTTTCCTCTTTAATTCATTTATTTCTTCCATGAATGACAGAGACAAAGAGAAACCCTATCAGGATCCCAACACTGTGTGATCCACCAGCAACCCTGGATCACAGGCACTCTGTATCTGGCATATTTAGAAAGGTCTCTGGAAGCAAATCTGGAACTCTCACATAAGGGTCAGCTTCAGAGCATTACATCTTTTTTTGTTTTTTTTTTTAGAGAGGTTTTTACTATAGGGTGTGTGCACTCACCAGAAAGACAGAGAGAGACAGAGAAACAGAAAGCAAGAAATCACCCACCAGGTGAGATGGCCACACCGCAATCCCTTCTCCTCCATTCTCCTCTCGGGATCTTGGGTACGCACACACATGCGCCCGGCGTGAGTTTAAGCCGCCGGGTCCAGGACTCGAACTGCGGTCGACTACGTGGGAGTTCAGCAACATAGCCATTACAGTAACTGCTGGTCCCACAAAGCATTGCATCTTACCATTGAGCCATTTTCCAGCCCCTTAACTATTTTTAAAGATAGAAATAACAGGGCTTAGTAAGTGATTAGATATAGAAATTGAGAGAGAGGGAAAAGTTTTGGAACCTATACAATGATATCATTCAATGAGATGGTGAACATAGGGGAAAGAAGCAAGTCTGGGGGAAATAGAGAGAAATGTAAGCTACATTCTAGACAATTTGAGATTGAGGCGCTTTGTTAGACATCAGAGAAGTAAAACCCATTTAACATGCTCCAACTGAAAGCTCAGATGATAGAAAAGTGAAGCTTAGAGGCAGAGAATGAAAATAAGAGGCAGAATGAAAAGTGGTTAGAGCCTACGTTTTCGAGAAGAAACACTGAGGGTTCAAGTTCTGATTCCAAGTGTCCACTAACTTTAGGCGAGAAAATTAAATCTCAGTTTTACCTTAAAGTATAAATAATAACAGAATCTACTTCCATAAATTATTGTGACAATTAACTAAACAACACATATAGAAAACAAAAACCCCAAGTCAGGATAGTTGATAACATTTTTGTAGCAAGGGAAAGATAGAAATGAGTTCTAAGAAGGATATGCATGGGTTTCAATTGTTGGTAACTATTTATTTATTTATTTTGACCATAGGCCACATCACTCATAGGAGAATAACAGAGAAAGAGAGAGGGAAGTGAGAAAGCACTGTAAGACGGGGGTGGCCACATCACAATCCCTTTTCCTTCATTCTCCTATGAAATTTTTTGACATGTATGCACACATGCCCAGTGTGTTTTTCAAGCCACCAGGTCCAGACTCATACTGCTCAGTCAACCTGGTGGGATTCACCTGCCTTCACCACTCTGGCACCGGCTGTGCTAGCTCAGTAATTTTTTAAATAAAGCAAAAAAAAAAAAAAAAAGTGTTAAATATTGCTAAATCCTGAAGTTTTCTACTACATGTAGCTTTATTATTTTCTGTATTTTCTTTGTATTCTAGATATATTTTATAGTAACAGGAAGAAGGCGTGTACGGCACATAGTTACTAGCACTCAACAAATTTTATCAACATTAAATGGAATTATTATTATTACATAAAATTTATGAAAGCATCAGACACATAATAGGTATATCTAAAGCACAGATTGTGTCAGATTTAGTCTAACAGTTAACAGCTTTGAAGTTAGAAAGACCTGGATTTAAATCTTATAATTTCTGTTTCTCTCAGCTTCCCAATTTATAAAACTTGATCATCCTAATAACTACCATTTCACATAGCCACTCAAAGGATTAAATATGCTAATATGTGTGAAGTTCCTGAAACACAGTGTCAGATTTAGACACTCAATTAGTATTTACTTAATCTAAAAAATACAAGGTAGATATAGATTTTTTTAAAAATGTTAAGACCAATTTAGTAAATTTAATATAAAGCTTTTGAATCTGAATTCTAACCTGTTACTCTTTTACAAGGTATATTTCACTAGGTACCCCATAAGTCAAACTATGAAAAGACACACAAAAGTTTCATGCAAGCTAAATGCCATGTACATTCTGCCATAACAGCACTAACACATCTCAATTTTTATGTCCACTTTTATTCATCGTACTGATATTTTCCACTAGGCATAATTTGAAACCTCAAAGTCATTACCTTATTTTAATCCATCTTATTAGGTGGTTGTTATCTCATTCTACAAATGAGGGAACAAGCTCACATAAATTAGGATAGAATCCAGATCTATGTTATTAGTCCAAACATAATACTCATCCACCTTATGTACCCAAGAAGGACACCTTTACAAAGCACTATGCAATCTGAAAGATTATATTAGGCAGTCTGAGAGAGAAATCCTTATCATCCACCTAAGATAGTGCTATCTTCTTAGCAAGACTAACCTACTCATAGGCAGATTACTTACACATTCTGAAGACTTTCTAGTTCTTACGGACTGATCACTCTGTTGCTGGGGTGAACCAGCCACTTGCTGGGCATTTACAAGGTTGCGGACCAGCTGGGCTGCTAAGAGAAGGTATCAAAGAAAAATCAACAGATAAAGAAAGTAGCAGAGAAATGACAATCAATAAACACTCTTCTCATGCAAGAGTCTCAAATCTCTCTGAAACTTTATAAATTTGGACTTTTAATCTATGACTACATTAGTGAAAGACTTGTAAAAATTAGTTTGTGTTTGTTTAAGTCATTTTTCAATTCTGCAGAGCACCAAAAAAATAAAGATTCACTGGTTCTAGAAACAAGAAAAAATGACATAATGCTTTTCTAATGGTGACAACACATTTAAGAAAAAAAATTTATGCAAGAAGAATCTCAGTAACTGGAAATCACCATGTCTAAAATATTCTATTTTTCCTTTCAATAAACTTCTGTTTGAGTTATTATCTAATTCTTAAAATTCTTTGTGAACTACAACAAGAACAGATCCCCCTTTTCCATAAATAGAAAGAACTAGGATTTCTCCTACATGTTTCTAAGAAAAAAGTCTCACATGAATAATGTTATACTGAAAGCAAGAGAAATAAGTATTCTGACTCAAATCCAAAGAATTCTTAGAAGGAGCTGAATACAACAAACTGTAGAGACCTTGATAGTGAACATATTCAACCACTGTTCAAAGTACAGTAAAAGCCATCCTGTATAAAGAAATTGATGACAGCAGGTGGCATAGTGGTTAAGGTGCTAGTCTCCCATATGGCCAACCGACCACGTTTGGAGTCCAAGACCTGGTGGCTTGCTTTCTTACTTTCCTTCTCTGGTGAGCACATGTGCCCTATAGCAAATGAAAAAATAATAATAAATAATTCTTTTTTTAAAAAAGAAATTATAAGGTCTCAAATCTTACAACTTGTTTTAAAATAGAGAGTAATCCTGGTCCTTAGTCATTGATCAACATAAATGACTTATTTCCATCAGAAACTTACTCTTTTTTTTATTTTTGCCTTTTCTATTTACCTGCCACACTACTATTTCTTTGACGAGCCAGCTTGACTTCTGGGCACTCTCTTCGTACATGTCCTGCATCTCCACATATAAAACATCTGAGGTCTCTGGGGTCTCTGAAGTCTCGAGAGTCGTGGACATCTCGGGGGTCAAGAAGATCTCGAGAATCTTTCTCTTCTTCATTCCCTTCCTTCTCTTCTTCGCTGTCTTTCTTCTTTAGTCTAAACAGTAAACTGCTGATACCAATAATGTGGGGCTAGGGACTTGTAAAATGAGTGAGTCAACGAACAAACTAAACTGTACAATAGTCTCATGAGAACATAAGAACATACCCATTATTTCGTCCATCTTTTAAAGGCAAGAGAACTCACATTTATAGCACATAAACTCATGTGGCAGAAACCAGGTATTCTAATAGTTTATAATACAATATTTTATTTTTAAAGTTTTTCTTATCAAATTTTAAACTTCTGATGATCCTTCAGAGTTGGTATTTATTATCTCCATTTTAAAGAAGAAACCGTTTTAGAGAAGGTAGGTGCTCTGCCTAAATTCAATACTCAATAAATAGTAATAATGGAAATTATGGGTTTACTCTGCCTAAAAAGTTCCAGATTCTTATATTAGGCCAGACTTGTTGATCAAAGAAGGGAGTTTTTTGGCCTATTAAAAGCAGAATATAGAACTCAGTGGGAATATGACTCATAGATATATTTTAAGGGGTTATTTAGGGTATTTATTATAAAGGTATATCTCACAATATATATCTCAAGAATTCAGTTAATTGTATTTTAATTATAGTGTTGGTTTGCATGACTGTGAGGTCCTCAGCAAGAACCCCTTAGTCTTGGTATATTTTTTCCC